>LR738715.1:833200524-833215047 GCA_902687465.1 Secale cereale | reverse complement strand
CCCCCCCCCCCCCCCCCCCCCCACTCAGAGCAACCAGACTTGGCAAATCCGTCCCTCTATACGTCTGCGAGTGTGTCCGTGGACAACGTCCGCCGACCCCTCATATATTGCACCGCGCCTCCATATACCTCAAATGCCGATCCTCAAATTCATGCAATCCATGCACATGGATCAAACGATACAAATTGTCCAAATTTAGCAGTTCAAAAAAGCAAACCAAATCATAATTCAACAAACCGGACATGCAAAAATGAAATCAATGTCCGAGCGTGATGGGTGGATCGCTTGTCGGATCACCGGTCGGACGCCATCCATGCCGCCTGCTCAGATCCCAGGCGGACTGCGGCCTGCGCGTCCTGCTCCGCGTCCATCCAGTCCGCCTCCTCCGCCTACATTCTGGCCGCATGATCCGCTGCAGTAGCCGCCCTCGCCGGCTCGTACACCTTACGGTCGTTGATCTCCTTCTTCTTATCCGCAAGCCACTTCTTTGCATGCTCACCCAAGAGGGTTTGATCCGCCAACATGCTCTTTGCATCCTCTACGTCCCGTGCGACTTGCAACCTCTCCATCTCAAGATCAATCTCTCCAAATGTCTTGGCCTTCTCGAGTTCTTATTTGATCGCTAACTCTTGCTTCTCCAACTCGATCTTCTCACTCCCAATTTTGTAACTTCTTCTCCGCCCTCTGCCGGTCCCACTTCATCCTCTCCTTTTGCACATCCACTCCATAAAAATGACATAGCAATGGAAATACGAGAGTTCAGACCAAGTCACCAACGCCTAGGCCGCTCACGGGACAGGCCTTGACGCTCTCCAGTGCCACACAATGCTTGTGGCATTATTTTTGAATGAACCCTAATCATTGTTGGATTGAGCTGATGCCTTGGGTGCTCGCAAACTTGTAAGACGCAAACTCTCTCCGCTCACAAAAGGTTTTATGAACTCTCGTACAAAAGTCCCTTTTGCTCAGCTCCTTTCGTGTGATCTTGGCCTTTCTCCATCCAACTCTCACAAATCAAAGTGTCCTCCTCTTTGTTGTATGTTCCCGTTTGGTCAACTCATCGATAAACAATGGATCCTCATCTTCGCAATACATGTCATCATCTTCATGCCGTGAGTTGCCATGGTCGTCGACGTGCTCTTCTTCATGGGCACCGAAGGGGTCGGCACGATATTGGTCGCGGCCGTCTTGTCGGGATTGTAAGATTGTCCTTGGCCATCGACGTGGAAGGCATGTCCAAGGCCTTCGTAGATGACGTTCTCCATGAACTAGGTGCAATCAGGGTCGTCGGCCAGCGTGTAGGGTATTTTTGTGTGCCACTCGGCGGTTTGTGACGATTTTACCCCGATTTTCCGTTAATTAACCATGCAACTCTCTTCTGCTTATTTAATGGACGAAGCAAAACTTTTGCCTCCATTTCAAAAAATAGATTAATAATATAGCCAAGTGCTGGCTATACCATGGTGCAATGTTATCTTTTACCAATATAAATGAGACTTCTAAAACGGAAAAAACAAAAAAATTGAGATACGCACCATAAACCGGAAGGGAGTTAGTATAAGGGCATCTCCAAGGCGGACCCGCAACCATCTGTACTGCGGAAGCCTTCCAACGCCGACCTGTATAGGTCCGCGGAGCGGTCCGGACATGATTTCTCCTGTAAAATGGAGACAAACGTTGAGGGGTCTTTACGGGAGTCCTCACCACTCCCAAGCCTACTTCTGGCCACCCTGGCCCACCAAAACCCCCTTCCCCTCCCGCGCTCGCTTCCCGCCCGAAACGGCCAGCGCCGCTCCTAATCGTTAGAGCCCGCATTCATGCCCGACCAGAGTGTAATGCCCAGGATGGGACTATACCTCCTACGTGTCGAGGCACGACTTAAAGGTATAAGCCCATTCTGGAATGACCTCAAGTTCGGTATCTTTGCACGACTCATGTAAAAATAGGGATGAAATTGCAAAAGGATAGTTGGCTTACACTCGCCACGTCACACAATACATTACATAAGCAAATCATTATCCAAATAACATCACAACCCGACTACGGGCGAAGATCCAAATGAAAGATACCAAATACATAAAGCCACAGGTCCGAATCGCCCCTCGTAGAAACCACTACTGATCATCGGGATAGTGCACATAGTATCGACTACGTTCTTCATCGAACTCCCAGTACAGCTCCATGCCGTCACCTAAGTAGTTCACCATGGTACCTGCATCTGGTGTGGTGTAGAATCTGTGAGCCACGGAGGACTCAGCAATCCCGTTCCCGGGTAGCAAAACTATCTAAGCCTTGGGTGTGGAACAAGGCTGAAGAAAGATAAAAGGTTGCAGCTGCACTAGCACTAGCTTACATGTTAAGAGCGAGAAGAGAAGTGCCACGAGCGTCAAGTGATCACGAAGTGATCCTATCTAAGCACGTCAAACATAACCCCACCGTGTTCACTTCCCGCACCCCTTTCGGAAAATGACCGTCATGGTTACTCACGCTGGTAGTGTGTTCTGAACATGGTGTCAAGTTATCTACAACCGGATATTAACAAATTCCCATCTGTCACATAACCGCGGGCATGACTTTCGAAAGTTCAAAACCCTGCAGGGGTGTCCCAACTTAGCCCATTACAAGCTCACGATCCGCGGAGTCGCAACTCCAAGGTGGGAAGGCCCGAGTATTCTCGGAATCCCGTGCTCAAGATACTCCGACTAAGGTAAGACAAATCCAGCAAATCCTCCCGGCGTGCTGACACCCTGATAGTAGCCGCGCGTATCTCGTCTCAGGCCACGTCCGGATGGGCGATTCTACAGGTTTTTACCAGCCCTTGAGTTTCCACGAGGTGGCCCCGCAAACTCCCCAGTTTGGACCAACACTCATGTGGAGCACTGGCCCGGGTTGTTGATTAAGAAGAGGGTTTATAAATCCCTATGCAAGTTATTAGTTGTTTAGGCAAATGTAGTACCAATGTTGGGACTTGCTGGAAAAGCCTTAGCGTTAAGCGGTTTATCGAGGGGGTCCCATAACCCCAACCGTGTGAGGAACGCAAAATCAAGGAACATAACACAAGTTTATACGGTTCCTAGGGCGGCCTGAGTGGAACAAATCACCGAGCAAGAGGCTCAGCCTTCTACCCATTACCAATATATTGATGATTTAGTTTAAGAGTTTATATAGTGTGATATCCCAACAAACTTCAACATGAAGCAAGAATCTTCAAATCTTCTCCTGCAACTAGCAATGCTATATAAGAGGGCCTGAGCGAAGCTTACGTAGCCAAACAATGGTTTGCTAGGTTGGGTGGTTAGACAGATTCATGGTTACAATAGGAGGCTGACAAACAAACATGGGCATCGAGGCAATAAGCTAAGGAGCGAGACTTCTAGCAATAGGCAATGATAGTAATGATATCTGGGTCAGGTCATCTTGCCTGTCGAGTCGTCGGTGGGATCGTAAGACGGCTCCTCGTACTCAACCTCGGTAGTAACCTCGTTCTCGTTCTCGGTCTCGGCTTCCGGCTCTACTCAACACAAGAACACAACGAGGCACGAAATCAAAACAAGGTGCAATGCACATTCAACATGATGCACGTATGATGCATG
This sequence comes from Secale cereale, assembly GCA_902687465.1. Classification (NCBI taxonomy): domain Eukaryota; kingdom Viridiplantae; phylum Streptophyta; class Magnoliopsida; order Poales; family Poaceae; genus Secale; species Secale cereale. The sequence goes on along the minus strand of LR738715.1, from coordinate 833,211,454 downwards.
ACAAGTCTATATATGATGCAATACATGGCAAGGTAGGAAGCACAGAGAAACGACACAAGAACATGACAATATGCTCAAGCAAGTATGATACAAGACAAGTCTATATATGATGCAATACATGGCAAGGTAGGAAGCACAGAGAAACGACACAAGAACATGACAATATGCTCAAGCAAGTATGATGCAAGACAAGTCTATATATGATGCAATACATGGCAAGGCAGGAAACACAGAGAAACAACACAAGAACAACAAGTTTAAATGAGGCCGGAATCCACATATAGCGAATCCGGTAAGTCCTCATATGCATAAGTTGAAAATGGTCCAGATCTGAACAAACCTTAAGTTAAAGTTGTTAAACAGCAAGTTAACATGCACCATGATGATCTACACGAAATTCTAGTCAAGTTTCATATAAAGTTTGTTTAAAACGGAGCTACGTCTAGAAGATATGAGCAAAACAAGTTAAACATGGCAACGGTGCAAGATGCACCCAAACATCAAGCAAGCATACTCCAACCATGTAAACAAGATGATATTATAAATGTACATGCAAAAACACACAAGTTTCATGTAGGGCACGTTCAAAACGGAGCAACGGTTCAACACATACACTCGAAACAAGAAACAATGCAAAGCTGCAATTAACAGCCACATAGCAACTTTGGAGCAAGAAATATATACTCTACAGCACTCAAACATGGTGACAAGAAGCATGGACATGAAGTAGACATATCCTACAGCAAACAACTCCATTGGAGAAACTCCATAGGAGGCATGGATCAATAGCAACAAGCTACAACATTTTGATCATGACGTTAAAAACCTGACAGTTATATTTTATAGCAACTTGGGAGCAAGAATTAAATAAGCTACAGCAACCCATATGAGCAAGTGAGGGCAAGGATGGATATACAACAACATGTACAACAAGGAATGATTAATGGCCACCCCAAAACTAACATGGATTTGCCTAGGGCATCAAGCAAACATAGCATCAGGATAAGACAAATTCTAGACTTAGTGAAATTTCACTAAGTGTTAAAACAGTTAAGTTGGCATGGCATATTTGCAAGCATGCTTAAGTCACCTCAAGGCATATCATGGCAAATGGTTTGCACCACAGAAAAGACCACATTATGGAGATTCTAAAACATATTGGCATGTGACAAGGGGACAACCACAACAATAGCAACAAGCTCTTCAAATCAGCATCTCATAACATGTTACAAAACTTAACAGCCGCATGCACTTTTGCAACAGAGATTAACATGGCAAAATGAACCCTAACATGCATGCTACAGCAACCATCATGTAGAGCATCTCATAATGAACATTTTGACATATCATTTGCTTCATTTGGATAAACATGCACCAAGATAACACATCTCAAACATGGCATGAAAATAACAAGTAGCAGCAGTTTATATCAAGTAGCACTCTTGTCATGAAGATTAAGACCTCTAGATGATCTCAAACAAGCATGACACAATGGAACAAAACGTAGAGCACATCACCACGGTCATTTTGACATATCATATGCACAATTTAGACTTACACACAAAAAGATACAGCCATCACAATATGCCATCAGACAACAAGTTTAACAGAAGACTTAGAGAAAAAAAAGGTCAACATCCTCGCGGATCGGTCCACTGTGCGGATCGGGTCAACGGAAGAAGCGGGTCGGGCGCTGACCCGTTAGGGTGTCGGCCCGGCTGGATCGGGCGCGCCGACGGGAGCTCGGCGGCGGCGGCTCTTGGCGCCGGCGGCAGATCGACGCGGCGAGGCCGGCGGATCTCGCCAGAGCGGCTGTGCCGGCAGGAGGCGGGGGGCCGGAGGCGCTCGGGCCGACGGCGAGCTCGGCCGGAGGAGGCCGGCGGCGGAGGCTCGGTGGTGCTGGAACGTGGCGGCGGGGAGGCGCGCAGCCGGCGGTGACCCGAGCGCTGGCGAGCTGCGGGCACGGCGGCCGGCGAGCACGCGCGGGCGGCGGCCGTCGGGAGCGGAGGCGGATACGAACTACGGCGGCTGGGCTCGCGCGAGCTCGATTCGGGCCCCGCGGGCCGCGGCGGCGGGAGGAGGTGGACGCCCACGTGGCAGGAGGCGGTTGGTCGGGCGGCGGCGGGAGGACGCGTCCGGTCCGTCCGGACGTGTCCGGCGGCGGTGGAGGAGGTGAGACTAGGGTTTGGACGCGAAAATGGGGGGTGTGGACGTTTTTATAGGTATAGGGAGCTAGGAGACTCCAAATGGGGAGCGGTTTTCGGCCACGCGATCACAATTCGACGACCGAGATGATGGGAAGGGTTGTGCTGGGTTAGTGGGCTGTTGTGGAGGGGGTCTTGGGCCTCAAAGAAGAGGTTCTTTTAGCCCACTAGGTTAACCGTTGGAGTACCAAACGAACTCCAAACGCGGTGAAACTTGACAGGCGGCCTACACGTACCAAAACAACATCGCACGACAAGTCTCACTTCATTCCGAAAACGTTACACGGTCACACACGAAAGAAGGACTCGGGGACGCCACGGGCACGTGTGAGAGCGTCGGAACTCGAAACGGACAACGGGAAGAGATGAGTGGGACCGGATGCAAGTGACAACACAAATGCAATGCAATGCACATGACAACATGACATGGATGAAATGCACACACGCACACGACAAAACGAGAAACCCGAAATGAAAGAAGAGCCCGGAAAGGAATTGATGAAGCCAAAGTTTATATATTGCCATATTGGGAAAGTGTTACATCTGGGGCATTACAAACTCTCCTCTACTACGAAAAGATCTCGTCCCGAGATCTAGCACTGGAAGAAGGAAGGGTACTCGGAACGAAGGTGATCTTCTCGTTCCCATGTAGCTTCTCGGTCGGTATGGTGTGACCACTTAACTTTCAAGAACTTGATTGACTTGTTGCGGGTCTTGCGCTCGGTTTCTTCAAGAATAGCAACGGGATGCTCACGGTAAGACAAGTCTTGTTGAAGATCAATCTCCTCAAACTGAATGGTGCGTTCAGGTGTCTTGAAGCACTTGGGGAGTTGAGACATGTGAAACACATCATGAACATTTGCAAAGTTGGGAGGAAGCTCAAGTTGATAGGCTAGATCGCCTCTTTTGCCAAGGATCTTGAAAGGGTCCACGTATCTCGGAGCAAGCTTTCCTTTGATACCGAATCTTTGGGTTCCTTTCATAGGAGAAACACGGAGATAGACATGATCCCCAATGTTGAAGGCCGAATCATGATGCTTGCCGTCATAGTAGCTCTTCTGACGCGACTGAGCGGCCTTGAGATTCTCACGTATGACTTTGCACATTTCTTCAGCTTCTGAGATCAAGTCATTGCCAAGAAGTTGACGTTCACCAGTCTCGGACCAGTTAAGAGGAGTACGGCACTTTCTGCCATAGGGGATTTCAAACGGAGCTTTGCGGCACTTGCTTGGAAGCCGTTGTTGTAAGAGAACTCGGCAAACAGAAGGCAATATTCCCACTTCATGCCAAAAGAGATGACACAAGCTCTGAGCATGTCTGCGAGGATCTGGTTCACTCTTTCGAATTGACCACTAGTCCGAGGGTGAAACGCAGTGCTGAAACGGATCTTAGTGCCAATGGCAGACTGGAAGGAGTCCCAGAACTTGGATGTGAACAAACTTCCACGGTCTGAGGAGATAACTTGAGGAATGCCATGTAGGGACACAATTCTTGAAGTGTACAACTCTACCAGCTGAGCTGCATTGATGGATTCTTTGACTGGAAGGAAGTGAGCTACTTTGGTTAGCTTGTCAATCACCACAAAGATAGAATCATTCCCCTTCTTGGACTTGGGAAACCCAGTGACGAAATCCATTTCAATGTGGTCGAATTTCCACTCGGGAATAGGAAGAGGTTGGAGGAGACCGGCTGGACGTTGATGCTCTGCCTTCACTCTTCTGCAGACATCACATTCATTCACGAATTGGGCAATCTCCCTTTTCATGCGAGTCCACCAGTAAGATTGCTTGAGGTCTTCGTACATCTTAGAACTTCCAGGATGAATTGAGAGGAGGGAGTCAGGTGCTTCGTTCATTATGAGCTTCCTGAGATCACCCTTGGGAACCACAGGTTTGTCCTCAAAGAGCAAGGTGTTTTTCTCATCAATGCGATAGCACTTGAATTTGGGAGTACCCTTTGCAATACCATGTTTCACTTTCTGCACCATAGCATCACTGAGTTTGGCCTCACGGATCCGATCTTCCAAGGTAGGAGCAACTTGAAGATTTGCAAGAAAGCCTTGCGGAACAACTTGGAGGTTGAGCTTCCTGAATGCTTCACAAAGCTCAGGCTGAAACGGCTTGATAAGGAGACTGTTGCAATATGCCTTTCTGCTCAAGGCATCTGCAATGACATTGGCCTTGCCAGGTGTGTATTCGATGCTTGGATCATACTCTTGGATCATCTCAACCCAACGAGTCTGGCGAAGGTTCAGGTTCGGCTGTGTGAAGATGTACTTCAAGCTCTCGTGATCGGTGAAGATGTCGACTTTTCTGCCCAACAGAAGGTGTCTCCACGTGATCAAGGCGTGTACCACTGCTGCTAGCTCGAGATCATGTGTGGGGTAGTTCTTCTCATTTGGCTTCAATTGATGAGAGGTGTATGCCACAATTTTCTTGTCTTGCATTAGAACACCACCATGTCCTTGAAGAGAAGCATCACAGAATACTTCGTAGGGTTTGGACTTATCCGGAGGAGTAAGAACCGGAGCAGAGATGAGCTTTTCTTTGAGAGTTTTGAATGCCACATCACAATCCGGAGACCAGTTGTACTTGACATTCTTCTACAGCAAGTTGGAGATAGGCTTGGCAATGTTGGAGAAGTTCTCAACGAACTTTTTGCAATAGCTAGCGAGACCAAGGAAGCTTCGGAGTTGCTTGACGTTCTGAGGAGGTTCCCAGTTGACAATCGCTTCAACTTTCTCGGGGTTGACAGAGATACCCTCAGCAGAGATGATATGGCCCAGATACAAGACCTTATCGAGCCAGAATTTGCATTTAGAGAACTTGGCATAGAACTTATGTTCACGGAGTCTGTCGAGAACCAGACGGAGGTGCTTTTCATGATCCTCTTCATTCTTGGAGAATACCAAGATGTCATCGAGATAGACAAGCACAAATTCGTTGGTGTAGGGGTTGAATATGTAGTGCATCATCCTCGAAAAGGTAGGTGGAGCATTTGCGAGGCCAAAAGACATGACTGTGTATTCATAGGAGCCGTAGCTTGTTCTGAATGCAGTCTTGTGAATATCTTCTTCACGGATGCGGATCTGGTGATAACCCATTCGAAGATCGAGCTTTGAGAACACTTTTGTTCCTTTGAGCTGCTCGAACAATTCATTGATGTTGGGGAGCGGATACTTGTTCTTTATTGTCTTCTTGTTCAATGGCCGGTAATCAACGCAAAGGCGCTCCATGCCATCCTTCTTCTTGACAAATAAGACACCACAGCCCCAAGGAGAAGTGCTAGGCCTGATTAGACCCATACGCTCTTGCTCATCGAGTTGTTTCTTCAGCTCCTTCAACTCATCAGGGGAGAGCTTGTACGGACGCCGGCATGCTGGCTCAGTACTGGGCTCGAGTTCAATGACGAATTCAACTTGACGATGCGGAGGCATGCCTGGAAGCTCTTCAGGGAAAACATCTTCGTATTCATTGACCACCGGAATTTGAGAGATGGCATTAATCTTGCCCTTATCATTGAGAGAGAATACCCTGATTGTGTTATCTCAAGAGGCGAAGATAATCACATTTTCATCGGAATGAGTAATCTTGACTTCCTTATTTGCACAATCAATGTGAGCATCATGCTAGGAAAGCCAATCCATCCCGAGAATAAGATCAATGTAGGAGTTGCCGAGAACAACCGGAGAAGCCAGAAAGCGGTAATCACCCATGCGAATAGATACATCCGGAGCATACACACTAGAAGTCATTAGTCTTCCCGGAGAAACAACTTGCAACTTCTTGGGTAGATTCTTGGTGATAACATCATGCTTGGATGCAAATGGATATGACATGAAAGAACACGATGCACCTGAATCAAACAACACTTTTGCAGGAATAGAGTTAACTAGAAGGTTACCAAGTATCACATCTGAAGAATTATCTGCTTGAGCTGCATTCATCAGATTCACTCTTGCTGCCTTTGGATTATGCTTGACAATAGCAGTGCTAAAAGGTGGAGGAGGCGGAAGGCGCCTTGGTTTGGGGCACTTGTTAGCATAATGACCCTTCTGAGTGCACTTGTTGCAAACCACTTCTAAGAGAGGACAGTGATAAGGAGCACTTGACTTTGAAGCTTGAAAGTGATTCTTTGAGTGGTTGCTTGGGTTGGGTGGGTGGGAGAAACCACGGCCACCAGAATTCTTCTTGTTGTTGTTGGGAGGTCGGATCACTAGAGGAGGTGGAAGCCAAAACTTCTGTTGCTTTCCGACCACTTGGGAAGAAGAGGAGGAGTGAACAGCGTCTCTGATCCTCTTTTTGGAAGCTTCCATCTTGAGCTGGGCTGCCTCTTGCTTAAGTGCCATGTTATAGAATTGATCAAACTCATCAGGCTCGAACAAGGTGAGAGCTAGTTGGAGTTCATCCTTCAGACCACCACAGAACTGATAGATCTTGCTCTTGGCATCTGGGATGTCTTTCTTGGCATAGCGGGCAAGGTTCTGGAACTTGACATTATATTGGTAGACAGTCATTGAGCCTTGCTTCTGGTTGCGGAATTGCTCACGCATACCCTCGATGACACTTGTTGGAATGTGGTGAGAGCGAAAGTCCTTGCAGAAGTCAGCCCACGAGATTTCACGCCCTTCTCTGGAGTCTTTGTACTGCTGCCACCAATCAGCGGCTTGGTCCTTGAGTTGGAAGGCGGCAAACTTCACATAGTCCTCAGTCCTGACGTTACTGCACTCGAAATGCTTCTTGATATCTGTTATCCGGTCTTCAGCATCTAGAGGGTCCACACAGTAACTGAATGCCTTTGATTGGTTTGCCAGGAACTAGTTGAGGGTAGCAAAGTGAGGTTGGTTGAACAAATTGCCTTGGCCTTGGTTCCCATGAGCACCTTGATTTGCTTGATTTGCTTGAATGTTCTGCATCATATGCATCAGCATCTGGGTGTTCTGGTTCGTCGCTTGTATAATTGCTCTCCAAGCCTCAGACGGAGGAGGAGGGGAAGGAGGACAATCAAGAACCTCTTTACCCTCTGGGTTAGCGTTGGGAACCCTTTTAGGAGCCATCCTGAATGAGATGACAACTATTAGCCATTGATTGAAAGAATATATAAGCTGAATCAACGGCTAGAAATTGCAACATAAGTCTTCACAAGAACATTTGAACAAGATGAATGAATGTAATCCACAGTTTAATAGTAACAACAATCTTCACGAGAAGCCACTTGGGAGAACAAAAGATAAATAAAAACAACAAGGAGCAGATAGAACAAATACAAGATAGAAGCTTCGTTCGACATATTCGTGCTGAAAGCTTATGGAACGTGTTACAAAAGGGTTTTGCAATCCCCGAATCAGCATAGCCAAGGATCCTTTAAGATGCAACTCCCGATCGGAACAACGCCCATAAAACTACTTCACTCAATGTAGAACCCCGAACTCCATATCATGCATTCATTGGAAGAATGCCTACGAACTACTAGATGAACCCACCTATTAATTTCCGAAAGTTTCCAGTTATGCAATCAGGTGTTGGGGATACAGGGGAAGCATCGCGCACTCAACTCTAATCCTACATCCAGCTGTATCCATCCTTCAACACATAACCAGTTATTTTCGGAAACCGTCTACCTCGGACCTTCGAAACGCATCTACTATACAAGCTATGGCAATACTCCCGAACTACATCCCCAGTACTGGGTGATGTCGGGGTTATCTTGCCACTAACCACATAGGAGAGTTTTCGATGTCGGCCGTCTTAAGTATTCCAGAACTGCTGCGATATATTTGTGACGACAACACCTCGGAGGTCAACTCCCCGGGACACTGACAAAACCCCTAAATGACAGGAGGCATCGAGAACAATGTTCTCGTCACAAAGACATCGGAACAATCCAAACAATACCCGCGTGATCCTAAATTTTTTTTGGTGTATTTTGAGAGTAGAAGAGGCAAGAGTAATCGTCAGGAGTCCTCACCAGAGTGAAAAGAGATGAGGAGAAAAAGAAATCCTACTCTCCGATATATATATTCTCATAACATTATGAGAATAATATTCTCATAACACTTCTGAACTGCATTGCAAAATTGCATTGGAGAGCTAAACGCACCGCACCACAGAGACCTGCGAACTTCATGTTGAAAAAACTGTACGTGTTGTTTTTTCTGTACCTTTTTTGCTCTAGTTTTTTAACCGTTTATCGGAATTATCCGTGTAATATACCGTTAAAAAGCTATGGAGTAGACGCAACTTTGCCATGTTGAACACTTTTCAAAATTCCGCACGGTTTAAGAGCAGTTTCAAAAATCGTGCGGCTCACAACGAATGGCAGCGAGCGTTTTTTGGCGTTTGTTTCTAAACCGCTTGTCGGAACGAAACATATGATACACCGTTGGAAAGGTATCGTCGGTGCACATCTTTTTCATATTTATTATTTTTTCTAATTCGCTACGGTTTAAGAGCAGTTTTGAATTTACTAAATCGCGGAATTGTGTTTTTCGAAATTTTTCAAATTTTTCGGTACTGTTTGCACTCCAGTTTTCTAACCGTTTGTCGAAACAAGGCGTGTAATATACCGCTGGAAAGCTACGAACGAGGCGCAACTTTCATATGTTGAAATGTTTTTGAGATTCCTTACGGTTTTTAGTTAAATTTGAAAATTGTGCGGCTGACTACGAACGGCAGCAGCCGTTTTTTCGTGAAATTTTTACAAAACGTTGGCATAAATGATCCAAATGATACACCGTTGGAAAGATATCGTCGAGACGCTACTTTCTCATGTAGAACACGCCCTCCAATTCATTACGGTTTAAGAACAGTTTTGAAATTACAAAAACGCGAAAAGCGCACTACTTCAAACTGAAGAACGCACTGCATCAGACAGTTAACCGAACCTCATGATTTACTTTGTTGGACGTAGATTTTTCTCAGAGGAGTTTTGTTGTCTTTTTTCCAACTTTTTTTTGCGAAGGAAAGTGGACCGCAACACTCCCCAAAGTGAAGCGGAACACTACCAAAAGTGAACCTCATTAATTTTTTGCGCGCGTTGAGAAGTGTTTGAGAAGTGAGCTGCTTTCCGATGTGTGTTTTGTTTTTTGATCACCAAGTGAACCGCATTACTTTTTTGTATTGTTTTGGTAACAAATTTTTTTTGAGATTCCGCTATTTTTTTTTTTGCATTTTCATGTTTGAGAAGTGAGCTGCTTTCCGATGTGTGTTTTGTTTTTTGATCACGAAGTGAACCACATTACTTTTTTGTGTTGTTTTGGTAACAATTTTTTTTTGAGATTCCGCTAATTTTTTTTTGCATTTTCATGTTTGAGAAGTGAGCTGCTTTCCGATGTGTGTTTTGTTTTTTGGTCACCAAGTGAACCGCATTACTTTTTTGCGTCTATATTATAGAAGAACTCCGGGCAATTTCAGGGCATTTCAATATCCAGAGTCAATTGTAGAGTCAATGCTGCTACTTCAGTACTCCAGAGATATTAACGAGGCTCTGGCCACCCTTCTCTGTTGCGGGAACCACAGAACCATGGTGACCAAGACATTTCGGTCAGTAAAATGTCCAGGACTTGAGCAGATTCCAAGCAGCTGCTGAGCCCCTACAGCAGATGAATAACTCAATTATATTTTCTCCGTCAAAAGATTGAACAATATGGCTTGCAAACCATTATTAAAATTTCAAAAGCTAAATAAATACGATATTTTTTCTGTTGACAGCCAAATGTAAAATGCTAAACAAATGAAGCCTTTTTTTGTTCATTTGACAACTAGAGAGCTTTGCTATAATTCTTCCAATCAGTATATTTTGGATTTTGCGCTTGCAAAGCTGTGTGCAAGGGATGAAAGGATCATCAGGACTGACTGCAGCTACAGGAACAGTCGGCTGCATTGCATTGCAGCCGAAGATCAAGAGCTAGGTTCTTTGAACTTTGAAACAATATTACACAAGTCAGATAGTTACAGCTACGGCATGCTTGTGTTAGAAACAGCGAGTACGAGGCATCTGGTTTATGGCCCGTGCAAAAGACTAATGCATGCAGCAGTGTACTTCAAACAAACAGCAGTGTACTTCAAACAAAAGGCAGGTTGGTCGTTGTAGTACACATGGTTTCTTCAACGACAGGCAGACAGGCTTCTGATTATGCCCAAAACTGGTCATTTTTCTCTTCTTTTTGATCAATGCAGTCAATCATAGATCGTTGAACATTTCCAGCACACCAATCTACAGAGAAGTATACTCTGATGCAGCACATCTCTGTCCGTGCCTCTTTGTTTTATCAACCATTTCCTTCCTCCATTACAAACTGAAGAAAGAAAATGTGTTCAGTTCAGGTTGAGGAGCAACCAGTGCAAGCAAGCCGCACAACATAAATGACAACACCTTTGGACCTGAACAATTTGGGAACAATAAGAGACTGCTGCAGAAAGCTTTGCCACAAGATGGAGGCGCCCGGATTCGGCGACCAACGGGCGCGCCGTCGTGCGGAGGGGCGCGGGCGGCCGCGGTGAGGGGGCACCTCGCCTCTGTTTGCGATGCACGCGTCGTCGGGCAAGCACGGGAGGAAGGATCCCGCCGGATCCGGCGGTCGCGCGGCCGGGGTAGGTGGCTGGGCAGGGTGGGAGGAGGATCCCGTCGGAGGTGGGACGGTGGGACGACAGCTCAGGTGGGGCGGGCCACACCAAAGAAGGTATGGAGGGTGGCTGGTGGCTGGGATGGGTGCGCCGCGCCGGAGA
>LR738715.1:833144717-833200398 GCA_902687465.1 Secale cereale | reverse complement strand
GGTGGGGTGGGTGCGTGCGTCGGAGAAGATGGTGATGGTAGGGGCGGCGGCTCGGGGGTGGAGCACGGGTGCGGGGCGTGTTGGGGAGGAAGTTGGGGACGAGGCAGAAGGAGGAAGATGGTGGAGGTGGGTTGGGTCGTCGGGGAAGGGGAGGTTGGATATGTGGTATGTGTCGGGTGGAGGTGGACTGTTAGCAGAATAAGAGCTGTTGTTAGCAGAATAAGACTCTTAAGGGTGTTATGAGAATAGACCCACCTATATATATATATATATATATATATATATATATATATATATATATATATATATATATATATATATATATATATATATATATATATATATATATATATATATATATATATATATATATATATATATATATATATATATATATAGGACTCAAAACATTTTCAAGTGTGTGCCTAGACTCAACCATCAACGATCCGATCAATTAGTAGGGGCTTCTAGGTCCGAGAAGGCTCTGAATACCAACTTGTAATGCCCAGGATGGGACTATACCTCCTACGTGTCGAGGCATGACTTAAAGGTATAAGCCCATTCTGGAATGATCTCAAGTTCGGTATCTTTGCACGACTCATGTAAAAATAGGGATGAAATTGCAAAAGGATAGTTGGCTTACACTCGCCACATCACACAATGCATTACATAAGCAAATCATCATCCAAATAACATCACAACCCGACTACGGCGAAATTCCAAATGAAAGATACAAAATACATAAAGCCACAGGTCCGAATCGCCCCTAGTAGAAACCACTACTGATCATCGGGATAGTGCACATAGTATCGACTACGTTCTTCATCGAACTCCCAGTACAGCTCCGTGCCGTCACCTGAGTAATTCACCATGGTACCTGCATCTGGTGTGGTGTAGAATCTGTGAGCCACGGAGGACTCAGCAATCCCGTTCCCGGGTAGCAAAACTATCTAAGCCATGGGTGTGGAACAAGGCCGAAGAAAGATAAAAGGTTGCAGCTGCAGTAGCACTAGCTTACGTGTTAAGAGCGAGAAGAGAAGTGCCACGAGCGTCAAGTGATCACGAAGTGATCCTATCTAAGCACGTCAAACATAACCCCACCGTGTTCACTTCCCGAACCCCTTTCGGAAAATGACCGTCACGGTTACTCACGCTGGTAGTGTGTTCTGAACATGGTGTCAAGTTTTCTACAACCAGATATTAACAAATTCCCATCTGCCACATAACCGCGGGCACGGCTTTCGAAAGTTCAAAACCCTGCAGGGGTGTCCCAACTTATCCCATTACAAGCTCATGATCCGCGGAGTCGCAACTCCAAGGTGGGAAGGCCCAAGTATTCTCGAAATCCCGTGCTCAAGATACTCCGAATAAGGTAAGAATAATCCAAGAAATCCTCCCGGCGTGCCGACACCCTAATAGTAGCCGCGCGTATCTCGTCTCAGGCCACGTCCGGATGGGCGATTCTACAGGTTTTTACCAACCCTTGAGTTTCCTTGAGGTGGCCCCGCAGACTCCCCTGTTTGGACCAACACTCATGTGGAGCACTGCCCCGGGTTGTTGATTAAGAAGAGGGTTTATAACTCCCTATGCAAGTTTTTAGTTGTTTAGGCAAATGTAGTACCAATGTTGGGACTTGCTGGAAAAGCCTTAGCGCTAAGCGGTTTATCGAGGGGGTCCCATAACCCCAACCATGTGAGGAACGCAAAATCAAGGAACATAACACCGGTTTATACGGTTCCTAGGGCGGCATGAGTGGAACAAATCACCGAGCAAGAGGCTCAGCCTTCCACCCATTACTAATATATAGATGATTTAGTTTAAGAGTTTATACAGTGTGATATCCCAACAAACTTCAACATGAAGCAAGAATCTTCAAATCTTCTCCTGCAACTAGCAATGCTATAAGAGGGGCTGAGCGAAGCTTACGTAGCCAAACAATGGTTTGCTAGGTTGGGTGGTTAGACAGATTCATGGTTACAATAGGAGGCTGACAAACAAACATGGGCATCGAGGAAATAAGCTAAAGAGCGAGACCTCTAGCAATAGGCAATGATAGTAATGATATCTGGGTCAGGTCATCTTGCCTGTCGAGTCGTCGGTGGGATCGTAAGACGGCTCCTCGTACTTGCTAGGTGGTTTCTCACCCCTCGTTGGTTACCCCAAGTGGAAGGTTTGAGATGCAGTGTAGCAGAAGTTTTCCCTTGGCAATACCAAGGATCGTTTTCCCTGAGACTCCCAGTTTCAACAAGAAGGTGTCAACTGCTAACGGCGCCAGATATTAGCAATCAACGTGGACCGGCACACAGATACAAATAACTTTGCTCCCAACGAGTACAGAGAGGTTGTCAATCCCTCCGGCCTTGTAGTTTACAAAGGATCAAACACAAATGATAGTAGTGATAGATATAATGCAATAGTAAGTAAAAGCGGAAAGTAAATAGCGGATGTGATCAATGATGGTAATTTGGACCGGAGTCTCATGATGTTCACTAGTGATGTCTCTCTCCCAAAAGACGATAAAACAACTATGTGAGGTAAACAAATTACAGCTGGGCAATTGACAGGACCATGTGCGCAAACCAATGCTGACTACATTGCAAGAAAGGTTGAGGTTCAAAGCATGGGCGGTACGCCGAGGTAAGTAGACCGAAATCCATCTGCATCTACTACTAATCATCCACCTTGAGATATCTATCCAGAACATCTCGCTGGTATTAAGTTGCGAGTCCCACCCATAGTGTAAACCCAAAGCAACAGACAACTGCATTAAAAGAACCTTGCGTAAAGTAAACAGTCCTTGCACCCGCGGGCACAAGCACCGTTGTTTTCCCCCTTGTGGCAACAGCACATCCCCTAGACTCGTGTTTCTGTCACTCAAACTAGTCATCGAGGGGCATGAACCCACAATCGAGCATAACGTTCCCTCTTGGAGTCACTACCTACTACTTGGCCAAAGCAATAAATAACAACGGAGAACATGCAAGAATTACTTACGAACATAAATATAAAAGAGGTAGATCAAATATATTACTCAAGCACAATCTGAACATAATCTCATAATCCATCGGATCCCAGCAAACTCATCATAGCAACAGCATAAGGATTACATATGTGCCTCGATCATGTAGGGCAGCTCACGAGGACTAATTAGTGAAGCACAAGAACGGGAGGAGAACATCACATAGCTACTGGTCATGGACCCATGGTCCAAGGGAGACTACTCACAACTCATCCGGGAGGCGTCCATGGTGGTGGAGAAGCTCCCGATGGTGATCCTCCCCTCCGGCAGGGTGCCGGGAAGAGTTCTCCTGGTGCTCCCAATCTTGGAAGCGGCGGCGGCGGCGGAACAGAGATGAGATCGCGAAAAAAAATTCCCGTCTCGAGGGTTTCGGGAGACGCTTTAAATATCTGCCAAAGGGGGGCATCAGCGGAGCCTTGGGGGGCCCAGGCGCCCCCCCGGCGTGGCCCAGGGGGGGGGGGGGCGCCGTCAGGGCGCCTGGAGCTTTTAAAAGAAGGTGGAGACTCTCGAACCGTGGCTTTTGTTGGCAAGGTTGAAAACCCGTAATCAGAAACAAAGACAAAACATGTACCAGAGCTCTTGGCTTTAAAAACAGAGGTAGTAATTATTATTTTTTTGATTATGCATGTTTCGTCAACGAATGCTAGCACACAGCTCATTCACTTTTTGAGATGGACAAGTTTCGAGGAACGGCTCCCGAATGAGGACAATCACATCCTCTTAATCTCCTTTGTTTATCACTGCCAAAATTTTCTGATTTCTCATGAACAAAGCGTGAAGGAGGGTTTGTTTGTTATATTATCTTTTTGAGCCGGGCGCACTCAATGCCAGTTCCTTCTCGTATTATGGGTTTGCACATTATACATGCAATCCCGGGGTGAAGCTTGTCCAACTTAAAAAGAATCATGAATTAACCACTACTTCCTCATGAACTTACAACAGAGGCACAAAATAAGAATGCTTTTTTTTCTTTGAATAATTTCGAGATGGAACATGCAAGTCTCCGTTCGGAATGGCAGGTAAATACCATGTAGGAAGATATGGTGGACTCATATGGCATAACTGGATTAAAAGGATGTGGATGCACAAGCAGTCAGTTCGCTTAGTACAGGCGAAGGTTAGCAAAAGACTGGGAGCGACCAACTAAGAGAGCAATGACGGTCATAATCATGCAGAGCGACAAAGCAACATTGAATCAGGCATGGTAGTTATATCGCTACTCATAAACAAAAGCTCATCAAGGCTTGACAGACTTTCTTTACAGTCTTAAATATGCGTGAGCATACGCCAAGTCAATCAAAATAAATTCTCGAAGGAAGATATTACTAAACCATACCACATCATAGGCAAACAAATCATGTTGGTACTCCAATAACACATTGGAAACCCCCTAGCTATTTGAGACTAACCATAAGAAAACATGAACTACTAAGCGCCATTATGCACGTAGCATCTTTATCATAGACATATCAACCAATGCAATGGAAGCAAACTCTCTTAATAAGATAAGCATGATAACTAAAGAGAGTTCAAGCAACCAACTAAAAAAAAGCTCTTTAAAAAGATAAGCATGAATACTAAGAGCAGAACATGATAGTAGCTATTAAAAGACAAAGAACACACACATAAAAGATAGACATGAAAATTCTATGTTATGTTCTAGGTAGAAGTGGAGCGTGTTTCTCTCCCACATAAAGAAAGCTGAGTTCCGACTCGTTATGAAAAACTAAAGAAAACTAAAAACAAGACGCTCCAAGCATAGAACATAACACATGAAGTGATAAAAATATAGTGGAACGAAAGACGAACTGATAATGTCGATGGAGAAGGGGATGCACGGGGGCATCCCCAAGCTTAGACGCTTGAGTCTCCTTGAATATTTCTTGGGGGTGCACGGGGGCATCCCCAAGCTTGAGCGTTTGACAATCCTGAATCTTTTTATCATCTTCCCTCGCACACTTGAAAACTCCCTTCATACATAACTCATCATAATCTGATTAGCGAGGTTAGTACCCATAATAAAATAATTATACCTTGCTGGAAATAAGGATATTCTTGAAGGTCTACTGTTTCTCAAGAATGCTAAAAGGTTTTTGCAAAGAAAAAGCAAGCTCTAGGTTTGCAAAATGAAGGAAAGGCAAAACAGGACAGAATCTGTGAAAAACAGAACAGCAGGTAGTAAATGATTTGTTCGGGGCACTTCTGCAACTCTAATCAAAAAACTCAAAACAGACGCACGAAATAAAATTATATAGAGCACGCTGTCGAAAAAATTCATACCAAAAAGATGATCTGGTGATTTTATACGAAATTTTCTATCCAAGGACAGAATCTGCTTCCTGGACAGCACGTCACAACTTTTGAACTTTCTTGCAATCAGAGGCTACACTTGGCACAAAATTGAAAAGCAAAGATACAATGATGATGCTACAGTAGTAAACAACATCAAGACACTACAAAAGCAAAATAAATTTATTCATTGGGCTGCCTCCCAAAAGTGCTTTCTTTTATGCCTTTAAGCTAGGCATAAGACTTTAATGATGCTCTTGTAGGAATAAGAATTGAAGAACAAAAGAGAGCATCAAGAAGCAAATACCAAACACATTTAAGCCTAACATGCTTCCTATGCATAGGAATATTGCAATAGAATAATTCATTGAAGCACAAAGCAATTAGCATAGGAAGACAAAACAAGTGCAGCTTCAAAACCTTCAACATTAAGAGAGGGAACTTGATATTATTGAAATATCTATAAGCATATGTTGCCTTCTCATAATAATTTTCAGTGGGATCACGAATAAACTCAACAATATAAGCATCACATAAAGCATTGTTACCATGATCCACATGCAAAAAGGTACTCTTACTCTCCACATAAGCATCATGAAGAGGATAAAACTTAGTATAAAAGAGAGACATAAGCTCTTGCCAATCAAGCAAGTGCGAGTTATCGAGAAGCTTATACCAATCTGAAGCTTTATCTATAAGTGATATGGCGAACAATGTCCTCATGACAAACTCCCTTGATACACCTGCAAGCTTAAATAATGAACATAATTGTGACAGATATAGCAAGTGTTCACCGGGATGTCTGTCTCCTGCATAACGATTAGCCAAAACATAATCGATAATACCAGCTGGTATTTTATAGGGCACAATTTCAGTAGGGGGAGGAGCAACCACCATAGGTGTGGGGCGTCTTCCCACAAGAAACGATCCAATAGCAAGGTTGTCCATAAGCATAACTAGTGAAAAGACATAAAGAAAACTGAAAGGTAAACTAACAAGACTAAAAAGCAAAGATAAAATATAGCGTGCAACTCCCCTATCCTGAAGAGTGGAGTCCCCGGCAACGGCGCCAGAAATTGCTTTGCTAGGTGGTTTCTCACCCCTCGTTGGTTACCCCAAGTGGAAGGTTTGAGATGCAGTGTAGCAGAAGTTTTCCCTTGGCAATACCAAGGATCGTTTCCCCTGAGACTCCCAGTTTCAACAAGAAGGTGTCAACTGCTAACGGCGCCAGATATTAGCAATCAACGTGGACCTGCACACAGATACAAATAACTTTGCTCCCAACGAGTACAGAGAGGTTGTCAATCCCTCCGGCCTTGTAGTTTACAAAGGATCAAACGCAAATGATAGTAGTGATAGATATAATGCAATAGTAAGTAAAAGCGGAAAGTAAATAGCGGATGTGATCAATGATGGTAATATGGACCGGAGTCTCATGATGTTCACTAGTGATGTCTCTCTCCCAAAAGACGATAAAACAGCTATGTGAGGTAAACAAATTACAGCTGGGCAATTGACAGGACCATGTGCGCAAACCAATGCTGACTACATTGCAAAAAAGGTTGAGGTTCAAAGCATGGGCGGTACGCCGAGGTAAGTAGACCGAAATCCATCTGCATCTACTACTAATCATCCACCTTGAGATATCTATCCAGAACATCTCGCTGGTATTAAGTTGCGAGTCCCACCCATAGTGTAAACCCAAAGCAACAGACAACTGCATTAAAAGAACGTTGCGTAAAGTAAACAGTCCTTGCACCCGCGGGCACAAGCACCGTTGTTTTCCCCCTTGTGGCAACAGCACATCCCCTAGACTCATGTTTCTGTCACTCAAACTAGTCATCGAGGGGCATGAACCCACAATCGAGCATAACGTGCCCTCTTGGAGTCACTACCTACTACTTGGCCAAAGCAATAAATAACAACGGAGAACATGCAAGAATTACTTATGAACATAAATATAAAAGAGGTAGATCAAATATATTACTCAAGCACAATCTGAACATAATCTCATAATCCATCGGATCCCAGCAAACTCATCATAGCAACAGCATAAGGATTACATATGTGCCTCGATCATGTAGGGCAGCTCACGAGGACTAATTAGTGAAGCACAAGAACGGGAGGAGAACATCACATAGCTACTGGTCATGGACCCATGGTCCAAGGGAGACTACTCACAACTCATCCGGGAGGCGTCCATGGTGGTGGAGAAGCTCCCGGTGGTGATCCTCCCCTCCGGCAGGGTGCCGGGAAGAGTTCTCCTGGTGCTCCCGATCTTGGAAGCGGCGGCGGCGACGGAACAGAGATGAGATTGCGAAAAAAAGTTCCCGTCTCGAGGGTTTCGGGAGACGCTTTAAATATCTGCCAAAGGGGGGCATCAGCGGAGCCTCGGGGGGCCCAGGCGCCCCCCCGGCGCGGCCCAGGGGGGGCGCGACGCCAGGGTTCCTGGAGCCCTGGTGGCCCCCCCGGCTGTACTTCGGGCGCAAGGAAGTTTCTGGAACGCTGATTTTTTATATAATTTTTCTGGATTTTTCCTGGCAGTTCTCGTAACGTGAAAACCTGAAATACAAAAACAGCCGAAAACAGAAACTGGCACTGGGGTGCACTGAGTTAATAGGTTAGTCCAAATATGATCAAAAGTGTATGGAAGTGTATAAATAACATAGCAATATCACCCAAAAGAGGCATGGAGCAAGCAGAAATTATAGATATGTTTTGGACGTATCAGTAGTCAACCTCGGTAGTAAACTCGTTCTCGTTCTCGGTCTCGGCTTCCGGCTCTACTCAACACAAGAACACAACGAGGCACGAAATCAAAACAAGGTGCAATGCACATTCAACATGATGCACGTATGATGCATGACAAGTCTATATATGATGCAATACATGGCAAGGTAGGAAGCACAAAGAAACGACACAAGAACATGACAATATGCTCAAGCAAGTATGATGCAAGACAAGTCTATATATGATGCAATACATGGCAAGGTAGGAAGCACAGAGAAACGACACAAGAACATGACAATATGCTCAAGCAAGTATGATGCAAGACAAGTCTATATATGATGCAATACATGGCAAGGCAGGAAACACAGAGAAACAACACAATAACAACAAGTTTAAATGAGGCCGGAATCCACATATAGCGAATCCGGTAAGTTCTCATATGCATAAGTTGAAAATGGTCCAGATCTGAACAAACCTTAAGTTAAAGTTGTTAAACAGTAATTTACATGCACCATGATGATCTACATGAAATTCTAGTCAAGTTTCATATAAAGTTTGTTTAAAACGGAGCTACGGTTTAGAAGATATGAGCAAAACAAGTTAAACATGGCAACGGTGCAAGATGCACCCAAACATCAAGCAAGCATACTCCAACCATGTAAACAATATGATATTATGAATCTACATGCAAAAACACACAAGTTTCATGTAGGGCACGCTCAAAACGGAGCAACGGTTCAACACATACACTCGAAACAAGAAACAATGCAAAGCTGCAATTAACAGCCACATAGCAACTTTGGAGCAAGAAATATATACTCTACATCACTCAAACATGGTGACAAGAAGCATGGACATGAAGTAGACATATCCTACAGCAAACAACTCCATTGGAGAACTCCATAGGAGGCATGGATCAATTGCAATAAGCTACAACATTTTGATCATGACGTTAAAAACCTGACAGTTATATTTTATAGCAACTTGGGAGCAAGAATTAAATAAGCTACAACAACACATATGAGCAAGTGAGGGCAAGGATGGATAGACAAAAACATGTACAACAAGGAATGATCAATGGCCACCCCAAAACTAACATGGATTTTCCTAGGGCATCAAGCAAACATAGCATCAGGATAGGACAGATTTCAGACTTAGTGAAATTTCACCAAGTGTTAAAACAATTAAGTTGGCATGGCATGTTTGCAAGCATGTTTAATTCACCTCAAGGCATATCATGGCAAATGGTTTGCACCACAGCAAAGACCACATTATGGAGATTCTAAAACATATTGGCATGTGACAAGGGGACAACCACAACAATAGCAACAAGCTCTTCAAATCAGCATCTCATAACATGTTACAAAACTTAACAGCCACATGCACTTTTGCAACAGAGATTAACATGGAAAAATGAACCCTAACATGCATGCTACAACAACCATCATGTAGAGCATATCATAATGGACATTTTGACATATAATTTGCTTCATTTGGATAAACATGCACCAAGTTAACACATCTCAAACAAGTCATGAAAATAACAAGTAGCAGCAGTTTATATCAAGTAGCACTCTTGTCACGAAGATTACGACCTCTAGATGATCTCAAACAAGCATGACGCAATGGAACAAAACGTAGAGCACATCACCACGATCATTTTGACATATCATATGCACAATTTGGACTTACACACAAAAAGATACATCCATCACAATATGCCATCAGACAGCAAGTTTAACAAAAGACTTAGAGAAAAAAAAGGTCAACCTCCTCGCGGATCGGGTCGACTTTGCGGATCGGGTCAACGGACGAAACGGGTCGGGCGCGGACCGTTAGGGTTTCGGCCCGGCTGCATCGGGCGCCCCGACGGGAGCTCGGCGGCGGCGGCTCTTGGCGCCGGCGGCGGATCGGTGCGGCGAGGCCAGCGGATCTGGCCGGAGCGGCTGCGCCGGCAGGAGGCGGGGGGCCGGAGGCGCTCGGGCCGGCGGCGAGCTCGGGCCGGAGGAGGCCGGCGGCGGAGGCTCGGTGGCACTGGAACGCGGCGGCGGGGAGGCGCGCAGCCGGCGGTGACCCGGGCGCCGGCGAGCGGCGGGCGCGGCGGCCGGCGAGCGCGCGTGGGCGGCGGCCGTCGGGAGCGGAGGCGGAGACGAACGGCGGTGGCTGGGCTCTTGCGGGCCCGATTTAGGCCCCACGGGCCGCGGCGGCGGGAGGAGGCGGACGCCCACGTGGCAGGAGGCGGTTGGTCGGGCGGCGGCGGGCGGACGCGTCCGGTCCGTCCGGACGTGTCCGACGGCGGTGGAGGAGGCGAGACTAGGGTTTGGACGCGAAAATGGGGGGTGTGGACGTTTTTATAGGCATAGGGAGCTAGGAGACTCCAAATGGGGAGCGGTTTTCGGCCACACGATCACAATTCGACGACCGAGATGATGGGAATGGTTGTGCTGGGTTAGTGGGCTGTTGTGGAGGGGGTCTTGAGCCTCAAAGAAGAGGTTATTTTAGCCCACTAGGTTAACCGTTGGAGTACCAAACAAACTCCAAACGCGACGAAACTTGACAGGCGGCCTACACATACCAAAACGACATCGCACGACAAGTCTCACGTCATTCCGGAAATGTTACACGGCCACACACGAAAGAATGACTCGGGGACGCCACGGGCACGTGTGAGAGCGTCGGAACTCGAAACGGACAACGGGAAGAGACGAGTGGGACCGGATGCAAGTGACAACACAAATGCAATGCAATGCACATGACAACATGACATGGATGAAATACACACACACACACACGACAAAACGAGAAACCCATAATGAAAGAAGAGCCCGGAAAGGAATTGATGAAGCCAAAGTTTATATATTGCCATATTGGGAAAGTGTTACATCTGGGGCATTACACAGAGCGGATGCGAGCACTCACTGGTGCGGACATTGAAGCAGCGCACTAGCAGAGAGGACGCTGCCAGCGCCAGTCAACTGCCGTGGGTTCAAATGTCATGATAGCCACCCGTCCATCCATCAGCCGTCCAGATTGATGGCACGCGGTTGTCGAGGCGTCTCCTCCTGTGCCACCCGTCTGTCCCTCTACCTCCCACCGGTGCTATATAAATCACTGCCCCGACCAAAGCCATAGTCATCCATCTCCGCACCACTCACCGCCATGGATCCCTCCATCGCCAAAATCTTTGGCAAGGGTTTACGCTGGAGGATAAGAAGGATATTGCAGGTAACTGGAAGGCCGGCAGGCAGCCGGAGGACGCCTCCGACGACGATGTGCAAATGGAGGAAACCCTGCTCTGACGAGCCAGCGCAACCATCCTCTTCCTCCGCGGTGCCCTCCTAGTCCGCTCCACCCTCATTGTTGCACTGCAGCATGACCATCGGCGAGGCTCGTGCCCACTTTATGGACATCGTTAGGGAGGAGCAGTTCTGGGAGGCGCATGTTGACACCAACTACAACCACAACATCCTCTATGAGCATCTGTAGGCGGAGGAGCGGGTCACCACCTGCAGGGCGGTCGGGCCGGACGCCGACGAGCAGAGGAGGCGTTGCTCGAGTCCTACTGCTCCACCCGTGAGATCTGTCTCGCTCGCTGGTAATAGCGTCAGCATGTGGCGGAGGTGGCAGCCTTCGATAAGGAGCGCGACAACGAGGCGGGCGAGCCGTTGTCCGGCGAGACCGATGATATGTCCATTTTGCATCATGTTTTACTACTATTAATTATGATGTTTTTATGTATCATGATGCTTTTTGGAGTAATTCTACTGCCTTTTCTCTCATAATTTGCAAGGTATGTACCAAGAGGGAGAATTTCGACAACTGGAAATCTAGACCTGAAAAAGTTGTGCCAGGCCACCTATTCTGCACAACTCCAAACAAGCTGAAACTTCACGGAGAATTTTAATGAAATATTTGAAGAATATTGGAGAAAAGATGTACTAGAGGGGCCCACCAGGTGGGCACAACCCACCTGGGCGCACCAGGGAGCCCAGGTGCGCCCTGGTGGGTTGTGCTCACCCAGGCCCACCTTCGGTGTCCATCTTCTGGTATATAAGTCCTTCTGACCTGGAAAAAAAGGAGAAGACTTTCGGGACGGAGCACCGCCGTCTCGAGGCGGAACTTGGGCAGGAGAACTTTTGCCCTCCGGCGGAACTTCCCTCCCGGAGGTGGAAATCATCGTCATCATGATCACCAACAACTCTCCCATCTTGGGGAGGGCTATCTCCATCAACATATTCAACAAGACCATCTCATCTCAAACCCTGGTTCATCTCTTGTGTTCAATCTTGTTACCAAATCTATAGATTGGTGCTTGTAGGTGACTAGCAGTGTTGATTACATCTTGTAGTTGATTACTATATGGTTTATTTGGTGGAAGATTATATGTTCAGATCCAATATGCTATTTAATACCCCTCTGATCTTGAGCATGCTTATCATTTGTGAGTAGTTACCCTCGTTCTTGAGGCCACGGGAGAAATCATGTTGCAAGTAATCATGTGAATTTGATATGTGTTCGATATTTTGATAGTATGTATGTTGTGATTCCCTTAGTGGTGTCATGTGAATGTCGACTACATGACAATTCACCATATTTGGTCCTAAGGGAATGCATTGTGGAGTAGTAATTAGATGATGGGCTACGAGAGTGACAGAAGCTTAAACCACAGTTTATGCGCTATTCTGTAAGGGACTGATTGGATCCGAAAGTTTAATGCTATGGTTACAATTTATTCTTAATACTTTTCCCATAGTTGCGGATGCTTGCGGGAGGGTTAATCATAAGTGGGAGGTTTGTTCAAGTAATAATAACACC
Organism: Secale cereale; assembly: GCA_902687465.1. Lineage (NCBI taxonomy): Eukaryota > Viridiplantae > Streptophyta > Magnoliopsida > Poales > Poaceae > Secale > Secale cereale. The sequence continues at coordinate 833,187,545 of LR738715.1, read as the reverse complement.
TAAGCACCGATCCACCCACATACCAAATTATGAAAGTAGCGAATATGAATCGAACCAACATGATGAAAGTGACTAGATGAAATTCCCGTGCACCCTCAAGAACGCTTTGCTTATTATAAGAGACCGTCTTGGCCTGTCCTCTGCCTCAAAAGGATTGGGCTACCTTGCTGCACTTTTGCTACTACTATCATTACTTGCTCGTTGCAAAATTATCTTGCTATCAAACTACTATGTTACTTAATTTCAGCACTTGCAGACATTACCTTGCTGAAAACCACCTGCCATTTCCTTCTGCTCCTCGTTGGGTTCGACACTCTTACTTATCAAAAAGAGCAAAAATTGATCCCCTATGCTTGTGGGCCATCAAGGCTATTTTCTGGCGCTTTTGCCAGAGAGTGAAGCGCTTTTGGTATGTGGAAATTAGTAAGTAAACATTCATACAACATGCTGAAATTTATTGTCACTTGTTACTATGGAGAACAATCCTTTGAGGGGTTTGTTAGGGGTATCTTCACCTCGACCAGAACCACAATTAGCTACCCCTCAACCTTATGCACCTACTGAAAACATTGAATATGAAATTCCTTCGGGTATGATAGAACAACTGCTAGCTAATCCTAATGCAGGAGACGGAACCGAACATCCTGGTATGCACTTGATATATGTGGAACAAATTTATGGATTGTTTAAGCTTGCAGGTTTACCCGGAGATCAAGTTATGAAGAAGGTTTTTCCTTTACCTTTGAAGGGAAAAGCATTATCATTGTATAGGCTGTGCGATGATATTGGAGCTTGGAACTGGAACCGATTGAAATTAGAGTTTCACCAAAAAAAGTATCCTATGCATCTAGTTCATCGTGATCGGAATTACATATATAATTTTTGGCCTCGTGAAGGAGAAAGTATCGCTCTAGCTTGGGGGAGGCTTAATTCAATGTTATATTCATGCCCCAATCATGAGATCTCAAGACAAATTATTATCCACAACTTTTATGCTCGGCTTTTTCGTAATGATCAATCCATGCTTAATACTTCTTGCGGTGGTTCTTTTATGAAGAAAACTATCGAAATCTGGTGGGTTCTTTTGGAAAGAATTAAACGCAACTCTGAAGATTGGGAACTCGACGAAGGTAAAGAGTCAGGTATTAAGCTTAAGTATGATTGTGTTAAATCTTTTATGAATACTGATGCTTTTCTAAAGTTTAGCACTAAATATGGACTTGACTCTGAGATAGTAGCCTCATTTTGTGAATCATTTGCTACTCATGTTGATCTCCCTAAAGAGAAGTTGTTAAAATATCACCCACCTATTAAAGAAGAAATTAAAGAATCGATACTAGTTAAGGAAGAAGCTATACTTTATAATGTTGATCCAGTTGTTCCTACTGGTTACATCGAGAAACCACCTTTTCCTGTTAGGATAAAGGAACTTGCTAAAGTTTCAACTGTGGTTGACAAAAGTTATATTAGAACACCTAAACGAGATGAACAAATTAAAGTAGAACCTAATATTACTATGGTTAAGGATCTCTCAGAAGAAAATGTAGACGAGCATGTTATTTACTTCTGTGAAGAAGCTACTAGAATTGCCAAACCCGATAAAGAGGGTAAACACAGACTTGTTGTTGGCATGCCTGTTGGCTCAGTTGAAATAGGAGATCACTGCTATCACAGTTTTGTGACATAGGTGCTAGTGTGAGTGCTATTCCATACACTTTATATAAAGAAATTATGAATGACATAGCACCCGCAGCGATAGAAGATATAGATGTTACTATTAAACTTGCTAATAGAGATACTACCCTACTGCCTTTCTTGTTCTTGGTTTGGGATTGCTAGAGATGTTGAAGTCTTGTGTGGGAAAATAAAATACCCTACTGTTTTTCTTGTTCTTGGTTTCCCACAAGATGACTTCTGACCCATTATCTTTGGTAGACCTTTCCTGAACACCGTTAATGCTAAAATAGATTGTGAGAAACAAACTGTTGGTATTAGTTTTGGTGATGGGTCTAATGAATTTAATTTCTCCAAGTTTAACAGAAAGCTTCATGAAAAAGAATTGCCTAGTAAGGATAAATAATTGGTCTTGCTTCTATTGTTGTGCCTCCCACTCATCCTCTAGAACAATATTTGCTAGACCATGAAAATGATTTACATGTGCAATAAAGAAATGAAATAGAAGATATTTTCTTTGAACAAAGCCCTCTGCTTAAACAAAATTTACCTATTGAAACTCTAGGAGGTCCTCTGATACGTCTCCGTCGTATCTATAATTTTTGATTGTTCCATGCCAATATTCTACAAGTTTCATATACTTTTGGCAACTTTTTATACTATTTTTTGGGACTAACATATTGATCTAGTGCCCAGTGCCAGTTCCTATTTGTTGCGTGTTTTTTGTTTCGCAGAATATCCATATCAAACGGAGTCCAAACGGAATAAAAACAGACGGAGATTTTTTTTGGAACATATGTGAATTTTGGGAAGTGGAACCAACATGAGACGATGCCCGAGTGGGCCACGAGGCAGGGGGCGCACCCACTAGGGGCAGGCGCACCCTGGGCCCTCGTGGCCACACCGTAAGGCAGTTGATGCCCTTCTTTGGCCGCAAGAAAGCTAATATCCGGATAAAATCGTGTCAAAAAATCAGCCCAATCGGAGTTTCGGATCTCCGGGAATATAAGAAACGGTGAAGGGCCAGAATCTCGGAACGCAGAAACAGAGAGAGACAGAGAGACAGATCCAATCTCGGAGGGACTCTCGCCCTTCCGCCGCCATGGAGGCCATGGACCAGAGGGGAAACCCTTCTCCCACCTAGGGAGAAGGTCATGGAAGAAGAAGAAGGAGGGGGGCTCTCTCCCACTCGCTTCCGGTGGCACCGGAGTGCCACCGGGGCCATCATCGTGTGACGACGGTCTACACCAACACCTCCGTCATCTTCACCAACATCTCCATCACCTTCCCCCATCTATCTACAGCGGTCCACTCTCCCGCAACCCGCTGTACGCTCTACTTGAACATGGTGCTTTATGCTTCATATTATTATCCAATGATGTGTTGCCATCCTATGATGTCTGAGTAGATTATCGTTGTCCTATCGGTGTTTGGTGAATTGCTATGATTGATTTAAATTGCTTGTGGTTGTGTTGCTATCCTTTGGTGCCCATCATATTAGCGCGCGCATGGATCACACCATAGGGTTAGTTGTATGTTGATAGGACTATGTATTGGAGGGCAAGAGTGACAGAAGCTTCAACCTAGTGTAGAAATTGATGCATACAAGATTGAAGGGGGACCAATATATCATAATTCTGTGGTTGGGTTTTACTTTAATGAACGTTAGTAGTTGCGGATGCTTGCTAATAGTTCCAATCATAAGTGCATAGGATTCCAAGTAAGGGATGACATGCTAGCAGTGGCCTCTCCCACATAAAACTTGCTATCGGTCTAGTAACGTAATCAATTGCTTAGGGGAAATTTCGCAACTCCTACCACCACTTTTCCACACTCGCTATATTAACTTTATTGCTTCTTTATCTTAACAGCCCCTAGTTTATATTTGTGTGCTCTTTATATTCTTTCAAACCTATCCAAAAATACCTACAAAGTATTTCTAGTTTCATACTTGTTCTAGGTAAAGTAAACGTCAAGCGTGCGTAGAGTTGTATCGGTGGTCGGTAGAACTTGAGGGAATATTTGTTCTGCCTTTAGCTCCTCGTTGGGTTCGACACTCTTACTTATTGAAAGAGGATACAACTGATCCCCTACACTTGTGGGTTATCAAGACCTTTTTCTGGCGCCGTTGCCGGGGAGCAATAGCGTGGGGTGAATATTCTCGTGTGTGCTTGTTTGCTTTATCACTAAGTAGATTTTATTTGCTGTCCCAAGTTGTTTTCTATCTTTAGTTATGGGTAGGAAACGCAAAATACCAAAAAAATTATTGGTACCTACTGTACCAATGGTTGAAGAACCACTCAAAATCTGTCACACTACTGAAGCTTATTACTTGGATCATCTTCGATCCCTTTGTGCTCGGGCTGAAACCCCAACTAGCTTAGTTGAGGGAAATCTTTAGATGAGCATGCTTGTTATGTGCGACACCGCATATCTGAAAAAGGGAATTTTTTACGGGAACAAATTCATCGTTTGCATTGCTATGCTTGGAATTTATGATTTTACTTGTTGTTCTAAAGACCCTACAAAACACCTTCCCTACCAATGTGAGTTTAGTGATAATGAAATCGTATCTTCGTATGCTAAGGGTGTTTATAGTTACTATGATGTTCAACAAATTGTAGAATTTGTTGCATTTAAGGGTGCTTATGAAATTGCTTCTTTGATTGAAAAGTATGATGCTACTCTTTACAAATCTGAAAATTTTGCCATATTTAAATATTTTTATGATAATTATGCTTCTAATGCCTATGTTAAACCATATATTGAGGACTACTCCGCTGTCCAAGAAGAGACTAATATTTTGCAGGAGTCTATGGAAGAACAAAATAATGACATTGTGAGTTCACTGGATGAAAAAGATGACGAGGAGAGCGAAGAACAAAAGGAGGAAGAGCGGATTAGCTACCCGTGCCAACATTCTAATGAGAGTAACTCTTCAACTCATAGATTGTTTAATTTCCCTTCGTGCTTACGGAAGGAAGAATGCTATGATGATTGCTATGATCCCTTGGATTCTTTTGAAATATCCCTTTTCGATGAAATTGATGCTTGCTATGCTTGTGGCCAAGATACCAATATGAATTATGCTTATGGAGATGAACTTGCTATAGTTCCTTATGTTAAACATGAGAAAGTTGCTATTGCACCCACATATGATAGTCCTATTATCTTTTTGAATTCTCCAAACTACACTATATTGGAGAAGTTTGCACTTATTAAGGATTATATTGATGGGTTGCCTTTTTCCGTTACACATGATGATTTTGATGAATATAATATGCATGTGCTTGCTGCTCCTACTTGCAATTATTATGAGAGAGGAACTACATCTCCACCTCCCTATGTTTCCGACATGATAAAATTGCAAGAAACTGCTTATACTATGCATTGGCCTTTACTTGATGTGCATGAATTGTTCTTGTATGACATGCCTATGCATATGAAGAGAGTTAGACTTCGTTTTTGCATGACACATATTACTTTGTGCTCACTACTAAATCACAAATCATTGTTAATTAAAATTGGCTTTGATATACCTTGGGATCCGGGTGGATCCATTACTTGAGCACTATATGCCTAGCTTAATGGCTTTAAAGAAAGCGATGCCAGGGAGACAAACCGGATGTTTTAGAGAGTCATTTATTTATGTTTTGTGCTTTTATAAAGTTTAAAAATAAAAATAAAGAGGGGAACCTAAAACTTTTTCAAAAAGAAAAGTGAATGTAAGAAGGACGAGCACCGTTGAAATGGGAGAGCTCCTTGAACTTTGTTCATGCCCATGGAAACTTTGTGAACCTTGATTACAGAAACTTTTCAACAAAAATAATTGCCCCCTTGTACAATTCCATTGTACTATAAAAATAATGTGCCAAGAGTTTCCTTTAGGATGATTAAACTGCTTGTTGGTTTGTGCGGTGCAAAAACAGAAACGTTGGCTGTAGTGCATGATTTTACTTTACTGGAACATCGAAAGGATCTGAAACTTTTTGCAAAGTCTTGCTCTACAAATTGTTGATTTTTCCTAATTTTTCCATGATTTTTAGAGTTACGTAAGTATGGTTAATGTTCAGATTACTACAGACTATCCTCTTTTCACAGATTGCTGTTATAGCTTCATTATTTGCATATGTTTGAATTCTTGTTGATGCCTCCTTGACTTGCGGCCATAGAATTATGATAGCATACAGTGGGTAATGTTTCTTTATAATTATACAATAATGTTAGAGGAGTACATGATGGGATTTTATTGATCATATGCACTAACCCCGCCACTAAAAGTTTGGTTAAGTTTCATGTGGATGAAGTGTTCGAAGACCGGGGATGTCTCGATGTGAGAAGAAGGAGGAGAGGCAAGAGTTCAAGCTTGGGGATGCCCAAGGCACCCCAAGTAAATATTCAAGGAGACTCAAGCGTCTAAGCTTGGGGATGCCCCGGAAGGCATCCCATCTTTCTTCAACAAGTATCAGTATGTTTTCAGATTCATTTCGTTCACATGATATGCGTAGACTCTTGGAGCGTTGTGTGATTTTTCTTTTTCTTTTAATAAATGCACTATGCTGGTATGAGATGGTCCTTGGTTGATTTATAGAATACTCTTTGCACTTCATTTATATCTTATGAGTATAGCTTTATAGAATGCTTCATGTCCTTCACTTATATCATTTGAAGTTTGGATTGCATGTTTCTCTTCACATAGAAAACCGTCATTTGTAGAATGCTCTTTTGCTTCACTTATAATTGTTAGAGCGTGGGCATAACTTTTGTTGAAAGAATTAAAACTCTCTTGCTTCACTTATATCTATTTAGAGAGTTGACATGAATTGGTCATTCACATGGTTAGTCATAAAATCCTACATAAACTTTTAGATTGCTAAATATGATATATTTGATTCCTTGCAATAGTTTTGCGATATTGAGGTGCTAATATGTGGGTGGTACTAGTGAATGATTGTGGTTTAGTAATAATATTGGGGTTAAGGTTTGTGATTCCCGAAGCATGAACGTATGGTCTCCTAACTATGTAACCAAATTGGCACGCATTGTATTTTCATTGTTTATCTTTGCGTGAAGGTCGGGGGCGCGCGATGGTTAACTCCTACCAACCTCCCCCCTAGGAGAATGCGTTGTAGTATTTTTTCTTCGAGGGCTAATAGATTTTTCACAATAAGTATGTGAGTTCTTTATGACTAATGTTGAGGCCATGGATTATATGCACTCTCACCCTTCCACCTTGCTAGCCACTCTAGTACCGCGCAATTTTCGCCGGTGCATCAAACCACCTTATATCCTTCCTCAAAACAGCCACCATACCTACCTGTTATGGCATTTCCAGAGCCATTCCGAGATATATTGCCATGTAAGTCCACCGTTCCGTTTATTATGACAGGCACCATCATTGTCATATTGCCTTGAATGATCGTAAGATAGCTAGCATGATGTTTCCATGGCTTGTCCGTTTTTTGATGTCATTGCTACGCTAGATCATTGCACATATCGGTACACCGCCGGAGGCATTCATATAGAGTCATATTTTTGTTCTAGTATCGAGTTGTAATATCGAGTTGTACGTAAATAGAAGTGTGATGATCATCATTATTAGAGCATTGTCCCTTGGGAAATGAAAAAGAAAAAAAGAAAGACCAAAAGAAAAAAAAGAGAGGCAAAAAAAGGCCAAACAAAAAAAGGAAGGCCCAAAAAAAAAAGAAAAAAAAAGAAAAAAAGGGACAATGCTACTATCTTTTTTTCTCACTTGTGCTTCAAAGTAGCACCATGATCTTCCTGATATAGAGTCTCCTATGTTGTCACTTCCATATACTAGTGGGAATTTTCATTATAGAACTTGGCTTGTATATTCCAACGATGGGCTTCCTCAAATGCCTTAGGTCTTCATGAGCAAGCAAGTTGATGCACAACCACTAGTTTCTTTTGAGCTTTCGTACACTTATAGCTCTAGTGCATCCATAACATGGCAATCCCTACTCACTCACATTGATATCTATTGATGGGCATCTCCATAGCCCATTGATACGCCAAGTCGGTGTGAGACTTTCTTCCTACTTTTGTCTACTACCACCTTCTATTCCACCCATAGTGCTATGTCCATGGCTCACGCTCATGTATTGCGTGAAGAGTTGAAATTTTTCGAAAAAGTAAAGTATGAAAACAATTTCTTGGCTGACACCGGGATGGGCATGAGGGGTACCTTGTGTTAAGAAAAAGGAAGCATAAAAGACTATATGATTTTGTAGGCATAACGTTCTTTAGCATTGATATTTTGTAAGACTTGATTGTTTGTTGGGATGCCCGATTATTATATTCTTTTATGTCGAATGATAGATTATTGCTTGGAATCACTCGTGTCTTAGTATTCATGCCATGATTAGATTACATGATCAAGGTTATGCTAGGTAGCATTCCACATCAAAAATTATCTTTTTTATCATTTACCTACACGAGGACGAGCAGGAATTAAGCTTGGGGATGCTGATACGTCTCCGTTGTATCTATAATTTTTGATTGTTGCATGCCAATATTCTACAACTTTCATATACTTTTGGCAACTTTTTATACTATTTTTTGGGACTAACATATTGATCCAGTGCCCAGTGACAATACCTATTTGTTGTGTGTTTTTTGTTTCGCAGAATATCCATATCAAACGGAGTCCAAACGGAATAAAAATTGACGGAGATTTTTTTTGGAATATATGTGAATTTTGGGACGCGGAACCAACATGAGACGATGCCCGAGTGGGCCACGAGGCAGGGGGCGCGCCCACCAGGGGCAGGCGCGCCCTAGGCCCTCGTGGCCACACCGTAAGGCAGTTGACGCCCTTCATTGGCCACAAGAAAGCTAATATCCGGATGAAAATCGTGTCAAAAAATCAGCCCAATCGGAGTTATGGATCTCCTGGAATATAAGAAACGGTGAAGGGCCAGAATCTGGGAACGCAGAAACAGAGAGAGACAGAGAGACAAATCCAATCTCGGAGGGGCTCTCGCCCCTCCGCCGCCATGGAGGCCATGGAACAGAGGGGAAACCCTTCTCCCACCTAGGGAGAAGGTCAAGGAAGAATAAGAAGGAGGGGGGCTCTCTCCCCCTCGCTTCGGGTGGCACCGGAGTGCCATCGGGGCCATCATCGTGTGATGGTGGTCTACACCAACACCTCCGTCATCTTCACCAACATCTCCATCACCTTCCCCCATCTATCTACAGCGGTCCACTCTCCCGCAACCCGCTGTACCCTCTACTTGAACAAGGTGCTTTGTGCTTCATATTATTATCCAATGATGTGTTGCCATCCTATGATGTTTGAGTAGATTATCGTTGTCCTATTGGTGATTGGTGAATTACTATGACCGATTTAAATTGCTTGTGGTTGTGTTGCTGTCCTTTGGTGCCCATCATATGAGCGCGCGTGTGGATCACACCATAGGGTTAGTTGTATGTTGATAGGACTACGTATTGGAGGGCAAGAGTGATAGAAGCTTCAACCTAGCGTAGAAATTGATGCATAAGGGATTGAAGGGATATTACTAGCAGGTATAAACCGGCTAGGAAGATCCGGATTACGTTAAAGTAGTTGTATTATCATAAGCCCAGTAGGTTATGAGTCAGAGGTTACGGCCCGTGGAGGCTTAGGGCCCATATGTAAAACTTACGGTTTATGAACCGTCATATCATGTAACTTGAAGTATAAAATAGAAAGAGCAGAGACAGAGGCGGACACGATTATGAACCGGCCTCGGGACTCTCTAAACCGGACCGGGCGTTGCCTCCTATATAAAGGGACGACCCTGCGACGGTTCAAGGACAAGTAACAACCCGTCGAGACACAGGCAAGCAATCTGCTCCCTGTTCTTCGACGCCCAAGCAATATCAAACCAAACTAGACGTAGGATTTTACCTTCATCGAAGGGGCCGAACTAGTATAAACCCTCTGTGTTCTTTGTGTGCTTTAACCTCTTCAAGCTAACCCGCGCGATGGCTCCACACCTAAGTCCTCTAAACCGGACATCTGCCGTGCCAATTCCACGACAGTTGGCGCCCACCATGGGGCTATCGCACGATGGTTTCGAGTTCTTGAAGGGAAGCTTCGAAGGACTCAAGGGTTACGCGGTTGGTCGGATGACCAAGAGTCGCCGCGGCCGGATCTACATCGACGACGCAGGCTGGGGCCCCGAGGCCGATTTAATCGAATACGGGTACCGGGTCCCCTTCGGCGGCATCCACGTCTTCATCGGCAAGATTGGTGAACCGGGGCCTGAGCCGAACATCTTCGCCAACATCGTCGAGCCAGCTCAGCGTGCGAGATCGGCCCAGATTCAACCCGCCGTGAAGCGTGTTTTCGTTGGAGCAGTACATGGAGTCCAAGCCGAGGATGGATCGGATTCTGGTGGCGAGACCGTTGTCTATTCTGACGATGAATCTTCATCTGGGGAGACCGAATCTCTGTATCTATTGCAGGACGGCCGATCCGGTGGTGTATCCCATGGGGACAGTATTCCGGACCCCTTTGATCCGCCAAACCGGGTGGCTGTCTTCATGGCCGGATCACAGTCTATGCTGCAGCCCACGGTGACGGGAGCGTTCACAGCAGAGGTAGCTGGTGCAGGGGCGAGCAGCCAAGCCCCCTCACCCTCGGACACTCTATCCACCTTGGTCGAGGAGTTGACAGCACGCGCAATAGCAGAAGTAGCTCCTGCCAACAAGGCGCAGTATGATGCGGAGATCCTTCAGCTGAAGGGCCGGATTGAGCAAGCTAAACGGGATCTGGACGTAGAGAAAGCCATGATGGTTACGAGGCAAGCAGAGCTGGACTCCCAAGCTTTCTGGCTCAGGGTCGATCAGGCTTCTGCGCAGGAGGTAAGGAACAGAAGGCAGCAAACTCGTCTACCGCCGGTTTATGAGGCGATGAATCTCTTTGGCACACCAGGAGCGGGAGCCAGCAATAACCTAGAAGTAAACCCGGGAGGAGCCCTAGGAGCAGGTGCGCAGGTTCAACAGACTTAGGTTTGGAAGTTGAACCGGCAACACCACGTTTTCTGCGATGGTCGGAACAACCTATTGTGTCGAGCAGAGAGGATCACCCGCCACGGATTGATAATCCGGGCCAGTTGGCCTTAGTTGTGGCACCACAGGTGGGTGGCTACAAATTCACAAAGGTACTCATGGATGCCGACATCAGTATCAACATCTTATATTACGAGACTTTCCGTCGTATGGGGTTGACGGACAAGAAGTTGAGGCAGTCCAACACGGTGTTCCATGGAGTGGTGCCAGGCAAATCGGCTTACCCAGTTGGGAAAATTGATCTGGAGGTCACCTTTGGAGATGAGCAGGACTCCAGGTCAGAGACAGTGACCTTTGAGTTTGTAAAGATCCGGAGCCCATATCATGCTCTGTTTAGAAGGCCGGTTTATGCCAAGTTCATGGCTAGACCGTGCTATGTTTATCTACAGCTCAAGATGCCAGGTCACAAGGGAACCATCACGGTTCATGGAAGTCGCAAGATTGCATTGGAGTGTGAGGAAGGAGACGCAGCCTATGCAGAGGCAGTATGTGCTATAGAGGAGTTAATGTTTTACAAGGACAACGTTGATCCGGCAGATATGTCCCCGTTAAAGAAGCCAACTACAGAGCATGATCCGGTGTTGATGTTTAAATCGGCAGAGGAAACCAAGCAAATTGACTTTGTGCCAGGCGATTCATCCAAGCAGTTCACTATCAGCGCTAACCTCGACCCCAAATAGGAAAGCGCGCTCATCGAGTTCATCCGTGAGAACCGGGATATCTTTGCATGGAAACCTTCTGACATGCCAGGTATACCGAGGGAACTCGCTGAGCACAATCTTAATATTGATCCGAAGTCCAAACCGGTCAAGCAGTATCTGCGCCGCTTCAACGAAGAAAGGTGCAAGGCTATAGGCGAGGAAGTGGCCAGGCTTTTGGCCGCAGGGTTCATAGTTGAGGTGTTCCATCCGGAGTGGTTGGCTAATCCGGTTCTGGTGTTGAAGAAAAATGGAAAGTGGAGGATGTGTGTGGATTACATAGACTTAAACAAGGCTTGTCCCATCGATCCTTTTGCTCTCCCCCGTATTGATCAGATCATTGATGCTACGGCAGGATGTGAGCGGCTAAGTTTTTTGGATGCATATTCAGGGTATCACCAGATCAAGATGGCAGTTATGGACCAGGAGAAGACAACCTTCATAACTCCCTTTGGAGCCTTCTGTTATGTATCTATGCCCTTTGGGCTCAAGAGTGCCCAAGCAACTTACCAGCGTTGCGTACAGAACTGTCTTAAGGGGAAGATCGGGAAAAATGTCCATGCTTATGTGGATGGCATCGTTGTAAAGTCAAGGAAGGAGGAGACGCTGATAGAGGACCTAAAGGAAACCTTTGACAATCTCCGGGTATATAAGATGATGCTTAATCCAGAGAAGTGCGTTTTTGGTGTTCCAGCAGGCAAGCTCCTTGGGTTCTTAGTATCAAACAGAGGAAAAGAGGCCAATCCGGAGAAGATCAAGGCGATCACGTCCTTGACTAAATCGGCTTGTATAAATGATGTCCAGCGCATAACATGCCGGATTACAGCGTTAAGTTGATTCATCAGCCATTTAGGAGAGAAGGCAATTCCTCTTTATCACATGCTGAAAAAGACAGATCCGTTTGTATGGAGCGATGCTGCAAACACGGCGTTTGAGGATTTGGAGTGGCAATTAGCAGAACCACCGGTTCTTGCTGCCCTTGTTGACAATGAGCCGCTACTGTTATATGTGGCCGCCAGTGCCCGTGCAGTTAGCTTGGCAATTGTGGTGGAACATAAAGAAGCAGGCAAGGAATATCCGGTTCAGCGCCCGATTTATTACATCAGTGAGGTGCTCATTGAGTCGAAGCAAAGGTATCCACACTGCCAGAAGCTGGTCTACGACGTGTTCATGGCAAACCGGAAGCTGAAGCACTACTTCCAGGGCCACCCAATCACCGTTGTAAGCTCAGCTCCGTTGGGGGACATAATCCAGAACAGATAAGCCACGGGCAGAGTAGCAAAGTGGGCCATTGAGCTTGGCCCACATGGATTGAAGTATGTACTCCGTACTGCTGTCAAGTCCCAGGCATTGGTAGATTTCATCAATGATTGGACAGAGTTGCAAACACCAGAGGAGAAGCCGGATCATACATACTAGACTATTCACTTTGACGGATCAAAGCAATTAGAAGGCTCGAGGGCTGGAGTCGTGTTAACTTCCCCACGAGGTGACAAGTTTTGTTATGTCCTCCGACTAATGTTTCCTTGTACTAACAATGCGGCTGAATACGAAGCACTGCTTCACGGCCTACGGATGGCTAAGGAGATGAACTTGAGCCGGGTCAAGTGCTTTGGTGATTCAGATCTAGAGGTGCAACAGGTGTCTGACAAGTGGGACTCTAAGGACCCTCTCATGGTAGCTTACAGGCGAGAAGTGGAAGCAGTTGCAGGATGTTTCAAAGGATATCAGGTGGATCACATAGACCGGCGGAAAAATGAAGCGGCCAATGCTCTAAGCCGGCTGGGCTCTCAGCGTAAACTGGTGCCACCAAACACTTTCTTGGATGAATTACACAGTCCATCAGTTCAGGTACTATCGGAGGAGGACTTGGCTATTCCTGATCCGGAGGCACAGCTCGTGGCAGCGCTTCATGTTATTCCGGATTGGACACTCCCTTACTTAGCGTACCTGAGCCGAGGAGAGTTGCCAGATGATGAGATTGAAGCTAGGCAGATAATCCGGCGATCCAAGTCTATGACCATTGTTAACGGAGAACTTCATCACCGCAGCGTTTCTGGAGCGTTTCAGCGCTGTGTATCATCGGAAGAAGGCAATGATATTCTTCGAGAGATACACGAAGGGGATTGTGGTCATCACGCCGGTTCAAAATCATTGGTAGCCAAGGTTTTTCGTCATGGGTTCTACTGGTTAACAGCCCATGCTGATGCGGAGGATCTAGTCCGGAAATGCGACGCTTGTCAGAAATTTTCACGTTGTGCTCTTGTTCCGGCACAGGAGCTGCGGATGATTCCAATTACTTGGCCGTTTGCGACTTGGGGGCTTGATATGGTTGGGCCTTTTAAACGATCCCAAGATAAAAAAACCCACCTGTTGGTGGCAGTGGACAAGTTTACAAAATGGATTGAGGCAGAACCTGTCAGTAACTGTGATGCGGCAATAGCGGTTAAGTTCATCAAAAAGGTAATTTTCCGGTTTGGCTTTCCACACAACATTATTACTGATAATGGCACCAATCTATCTAGGGGAGAGATGGAAGAATTCTGCCAAAGGGAACATATTCGCCTGAATGTGTGTTCGGTAGCTCACCCTCAATCCAATGGTCAAGCTGAAAGGGCCAATCAAGAGATCTTGCGAGGCATCAAACCCCGTCTTTTGACTCCCTTGCAGAGAACACCAGGGTGTTGGGTTGAGGAATTACCTTCTGTCCTCTGGAGCATCAACACTACGCCTAAGAGGTCTACAGGCTATACGCCCTTCTTTATGGTGTATGGTGCTGAAGCGGTTCTTCCAAGTGATATCGGCACGACTCACCACGGGTGGCAGCTTATGTTGAAGCGGCCAATGAGCAAGCAAGACAGGACAGCTTAGACCGGCTGGATGAAGAGCGTGACATAGCAGCAACACGGTCTGCAATCTATCAGCAGGACCTGCGCAGATATCACAGTCGCCGGGTTAAGACTAGGACGTTCCAGGAGGGGGACCTGGTACTCCGGCTTATACAAGACCAGACAGATATGCACAAGCTATCCCTACCTTGGGAAGGGCCCTTTGTGGTCAGCAAGAACCTACACAACGGTTCATACTACCTGGTGGACGTTCGAGAACACAAAGATTCACGGACAGCAGAGGAAGAGACGAAGAGGCCGTGGAATATTGCTCTTCTACGGCCTTACTATACTTGAGCCATGAGCTCCGCTTCATGTATCCTGTATATATTATGATTAATAAATAAACCGGCACCCCTGGTAAACCGGGGGTTCAGCCTTTTTTCTTCTAAATAAGTGTCTTACGGGAGTTAACTCGGATGCTTTGATCAGTCTATTTTGCTATGCAGGACAATTCTATAAGGGACCAACCAGGACTTGCCATTCAAGTGCAAGTCTTACATAGGTACCCTACCTCCGCGGTCACTAGGGGGCTACGGATCACATTCGAATCCTCGCTTAAATCCCTTCTGGTCCAGTTTATATGACCGTATTCATTGCTCCTTGGATTACATCCATTGATTGGCAAAATAAGTTCCTGCTCCTTGGATTACATCCATTGATTGGCAAAAGAAATCATTGCTCCTTGGATTACATCCATTGATTGGCAAAATAAGTTCTTGCTCCTTGGATTACATCCATGGATTGGCAAAATAAATCATTGCTCCTTGGATTACATCCATTGATTGGCAAAATAAGTTCTTGCTCCTTGGATTACATCCATTGATTGGCAAAAGAAATCATTGCTCCTTGGATTACATCCATTGATTGGCAAAATAAGTTCTTGCTCCTTGGATTACATCCATTGATTGGCAAAAGAAATCATTGCTCCTTGGATTACACCCATTGATTGGCAAAATGAATCATATCTCCTTGGATCACGTCCATTGACTGGCAAAATGAATCATAGCTCCTTGGGTCACATCCATTGATTGGCAAATATGGAGCCTGGCAGCTCGCAAAAAGCCTCGACTACATGGTCTTATTTGCAATAGTGTTTTGTGTTTTGTGAATTTTTCAAAGTTTTCTGTGGCTAACCAAGGTTTTGATCCGGAACTGGGCAACTTCAAAGTTGACCACATATCTACAAAAGTCTGGGTCATATAAC
The DNA here is from genome assembly GCA_902687465.1 of Secale cereale. Lineage (NCBI taxonomy): Eukaryota > Viridiplantae > Streptophyta > Magnoliopsida > Poales > Poaceae > Secale > Secale cereale. Next base: position 833,172,003 of record LR738715.1, on the reverse strand, counting down.
ACTAGCATGATTTAAACCGGCGTTTATCATAACCCGGAACAATCATTGGGCAAACACCAAGAGGGCCAAGAGCCTCATCAGAATCTACACGTTCAATTATGCCTACCGGATTAAGGATGTCAAGCACATTTAATTAAAGGTATGAAGTATTTTTGGGTATAAAACAGATACTCTTTCAATATATCTGCCTATGGGAGCAATGTAATAGTTCCGGTGGTAAACCGCCAGGACATTTTTTAGCGTTGTCTATGCAGATACAGATAATATAAAGGATCAACCATAGCAGGCAAAGGATTAAAATTGACAGACACTAAATCAAGCTGTGACATCCGGATTGAGACAGACAATGTTTCGAACTATCCTATTACAAGGCACTTGCAGGCCTGAACGGATTAAAGTTTTTTGGCAATATATTTCAGCAGCTAAGAGTTAAACTGAGCATTTTATGATTCTTCTTCCTGCTGCGAAGGCTGAGGATCGGCTTGTTCCGGAACTTCTTCATCTTCATGAAGCGGCTGGAAGTCGGGAACGCGCCAGTCAATCTTGGATAGTGCACGGAAGTACATTTCCTCAGTAATAAGATCGGATGTATCAATATCTGGAGCGAAAGTATGGGCACGCACTGGTGGGATCAGATTCTCGGTATCATAAACCGACCGGTCCACACGTTCGTTTTCTAAGTCGTATGCCGGATGATACCTGGTCAGGTCCGCTTCATCGGCAAGCTTGCTGGCAAGAGGACACATCTCCTTGGTTAAAGCACGGAGATCCTGGCCAGAGAAGGCAGATCCATCTTCCTTGTTGCTGGGATACCCGTTCATAGCTTCCTCCGGATCAAAATCCGGAACCCATGCCTTGGCCTGAGTCAGTGCTACAAGTGAACCGGCCCGTGCAGCAGATTTCTTCACCTCTACCAAACGTACAGGTTGGATGGATAGCTTCTCTAAAGTACCTTGGATAGTAGTTGGAGCAGCCTTCTGATGGGACATTGCACTTATAATCCTTTGAGCGCCGGAATACAGCTGCTCCACCAAGGTATAAGAGGCCTTGAGCTTCTTTCGGATGTCATCTCCAAGGTGAGTTATGCGTCGCCCTAAAATTGATGGTTAAAGTTAAACCAGAGCAGAACAACGATTGTAGAGATGAAAACACATGCAAATTAAGTGCTCACCAAAGATAGCAGAGGTCATAAGTTCTATTTGCTATCTTAAGCCGGTCAGCTCTTGCGTCACCGGATTAAGGGCAGCTTCAGCATCCTTTGCTCTTTTCTCAAGAGCATTCCTCTGCACCTCCCAGGCGGACCGTTCCGCTTCAAAGTCCTTTTTCAACTTTTCGGCGTTGGTTAAGTTCAGAGCAAGCTCTTCTTTTGCTTTGGCAGCAGCAGTCTCAGTAGCAGCCAATCTATTCCGGAGCTCAGTTACCTCTGCAGCCCTCCGGGTCAAGTCAGCCTACAAGGAAATCAAATGGAGTAAAAGACAATTCAGACAAGTCTCAAGCATATAAACAAGTTATCCACTTGACACTTGGGGGCTAATGTACAGTTGAAGTATTAAAAGAGAAATTCAGACAAGTCCCAGGCACATAAAACAATTTATGCCCCTGGCACTTGGGGGCTAATGTAAGCTCATTTTGCATACATTGGAAGTGCTGGTTCACCTACAACGAAGCTAAACCGGCACTTGGGGGCTACTATGGTAGGAGTACAAAGAATACAAAACAGAGACAAGTGAAGGAAGTTACCTCGTACTTATCCTTCATCATATTTACCAACCCCAATTCATAATCGCGGCTGGTATGAAGCCGGTTCAAATACCCGGAATAAAGTTCTTGGGCACTCAATTGGGCATAGCTAGACAAGTCCGTGCTCCACTTGCCCTTTTCTTGTTGAAGCTTCTCCTCTTTAGCGGTATGTTTGGCCAAAATGATAGGCTCAGCAGGAGCGGTAAAACCTGACCCGGTTATCTGAACATCCGGGGAAGAAGCAGTAGTTGGTTGAAAAGGGGCAACAGTAGGTGCCGGGCTAACAGGAGCCGGGTTAGTCCAAGGAGGGCTAACCTGGACAGGACTCGCCCGTTCAACTACATTTTCCATATTAGTATCTTCCGGGGCAACAATATCATCGTGATCCATGGGAGTCGGGTCTTCAAACTGAGCTGCAGGATCGTTCTCCGGAGGGATGATTTCGTCCGGATCAGCCACCGGTTCAGCGGTAGCAGTCTCGGCAGCTGCTTTGTTGGCTTTCGCCTTCTTTCTAGGCTTGGGCTTGCTGAAGAAAAAAGAGCAATGAGAATCATCAAGGTAAAAATACAAATATAAACTGGATATTGAAAAGGACTTACCCATGCACGGTCTTCAGCACAGGGACCTGTGTGGCAGTCGATTTGTCAGAAGAGGACAAAGGAGTCTCCTGATAGTTAGGATCAGACGGTTTAAGCGGTTTACGTATAAGTCTGGCCTTTGGATGAAGAAGAGTTGGAAAAAGTAAAACCTCACAGCGGCGCCTGCGAGCCGGAGTAAGAGATATTCCGGAAGATTCTACTACGTGGCCACTATGGCGCGTAGTCCAGCGTGCTTCATGCGGCTGCTTCTTCAAAAGAAATTTGGGGTTCAATTGAGCGTAAGGATGAGAAAAAGGGTATTTCCGGGACGCCCGACGGATTTTGGGCGCGGCGGTTCTGAGTCTGAAGAAAGAGAGATTACCTCAACTTCTAACGCTTTACTTCCTTCAGCCAAATCCTGTGGAAAGACACTGTTAACATAAATTTGGATAAATGGAGATTAAAACATATCAGGATCAATTCATACCTCGGAATCCGGATCATCTTCCTCAGGATGTGAACCGGAGGCAGCAGCCGCCTTTTTCTTCTTGATAACATACGTCTTCCGGAATGGCTATTTGCCTGACTTATCTTGAGGTTTTCTCTTCCAGAAAGGGTCGTTAGCCTGTGCAGAAGATGAAAAATAAATAGAAGACAATTGACATGGACGGATCAGAAAAAGCAGAAGAGGTCAGAAAGAACTTACCGCTGGCGGTTTCTTGTTCTCGTAGAATGGAGCCAATCCGGTCTGGCTGCACTCTTCCAGAGAGATGTTGAGCATCTTCTTTGCGGATTCAGTGACTTCTTTCTCAGGAAGTATTATGTCAATGTGGCGTTGAGGGTCATCCGTTTTTCCAGTATACTGGCACATCAGGCTGGAGCGCCGGCTCAGTGGAAGGATGCTCCAGGCGAGCCAACAGCGAACAAAGTCTACTCCGGTTAAACCGTTGGCCATAAAGGCCCTAAGCTTAGCAAGCTGAGGGGCAAATCGGGCCCGCTCTAGAGCACTAAGGCGCTGCGGCAGGGGATGATCCTCAGGTAGACGATGGGCACGATAACCCGGTAGTGGGTTTTCTCCTTCAGGCGAGGTATCTTTGCAATAGAACCATGATTGGTTCCATTCCTTGGGGTGTGTATGGAGAGCAGCGTGAGGGAAGGTCACATCTCTTCTCTTTTGGATGCTAACACCGCCCAATTCTTGATGCGGTCCGCCAGTAAACTCTGTCCGCCGGTTTAAGTGGAAAAAGTCTCGGAACAGATCCACTGATGGTTCTTCTTGAAGGTATGCTTCCGAGAAGACTTTAAAATTGCAGACATTTGATATAGAGTTCGAACCTATATCTTGAGGATGAAGCTGAAAAGCGGCTAGCACATCCTGAAAGAATTTTGAACCGGGAGGGCTAAGACCCCGAGCCATGTGATCAAAGAAAACGATGATCTCTCCTTCCTTAGGGGTAGGGGGGCATTCATTTCCTGGGGCCCGCCAGTGCAAAACATTTTTAGGACCCAGAAGACCAATTGAAGCGGCCTTTGTTAAATATTCTTCCGTAATGCAGGAAGGAGCCCAGTTGCAACAAACGAACTGTTTGGCAGTCATCTCAACTAAAGGAAACGCTGAAAGATACAGTGCAAAAACCGGATTACTAAGTACTGAAGCATGAACCGGAGCGTAACATCAAATTATATCGACGGTTTAGACAAGGGACTAATGGCATTGACAACCCGGAAGCAGATGTGAAGCGAACTGCTACCGGTTTATGATAACAGAAAAGAGGAGGCTAAACCGTCGGGCTTATGACTAATTCTTTACAAGAAGAGCATGTGATTGGTTAAACCGGTGAGTAGCTTACAGATCTACAAGATGAAGAAACATGTTTCTACAGAAGGCTAAAGTAAAAATGGATCTGAGACGTAAGAAAAAGATGAAATATATGCAAGTCTTATAAAGGAAGAACCACGAAGGGTTTCTACAGTCCAAATGAATCTAAGGTTTGAAACTAAGGTTCGAATCTAAGATTTAAACCACGGAGCAGGAGCGCATTTGAAATGAATCCAAGGTTTGAATCTACTGCAAGTGTAACCTACAGGGATGATGAGCAAGCTTCGAGGTTTCATGGCGGAAGCCATGGAGGAACCCTAGATTGAGATCTACAGGGAAAAAGAAGAAGTACCTGAGGAAGAAGAAGACGGTGGCGGAGTGCTCTGGACACGTTTCAGGGTGATGCAGCGGCCTGGATTGACGACGGCGACGGGCTCGAAGAACGGCGACGGAGCTTCGGGCGACGGAGGAAGATGAAGTGCGGAAGGAAGAAAAAGGACAGGTCTCAGCGGTATTTATAAGCTGGTGAGGTGAAACGGCAAGCGCGGGAATCAAGGAGGTCAGAGATTGGATAAAGATTCCGTTGTCTCCTCGATCTTCGGGATAGCATTTAACAAAGGTAACAAACAGAGATGAGCAATAAATGCGGAGGTGATGTCACGACATATTGACATGATTTCTGGAGATGACGTCATAGCCGGTTTACAAAGCAGAGAAGGTACAGAGAAGAAATTTATGCAAGGACTTAGAAGACTGACATGAACAAGTTCAAATCAATCTGGGCCTAATGTCAGGGATATTACTAGCAGGTATAAACCGGCTAGGAAGATCCGGATTACGTTAACGTAGTTGTATTATCATAAGCCCAGTAGATTATGAGTCAGAGGTTACGGCCCGTGGAGGCTTAGGGCCCATATGTAAAACTTACGGTTTATGAACCGTCATATCATGTAACTTGAAGTATAAGATAGAAAGAGCAAAGACCGAGGCGGACACGATTATGAACCGGCCTCGGGACTCTCTAAACCGGACCGGGCGTTGCCTCCTATATAAAGGGACGACCCGGCGATGGTTCAAGGACAAGCAACAACCCGTCGAGACACAGGCAAGCAATCTGCTCCCTGTTCATCGACGCCCAAGCAATATCAAATCAAACTAGACGTAGGCTTTTACCTTCATCGAAGGGGCCGAACTAGTATAAACCCTCTGTGTTCTTTGTGTGCTTTAACCTCTTCAAGCTAACCTGCGTGATGGCTCCACACCTAAGTCCTCTAAACCGGACATCTGTCGTGCCAATTCCACGACAGTTGGGTTTTACCTTAATGAACATTAGTAGTTGCGGATGCTTGCTAATAGTTCCAATCATAAGTGGTTAGAATTCCAAGTAAGGGATGACATGCTAGCAGTGGCCTCTCCCACATAAAACTTGCTATCGGTCTAGTAACGTAGTCAATTGCTTAGGGGCACTTTCGCAACTCCTACCACCACTTTTCCACACTCGCTATATCAACTTTATTGCTTCTTTATCTTAACGTCCCCTAGTTTATATTTGCATGCTCTTTATATTCTTGCAAACCTATCCAAAAACACCTACGAAGTACTTCTAGTTCCATACTTGTTCTAGGTAAAGTAAACATCAAGCGTGCGTAGAGTTGTATCGGTGGTCGATAGAACTTGAGGGAATATTTGTTCTGCCTTTAGCTCCACGTTGGGTTCGACACTCTTACTTATCGAAAGAGGATACAACTGACCCCCTATACTTGTGGGTTATCATCCTCCTCCACCTAAAGGTGTGATACGTCTCTAGCGTATCTACTTTTCCTAATTCTTTTCCTCTTGTTTTGGACTCTAATTTGCATGATTTGAATGAAACTAACCACAGACTGATGATGTTTTCAAGAGAACTACCATGGTGTTGTATTTGTGCAAAAATAAAAGTTCTCAGAATGGAGCAAAACTTTGCAAGAAATTTTTGTACAATAAAAGAAAAATACTGCAGCCAAGAACCACCGGAGGGGGGCACCTGGGTGGGCACAACCCACCTGGGTGCGCCCCCTCTTGGCACGCCCATGGTGGCCTGGCAGACGTTAACCCTGATACTATAAATTCACATTTGCGGAGAAAAAATCAGGGAGAAAGAATTATCACGAACTAGAAGACGGAGCCGCCGCCACCTCCTGTTCTTCATTGGGAGGCCAGATCTAGAGTCTGTTTGGGGCTCCAGAGAGGGGGATCTTCGTTCTTCATCATCACCAACCCTTCTCCATCGCCAGTTCCATGATGCTCCCCACCGGGAGAGAGTAATTCGTTCGTAGGCTCGCTGGTCGGTGAGGAGTTGGATGAGATTCATCATGTAATCTAGTTAGTTTTGTTAGGGCCGATCCCTAGTATCCAATATGTTCTGAGATTGATGTTGCTATGACTTGGCCGTGCTTAATGCTTGTCACTTTGGGCCTGGGTGCCATGATTCAAGATCTGAACTTTTTATGTTATCACCATTATATCCATGTTCTAGATCCGATCTTGCAAGTTATAGTCACCTACTACGTGTTATGATCCGGCAACCCCGGAGTGACAGTAGCCGGGACCACTCCCGATGATGACCATAGTTTGAGGAGTTCATGTATTCACCGTGTGTTAATGCTTTGTTCTGGTTCTCTATTAAAAGGAGGCCTTAATATCCCTTAGTTTCCAATTTGGACCCCGCTGCCACGGGAGGGTAGGACAAAAGATGTCATGCAAGTTCTTTCCATAAGCACGTATGACTATTTACGGAATGCATGCCTACATTATATTTATGAACTGGAGCTAGTGCTGTATGGCCCTAGGTTATGACTGTCACATGATGAATATCATCCAACAAATTACTGATCCAATGCCCACGAATTTATCCTATATTGTTCTTGCTAAGTTACTACTACTATCATTACTGCCGCACTTGCTACAAAACTATTGCTATCACTGTTACCGTTACTATTGCTGCTACCACTACTATCAAAACTATCATATTACTGTGCTACTAATCACTTTGTTGCAGATAATTAATCTCCATGTGTGGTTGAATTGACAACTCAGCTGCTAATACTACCAAATATTCTTTGGCTCCCCTTGTGTTGAATCTATAAACTTGGGTAGAATACTCTACCCTCGAAAACTGTTGCGATCACCTATACTTGTGGGTTATCAAGACCTTTTTCTGGTGCCGTTGCGGGGGAGCATAGCTATATTTGTTGAGTCACTTTGGATTATTATTAATCTATCACTGTGAAGAATCTGAAGGATGCTAAGACTAAGATTTTTCCCTCTAAGACGAGGGGAGGTAAGGAACTACCATCCAATTTTGCTTTAGATTCATCTTCTGTTATACGTCAACTTGCAACACCACCACATGCTATTAATCCTTGTATTTTGCCAGTTATTGATGATGCTACTTCTACTATGAATGATATTGATGATGATGCTAGTACATTGCATGATGATGATGTGCCACTTGGTAAATTTGTTGATGAACAAATTACTAGAGTAAGACAACATGATGTTGTTGAATCTGATGATGAGCTTGAAACTAAAATTTTTGAAACACCTGCTAGAACTAGCCTTCCTAGATATGAATTTCCTAAGGTACCTGAAGGTTATGTTATGAATGGGGAAACAATTAGAGATATTCTTGCTTGTAAGGATAGAGATAATCTAGAGAAATTACTATGCAAGTCTGTGAATGCTAGAACGAAATGTGATCCTAAGTTTGCTACCTCACCTATCTTTATTGATGATAAGGATTATGAATTCTCTGTCGACCAAGAGTTAATCACTTTGGTAGAATCTTATCCTTTCCATGGTTATGAAACTGAAACTGTTGTGGCACATCTCACTGTGTTGAATGACATAGCCAGCCTTTTTACTCATGATGAGAAAACTCGTTACTACTATATTCTCAAATTATATCCATTCTCATTAAAGGGTGATGCAAAAGCTTGGTACAATACTCTTACTCCTGGTTGTGTGCGTAGTCCCCAGGATATGATCTATTACTTCTCTGAAAAATTAATTTGCTGCTCATAAGAAACAAGCTGCCTTACAGGAAATATTTAACTTTGCGCAAACTAAAGAAGAGAGTCTCCCACAAGCGTGGGGGAGGCTTTGCCAGTTAGTTAATGTTTTGTGAGATCATCCTCTTAATAAAAAGGAAATACTTGATATCTTCTATAATGAACTAACCGATACTTCTAGGGACTTCCTAGATAGTTGTGCTGGTTATGTTTTCAGGGAACGAACTATTGGACAAGCTGAACAATTATTGAATAACATATTGAAAAATTGTAATGATTGGACTCTTCCTGAACCACCGCTTAAGCCTACTCCGAATAAGAGGGGTATATTATATCTCTATCCTGAAGATATGCAATAGGCAAAGAAATCCATGAAGGAAAAAGGTATTAAAGCTTAGGATGGTAAAAATTTCCTCCTATTGAAGAGATACATAGGCTTAATGCACCATCATTGCCTAAGGTAGTATAGGTAAATTCTCTAATGAAATTCAATGATAATGACAATCCTCACAATATGTACCCTAGTCAATGCCTTCATGAGTTTGAAAATTACATTAGGAAATAAGATCATTTCAATGCAAATGTTATGAAACTATTGAAATGAGATTCTGATATGATTGCTCGCTTGAGTGACTTGTTATTTAAAATCTCAAATGATATGAAAGGTGTGGGAAAGCATGCTTCCATGGTACAAACCCAGTTAGAACAAGTTGCTAAATCACAAAGTTAATTACTTGATGAAATGAATAACAACATACATGACTTTGCTATTAGAGTTGCAACTAGAGGAGGAAAAATGACCCAGGAACCACTTTATCCTGAGGGACACCCAAAGAGAATTGAACATGATTCACGAAGAAATAACACCACTGCACCTAGTCCTTCTAAAAAGAAAAAGAAAAAGAAAAGTTACACGACTTTGCATGCTACTAGTGAACCTGAAGTAGAAAAACCTCCTGATAATGATATTGATGTTTCTATCTCTGATGCTGAAACTCAATCTGGTAATGAACATTCACCTAGTTATAATGAAAAAGATAATGCTGAGGTTCATGAAGATACTCAACTGTACAATGAAAAGGAACCAGATAATGATGGTGAGATAGAACCACCAGTTGATCTTGATAACCCACAACCTAAGAATAAAAGATATGATAAAAGAGACTTTGTTGCTAGGAAACACGGTAAAGAAAGAGAACCATGGGTTCAAAAACCGATGCCTTTTCCACCCAAACCAACTAAAAAGAAAGATTATGAATAATTTGAATGCTTTGCTGAAATGTTGAGGCCAGTCTTTCTCCGTACTCGCTTGACTGACATCTTGAAAATGCCTCCTTATGCAAAGTACATGAAAGACATCCTCACCAATAAGATAAAAATACCAGAAGCTGAAATCTCCATGATGCTTCCTAATTATACTTTTAAGGATGGAGTACCTAAAAAACATGGAGACCCAGGAATACCAACTATACCTTCCTCCATCAAAAAGAATTATGTGAAAACTGCTTTATTTGATTTAGGAGCTGGTATTAGTGTTATGCCTTTCTCTTTATATAAAAGACTAGATTTGAATAAGCTCATACCTACTGAAATGTCTTTGCAAATGGCTAATAAATCAGCTGCCATACCTATCGGTATCTATGAGGATGTGCCTGTTGTTGTTGCTAATGTTATTATTTTGACCGACTTTATAATACTTGAGATGCCCGAGGATGACAACATGTCGATTATCCATGGTAGACCCTTCTTGAATACTGCAGGGGCTGTTATTGATTGCAACAAAACAAGGTCACTTTTCATATGAATGGTAATGAGCATACAATGCACTTTCCGAAGAAACAATTCCAAGTGAATGTTATTAATGTTATTGAAAAATCTCCGACAATCACTATTGGAAGTTTTCAAATACCTTTACCTACTATTAAAAAGAAATATTAAATTCTTATTGTTGGGGACATTCATATCCCCGTTGATGTAACTTAGTGACTTCCGAAAGTTCTTCGAATTCATGCTAATTGAAAGTGGTTGTTAATCAGACTTGAACAACCTTATTAATAAATCATTTTTGAGAGGAATGAAGTTGATGAATTTAGTGAGCACTATCTTGTGACCCTACCTTTTGTTTTCTTTTTTATTAGTTAATAAATTAAAATGCCATGTGTTGTCTGTTTTCTGAGTTTCCCGTGCAATAAAAAGATGACCCAAAAATAAAAGTTATCAGAATGCTCTGAAAATTTAATACGATTTTGTTTCTGAATATTTGAGAATTTCTGGTGCAAATAATATCAGAGGGAGGTGCACCAGGTGGGCACAACCCACCTGGGCGCGCCAAGACCCCCAAGCGCGCCTTGGTGGGTTGTGATCCCCACGTGGGCCCTCTCAGTTATCTCTTTATACCACACCATCACATACCTCCAGAAAAAAAATCAACTTTGCTCTCTCTCTCTCTCTCTCTCTCGTGTTCTTGCTCTCAGACCCATGCTACTTCTTGAGCTTGCGTTGTATTCCCTCGAAGAGGAAAGGGAGATGTAGCACAGTAGTTTAAGTATTTCCCTTAGTTTTTGAGAACCAAGGTATTAATCAAGTAGGAGACCACGCGCGAGTCCCTCGCACCTGCACAAACAAATAAGAACTTCGCAGCCAACGAGATAATGGGTTGTCAATCCCTTTACGGTCACTTACGGAAGTGAGATCTGATAGAGATGATAGTTTATATTTTTGGTATTTTTGTTTATAAGAACAAAAAGTAAAAGCGGAAAAAGTAAAGTAGATGTAGATTGATATGTTGAGAATAGACCCAGGGGCCATAGTGTTCTCTAGTAGCTTCTCTCATGATAGCGATATTCTACGGTGGGTAAACAAATTACTGTCGAGCAATTGATAAAAAAGTGAATAGTTATGAGACTATCTAGCCATGATCATTGTATATAGGCATCACGTCCGAGACAAGTAGACCGACTCCTGCCTGCATCTACTACTATTACTCCACACATCGACCGCTATCCAGCATGCATCTAGTGTATTGACTTCATAAGAACAGGGTAACGCCTTAAGCAAGATGACATGATGTAGACGGATAAACTCAAGCAATATGATATAAACCCCATCTTTTTATCCTCGATGGCAACAATATAATACGTGCCTTGCTGCCCCTACTGTCACTGGGAAAGGACACCGCAAGATTGAACCCAAAGCCAAACACTTCTCCCATTGCAAGAACTATAGATCTAGTAGGCCAAACCAAACCAATAATTCGAAGAGACTTGCAAGGATATTATGAGGACAAATAAAGAGTTCCGAAAAGAACCAAATATTTCTCATAGATAATCTTGATCATAAACTCACAATTCAATGGATCTCGACAAACACACCGCAAAAAGAGATTACATCGAATAGATCTCCTCGAAGACCGAGGAGAACTTTGTATTGAGATCCAGAGAGAGAGAATAAGCCATCTAGATACTAGCTATGGACCCGAAGGTCTGTGGTAAACTACTCACAACTCATGGTGAGGGCGATGATGATGATGCAGAAGCACTCCGTGATGGATCCCCTCTCCGGCGGAGCTCCGGAACAGGCTCCAAGATGGGATCTCACGGGAACAGAAGGTTACGATGGTGGAATTAGGGTTTTCTCTCTATTGCTGATGATTTCCGGGTACGTAGGTTACACCGGGGGACTCACGAGGGCCCCACGAGGCAGCGGGCGCGCCCTGGGAAGGGGGGCACGCCCCCACCCTCGTGGGCACCTCGTGGCTCCCCCGACGTGGTTCTCAAGCTTCCCGTGCGTGATTTTCTCCAAAAATATCTCTCCCAAAGGTTTCATTCTGTTTGGACACCGTTTGATAGTCCTTTTCTGCAAAACCCTGAAACAGGCAAAAAACAGCAATCTGGACTGGGCCTTTGGGTTAGTAGGTTAGTCCCAAAAATGATATAAAAGTGTAAGACAAAGCCCATTAAACATCCAAGAGATCATAAATAATAGCATGGAACAATAAAAAATTGTAGATACGTTGGAGACGTATCAAGTATCCCCAAGATTAGTTCCTGCTCGTCCTTGAGTAGGTAAATGATAAAAACTGAATTTTTGATGTGGAATGCTAACCAACATAGTTTTTCAATGTAATTCTCTTAATTGTGGCATGAATGTTCAGATCTGAAAGATTCAAGATAAAAGTCTATATTGACATAAGAAATAATAATACTTCATGCATACTAACAAAGCAATCATGTCTTCTCAAAATACTATGGCTAAAGAAAGTTATCCCTACAAAATCATATAGTCTAGCTATGCTCCCTCTTCATCACACAAAATATTCATATCATGCACAACCCCGATTTCAGCCAAACACTTGTTTTCATACTCTATTCTTTCAAACCTTTCAACTTTCACGCAATACATGAGCGTGAGCCATGGACATAGCACTATGGGTGGAATAGAGAGGTGGTTGTGGAGAAGACAAAAAGGAGGGAGATAGTCTCACATCAACTAGGCGTATCAACGGGCTATGGAGATGCCCATCAATAGATATCATTGTGAGTGAGTAGGGATTGCCATGCAACGGATGCACTAGAGCTAAAAATGTATGAAATCTCAACAAAAGAAACTAGTGGGTGTGCATCCAACTTGCTTGCTCATGAAGACCTAGGGCATTTGAGGAAGCCCATCGTTGGAATATACAAGCCAAGTTCTATAACGAAAATTCCCACTAGTATATAAAAGTGACTAAGCATGAGACTCTCTATCATGAAGAATATGGTGCTACTTTGAAGCACAAGTGTGGAAAAAAGATAGTAGCAATTGTCCCTTTTTTTGGGCCTTTATTTTTTATTTTATTTTTCTTTGGCCTTTTTTTGCGGAGGGGCTTTATTTATTTAGCCTTTCCTCCCACGGGACAATGCTCTAATAATGATGATCATCACACTTTCATTACAACTCGATATTACAACTCGATACTACAACAAAGTATGACTCTATATGAATGCCTCCGGCGGTGTACCGGGATGTGCAATGAAACAAGAGTGACATGTATGAAAGATTATGCATGGTGGCCTTGCCACAAATACGATGTCAACTACATGATCATGCATGGCAATATGACAATATGAATGCGTGTCATATGAACGGAACAGTGGAAAGTTGCACGGCAATATATCTCAGAATGGCTATGGAACTGCCATGATAGGTAGGTATGGTGGCTGTTTTGAGGAATAATATGGTGGTTGTTTTGAGGAAAGATATATAGTGTGTTTATGGTATCGGCGAAAGTTGCGCGGCACAAGAGAGGCTTGCAATGGTGGAAGGGTGAGAGTGCGTATAATCCATGGACTCAACATTAGTCATAAGAAGTCATATACTTATTGCAAAAATCTACGAGTCATCAAAACAAAGCAATCAACGCATACTCCTAGGGGGGAGGTTGTTAGGAGTAAACCATCGCGCGCCCCCGACCTCCACACAAAGGTTGGCACTTTACAAATACCTCATGCTCTAACTTCGTCACATAGCAGTTCACCATACGTGCATGCTACGGGAATCACTAACCTTAACACAATTATTTCTCAATTTCATAATAACTCCACTAGCATGACTCTAAAATCACTATCCTCATATCTCAAAACAATTATCAAGCATCCAACATCTCATCATATTCAATGCACTTAGTGTGAAAGTTTTTACTACATTGATATTGGATGTCTATCATGTGAAGACTAGTTTTATAGACTAAACACATTACCATGCTGTTTTAATAGACTCTCAAATGAATATAACTGAAGCATAAGAGTTCAACAATTTCTTCAAAATATTACCACCACCGTGCTCTAAAAGATATAAGTGAAGCACTAGAGCAAAACTATTCAACTCACAAGATATAAGTAAAGCACATAGAGTGTTCTAACAATTCCTAGGCCATATTTAACTCTCTCAAATAGGTGTGTCCAGCAAGGATAATTGTGGAAAACTTACAAGCAAAGACTCAAATTATACAAGACGCTCCAAGCAAAACACATATCATGTGGTGAATAAAAATATAGCTCCAAGTATAGTTACCGATGGATGAAGACGAAAGAGGGGATGCCTTCCCGGGGCATCCCCAAGCTTAGGCTTTTCATTGTCCTTGAATTTTACTTGGGGTGCCATGGGAATCCCCAAGATTAGGCCCTTGCTACTCTTTGTTCCATAGTCCATCAAAGCAATACTCAAAACTTGAAAACTTCATAACACAAAACTTAGACAAAAATTCTCGTGAGCTCCGTTAGTATAAGAAAACAAATTACTACTCAAAGGTACTGCAATGAATTCATTCTTTGTTTATATTGGTGTTAAACCTACTGTATTCCAACTTCTCTATGGTTCATATCTCCCAATATTACTTATAGATGCATTGAAATAAGCAAACAACACAAGGAAAATCAGAATCTGTCAAGAACAGAACAGTCTGTAGTACTCTGCAGGTTTCACATACTTATGTAACTCCAAAAAATTCAAACTAAATTGGTAAACGTGAGGAATTTGTCTATTAATCATCTGCAAAAAGAATCAACTAAATAGCACGCTCTAGTAAAATCTGTTGACCATCCTAGCGAGCGTTAACGATTCTGCTTTTCACAGCAAGATCACATAAACTTCACACATGTCTTCCCAAAGGTTCTACTTGGCAGAAACACTAAACAAAACATGAAACCACATCTAAACAGAAGCTAGATGCAATATTTATTAACTAACAGTAGCAAAAACAAAAAATATAAAATTGGGTTGCCTCCAAACAAGCGCTATCGTTTTACGCCCCTAGCTACACACGATAATTCAATGATGCTCACATAAAGGAGAAGGATTGAAGCACAAGGAGAGCATCATAAGACATGTGACAAACACATCTAAGTCTAACATACTTCCTATTCATAGGCATCTTATAGGAAAACAAATTACCAAGACAAGCAAGATCTAGCATATGCAAGGAAGGAGAAAGAAACAATAGCAATCTCAACATAACGAGAGGTAATTTAGTAACACGAAAATTTCTACAACCATATTTCCCTCTCTCATAATAATTGCATGTAGGATCATGATCAAATTCAACAAAATAGATATCACATAACATATTCTCAACACGATCCACATGCATGCAAAGTTGACACTCTTCCAAAATTGTGGGATTAACATTAACTAAAGTCATGACCTCTCCAAACCAACTTTTATCAAAAGTTTCATAAGATTGAACATTCTCCAAGTATGTGGGATCTAAAGTTGACACTCTTCCAAAACCGCTTTCAATATTAATGAAAACATTATTATCAATCTTATATTCATCATGGGGATTAAATAAATTTTCAAGATCATAAGAAGAATCACCCCAATCATGATCATTGCAACAAGTAGTGGGCATAGCAAAACAATCATCCCCAAGCTTAGGGTTTTGCATGTCACTAACACAATTGACATTAATAGAATTTACAATAACATCATTGCAATCATGCTTTTTATTTAACAAGCTATCATGAATCACTTTTTCTTTTAACAATTCCTCACAATTTTCAGTTTCATAAATTTCAATCAAAACCCCATAAAGATAATCTAGTGCACGCAGCTCACTAGCAATAGGTTCAACATAATTGGATCTCTTAAAGAGATTAGCAAGTGGATGAGGATTCATAATTTAGAAAGCGAAGATGCAAGCTAATAGAGGGCACATAGCAACACAAGCAAACAAGAGGCAATCGAACGGTAAACACACGGTAGAAGAAGGGCAAATAAAACGGCAAGGGTGAAGTGGGGGAGAAGAAAACGAGAGGCAAAAAAAAGTAATGAAAAGGATAAGGGTTTGTGATAGGTACTTGGTACATGACTTTTGCGTAAGCCTCCCCGGCAACGGCGCCAGAAATTCTTCTTGCTACTTCTCGAGCTTGCGTTGTATTCCCTCGAAGAGGAAAGGGAGATGCAGCAAAGTAGCGTAAGTATTTCCCTCAGTTTTTGAGAACCAAGGAATCAATCCAGTAGCAGACCACGCGCGAGTCCCTTGCACCTGCACAAACAAATAAGAAGTTCGCAGCCAACACGATAAGGGGTTGTCAATCCCTTTACGGTCACTTACAGAAGTGAGATCTGATAGAGATGATAGTTTATATTTTTGGTATTTTTGTTTATAAGAATAGAAAGTAAAAGCGGAAAAAGTAAAGTAGATGTAGATTGATATGTTGAGAATAGACCCGAGGGCCATAGTGTTCTCTAGTGGCTTCTCTCATGATAGCGATATTCTACGCACTACTAGGAAAAGGGCTATAGATGGAATTGATACTAATGGCGCACCGGACAAGCAGTGCGCCATTAGAATATAGTAATGGCGCACCAGCAACAGATGCGCCATTAGAGCTCGAACTACTAATGGCGCACGATGTCCAGAGTGCGCCATTAGTATCAAGAAGTTTTTTTTTGACCTAGCGCGCCTGTCCAAACATACTAATGGCGCACCTAGGGAACGTGCGCCATAAGAATCTACATACTTATGGCGCACGGAGGTGCAGTGCGCCATTAGTATTCCCCCATCCATATCCCCCCCACACCGGCTGCACCCTCCTCTCTCTCCCTCGCCAGATCTCCCCCCTCTCCCCGACGCCTCTCTCTCCCTCCAGCGCCGCGCCGCCGCCCCCACGCCACCCCCGCTGAGCCGAGTGCCGCGCCGCCGATGCCCTCGACGCCCGCGCCCCCGACGCCCCGGACGCCCGGAGCTACGCCGCCGCCGCCCGCGCCCCCGACGCCCCTGCCTCGACGCCCGCGCCCCCGACGCCCCGGCATCCCCCAGGTGTGTGGCCATCTCCGGCCGCCTCCTCCAGATCCTCGCCGACCACGGGCCCCTCACCGTCACCAACACCTGGAACCACGCCAAGGTACGATCCCTAGCGATTGAGCTCCATGTATCGCTGCTGCTTTGTTCGTCCATGGCCGCCCAGTATATTTGATGCAGTAGTGATATTAAGAGCTCGATGTATTGCAGCTTGGCCTCTGCCTGTAGTTCCTTCATTGATCAGATGATGCTTAGACCAGGAAAGATTGTAGTTTTTGTAGTGCCTTGGATTCTTGCATTTGGGGAGCAAATCAAATAGATAGTTTTCCCCTTCTTGGCGCCTAGCCGTACTCTTGTATATCAATACCAGGTAGTCTGTTACAGACCAGTGTCTTGTGATTAGATGCAATATGGTGTATGTTCAACTCAGTTATCTTAGCATGAGTATTTGGATGCTAGTATGAAATTTCTGCAATTAAGGTTAATATTGGGCATCGTTTAGGCCACCGAACAACCTGAATGTGTAGGCTATGATAGACACCTGGTGCTCAATGCCTCAATGTTTGTTACTACATGAGTTTGTTATGTTCTCTATTCAAAGCTTACTTGGGAATGGTCTGCCCTTCTGGACATGCAGTTAGTCTGGGTCTGACTTAGCAGCTAACATGCCTCATCATTCCAACTAACTGCTTGCTCGCTTCATAAAATTTAGGTCACTTGGGTCAAAATTTAGGTCACTTGGATGAAAATTTGATTAGCCATGATGAAATGAATTGTTTTACTGAACTATAATTATATTGTTATTTATATGTATGCACAAAGACCAAGCTATACATAGTGGTAATACTGCCAGGCACAATACTGTCTGCTACAATATGATGGCAAAATTGCAACTGGTTACTAGTTCTCTGCACTTTTAAGAAGTTGGTCATCACATGTTACTGTTTCAAGTTTGAAACAACTGAAATATGTCCACATATCCTTGTAAGGGATGGCTAGGCATAGATTTAACTTACTGTATTTCCAAACATTGCTTATTAGATGCCATGCCCTAATTTTTTGGTGGTGTTTTAGGATAAAGATCTTACACTTTTTGAACTCGTTTAAAATGAGTTTATAGAGAGGATAGTAATCAGATTGTGAGGTTCTGCTGAAAGTCACAAGCGCTTCAAGTTTGTATGCTGTAGCAATGTTGAAACTTAAAAAGCCTAGGATGGTATGTAGCAGAACTAGTGCAAAAGTGTTGACAATGTTAGTCCTAATGAGCCTAGGATGGTGCCACAGCTAGCTTGTCTAGGTACATATTTTTAATTTATAAAGTTTAATCTCTTTGAAACATAGGAAATGTCGTCTTCCGACGACGATAGGATCCCAGAGTGCTCCTGGTGCGGTGACGACCGGGGTCTGTGCGACAGGCCTCACCTGGTAGACGGTCGTTACATCAGTATTAAGCTCGACGAGACCTTCGATGTCGAAACGGTACGCAACGACAAGTCTTGTTTCGTAATTAATTAAGCACGATTTCTAGCTACTTCAACGTGTAAATAATTAATTTTCTTCTTTTACATGCAACTAGTTTATCCCGTGTCATGCAAGACGCTATGTCTTGGAGAGGATGGGATTTGAAGATCATGAAACTTCGGAGACAAAGCAAATTCAACTAAGGACCATGCATAATGTTGATTTAGAAGTAGATTTGTACAATTCAGATAACGTAACCACTTTTGGTTGCAAGAATTGGGAATCATTTTGCAAGATATATGGTTTTTATGAGGGTATGCTTCTCACCATGGATCTTGGTAATCCGGATTCCATCGCAGAAGACGATTTGGACATTTGGGTCCTTGTTGACGATATGATTCCAATTCTACCGAGAAGTGAGTTTATCAAACATAGTTATTTAGTAATTTATATTGTTTATTTCAAAATAGTTGACAACTTATTTCCATTGATAGGTTATTTTGATTATTCAAATAATGTGAGGATGATGCTAGACAGAACCTACTACACCCCTGGCTCAGAATGTACTTATAAGGACAAAGAGCAGATCATCTTCTTTTATTCCTTTCTTCTGGATTACATTCAATATCGCAATATTGATCCACAATATAGTCAATAAGTCCCACTAGTGCACTTCTTGAACTACGTTAATATCAATGGAGATACCATGGTAAGATTTTTTTACTATTACGACATTCGTGCATGTTTTGCATTAGTTCTTCTCGATCTGAACTACAATGCTAACTACGAAGTCTTACTATGTTTTGCAACAGATTCTCCCTAGTGACTGTGTGCCTCCTGTCATGTTTCAATCTGGTCAACTACAAGTTTTAAACATTCTGCCAGGTGAACCTACAAATCACACGTGTCCATATCGGATTTCTTCTAAAAATGAAGGAATGAGAATCAAAGAATGGCGAAAAATAACGAAAACTCGTAAGGAGGTACTTGGAAGCAATAGAGTGAGAAGGGCAAGAAATGGAGACAAGATAATCTGCGTTCTCCATAATGGCCCTTTAAATCTAATTGATTTAGAGACAAATGCCATCTTGTTTTATGCCATTTTATCTTAGAAAATTGCTACGTAGTAGAAGTTGTATGGTCGATAATGATGTGTAAGACTTATTATTTAATACCAATGTTGAGTTTTTATTATTATTATGATCGATGATGCATGATGCTAAGTTGTTCTATGAGCTATTATATACTCCCTCCGTTCCGATTTACTCGTCGTGGTTTTAGTTCAAATTTGAACTAAAACCACGACGAGTAAATCGGAACGGAGGGAGTAGATTCTAATAGTTTCGATGTGCGTACCATATATGTTGGCTCCACGAGAAATTATATTTATATATATGCATAACCTGTGCAAAAAACAAAAAATAAAAAAATAAAAAAACCTAATATTCATACTAATGGCGCATCACAGCAGAGTGCGCCATTAGTATGCCAAAGCACCTGGCTACACATGGCCCCTGGGAGGCATACTAATGGCGCACTACTGTGCATACTAATGGCGCATCTATGGTGCGCCATTAGTATACCAGATACTAATGGCGCACCAGAGGTGCGCCATTAGTATAGTATACTAATGGCGTGCTAGTAATGGCGCACCCCTAATGCGCCATTAATGGCCAAACTAGGTGTGCCATTAATAGGCCTTTTCCTAGTAGTGACGGCGGGTAAACAAATTACTATCGAGGAATTGATAGAAAAGCGAATAATTATGATACTATCTAGGCATGATCATCGTATATAGACATCACGTCTGAGACAAGTAGACCGACTCCTGCCTGCATGTACTACTATTACTCCACACATCGACCGCTATCCAGCATGCATCTAGTGTATTGACCTCATAAGAACAGAGTAACGCCTTAAGCAAGATGACATGATGTAGAGGGATAAACTCAAGCAATATGATATAAACCCCATCTTTTTATCCTCGATGGCAACAATACAATACGTGCCTTGCAGCCCCTACTATCACTGGGAAAGGACACCACAAGATTGAACCCAAAGCCAAGCACTTCTCCCATTGCAAGAACTATAGATCTAGTAGGCCAAACCAAACCAATAATTCGAAAAGACTTGCAAGGATATTATAAGCACACATAAAGAGTTCCGAAAAGAACCAAATATTTCTCATAGATAATCTTGATCATAAACTCACAATTCATCGGATCTCGACAAACACACCGCAAAAAGAGATTACATCGAATAGATCTCCTCGAAGACCGAGGAGAACTTTGTATTGAGATCGAGAGAGAGAGAAGAAGCCATCTAGATACTAGCTATGGACCCGAAGGTCTATGGTAAACTACTCACAACTCATGGTGAGGGCGATGATTATGATGTAGAAGCACTCCGTGATGGATCCCCCCTTCGGCGGAGCTCCGGAACAGGATCCAAGATGGGATCTCATAGGAATAGAAGGTTACGGCGGTGGAATTAGGGTTTTCTCTCTATTTCTGATGGTTTCCGGGTACGTAGGCTTATATAGGAGGAAGGAGGACACCGGGGGACTCACGAGGGCCGCACGAGGAAGGGGGGTACGCCCTGGGAAGGGGGGCGCGCCCCCCACCCTCGTGGGCACCTCGTGGCTCCCCTGACGTGGTTCTCAAGCCTCTCGTGCGTGATTTTCTCCAAAATATCTCTCCCGAAGGTTTCATTCCGTTTGAACTCCGTTTGATATTCCTTTTCTGCAAAACCCTCAAACAAGCAAAAAACAGCAATCTGGACTGGGCCTTTGGGTTAGTAGGTTAGTCCCTAAAATGATATAAAAGTGTAAGACAAAGCCCATTAAACATCCAAAACATCATAAATAATATCATGGAATAATCAAAAATTATAGATACGCTGGAGACGTATCAACCCACAGATTTCGATGTCTTTGCTCGAAGCTCCGTTTCCGAAACTTTTTTGGGGGATCGTTGCTTGGTATGTGACTCCTCTGTTTGTCCAATTAGTTTTTGTGGTATATATTTTGAATTACTAGCTACTCTTGGTGTTGATGTAGATGAGCTTGCATGTTGAAATCTTAGAGTTCTAAGTAGTTTGAATGCTTGCTATGGCCTCTAGGCATCGCTATGATTAACTGCTACCATTCTTGTAGAATGTTGTTGATAAATTTTTGTCACCCAATTTTTTTCAGAAAATTGTGCGCGAATATGATGAACCTCTTCGGAAGGAGTTCTTCGAGGAGGAGATCCTCATGAGCATCCTCTAGTGTCAATTTCGCTCGTCGGTCTTATGTTGAACGAAGTGAAAGCTCCATACGAGATGCCGCCACCAAAACATGCTTATGGCCTTGTGATGAGTATATGGTGCGTGTAGGTATTAAGGAGGAATTTGAGAAATTGGTTCACAATGTTGGTCTCAGTCCCTACATTTCAGATAAGTGCGATCAACACCTCACTCTCAGTGAATCATTTGTTAAAGGAATTAAATATCATCCCCGTGAGTCTAGGATGTCATTCAAACTATATGAAAATCCTTTTACCATATAACTAGAGAAATTTGCCCATCACTGCAAAATCTCATTCTGGGGTTCGCTTGACGAACCACCAAGGGCTGAGTACCAATAATTTTTTACTAGTCTTTGCTACGGTGAAACGAGGGGAGTGACGCAAGGTATAATAAAGACCATTCATTTTCCCGCAATTCAGTATTTTGCTTTATTTAATGGGAAATGTATTGCAGGCAAACAAGATTGTAGTACACTTTGTGCTCCAGACTTGAGCCTCATATGCACCGCTCTCACCAATGATAGGAGTTATAATCTTGGGGCGATTGTTGCACGCAGGTTACAACACAATGCTAATTAGTGGCTGGTTCTATGGCGGAATCTATGCCATGCGTTTAGCAAGAGAGCTGGGTGTTTCACCTTTACCCTTTGATCCTATCCTACCCACGCAGCTCTTTGACTATGAAAAATTATAAGATCCTTAAAGGAGACATTCATAACTTCACTTATAAATTGTTATTTAACCAATCGATTGTTGTGTACACATAGTTGCACTACTAGGAAAAGGGCTATAGATGGAATTGATACTAATGGCGCACCAGACAAGCAGTGCGCCATTAGTATATACTAATGGCGCACCAACCTCTGATACACCATTAGAGTTCAAACTACTAATGGCGCACCTGGCCCAGGGTGCGCCATTAGTATCAAAAAGTTTTTTTTGAACTAGTGCGCCTGTCCAAACATACTAATGGCGCATCCAGACACAGTGCGCCATTACTAGTTGTAACTAGTAATGGCGCACCTGCAGGAAAGTGCGCCACTAATGTTCTTTTTTTATTATATTTTTTATTCTTTTTTTGCAAAACTACTAATGGCGCACTGTTAACAGTGCGCCAAACTAGTAATGGCGCACTGTGGGACAGTGCGCCATTAGTATTTTTTTTTCAAAACTAGTAATGGCGCACTAACTGAAGATGCGCCATTAGTAACCTTGATTACTAATGGCGCATTTATAGTGGGTGCGCCATTAGTAAGTGGTCAGCAACAAGATATTTTGGACAGCCTCTCCTATCCACACTCACTTTCTCCCCACTTCATTCTCTCCACCTCCTCCTTGTCTCGGGTCCCTCCTCTTTCTCACTTCATTTCCACCATAGATTCATTCAAATAAGTGGTTAAATTACCTTGTTTTGATAGGTAAGTAAGGGGGGGGGGAAGCTATATTTATGTTGTTCTCCCTACAACAATGTGCACATGCACTTTTTATGGCCTAGCTAGATCTATGCATGTATGTTCGTGGTGTTGCATATGTTTGTTGTGTTGCATATGTGTTTGTGTTTGGAGGTGTACCGGTATTTGAAATGCGATAGTTGCCAATATTTTCCCGGAATGTTGATTCATTTCCGTTTCGGTGAGAATTTTGGCATCAAGCATTCTTTTTTGTCCTATTTTTAGGGAAAGTCATGGCAAATTTTTTCTTGGTTCTAAAATATCGTTTTGCTCTACCCCGCTGGCGACCATGGTGCGCACGATGACCGAAGGCATCGTGAATAGGTTTTTGAGGTCCGTGAAGGCCGAGATGCTTCAAAAGAACGAGACGGAGATAAGATGTCCGTGTCGAAGATGCAAGCTGAAGAGCCTTATTGCGGACCCGGATTCCGGGCAGGTGCGGGACCACCTACTCTTGCGTGGTTTCATGGATGGCTATCAGTGGCAAGGTGATGAAGATGACTACGAAGTCGTCCATGGGGGGCGGGCAAGAAATGAGGAAGGGCAGCAAGACAACCACCGCGGCTCGAGCGGGCGAGAAGACGAAGAATCCCCAGGAGATGATCACGACGGTGATGCTGTACACAGTCATCATGTAGAAGATGTAGGACATGATGATGAGGAAGATGCCGGAGAAGACGACGGGCATGATCATGAAGATGATGATGCTGGCGGAGTAGACGACGCTGGACCATCGATGGGCTGGGTGCAGGACGCTCATATTCAAGAGCTGCTTCTCAAGCAGACCGATAACGCAAGAGCTGCCGTCGGAGAGAAAGCCAATATGGATCAACTTGAGTTAGATGCAGTTACTCCATTGTATGAAGGATGCAGGCCCGAGGATACCCGCCTGAAAGTAACGCTCATGGCTCTGGAGAGGAAGGTAAAACACAAAATGACCGACGCATGCTTCGACGAGAACATGTCATTCTGGCACGAACGTCTTGCCAAGGGGAACAAGTGCCCGACCAGTTTGGAGGAGGCGAAGAAAATCGTGTGTCCTCTGGATTTACCGCACGTGAAATACCATGTGTGCATGAACAATTGCATCATTTATCGGGACGAGCACGCGGAGTCTACCATATGTCCGGTGTGCGGTGTCACTCGATACAAGAAGAGGAAGAAAGCTCCTTGGACAGTGGTGTGGTACTTTCCGATCACTCCTCGTCTGCAGCGGTATTTTGCGGACCCTAAGGTAGCAAAGCTCCTGCGTTGGCACGCGGATAGGGAGGAGAAGAAGCGAGAAGATGACGCAAATGATCAGGAGATAGATAAAAAAGACAAGATGCTGAGTCACCCTAAGGATGCGAGCCAGTGGCAAGCGTTGAACTTCGAAGATCTAGAATTTGGGAACGATCCAAGGAACATCGTGCTGGGTGCGAGCACCGATGGAGTCAATCTGTTTGGCAGCCAGAGAAGCACACATAGCACCTGGCCTGTGTTTGTGTGGATGTACAACCTTCCCCCTGGTTGTGCATGAAGAGGAAGTACATTCACATGAGTATGCTAATTGAAGGACCGAAACAACCAGGGAACGACATCAATCTGTATCTGGGGCTGCTGAAAGAGGAGCTAGACACGCTGTGGAAAACGCCAGCCAATACGTGGGACACCGCAAAGAAAGAATATTTCCCTATGAGAGCCGCGCTGCTCACGACGGTGCACGACTATCTCGGTTACGGATATGTCGCGGGGCAGGTGGTCCACGGATTTTCTGGATGCGTCAGGTGCATGGATGACACAATGTATCGCCAGCTAGATAGAGATCCCGGGTCTTCGAAAACCATGTTCATGGGACATCGAAGGTGGCTTCGCGACGATGACCTGTGGAGAAAACACAAGGATCTGTTCGATGGTGAAACCAAACCCCGAGGACGCCCGCGTACGAGGAGCGGCGAGGAAATAGACGAGCTGTTGAAAAATTGGAAAGATTGCCCACTGCCGGGAAAGAAGCAAAAGGCGCTAGAGCCGGGAAAGAAGCGAAAGGCGCCAGAGCCGCTACTAAAGGTATGGAAAACGAGGTCTGTTTTCTGGGACTTGCCGTACTGGAAGATCCACCGTGTGCCTCACAGCCTTGATGTAATGCATATCACGAAGAACGTGTGCGAGAGTCTGTTTGGTACCCTGCTCAACATGCCAGAGAGGACCAAAGATGGGCCAAAAGCAAGGGCAGACTTTAAATCAATGGGCATCAGGCAGGAGCTTCACGCTATATATGATGATCATGCTGATGATGATGATGATGAGGTGAAGCAGGACACGGAAAGTCGTCGCAAAGGCAAAAAGGCCAAGAAGACCAGAAATGACTACCCTCCCGCGTGCTTCACTGTAAGTCAGGAGGAGATCGAGCAGTTTTTCACCTGCCTCGTAGGAGTAAAACTTCCTTATGGTAACGCGGGGAAGATAATCAGATACCTAGACCCAGCGAAGCTGAAGTTCAGCGGGATGAAGTCTCACGACAGTCACGTGCCGATGACGCAGATACTTCCAGTTGCAATCCGTGGGATCATGGACACGCACGTCCGTGAAACCCTATTTGGCCTATGCAACTTTTTCGATGTCATCTCTCGGAAGTCTGTTGGCGTGAGGCAACTCAGAAGGCTACAGGAAGAGATCGTGGTGATATTATGCAAGCTTGAGATGTACTTCCCGCCCGCATTCTTCGACGTTATTGTGCATCTGCTGGTCCATATCGTGGACGATATCATCCAACTCGGGCCGACGTTCCTGCACAGCATGATGCCGTTCGAAAGGATGAATGGTGTCATCAAAGGATACGTTCGCAACATGTCACGTCCAGAGGAAAGCATAGCCAGGGGCTTTCTGACCAAAGAGTGCATCTCCTACTGCACGAATTATCTAGGCATCGAGAACCCCGTTGGTCTGCCCGTCAACAGGAACCTCGGCAGGCTCGCTGGATGGGGTCACCGTCAGGGTCGCCGCGAAATGCATGTCGACTTCGAGGGTCGACTCGCCGACTTTGAAAGAGCAAACCTAGTCGCGCTACAACACATAGACGTGGTCGATCCTTGGGTGGTAGAGCACAAAACCTTTATTGAGAAGACGTACAATGACCGAGGCCAACAGAGGACGGACGGAGATATAATCAAAGAGCACAACTCATGTTTCACGCGTTGGTTGAAGCAGAAGCTTCTGTCGTACCCTTTACATGAGGATTCTTCCGCGGAAGAACAACTCATATTCGCCTTGTCACAGGGCGCCGAGCACAACCTGATGACCTATGAGGCTTACGATATCAACGGCTACACATTCTACACCGAGGCCAAGGACATGAAGAGCGATGGTTATCAGAACTCCGGGGTAACGATGGAATCCTACACCAGTAATGACAAGGACATATACTACGGAAGGATCGAGGAGATCTGGGAGCTGAGATACGCTGGAGAGAAGGTCCCGATGTTCCGTGTCAGATGGGCCAAGAGCGTCCTAAAAGAAGACCGGTATTTCACCACCATGGTTATACCCGAAGCCAAATCCAAGACCACGGGCGCAAACGTCACCGTGAAAAATGAGCTATGGGTACTGGCTTCCCAAGTTGACCAATGCTTCTTCATTACCGACCCGTCAAAGCCCAGTCGTGTTGTCGTGAGGAGAGGCAAAAGGAAGATCATCGGAATGGATGGAGTAGCCAATGAGCAAGACTTCGACAAGTACGGCGACCCGAGGATCGAACATGACGACGATGATGAAGTAGTAGCATACACCACAAGAAGAAGCAGGACCACCCTACCTAAAGGACGTCCGTTCCACAGAAGAACTCCATTTGCGAAAAAGAAGGGCAAGAAGATTGTGAACAGATAGCTAGCTAAGATCGATTGTATTTAAATCGTAGCCTTCATTTCTCGATTGTATTTCATGGGCACTTTTTGAACTATCATGAATATTTTTAAATTTCATGGACACTCGATCTCGACCCCCCCTCCATCTCGATCGCTATCCCACCTCGCCAGATCCGGCCCCCCTCGCCGCCGAGCACCCCCCGGTCCACCGGCCGCCGCCGCCGACCCCCCGCACCCTCGATTCCCCTACTCAACCGCCGCCGCCGAGCACCCCCACCGG
>LR738715.1:833078838-833144612 GCA_902687465.1 Secale cereale | reverse complement strand
CCCCCGCACCCTCCCCCGCTCCACCGGCATTACTGTTTGATGATATTTTTAAAAAAATTATTACTGTCTTATAAAAAATATATTACTGCTATGATTTAAACAAGTTTAAACATATTTAAACACAAATAAGTATCAAACAACATTTTAAATGCATAAAAAAATTGTGGAGCCTGGGAATCGAACCCAGGACCTCCTGGTGTGAGAATTGGCTGCTGACCAGTCGAGCTAGTAGAGGGAACTTGATGTGGATCAGGTCAGGTGGAAGATAACCTGTTGGCTCGAGCAAAAAACAAAAAAAATACTAATGGCGCACCAGGGTGAGGTGCGCCACTAGTATGGATGTACTTATGATGCACCGAGGGGTGGTGCGCCATTAGTATTGTGCCGCCCCCACCATCCATATTTCCTCCCCGGCCGGCCCAAACCTATCCCCTCTCTCTTCCTCGCCCTCGCCCTCGCGCCGATCCCCTTCCCCTCTCCTCTCCCGACGACGCCGCTGCCCCACCGCCTCGACGCCGTTGCCCTGCCGCCTCGACGCCGCCCCGAAGCCGCACCGACGCCGCTGCCCCTTCGCCTCGACGCCTCGACGCCGCTGCCCCGCCGCCTCGACGCCGCCCCGACGCCGCTGCCCCGCCGCCTCCACGCCGCCTCGACGTCGCCTCTCCTCCCGGTTAGTGCTCCTCCCTGGTTTTCTTCTCTGTCAATATCAGTTTTGTGACATCCGGTCAGATGAGGTGCTTTAGTGGTTTACTGATAGATGAGGTTGGATCTGGAGATGCTCCAGATCGAACTTTGTGGTTGAGGTGGCAGTAAGCTCTCTTTGTGGTTGATGCAGTGTGCAACCTCTTCGTATGCATGCATTTTTTTGTTGAACTGGATGATGGTGCTGTTGTCGATGTAGTTAGGGCTTGGCATAGCTGTGAAGATTTGCAACAAGTTTAGTTTTAATTACTAGACTAGAAGAAGTTATTTGGCATCTTTATTAGTTAACGGAGAGGTATATGTGAATATCTAGCTTGTTTATTTCTTTTCTTAATTTCTATTTTGGATATTACACTGTACTGTTTTTTTGCGAGATATCCTACACCATACTGTTATATACACCTTTTTGGCAACCATCTAAATTCATTGAGAAAGCGAAGATAGTAGGACCTAAGTCAAACTTCTTTAAGTTTAACCAAGTTTGCAGAAAAGTATATGAAAATCTATAACATCGAATTATAGCTTCATTAGATTCATCATATCACACACACACACACACACACACACACACACACACACACACATATATATATATATATATATATATATACACACACACACAGTCACACACACACACACACCCACATTTGATGTTGTAAATATTACTCTATGTACGTTCAGCTCTACAACGGATAAAATGAATCTGTGTAATGGTTGTGTAAATTCCACTTTAATCGGTGGTGATTTTAATATGAGAGAAACAAACTATGAGGTGTCCGTACTCGGTCTGATTTTTTTAGTGCTATCATAGAGAATTTAGAGTTGCGGAAGATTGACCTGTCAAACATGAGGTGCATTATGGAAGGTGCGGTGTAGTTTTACTGAATGTCCAGAACACGCAAAAATGATTTGGTTTAATTTGTGATACATTGATCATGTCCCTGTACTAGATTGGTAGATATCTTAACAATTTAGGATACCACTGTATTGTTATAATTCTCGTCTTGTATACATCTACATGCATATAGAAAAATTTGGTCTTTTTCTACCAAGACATGAAAACATTGCTCTACTTGCTATGCCAACTGTCTGTTTCAGATTGGTGTGTATTTGTCGCTTTAGGGCCGCATGTAGGGCTTCTAGCTCTCGTACTGCCTAGTGGGCTGCAGTTCTATTGTTTGTCGATATAGCCTCTCCGTTCAACTGAGAATGATCGTTGTTTTGTGCTAGATTATTATAACTACCCAACAAACCAAAATGACGAATCTACCTAGTATTGTTCTGTTCGTGCCTTCATGTATTAGGTTATTAATCATCAAATAATTTTGTAGTTGGATTATTTCAACTGACAAAACAATCTTCCATTGCTTCCTGTATATCGAGCTTCCACAAACATGGGTCCACAATTGGCACAAATTCTGTTATTGAAGTTTCATGCTCCCAACTAACACTCATAATGCACCCATGGTATTATTTTCCAGCTTCTTACCTAGGTGCTTCTGTATTGTGATTATTTTGTTTCGAGGGACTACAAAAATGCTTCCATTTATCAACAGAATTTCGGTTCTGTTTTGAAAGTTGGCGACACAGAAGATGCATCAGCGTCTTGCTGCCATGCTTAGTTTTTTTATCCATTCTCAGTTTTCTATCTATCATACCAATATTAGTTTGGAAGTAATTGAAACATTAGATTAAAATAGTTTACTTCCCCTAGGATGCTATTGAGAGCATCTACAACTTGACTGGCAAATTTGGCCCACTAAGAGCATCTATAACTGCACCCCGATCCCATACCTGGCAAATTTGGCCCCGTATCTCAAGAAACACTTACTAACCAGAAAAGGTTTTGACTTGAAATGTTAATAGCACAACACCTCAATCTGTTAGTATTTGTCTGCATTTTCTTACATTCTTCTTGTATCTGATCCAGTATTGCTTGTAGTGGTTTGTCCAAAATGTTGAATGATACTGCTTGGAGATGCATATATTGTTTCACCTCTTCACATGCCAATGTATTTTCCATGTTGTGATGGAGGCCTTTTTTGCCTTGTCCACCCGAGAGGCCCTTGAGTTTGCTGGAATGTCGATTAACTTCCGTTCCAGCAAATTCGGGTACTCCATATGTCCTATTTTCAGCAAAGGTCATGCTAAAATTATCCGTGAATTTTAGCATGACTTTGCTAAAAATAGGACATATGGGTTACTTGTGACTAATGCATGGGCCGGGGTATCTTAGTAGTTAATTAAGTAGGATCAAGTGCCCCTTTATTCTAGCTGCATTAAACCATAGGCGGCAATAGAGCCAAGTGATTAGGCCCAACTTAGAATTCTCCTTCCCAGCTTAGCTTTTAGGATGCCTCGGTGTCGACAAACCATAAATTATAAAACCTTGGCTTTTTGGGTGCCTCGGTGTCGATTAAAACCGAAATGATGAAAGCTTAGGCTTTTAGGGTGCCTCGGCGTCGAAAAACCCTCAATTATAAAAGCCTAGCTTTTAGGATGCCTCGGTGTCGACAAACCCTAAATGATGAGACCATGATCTTGTTCGTTGACAATAACCAACTTTTGACCAAACTTTGTTCCTATTTAGAGAGAAACATGGCCAACAACGATGAGGCCGGGGGTTCGGGCGGCAAGGCATTCTGGGAGTTGTCCCAGGAGATGGAGGAACAACCTCACTTGTATGAGGACGCCGCCTTCCCCACCGATCCTGAGACCACTGATGGTACCGCCGAGGATGACCCCACTGATGCCACCACTGATGGTGCCGCCGAGGATGCCACCACTAATGATGGCGGCGCACGCACAGATGGCAGCCAACTGAAGAGGCAACGGAAGGACCGGCGCCCGACCGTGCTCCGCACCCTCAAGGAGGAAGTTACTGAAGTGGACTCTAACGGGAATCCAACGGTGCCCGAACGAATAGTCAAGGGGTACTCGCTTCAGCTCGGGTGCATTCTCCGGAGCACCGTCTCGATCAACACCAAGAACCTGAGGCATCCTGACCGAGGGAATTTGCGCAACCTCCTCTTCACGAAGCTGCACGAACGATACAAGTTCCCCGCTGAATTTGAAAACACAAGCCTCAAAGGGAATAAAGTGAACAATGCTGCCCTCACGAAGATGAGCAAGGCCCAGTCTACTTGGAAAAGCAATGCGAAGAGAATGATCGAGAAAGTTGAGAGTTATGAGAAGATCAAGGAGAAAAATACTTCGATCACCGAAGATGACTACAACGACTTCAAGATCAATTACTCGAGCACCACACACTCCGAATCAAGTCAGTGGGGGAAAGAAATGCGGGAGCTGAACTTAGGGGAACACACACTCGGTCCCGGCGGTTACAGAGTGGCGGAGCCTATATGGGACAAGGAGGAGGCGGACCGTGCCGAGCAAGGCCTACCGCCCCTCTTCGATAAATACGGTGACAAGCAGACCAGGAACTTTGTAAGGGCCCGGTACAAGAAGGACCTGAAAACAAAGGAGCTTACCACGGATCCGAAGACCAGGGCGCTTGAGCTTGTTCTGGTAAGGAATACACCCCCGCGTAATTAGCTCCATATGGTTGCATTCTAATTAATGAAGCCAAATTTCTAAATGGTTCACATTCCTTCGGCAGGCGACTGAAAGCAGTAGCGCGGGGTCGACTAAGAGCAACCCTTGGGACACGACTCTAAATAGGGCGTTGAATGTAATGAAGAACAAGGATAAGCTCAGTAAGCCGACGTCAGCTGGTCGTGTGGCCGGCAAAGGCTTTTCGACAAAATGGTCTTCATACTATAACGCTGGTGGGCGAAAGGAGAAAAAGACCAGCTCGGAAAGCCAGGCGCGCGAGGTTCAAGAACTCAAGGCACAGGTGGCGCGGATTCCGGAGATTGTCCAAGAGCAAGTGCAACAACAGCTCGGAGCGACGATCACCGCCATTGTGCCTACCTTGATCGAGGGGTTGAGTGCGTGGATTGCGGGCGGCCAACAGGGGCCGCCCCCCGATTCCTAGCTTCACGGCCAGCAACTCGCAGAACGCGATGGCGGGGCCATTGGTGTCTCCGGCGGAGGCGGCATTGGTGTCTCCGAAGCCGGCACGGGAGCTCAATGCACCCGGGTGTACGCCGGCCGGCACCTCTGCAGCAAGCGGCCCCTCCGTCAACTGCACGCCCGCCGTTGGCGGTGCCTCGACATTAGCCGAGCTCGATGCCATCATCACGGTAACTAATTAAGCCTCTCTCGGCCGAGGACTTCATCTCCTTGTCTTTGACTGGGCATCCCTGACGCCCTACATGTTTTCGCAGGGCGTCGCCGACGTTCCGTGCACTCTCCTGTACTTCGTGAACAACGAGTTGGTCGATGTCGCCAAGGGAAAAATCGTTCAACCGGGCAACCCCTTATTCCACGGTACCCAGATGCCACCCACCTATTTAGGGTTCAACTGGTTCGGGTGCTGCCAGGCTGCGACGAGGTGTTACCTCCGATTCGACCCGTCGGGGCCGACGATGATGACCCTCAGCGCCTGCCTGAGCTGGCCCCTGCTTTGGCCGAAGAGCCAGATTTGTTTGGGGGCGGGGGACACCACCCCAAAGACAACACCGCCAGTCGTGCCGGCGCCAGGTCGGCCCCATGGCAAGACCGCCGCAACGGTGCCGGACATCCCTATGCCACTGGATCCAAACATGCATATGGCACAGGATCAGAACGACGACGACGATGATACATTTGCCAACGTCGATCAGTACTTTGCCGATCATGGGTACGGTGGCGACTTCATGGTGCCTCCTTCTCAAGAACCCAACCCAACAAAAGACGTGCGCGATCTAGCTGGTACCGCGGAGAAGCCAAGTTGCAACAGGCGTCGTCTGCCGTTCAACTCTCAGGAGACGCCTCCAGCTGCCGACTTCACCGAGCCTCAGATAGGCGAGGTGCGAAATATTATCAGCCCGAACACACTCAAGAAGGCGGTCTGTGAGCAGAACTCGGTCCCATTACAGGAGAATAAGAAGGCACGCAAAAGAAAGACTAACAAGGTTGCGAGCCAGCCGGCACCGAGTACGATCCGTGCTCAGGACGGGCCACCTTCACCTGAGGATGTAATGAGGAGGGTGCATGTGGCGGGTAGGCCGATGCTACCGAGAAATATGCTCGATGCTGCAACCGGTGCTATGCGGAGTCTGCATGACAGTGTTCTTTCTTTAGAGAAGCGGCGTCTCAGAGAGAAGGATGTGGCATACCCGGTTTTCGCGGCCAAGGTGCCAGAGGGCAAGGGCTTTGTGGATAACTCCATCGGGGGTACGATCGTCCTGCGGTTTGATGACATCCACGCTATGTTGAACCTTCGTCCGCTGCACTACACCTTCGTTCGGCTATTTTCGCTGAGTATGGAGATGCGGATCATTCGCGACAAGACCCCGGACATCGTGATAGTCGACCCCTTCTACATGCGTGCCAAGATCTTGGGCATCGCTGGGGACCAGCAAGTCGCGAGTTCTTACCTCGAAGGCGTCATTCTGGCAAACCGAGATAAGGACAACTTCCTCGTGCCATACTTTCCCGAGTAAGTCCTCCCCTCAACCGCCCCGTAACATATGAATTCTTAGATTTTGATCGTTTTTCTTTTAACATTCCGTGTTTTCTGCAGTGACACACATTGCACGCTCATCCTCCTAAGCCCCAAATATTCCATGGCCACGTATTTCGACCCGGACCGTCAGTCGAACGTAGACTACACAAATGTCAAGAAGGTTCTTGATGATGTTCTCCCCGGCTACGCCAAATCTGGAGGCACCTTCACCAGGACAGTTCGTAAGTACGACAAGCACGTGTTCTCCCACAATACGACGTTCTGCTGCGTCAAGCAGCCGCCTGGCGGTTAGAAGGGTGCCTACTACGCCATCCATCACATGCGGGCGATCGTACGGGACCATCATCAACTTCTGCTACCGAGTAAACTCAAAGATTGGGTCGCGAGCGTGTCAGCAATCTAGGACGCGGACATCAGACAAGAATTCTTTCGCATCCAGTCGGAGTTTGCGGAAATCATCCATCAAGATGTCCTTCGTACCTCGGGGCAGTTCTACCTCAGAAATCAACCGTCCAACAGTGACATCGACACAATGCTACAAATGCAGGCTGACAACGCCCGTGATTTCATGACTCCCACGATAGACGGCGGCTTCATCCACGCTCCGGTCCCTTGAGTCGAGTCAAAAGTAGTGATGCTGTGTCTAGTTCTGAAACATCGATTGGCTCATGTTGTAATTAAACTTTAATGAACTTTTAGTATGTCTCTTGGGTTTCGAGAGTCGTTCAACTTAGATGTAATCGATGCTATTAATGTCTTGCTTTTCTCTTTCGATTGTTCTGTTGCATACTTATATATTGCTTATGTATTGTCTGTGAATTGGTACTAACGTTTCGTTTGGCTAGTGCATAGCGATGCCGTTGTATGTCGTGTACAAGGGTAAGGTTCTCGGAGTCTACGATGACTGGGAGGAGTGTCCGAGATAGGTTCACCGATTCAGCGGTAACAGTTACAAAGGGTACACCACTAGGGCCGAGGCCGAATCTAGATACGCCCGCTATCTAGCGGGAGAGGGGAGGGAGCGTTGGAGGAACCGGATGAAGACGATTTTCATCGTGATGATGCTCATCGTGATGACCGCAACTCTCTTCTATGTGATGGTAGTTTAGATGATCGATATCGACTTGTAATGTGAAGACAAACTGCTACTCGCGGTCTCGAGACTTGTAATATAATGTTCTATCTTTGTTCGGTCTTTTCAATTCGGAGACTAATATGATGAATTGTATTCGGAGACTAATATGATGAATTGTATTCAGAGACTAATCATCTATTGTATTCGATGAATCTGTTGTTGATGTGTGCTGTCTATATTCTGTCCAATTATACATTTTGTAACCTGTGCAAAAAACAGAAAATAAAAAAATAAAAAAACCTAATATTCATACTAATGGCGCATCACATCACAGTGCGCCATTAGTATGCCAAAGGATACTAATGGCGCATCATTAGATAGTGCGTCATTACTATGCCAAAGTTACTAATGGCGCATCTTGTTGTTGTGCGCCATTAGTATGCCAAAGCACCTGGGTATACATGGCCCCCTGGGAGGCATACTAATGGTGCACTGCTGTGTATACTAATGGCGTATCTGTGGTGCGCCATTAGTATACCAGATACTAATGGCGCACCAGAGGTGCGCCATTAGTAAAATATACTACTGGCGTGGCACTAATGACGCACCACTAATGCGCCATTAATGGCCAAATTAGGTGCGCCATTAGTAGGCCTTTTCCTAGTAGTGTTGCCTGTGCCTGCTCTTTTTGATTATCACAACAAGGGAGGATATTTCGTTCTTGAGAGCGAGGGCCGAGCCCACAATGCTGCGGTCGAGGCAGCACGGCAGGCCGAGGCCTCCGCTGAAGGAAATATGCCCTAGAGGCAATAATAAAGTTATTATTTATTTCCTTATATCATGATAAATGTTTATTATTCATGCTAGAATTGTATTAACCAGAAACTTAGTACATGTGTGAATACATAGACAAAACAGAGTGTCCCTAGTATGCCTCTACTAGACTAGCTCATTGATCAAAGATGGTTATGTTTCCTAGCCATAGACATGAGTTGTCATTTTATCAACGGCATCGACAAGACCCATCCGCTAGCTTAGCACTATGAAAGTTTAGTTTTACTGCTATTGCTTTCTTCATGACTTATACATGTTCCTATGACTATGAGATTATGCAAATCCCGAATACCGGAGGAACACCTTGTGTGCTATCAAACGTCACAACGTAACTGGGTGATTATAAAGATGCTCTACAGGTGTCTCCGAAGGTGTTTTTGGTGTTGGCATAGATCAAGAATAGGATTTGTCACTCCGAGTGTCGGAGAGGTATCTCTGGGCCCTCTCGGTAATACACATCATAATAAGCCTGGCAAGCAAATGACTAATGATTTAGTCACGAGATGATGTATTACGGAACGAGTAAAGAGTCTTGCCGGTAATGAGATTAACTAGGTATGGTGATACCGACGATCGAATCTCGGACAAGTAGCATACGGATGACAAAAGGAACAACGTATGTTGTTATGCGGTTTGAACGATAAAGATCTTCGTAGAATATGTAGGAGCCAATATGAGCATCCAGGTTCCGCTATTGGTTATTGACCGGAGATGAGTCTCGGTCATGTCTACATAGTTCTCGAACCCGTAGGGTCCGCACGCTTAACATTTGATGACGATCGGTATTATGAGTATATGTGTTTTGATGTACCGAAGGTAGTTCGGAGTCGCGGATGAGATCGGGGACATGACAAGGAGTCTCGAAATGGTTGAGACATAAAGATCGATATATTGGACGACTATATTCGGACATCGGAAAGGTTCCGAGTGATTCGGGTATTTTTCGGAGTACCGGAGAGTTATGGGAATTCGCCGGGGAGTATATGGGCCTTATTGGGCTTTAGGGGAAAGGGAGAGAGAGGAGGCTGCGCCCCTCCCATGGCTGGGTCCGAATTGGACTAGGGAGAGGGGCTGCGCCCCCTCCTTCCTTCTCTTCTCTTTCCCTTTCCTTCTCTCCTACTCCTACTACTTGGAAGGGCTCCTAGTTCTGCTAGGAAAGGGGGAATCCTACTCCCGGTGGGAGTAGGACTCCCCTAGGGCGCGCCATAGAGAGGGCCGGCCCTTCCTCTCCTCCACTCCTTTATATACGGGGGTATAGGCACCCCATAGACACACAAGTTGATCAGTTGATCTATCCCAACCGTGTGTAGTGCCCCCCTTCACAGTAACACACCTCGGTCATATCGTTGCAGCGCTTAGGCGAAGCCCTGCGACGGTAACTTCATCATATCCGCCACCACGCCGTCGTGCTGACGAAACTCTCCCGTGAAGCTCAACTGGATCAAGAGCTCGTGGGACGTCATCAAGCTGAACGTGTGCTGAACGCGAAGGTGACGTACGTTCGGTACTTGATCGGTTGGATCGCGAAGAAGTTCGACTACATCAACCGTGTCACTAGACGCTTCCGCTTCCGTTCTACGAGGGTACGTATACACACTCAACCCTCTCTTTGCTATGCATTTGGTAGATAGATCTTGCGTGATCGTAGGAAAATTTTGAAAATACTACGTTCCCCAACAGTGGTATCAGAGCCAGGTCTATGCGTAGATGATATGCACGAGTAGAACACAAGTGAGTTGTGGACGATACTAGTCATACTGCTTACCAGCATGTCATACTTTGCTTCGGCGGTATTGTGAGATGAAGCGGCCCGGACCGCCATTACGTGTATGCTTACGCGAGACTGGTTTCACCGTTATGAGCACTCGTTGCTTAAAGGAGGCTGGCGGGTGTCTGTCTCTCTCACTTTAGCTGAATCAAGTGTGACTACGCCCGATCCTTGTGAAGGTTAAAACAACACATACTTGACGAAACATCGTTGTGGTTTTTGTATGCGTAGGTAAGAACGGTTCTTGCTAAGCCCGTTGCAGCCACGTAAAACTTGCAACAACAAAGTAGAGGACGTCTAACTTGTTTTTGCAGGGCATGTTGTGATGTGATATGGTCAAGACATGATGAGTTATATGTTTTTGTATGACATGATCATGTTTTGTAAAGTTATCGGTAATTGGCAGGAGCCATATGGTTGTCGCTTTATTGTATGAAATGCAATCGCCATGTAATTGCTTTACTTTATCACTAAGCGGTAGCGATAGTCGTAGAAGCAATAGTTGGCGAGACGACAATGATGCTACGATGAAGATCAAGGTGTCGCGCTGGTGACGAAGGTGATCATGACGGTGCTTTGGAGATGGAGATCAAAAGCGGAAGATGATGATGGCCATATCATGTCACATATTTTGATTGCATGTGATGTTTATCTTATTATGCTTCTTATTTTGCTTAGTACGATGGTAGCATTATAAGATGATCCCTTACAAAATTTCAAGGTATAAGTGTTCTCCTGAGTATGCACCGTTGCGAAAGTTTGTCGTGCCCAGACACCACGTGATGATCGGGTGTGATAAGCTCTACGTTCAAATACAACGGGTGTAAGCCAGTTTTGCACACGCAGAATACTCGGGTTAAACTTGACGAGCCTAGCATATGCAGATATGGCCTCGGAACACTGGAGACCGAAAGGTCGACCGTGAATCATATAGTAGATATGATCAACATAAGATGTTCACCATTGGAAACTACTCCATCTCACGTGATGATCGGACATGGTTTAGTTGATTTGGATCACGTGATCATTTAGATGACCAGAGGGATGTCTATCTAAGTGGGAGTTCTTCAAGTAATATGATTAATTGAACTATAATTTATCACGAACTTAGTCCTCGTAGTATTAGCATATCTGTGTTGTAGATCAATATATTGCGATATAGCTCCTCGTTTATTTTATATGTTCCCAGAGAACTATAAGTTGAAAGATGTTAGTAGCAATGATGCGGACTAGGTCCGTGATCTGAGGA
This sequence comes from Secale cereale, assembly GCA_902687465.1. Taxonomy (NCBI): domain Eukaryota; kingdom Viridiplantae; phylum Streptophyta; class Magnoliopsida; order Poales; family Poaceae; genus Secale; species Secale cereale. The sequence goes on along the minus strand of LR738715.1, from coordinate 833,133,412 downwards.
TTATCCTCATTGCTGCACAGAAGTATTATGTCCTTGATGCACCGCTAGGTGACAAACCTATTGCAGAAGCAGATACACACGTTATGAATGTTTGACAAGCTCGGTACGATGACTACTTGATAGTTTAGTGCGCCATGCTTTACGGCTTATAACCGGGACTTCAAAAACGTTTTGAACGCCATGGAGCATATGAGATGTTCCAAGAGTTGAAATTAGTATTTCATACTCATGCCCGTGTCGAGAGGTATAAGACCTCTGACAGTACATTGCCTACAGGATGGAGAAGAATAGCTCAACCAGTGAGCATGTGCTCAGATTGTCTGGGTACTACAATTGCTTGAATCAAGTGGGAGTTAATCTTCCAGATAAGATAGTAATTGACAAAGTTCTCTAGACACTATCACCAAGTTAGTAGAACTTTGTGATGAACTATAGTATGCAAGGGATGACAAAAGTAATTCCCAAGCTCTTCGCGATACTGAAATCGGCGAAGGTAGAAATCAAGAAAGAGCATCAAGTGTTGATGGTTAATAAGAGCACTTGTTTCAAGTAAAGGGCAAAAGGATAGAAGGGGAACTTCAAGAAGAATGACAAGCAAGTTGTCACTCTCGTGAAGAAACCCAAAGCTAAACTCAAGCCTGAAACTAAGTGCTTCTACTGCAAAGGAAATGGTCACTGGAAGTGGAACTGCCCTAGATACTTGGTGGATAAGAAGGATGGCAAAGTGAACAAAGGTATATTTGATATACAGATTATTGATGTGTACTTTACTAGTGTTCATAGCAACCCCTGGGTATTTGATACCAGTTCAGTTGCTAAAATTAGTAACTCGAAACAAGAGTTGCAGAATGAACAGAGACTAGTTAAAGGTGAAGTGACGATGTGTGTTGGAAGTGGTTCCAAGATTGATATGATCATCATCGCACACTCCCTATACTTTCGGGATTAGTGTAGAACCTAAATAAATGTTATTTGGCATTTGCGTTAAGCATGAATATGATTTGATCATGTTTGTTGCAATACGGTTATTCATTTAAAGTCATAGAATAGTTGTTATTCTGTTTACATGAATAAAGCCTTCGATGGTCATACACCCAATGAAAATAGTTTTTTGGATCTCGATCGTAGTGATACACATATTCATAATATTGAAGCCAAAAGATGCATGGTTAATAATGATAGTGCAACTTATTTGTGGCACTGCCGTTTAGGTCATATTGGTGTAAAGTGCATGAAGAAACTCCATAGTGATGGACTTTTGGAATCACTTGATTATGAATCACTTGGTGCTTGCGAACCATGCCTCATGGGCAAGATGACTAAAACTCCATTCTCCGGAACAATGGAGCGAGCAACAGATTTGTTTGAAATCATACATACTGATGTATGTGGACCGATGAGTGTTGAAGCTCGTGGCGAGTATCGTTATTTTCTGACCTTCACTGATGACTTGAGCAGATATGGGTATATCTACTTGATGAAGCACAAGTCTGAAACATTTGAAAAGTTCAAAGAATTTCAGAGTGAAGTAGAGAATCATCGTAACAAGAAAATAAAGTTTCTACGATCTGATCGTGGAGGTGAATATTTGAGTTACGAGTTTGGTCTTCATTTGAAACAATGTGGAATAGTTTCACAACTCACGCCACCCGGAACACCACAACGTAATGGTGTGTCCGAACGTCGTAACCGTACTTTATTAGATATTGAAGGAAATATGCCCTAGAGGCAATAATAAAGTTGTTATTTATATTTCCTTATATCATGATAAATGTTTATTATTCATGCTATAATTGTATTAACCGGAAACTTAGTACATGTGTGAATACATAGACAAAACAGAGTGTCCCTAGTATGCCTCTACTAGACTAGCTCATTGATCAAAGATGGTTATGTTTCCTAACCATAGACATGAGTTGTCATTTGATCAACGGGATCACATCATTAGGAGAATGATGTGATGGACAAGACCCATCCGTTAGCTTAGCACTATGATCGTTTAGTTTTACTGCTATTGCTTTCTTCATGACTTATACATGTTCCTATAACTATGAGATTATGCAACTCCCGAATACCGTAGGAACACCTTGTGTGCTATCAAACGTCACAACGTAACTGGGTGATCATAAAGATGCTCTACAGGTGTCTCCGAAAGTGTTCGTGGTGTTGGCATAGATCAAGACTAGGATTTGTCACTCCGAGTGTCGGAGAGGTATCTCTGGGCCCTCTCGGTAATGCACATCATAATAAGCCTTGCAAGCAAAAGACTAATGATTTAGTCACGAGATGATGTATTACGGAACGAGTAAAGAGACTTGCCGGTAACGAGATTGAACTAGGTATGGAGATACCGACGATCGAATCTCGGGCAAGTAACATACCGATGACAAAAGGAACAACGTATGTACTTATGCGGTTTGACCGATAAAGATCTTCGTAGAATATGTAGGAACCAATATGAGCATCCAGGTTCCGCTATTGGTTATTGACCGGAGATGAGTCTTGGTCATGTCTATATAGTTCTCGAACCCGTAGGGTCCGCACGCTTAACGTTTGATGACGATCGGTATTATGAGTTTATGAGTTTTGATGTACCGAAGGTAGTTCGGAGTCCCGTATGAGATCACGGACATGACGAGGAGTCTCGGAATGTCCGAGACATAAAGATTGATATATTGGACGACTATATTTGGACACCGGAAGTGTTCCGGAAAAGTTTCGGATTTAACTGGATTGCCGGAGGGGGTTACCGGAACCCCCCACGAGGGGGGATGGTCCATAGTGGGCCTTGAAGGAAAGGAGAGAGGCAGCCCATAGAGGCTGGCCGGCGCCCCACCAGGGGATCCTAGTTGGACTAGGATTGGGGGGCGCCACCTCTCCCTCTTTTTCCTTTCCCTCTCTTCCTTCTTGGTGGACTCCTACTAGGAATAGGATTGCAATCCTATTCCTAGTAGGATTACCCTAGCCGCACCATAGGAGGCCGGCCAGCCCTCCTCCCTTGCTCCTTTATATACGGGGGCAGGGGGGCACCCAAAGACACACAAGTTGAATTGTTCCAGCCGTGTACGGTCCCCCCCTCCACAGAAACACACCTCGGTCATACCGTCGCAGTGCTTAGGCGAAGCCCTGCGCCGGTAGATACATCATATCCGTCACCACGCCGTCGTGCTGACGAAACTCTCCCGTGAAGCTCAACTGGATCAAGAGCTCGTGGGACGTCATCAAGCTGAACGTGTGCTGAACGCGGAGGTGCCGTACGTTCGGTGCTTGATCGGTTGAATCGCGAAGAAGTTCGACTACATCAACCGCGTCACTTGACGCTTCCGCTTCCGGTCTACGAGGGTACGTAGACACACTCTTCCCTCTCGTTGCTATGCATCTGGTAGATAGATCTTGCGTGATCGTAGGAAAATTTTAAAATACTACGTTCCCCAACAGTGGCATCAGAGCCAGGTCTATGCGTAGATGATATGCACGAGTAGAACACAATGAGTTGTGGGCGATACTAGTTATACTGCTTACCAGCATGTCATACTTTGCTTCGGCGGTATTGTGAGATGAAGCGGCCCGGACCGACATTAAGCGTACGCTTACGCGAGACTGGTTTCACCGTTATGAGCACTCGTTGCTTAAAGGTGACCGGCGGGTGTCTGTCTCTCTCACTTTAGCTAAAACAAGTGTGGCTACGCCCGGTCCTTGTGAAGGTTAAAACAACACATACTTGACGAAACATCGTTGTGGTTTTGTATGCGTAGGTAAGAACGGTTCTTGCTAAGCCCGTAGTAGCCACGTAAAACTTGCAACAACAAAGTAGAGGACGTCTAACTTGTTTTTGCAGGGCATGTTGTGATGTGATATGGTCAAGACATGATGAGTTATAGGTTTTGTATGAGATGATCATGTTTTGTAAAGTTATCGGCAACTGGCAGGAGCCATATGGTTGTCGCTTTATTGTATGAAATGCAATCGCCATGTAATTGCTTTACTTTATCACTAAGAGGTAGCGATAGTCGTAGAAGCAATAGTTGGCGAGACGACAACGATGCTACGATGGAGATCAAGGTGTCGCGCCGGTGACGATGGTGATCATGACGGCGCTTTGGAGATGGAGATCAAAAGCACAAGATGATGATGGCCATATCATGTCACATATTTTGATTGCATGTGATGTTTATCTTATTATGCTTCTTATTTTGCTTAGAACGACGGTAGCATTATAAGATGATCCCTTACAAAATTTCAAGGTATAAGTGTTCACCCTGAGTATGCACCGTTGCGAAAGTTCATCGTGCCGAGACACCACGTGATGCTCGGATGTGATAAGCACTACGTTCAAATACAATGGGTGTAAGCCAGTTTTGCACACGCAGAATACTCGGGTTAAACTTGACGAGCCTAGCATATGCAGATATGGCCTCGGAACACCGAAGACCGAAAGGTCGAGCGTGAATCATATAGTAGATATGATCAACATAAGATGTTCACCATTGAAACTACTCCATCTCACGTGATGATCGGACATGGTTTAGTTGATTTGGATCACGTGATCATTTAGATGACCGGAGGGATGTCTATCTAAGTGGGAGTTCTTAAGTAATATGATCAAATTGAACTTTAATTTATCATGAACTTAGTCCTCGTAGTATTAGCATATCTATGTTGTAGATCAATAGCTCACGATGTTGCTCCCCGTTTATTTTTTATATGTTCCTTGAGAAAACTAAGTTGAAAGATGTTAGTAGCAATGATGCGGAATTGTTCTGTGATCTGAGGATTATCCTCATTGCTGCACAGAAGAATTATGTCCTTAACGCACCGCTAGGTGACATACCTATTGCAGGAGCAGATGCAGACGTTATGAACGTTTTAACAAAAGCTCGGTATGATGACTACTTGATAGTTTAGTGCACCATGCTTTACGGCTCGGAACCGGGACTTCAAAACTATTTTTGAACACCACGGAGCATATAAGATGTTCCAAGAGTTGAAATTAGTATTTCATACTCATGCCCGTGTCGAGAGGTATGAGACCTCTGACAGTACTTTGCCTACAAGATGGAGGAGAATAGCTCAACCAGTGAGCATGTGCTCAGATTGTCTGGGTACTACAATTACTTGAATCAAGTGGGAGTAAATCTTCCAGATAAGATAGTAATTGACAAAGTTCTCTAGTCACTATCACCAAGTTAGTAGAACTTCGTGATGAACTATAATATGCAAGGGATGATGAAAGGAATTCCCGAGCTCTTCGCGATGCTGAAGTCGGCGAAGGTAGAAATCATGAAAAAACATCAAGTGTTGATGGTTAACAAGACCACTTGTTTTAAGTAAAAGGCAAAGGGATAGAAGGGGAACTTCAAGAAGAATGACAAGCAAGTTGTCACTCCCGTGAAGAAACCCAAAGCTAAACTCAAGCCTGAAACTAAGTGCTTCTACTGCAAAGGAAATGGTCACTGGAAGTGGAACTGCCCTAGATACTTGGCGGATAAGAAGGATGGCAAAGTGAACAAAGGTATATTTGACATACAGATTATTGATGTGTGTTTTACTAGTGTTCATAGCAACCCCTCGGTATTTGATACTGGTTTAGTTTCTAAAGAGTAGTAACTCGAAATGGGAGTTGCATAATGAACAGAAACTAGTTTAAGGATGAAGTGACGATGAGTATTGGAAGTAGTTCCAAGATTGATATGATCATCATCGCACACTCCCTATACTTTCGGGATTAGTATTGAACCTAAATAAGTGTTATTTGGTGTTTGTGTTGAACATGAATATGATTTGATCATGTTTATTGCAATACAGTTATTCATGTAAGTTAGAGAATAATTGTTGTTCTGTTTACATGAATAAAACCTTCGATGGTCATACACCCAATGAAAATAGTTTGTTGGATCTCGATCGTGGTGATGCACATATTCATAATATTGAAGCCAAAAGATGCAAGGTTAATAATGATAGTGCAACTTATTTGTGGCACTGCCGTTTAGGTCATAATGGTGTAAAGCGCATGAAGAAACTCCATAGTGATGGACATTTGGAATCACTTGGTGCTTGCGAACCATGCCTCATGGGCAAGATGACTAAAACTCCGTTCTCCGGAACAATGGTGCGAGCAACAGATTTGTTGGAGATCATACATAAAGATGTATGTGGACCAATAAGTGTTGAAGCTCGCGGCGGGTATCGTTATTTTCTGACCTTCACTGATGATTTGAGCAGATATGGGTATATCTACTTAATGAAGCACAAGTCTGAAACATTTGAAAATTTCAAAGAATTTCAGAGTGAAGTGGAGAATCATCGTAACATGAAAATAAGAGTTTCTACGATATGATCGTAGAGGTAAAATATTTGAGTTAGCGAGTTTGGCCTTCAATAAAAACAATGTGAAATAGTTTCACTACTCACGCCACCTGGAACACCACAGTGTAATGGTGTGTCTGAACTCCATAACCGTACTTTATTAGATATGGTGTGATCGCTGATGTCTCTTACCGATCTACCACTATCGCTTTTGGGGTTATGCATTAGAGACAACTACATTCACGTTAAATAGGGCACCATCTAAATCTGTCGAGATGACACCGTATGAACTGTGGTTTGACGAAAAACCTAAGCTGTCATTTCTTTAAGTTTGGGACTGCGATGCTTATGTGAAAAAGTTTCAACATGATAAGCTCGAACCCAATTCGGAGAAGTAAATCTTCATAGGATACCCAAAAAGAAACTGTTGGGTACACCTTCTATCACAGATCCTAAGGCAAGGTCTTTGTTGCTAAGAGTGGATCCTTTCTAGAGAAGGAGTTTCTCTCGAAAGAAGTGAGTGGGAGGAAAGTAGAACTTGATGAGGTAATTGTACCTTCTCCCGAATTGGAAGGTAGTACATCACAGAAACTCGTTCCAGTGATTCCTACACCAATTAGTGAGGAAGCTAATGATGATGATCATGAAACTTCAGATCAAGTTTCTGCTGAACTTCGTAGATCAACCAGAGTTCGTTCCGCACCAGAGTGGTACGGCAACCCAGTTCTGGAAGTCATGTTACTAGACCATGATGAACCTACGAACTATGAGGAAGCGATGATGAGCCTAGATTCCGCAAAATGGCTTGAGACCATGAAATCTGAGATGGGATCCATGTATTAGAACAAAGTATGGACTTTGGTTGACTTGCCCGATGATCGGCAAGCCATCGAAAATAAATGGATCTTCAAGAGGAAGACCGATGCAGACGGTAATGTTACTGTTTACAAAGCTCGACTTGTTGCGAAAGGGTTTCGACAAGTTCAAGGAGTTGACTACGATGAGACTTTCTCACCCGTAGCGATGCTTAAGTCTGTCCGAATCATGTTAGTAATTGCCGCATTTTAAGAAATCTGGCAAATGGATAACAAAACTGCATTCTTTAATGGATTTATTAAAGAAGACTTGTATATGATGCAACCAGAAGGTTTTGTCAATCCTAAAGGTGCTAACAAAATGTGCAAGCTCCAGCGATCAATCTATGGACTGGTGCAAGCATCTCGGAGTTGGAATATACGCTTTGATAAGTTGATCAAAGCATATAGATTTATACAGACTTGCGGTGAAGCCTGTATTTACAAGAAGTGAGTGGGAGCACTACAACCTTTCTGATAAGTATATGTGAATGACATATTGTCGATCGGAAATGATGTTGAATTTTCTGGAAAGCATAAAGGAGTGTTTGAAAGGACTTTTTTCAAAGAAAGACCTTGGTGAAGCTGCTTACATATTGGGCATCAAGATCTATAGAGATAGATCAAGACGCTTGATAAGACTTTCGATGAGTACATACCTTGATAAGATTTTGAAGTAGTTCAAAATGGATCAGTCAAAGGAGGAGTTCTTGCCAGACTTGTAAGGTGTGAAGTTGAGTAAGACTCAAAGCCAGACCACGGCAGAAAAATATAGAGAGAATGAAAGTCATTCCCTATGCCTCAGCCATAGGTTCTATAAAGTATGCCATGTTGTGTACAAAACACGTTGTGTACCTTGCCATGAGTTTGACAGGGAGGTACAATAGTGATCCAGGAGTAGATCACTGTACAGTGGTCAAAATTATCCTTAGTAATTGGATGACTAAGGCAATATTTCTCGATTATGGAGGTGATAAAGAGTTCGTCGTAAAGGGTTACGCCGATGCAAGCTTTGACACTAAATCCAGATGACTCTAAGTATCAATCTGGATGCGTATTGAAAGTGGAAGCAATTAGCTAGAGTAGCTCCATGCAGAGCATTGTAGACATAAAAATTTGCGAAATACATACGGATCTGAATGTGACAGACCCGTTGACTAAACTTCTCTCACAAGCAAATCATGATCACACCTTATTACTCTTGGGTATTAATCACATAGCGATGTGAACTAGATTATTGACTCTAGTGAACCCTTTGTGTGTTGGTCACATGGCGATGTGAACTATGGGTGTTATTCACATAACGATGTAAACTATCGGTATTAAATCACATGGTGATGTGAGCTAGATTATTGACTCTAGTGCAAGTGGGAGACTGAAGGAAATATGCCCTAGAAGCAATAATAAAGTTGTTATTTATATTTCCTTATATCATGATAAATCTTTATTATTCATGCTAGAATTGTATTAACCGGAAACTTAGTACATGTGTGAATACATAGACAAAACAGAGTGTCCCTAGTATGCCTCTACTAGACTAGCTCATTGATCAAAGATGGATATGTTTCCTAACCATAGACATGAGTTGTCATTTGATCAACGGGATCACATCATTAGGAGAATGATGTGATGGACAAGACCCATCCGTTAGCTTAGCACTATGATCGTTTAGTTTTACTGCTATTGCTTTCTTCATGACTTATACATGTTCCTATAACTATGAGATTATGCAACTCCCGAATACCGTAGGAACACCTTGTGTGCTATCAAACGTCACAACGTAACTGGGTGATCATAAAGATGCTCTACAGGTGTCTCCGAAAGTGTTCGTGGTGTTGGCATAGATCAAGACTAGGATTTGTCACTCCGAGTGCCGGAGAGGTATCTCTGGGCCCTCTCGGTAATGCACATCATAATAAGCCTTGCAAGCAAAAGACTAATTAGTTAGTCATGAGATGATGTATTACGGAACGAGTAAAGAGACTTGCCGGTAACGAGATTGAACTATGTATGGAGATACCGACGATCGAATCTCGGGCAAGTAACATACCGATGACAAAAGGAACAACGTATGTTGTTATGCGGTTTGACCGATAAAGATCTTCATAGAATATGTAGGAACCAATATGAGCATCCAGGTTCCGCTATTGGTTATTGACCGGAGATGAGTTTCGGTCATGTCTACATAGTTCTCGAACCCGTAGGGTCCGCACGCTTAATGTTTGATGACGATCGGTATTATAAGTTTATGAGTTTTGATGTACCGAAGGTAGTTCGGAGTCCCGGATGAGATCACGGACAGGACGAGGAGTCTCGGAATGTCCGAGACATAAAGATTGATATATTGGACGACTATATTCGGACACGGGAAGTGTTTCGGAAAAGTTTCAGATTTAACTGGATTGCCAGAGGGGGATACCGGAACCCCCCACGAGGGGGGATGGTCCATAGTGGGCCTTGAAGGAAAGGAGAGAGGCAGCCCATAGAGGCTGGCCGGCGCCCCACCAGGGGATCCTAGTTGGACTAGGATTGAGGGGCGCCACCTCTCCCTCTTTTTCCTTTCCCTCTCTTCCTTCTTGGTGGACTCCTACTAGGAATAGGATTGCAATCCTATTCCTAGTAGGATTGCCCTAGCCACACCATAGGAGGCCGGCCAGCCCTCCTCCCTTGCTCCTTTATATACGGGGCCAGGGGGGCACCCAAAGACACACAAGTTGAATTGTTCCAGCCGTGTACGGTGCCCCCCTCCACAGAAGCACACCTCGGTCATACCGTCGCAGTGCTTAGGCGAAGCCCTGCGTCGGTAGATACATCATATCCGTCACCACGCCGTCGTGCTGACGAAACTCTCCCGTGAAGCTCAACTGGATCAAGAGCTCGTGGGACGACATCAAGCTGAACGTGTGCTGAACGCGGAGGTGCCGTACGTTCGGTGCTTGATCGGTTGAATCGCGAAGAAGTTCGACTACATCAACCGCGTCACTTGACGCTTCCGCTTCCAGTCTACGAGGGTACGTAGACACACTCTTCCCTCTCGTTGCTATGCATCTGGTAGATAGATCTTGCGTGATCGTAGGAAAATTTTAAAATACTACGTTCCCCAACAGATATGGTGCGATCTATGATGTCTCTTACCGATTTACCACCATAGTTTTGGGTTATGCCTTAAAGACAGATGCATTCACGTTAAATAGGGCACCATCTAAATCCGTTGAGACGATGCCTTATGAACTGTGGTTTGGCAAGAAACCAAAGTTGTCGTTTCTTAAAGTTTGGGGCTGCGATGCTTATGTGAAAACGCTTCAACCTGATAAGCTCGATCCCAAGTCGGAGAAATGTGTCTTCATAGGATACCCAAAGGAAACTGTTGGGTACACCTTCTATCACAGATCCGAAGGCAAGATATTCGTTGCTAAGAATGGATCCTTTCTAGAGAAGGAGTTTCTCTCGAAAGAAGTGAGTGGGAGGAAAGTGGAACTTGATGAGGTAATTGTACCTTCTCCCGAATTGGATAGTAGTACATCACAGAAACTAGTTCTAGTGATTCCTACACCAATTAGTGAGGAAGCTAATGATGATGATCATGAAACTTCAGATCAAGTTACTATTGAATCTTGTAGGTCAACCAGAGTACGTTCCGGACCAGAGTGGTATGGTAACCCTATTCTGGTAGTCATGTTACTATACCACGATGAACCTACAAACTATGAGGAAGCGAGGATGAGCCCAAATTCCGCAAAATGGCTTGAGGCCATGAAATGTGAGATGGGATCCATGTATGAGAACAAAGTGTGGACTTTGGTTGACTTGCCCGATGATCGGCAAGCCATTGAAAATAAATGGATCTTTAAGAGGAAGACTGACGCCGATGGTAATGTTACTGTCTACAAAGCTTGACTTGTTCCGAAAGGTTTTCGACAAGTTCAAGGTGTTGACTACGATGAGATTTTCTCACCCGTAGCGTTGCTTAAGTCTGTCCGAGTCATGTTAGCAATTGCCACATTTTATGAAATTTGGCAAATGGATAACGAAAGTGCGTTCTTTAATGGATTTATTAAAGAAGAGTTGTATATGATGCAACTAGAAGGTTTTGTCAATCCTAAAGGTGCTAACAAAGTGTGCAAGCTCCAGCGATCCATCTATGGACTGGTGCAAGCATCTCGGAGTTGGAATATACGCTTTGATAAGTTTATCAAAGCATATAGTTTTATACAGACTTGCGGTGAAGCCTGCATTTACAAGAAAGTGAGTGGGAGCACTACAGCCTTTCTGATAAGTATATGTGAATGACATATTGTCGATCGGAAATGATGTAGAATTTTCTGGAAAGCATGAAGGAGTGTTTGAAAGGAGTTTTTCAAAGAAAGACCTCGGTGAAGCTGCTTACATATTGATATTGAGCATCACGATCTATAGATAGATCAAGACGCTTGATTAGTTTTTTCAATGAGTACATACCTTGACAAGTTTTTGAAGTAGTTCAAAATGGATCAGTCAGAGAAGGAGTTCTTGCCTGAGTTGTAATATATGAAGTTGAGTAAGACTCAAAGCCCGACCTTGGCAGAAGATAGAGAAAGACTGAAAGTCATTCCCTATGCCTGAGCCATATGTTCTATAAAGTATGCCATGCTGTGTACCAAACCTGTTGTGTACCTTATCTTGAGTTTGGCAAGGAAGTACAAAAGTGATCCAGGAGTAGATCACTGGACATCGGTCAAAATTATCCTTAGTTACTGGATAACGAAGGAAATGTTTTCTCGATTATGGAGGTGATAAAGAGTTCGTTGTAAAGAGTTACACCGATGCAAGCTTTACACTAATCCAGATGACTCTAAGTATCAATCTGGATGCATTTTGGAAGTGGGAGCAATTAGCTAGAGTATCTCCATGCAGAGCATTGTAGACATAGAAATTTGCGGAATACATACGGATCTGAATGTCTCAGACCCGTCGACTAAACTTCTCTCACAACCAAAACATGATCACACCTTACTACACTTGGGTGTTAATCACATAGCGATGTGAACTAGATTATTGACTCTAGTAAACCCTTTGGGTATTGGTCACATGGCGATGTGAACTATGGGTGTTATTCACATAACGATTTGAACTATCGGTATTAAATCACATGGAGATGTGAACTAGATTATTGACTCTAGTGCAACTGGGAGACTGAAGGAAATATGCCCTAGAGGCAATAATAAAGTTATTATTTATTTCCTTATATCATGATAAATGTTTATTATTCATGCTAGAATTTTATTAACCGGAAACTTTGTACATGTGTGTATACATAGACAAAACAGAGTGTCCCTAGTATGCCTCTACTAGACTAGCTCATTGATCAAAGATGGTTATGTTTCCTAGCCATAGACATGAGTTGTCATTTGATCAACGGGATCACATCATTAGGAGAATGATGTGATGGACAAGACCCATCCGTTAGCTTAGCACTATGATCGTTTAGTTTTACTGCTATTGCTTTCTTCATGACTTATACATGTTTCTATGACTATGAGATTATGCAATCCCCGAATACTAGAGGAACACCTTATGTGCTATCAAACGTCACAACGTAACTGGGTGATTATAAAGATGCTCTACAGGTGTCTCCGAAGGTGTTTGTGGTGTTGGCATAGATCAAGAATAGGATTTGTCACTCCGAGTGTCGGAGAGGTATCTCTGTGCCCTCCCAGTAATACACATCATAATAAGCCTTGCAAGCAAATGACTAATGATTTAGTCACGAGATGATGTATTACGGAACGAGTAAAGAGACTTGCCGGTAAGGAGATTAACTAGGTATGGTGATACCGACGATCGAATCTCGGACAAGTAACATACCGATGACAAAAGGAATAACGTATGTTGTTATGCGGTTTGACCGATAAAGATCTTCGTAGAATATGTAGGAGCCAATATAAGCATCCAGGTTCCACTATTGGTTATTGACCGGAGATGAGTCTCGGTAATGTCTACATAGTTCTCGAACCCGTACGGTCCGCACGCTTAACGTTTGATGACGATCGATATTATGAGTTTATGTGTTTTGATGTACCGAAGGTAGTTCGGAGTCCCGGATGAGATCGGGGACATGACGAGGAGTCTCGAAATGGTCTAGACGTAAAGGTCGATATATTGGACGACTATATTCGGACATCGGAAAGGTTCAGAGTGTTCTGGTATTTTTTTGGAGTACCGGAGAGTTACGGGAATTCGCCGGGGAGTATATGGGCCTTATTGGGCTTTAGGGGAAAGGGAGAGAGGAGGCTGCGCCCCTCCCATGGCTTGGTCCAAATTGGACTAGGGAGAGGGGCTGCGACCTCTCCTTCCTTCTCTTCTCTTTCCCTTTCCTTCTCTCCTACTCCTACTACTTAAAAGGGCTCCTAGTTCTGCTAGGAAAGGGGGAATCCTACTCCCGGTGGGAGTAGGACTCCCCTAGTGCGCACCATAGAGAGGGCCGGCCCTCCCTCTCCTCCACTCCTTTATATACGGGGGTAGAGGCACCCCATAGACACACAAGTTGATCAGTAGATCTCTCCCAACCGTGTGCGGTGCCCCCCTCCACAGTAGCACACCTCGGTCATATCGTTGGAGCGCATAGGCGAAGCCCTGCGACGGTAACTTCATCTTATCCGCCACCACGCCGTCGTGCTGACGAAACTCTCCCGTGAAGCACAACTGGATCAAGAGCTCGTGGGACGTCATCAACCTGAACGTGTGCTGGACGCGGAGGTGTCATACGTTCGGTACTTGATCGGTTGGATCGCGAAGAAGTTCGACTACATCAACCGCGTCACTAGACGCTTCCGCTTCCGGTCTACGATGGTAAGTAGACACACTCAACCCTCTCGTTGCTATGCATCTGGTAGATAGATCTTGCGTGATCGTAGGAAAATTTTGAAAATACTACGTTCCCCAACATCCGCACCGAGAGTCTCAGTGAGCTACCACGCCGACTACTATCCAGGCTACTAACTGCTTACCAAGTTAGGCCTAAAGCCTAAGCTTGGGGGAGTACGTGTTTCTCACCGACTTTACATTCATGTTCACACATATCATTGTAGTTGTCGGTGTTCACACTTTTTCATTGTATTATCCATGCTTAATTTATTTGCTCGCTTTCTTCTTGTGTGTTTGAAAACCCATGGAAAAATAAAAAAATGTCTAGCTGAAGTTTGTTTACTTTATATGCTTGCTTAGTTGTAATATTAAGAAGAAAACCCAAAAATATTTCCTTGTTCTTATTTTGCTTGTTGGGAGCTTTCCGGTGTAAATAGTTTTTCTCGTTTTTGCTTTCCTCTTTCATTTGCTTGTTCTAGAAAATCAAATACTCAAAAAATATTTTAGTGTGTTTCTCTGAATCTATTTTCTTTTTATTCTAGTCGTACCAAGGAGAAGATTGCGATGAAAATGTTGAGTGGCTCTCATATACATAAATGTTGATTTAATAAAGAGCCTATTTTACCTTGTCTTCTCCTGTTGAATAAAATGTTTGCAGATTCTAGCTTAGTCCATGGCACTCTTGCGCTATTATTATTTTCACATCATTCGGTCGTGCAAGTGAAAGGCAATAATGACGATATTTGATGAACTTGACTTGTCCTGTTTTTGCAAATATGTTTAACCTAGTACCCATGATTTAGCCCATTATGATTAAACATGTTTGCAATAAAAATTAGATATTATAGTTTCACATGACATGCATAAGTAGCTAGGAGTTGATAACGATTTATCTTGGATATCAACATTTCTTTAAAATGATTGTGATGTAGTATGATGATATGGTATCCTCCTCTGAATGTTCGAGTGGCTTGACTTGGCACATGTTCATACAAGTAGTTGAATCAAAACCAACATAGCCTCTATGATATTTATGTTCATGGTGTCCATATCCTACTCATGCTGGTGTCCAATGTTTATTATGCACAATGTATGTTCATGACCGTTGTTGCTGTCAAGTTGCCTGCTTCCCAACCTATTTGTTAGCCTTCACCTGTACTAATCGGAAATACTGCTTGTGCATCAAATTCAAAAAGCCAAGTTATTCCATATGAGTCCACCATACCTACCTATATGCGTTATTACCCTGCCGTCCTAAGTAAATTTGCATGTGCCATCTCTAAAAACTTCAAATAAATATCCTTTTTGTGTGCCTAGATCGTTCATGGAACGATAGGAGGTGGTCGGTATCTTCCATGCTAAGCGGGTTATTCTCAGGTCGAGTGTTTATTCACATGCCATCGCACGAGAAAAGGGCGGTAATAGGGATTTCCAGTCCCAAATTGCAAAAAGAAAAAGAGCTTATAAAAAAACAAACAAAAACTCCCAATGGAGTCCAAACCTTTACTTTTCTGCTTGGGAACCGCCACTAGCGTGTTTAGCATGGGAGATATTGATAACTGATAGTCGTCAAGTAAATGAGAAGGGTGGATGTCTCAAAATATCATTTACCTCTGTTTTAAAAACTTGAGCTCTAGCACCTCTGCAAATCAATGCTTCCCTCTGCGAAGGGACTATCTATTTACTTTTATGTTGTGTCATCACCTTCTAAAATAAGCGCCAGATCTGAGAGCACTGATGTCATGCCTATGCATTGTATGTACACTAGTAGATAAAGGGGGATCAGACCCGGTTCATCTGGGCCTTTAGCCCCGGTTCTGGAACCGGGACAAGAGGGTCGGTACTAATGCTCTGACCCTTTAGTCCCGGTTCAATCCAGAACCGGGGCAAAAGGGTGTCCACGTGGCCTGTGCACCGAGTCCAGGCAGGAGGGGCTTTAGTCCCGGTTGGTGGTACCAACCGGGACCAAAAGGCATCCACGTGTCAGCATTTCTGTGGCTGTGGTTTTTGTTTTTTTTTTGAAAGGGGAGGGGGGGGGTTAGGTTTTGGGGGTTAATTTAGGTGTTTGATATATTGTGTTAGCTAGCTAATTAATAGAGAGAAGTGTTCTCTCTTATGTCCGTGCTTTTGGTCGACGCTACATACTACACATACGTATATATATGGACTAGAGTCACGCTAGCTAGCTAGCTAGCTGCTAGCTACTAAGCAAACGAAGGAACAGAAGATCTCGTATATATAATCAACATATATATATATATGCATACAGAGAGAAGTAATAATATCGACCACCTCTCCTTCTCCGAGAGATTGGTCGAACAACAAGTTCTCGTATATCCATCCGACACTACCGGGCACATATATACAATAATTATCTCTTACAAAAATAATCTCCTAACACATGTATGCAGGGTCCACATAGTATTCTCCGTCTTCAGCGATCACGTGTTCAAGGAAGAATGCCGCCAATTCCTCTTGAATTGCTCGCAGACGATCTGGTGTTAGGAGTTCATCCCGCATCCGAAACATCTAATTTGAAGTAGGGGGTCAATACATGAAATGATGCTATAAATTTGTGAATATTATTGATTGCTTACGCACTTTAAATTGTTCATCAGTGTAGCCCCGCTCACAGGTCGTGTGGCGGATGGACTCGCAAATGTAGTATCCACAATAATCATTCCCGGGTTCCTGCCACAACCACTTTACAAGAAATAGAGCTCAATCAAACTGATAAGCAAGAATGCCAAATTGGTATTGATGAAACTAGCTAGCGCTTGAATCAAGATATAGGAGATGCGCGCGCGGAACATGCTACCATATAGTACTTACTTTCGGGTATCTAAATTGTAGCTTCTTCGGCAGTCCCGGAGCTTTTTTGATGAATGTTTTCCAAGCCCTGCCAGACAAAGGAAACAATTAGTTGATATCAGAAATGAAGTTGCTGATATATATGCATGGTGGATAATATTGATCGATTTAACTTACCTGGCTAGCATTTGAGTCATGTCCGCATACTCCTCGGGATCTTTACGTTTAGAGTCGAAGACAGTTACTATTCCCTTCTCAAGCTTAATCTCTAAGAGAATATAGTGGAAGCTGCGCACGAATGCATGAGATCATTACATCACTATAAACTTGACTGATATATATAAGGGAAACCAAATATGCACAAGACATTAACACTCACTTGAAGTTGTAAGGAAAGAGTATTATATCTTTGTTTTCATTTACCACCAACGATCGTAGCAAGTTGGTCTCGGTATCGCCGGGACGCAATTTAACCTCGGTTGCATCTATGAGGTATGTGTTAATAAACCCAATATCACCTACTTGTCTTTTCTTCAATTCGACGATCTTCAATCTGCATAATATAGTGAGGATAAATAAATACATGCAATGAAGATCAGCTATATAGAGAGACTTAATGACAGAAGTAGTACTACTTACAGACAGTAGCAGGTGATCGTTGTTTTATCGAGGGCCAATTGATTGAAAAATTGATAGAACTCCTCAAATGGAACAGGCAACAGGTCAATTCCAACGAGGTCATGCTCCGGTTTAACTCTCAAATACAAGTTATTCCTCCCCCCAGACTCTCTGCAGATTTTCATGTACCAATCATGCAATCTTCGCATATTCGTTGATAGAGATCTTTCATTTTTGACGAGAGGCTTTTTGTACTCGTATCTTTCTATCTGCACGTCCATGAAATCATAGTGTACATCGTCGGACGCGTAATCTGCAAGATTGGTATAACCGGGCACCATCCTCGGATCATTAGCGACCATGTCGCTAGACACCTTGAGCGGGGGGCACGATTGGTTCGCTTGTTCGCCGAGCTGGGCAATTTGTTTCCCAGCTCGCCCTTCTGCTAACCTCTGATCACTTTTTGTACTTCCGGACCGCTTGGCATCTTGAAATGTCTTTTGAATAATGCGGTCATAGTTGCCCTTTGGCTTACTTTTCGCTGGTTGCTCCAGGGTAGCAAGAGTGCGCTTTGCTTTCACCGCATCTATCTTCTCCTCTGGAGGTGGATGTCTCTGTGCTTTCAACCCTTCAAAAAAGTCCTTCACTTCGCCTTCAGCGATCTTCGTGTTTTCCTCGTCGGACCTCTCGTACGGTAACTTCTCTAGAGGCGTGAGAGAAGGACCGAATCTCCATCGCCTCCCGCCTCTGGCTGTACTGGTAGACGTCGCCGGACCAGACGAAGCGGCTGTCTTTTTTACTTGCTTAGGCGCCGGAGCAGGAGCAGCCGGAGCGGCGGCAGGTCTCTTCCGCCCTTGCTGATTTGGCGAAGGAGGAGCTGGCTGTCTGCTCGGGCGCGCCGGCGGCGAAGGAGGCGGAGTGCCGCCACGCGCCGGCGGCGAAGGAGGCGGTGTGCCGCCACGCGCCGGAGAAGGAGCCGGAGTGCCCTGATGGTCACTCGCCGGAGAAGGAGCCGGAGTGCCCTGATGGTCACTCGCCGGAGGAGGAGGCGGTGGAGGAGGCGGAGTGCCCTGACTCGTCGGAGGAGGAGGAGGAGGCGGAGGCGTCCAGTTCAGAATGTTGATTAGGTCCTTCCGCCATAGGCATGGAGTCTTCAGTGAAGAACCCAGCCGAGTCTCCCCTTCACCGGTAGGGTGGTCAAGCTGGAGCTCCTCAAATGCCTCCGTTATTTCGTCGACCATCACCCTAGCATATCCTTCTGGAATCGGCCGGCAGTGAAAAGTGTCGTCTGGTCCAGAAGGATAAACAGAGCCAGCAGCCGCCTTGACCTTCAGATTCATCCACTGTGCCATAAGGTGGCAATTTTGTGCCTGCGTGATAGCATCCACAGGATTCCTGGCAGTAGCCATCAAGGCAAGCTCTGGCTGAGGCAGCTCGGTGGAAGCCACGCTGCTTCTCCGCTGAGATGGCGGGGTAGCTTCGGGGGAAGCTTCGGCAATTCTTTCCCGATCTGCTTCCCGTTCCTCTATCGCTTGTATTCTGGCCCGCAGCGCCTGGATTTCGGTCATCTCCATTTTCTTCCTCCTGTCGTGGCATTTGTAGCCTCCTGCGTCCGGAAACCCAGCACGCCACGGAAGGGAGCCTGGCGTGCCTCGTGTCCGTCCAGGGTGCTCAGGATTCCCGAGGGCCATTGTCAGCTCGTCGTTCTCTCTGTCGGGGATGAACGTCCCTGCATGCGCTGCTTTGATATACTGCCGCATCTTCCTGAGTGGTGTTTCCAATTGCTTGTCCGTCCAAATGCACCACCCTGTTACAGGGTCCATGGATCCGCCAGCCCCGAAGAACCAAGTCCGGCAACGTTCTGGCCAGTGCATTGTCTCTGGTTCGATCCCTTTCTGAAGCAGATCATTCTCAGCCCTGGCCCACTTAGGCCGGGCTACGAGGTAGCCGCCCGACCCCGTGCGATGGTGATGCATCTTCTTTGCAGCATTTATCCGGTTTGTCTCCGACATCTTCTGACTCTTTTCCGACTTCTTATGGGCCACAAATGCAGGCCAGTCATCTTTGATCTTCTCATATATGCCCACGAATTCTGGAGTCGTTTTCTCTCTGACAAACGTATTCAGTTTTTTCTTCCATGCCCTGAATTGGTCTGCCATCTTCTGAAGTGCAGCAGACTTGATTAAGTCCTCTATAACTGGCTTCGCCGGATCAACCTCTCGCGGTAGGACGAAGTTTGTCTTCAGCTCAGTCCAAAGATCTTCTTTCTGCATATCAGTGACATAAGTCACCTGAGCGTCTTTTGCAGCCGGCTTTAACCATTGATGGATGCTGATCGGGATCTTGTCCCTAACCAGAACCCCGCACTGATTAACAAATGCGTTCTTTGTGCGGATGGGTGCAATCGGCTCGCCGGAGCGCGAGATTTCTGAGATCTCAAACTTTTCATCCGGCCTCAACTTTTTCTTCGCTCCTCGTCTCTTTACTGAAGATTTGCTCGATCCGGAGGGCTAGAAAAGGAACAAAGACGAGAGTTAATGAATGAATCAATTAACTAGTCAGCACATGCTTAACTAACATATATACCTCCTGGCCGGACTCGGTTCGGTCACCGGAGCCAGCATCACGGTCTCCTTCTTGCACCGGCATTGGGTCACCGGAGCCGTCCTCACGGTCTACTTCTTCCATGTGCATTGGGTCACCGAATTCATCAATATCATAGCCTAGATCTTCCAGCCGCAGCTCTTGTTCGACCTGCTCATCGGTGTCATTGAGAAACGACCTGACGGCATTTTGTCCGTCTGCGATTATGTCCATCAACATCGCTTCTTGTGCTAGGTCTCGGGTGTTGTCGTCCATTGTTTCTACAAATATTTACAACATGCCAATTATTATTCAAACATGACAGATGGATATATTAATGGCAAACGTAGAACTAGCTTCAACCCTCGACTGCTCGGCGATCCACAAACCCTAGACCCCCTCATGTCACATTTTGTCTAGCTAGTGTCAAAGGATTCAACAAAACCAATACTTCATCATTAGGCAAAAGTAACAGTAGAATGATGGTACGAAGCTCTCCAAAGTTGTTTTGGAACGGAGTCCCAGATAAGATAATCCATAACAAAAGACGGATTAACCTATCAGGAACTCCGTTCCAAAACATCTTTGCATAACTTCGTACCAACATGCCCCGGTTACTTCTGGCAAATGATGAAGTCATGGAATTTTTCAATACTTTGACACTAGCTAGGCAACCTCTCTCGACCCCTCGACCCCCGACTGCTCGGCGATCCACAAACATTTTTTGCTGTATTTAGAGTTGCTTTATTTATTTTACTTCCTTTATTTATTTTCTTTGTTGCTTTATTTATTTTATTTTGTTTATACTTAATTACAACAAAATACTTATTGTTGCTATTTATTTCTAAGTTGTTTTTTGCTGTATTTAGAGTTGCTTTATTTATTTTATTTTCTTTGTTTATTTCTAAGTTGTTTTTTGCTGTATTTAGAGTTGCTTTATTTATTTTACTTTCTTTATTTATTTTCTTTGTTGCTTTATTTATTTTATTTTGTTTATACTTACAACAAAATACTTATTGTTGCTATTTATTTTTCAAGTTTGTTTTGTTTTGTTTTGTTTTGTTAGTGCAAGTAGTATTGAAATTTGAATAGTACAAACGGACAATGGTATCATACTCGTTTGTTACAAAGTTGGCATGGTATCATCATAATAGTTGCGGAAATAACTCTTCACTTTTTCTTCGCTTGTGTCATTTGCTTATTGCGCCGTAACCATGGATAATCTTCATCGTTTATCAGGATGCTTGGGTCAGCCTTGACTTTGAAGGGAGGAATTTCATTAAACTTTTCATAATCTTCAGACATGTCTGTCTTGCCCTCCACTCCCAGGATGTCTCTTTTTCCTGAAAGAACTATGTGGCGCTTTGGCTCATCGTATGATGTATTCGCTTCCTTATCTTTTCTTTTTCTCGGTCTGGTAGACATGTCCTTCACATAGATAACCTGTGCCACATCATTGGCTAGGACGAACGGTTCGTCATTGTATCCAAGATTTTTCAGATCCACTGTTGTCATTCCGTACTGTGGGTCTACCTGTACCCCGCCTCCTGACAGATTGACCCATTTACACTTAAACAAAGGGACCTTAAAATCATGTCCGTAGTCAAGTTCCCATATGTCCACTATGTAACCATAATATGTGTCCTTTCCCCTCTCGGTTGTTGCATCAAAGCGGACACCGCTGTTTTGGTTGGTGCTCTTTTGATCTTGGACAATCGTGTACAATGTATTTCCATTTATCTCGTATCCTTTGTAAATCAATACAGTCGAAGATGGTCCCCTGGACAACAAGTACAACTCATCACAAACAGTGTTGTCACCTCTGAGACGTGTTTCCAACCAACTGCTGAAAGTCCTGATGTGTTCACGTGTAATCCAGTCGTCGCACTGCTCCGGGTGTTTGGAGCGCAGACTGTTCTTGTGTTCATCGACATACGGGGTCACCAATGTAGAGTTCTGTAGAACTGTGTAGTGTGCTTGAGACCAAGAATAACCGTCCCTGCATATTATTGAGTCCCTTCCAAGCGTGCCTTTTCCAGTCAGTCTGCCCTCGTACCGCGATTTAGGGATACCTATCTTATTAAGGCCAGGAATGAAGTCAACACAAAACCCGATGACATCCTCTGTTTGATGGCCCATGGAGATGCTTCCTTCTGGTCTGGCGCGGTTACGGACATATTTCTTTAGGACTCCCATGAACCTCTCAAAGGGGAACATATTGTGTAGAAATACGGGCCCCAGAATGACAATCTCGTCGACTAGATGAACTACGACGTGTGTCATGATATTGAAGAAGGATGGTGGGAACACAAGCTCGAAACTGACAAGACATTGCGCCACATCACTCCTTAGCCTTGGTACGATTTCAGGATCGATCACCTTCTGAGAGATTGCATTGAGGAATGCACATAGTTTCACAATGGCTAATCGGACGTTTTCCGGTAGAAGCCCCCTCAATGCAACCGGAAGCAGTTGCGTCATAATCACATGGCAGTCATGAGACTTTAGGTTCTGGAACTTTTTCTCTGCCATATTAATTATTCCCTTTATATTCGACGAGAAGCCAGTCGGGACCTTCATATTGAGAAGGCATTCAAAGAAGATTTCTTTCTCTTCTTTCGTAAGAGCATAGCTGGCAGGACCTTCATACTGCTTCGGAGGGATGCCGTCTTTTTCATGCAAATGTTGCAGGTCCTCCCGTGCCTCAGCTGTATCTTTTGTCTTTCCATACACGCCCAAGAAGCCTAGCAGGTTCACGCAAAGGTTCTTCGTCACGTGCATCACGTCGATTGAAGAGCGGACCTCTAGGTCTTTCCAGTAGGGTAGGTCCCAAAATATAGATTTCTTCTTCCACATGGGTGCGTGTCCCTCATCGTCATTCGGAACAGCTAGTGCGCCGGGGCCCTTTCCGAAGATTACGTGTAAATCATTGACCATAGCAAGTACGTGATCACCGGTACGCATGGCGGGCTTCTTCCGGTGATCTGCCTCGCCTTTGAAATGCTTGCCTTTCTTTCGACATTGATGGTTGGTCGGAAGAAATCGACGATGGCCCAGGTACACATTCTTCCTGCACTTGTCCAGGTATATACTTTCAGTGTCATCTAAACAGTGCGTGCATGCGTGGTATCCTTTGTTTGTCTGTCCTGAAAGGTTACTGAGAGGGGGCCAATCGTTGATGGTCACGAACAGCAACGCCTTTAGGTCAAATTCCTCCTGTTTGTGCTCATCCCACGCACGTACACCGTTTCCATTCCACAGCTGTAAAAGTTCTTCAACTAATGGCCTTAGGTACACATCAATG
The DNA here is from genome assembly GCA_902687465.1 of Secale cereale. NCBI lineage: Eukaryota > Viridiplantae > Streptophyta > Magnoliopsida > Poales > Poaceae > Secale > Secale cereale. The sequence goes on along the minus strand of LR738715.1, from coordinate 833,110,093 downwards.
TCGTTGCCGGGTTGCTTAGGGCCTTGGATGAGAACTGGCATCATAATGAACTTCCGCTTCATGCACATCCAAGGAGGAAGGTTATACATACATAGAGTCACGGGCCAGGTGCTGTGATTGCTGCTCTGCTCCCCGAAAGGATTAATGCCATCCGCGCTTAGAGCAAACCATACGTTCCTTGCGTCCTTTGCAAACTCCTCCCAGTACTTTCTCTCGATTTTTCTCCATTGCGACCCGTCAGCGGGTGCTCTCAACTTCCCGTCTTTCTTACGGTCCTCACTGTGCCATCGCATCAACTTGGCATGCTCTCTGTTTCTAAACAAACGTTTCAACCGTGGTATTATAGGAGCATACCAAATCACCTTCGCAGGAACCCTCTTCCTGGCGGGCTCGCCATCAACATCACCAGGGTCATCTCGTCTGATCTTATACCGCAACGCACCGCATACCGGGCATGCGTTCAGATCGTTGTATGCACCGCGGTAGAGGATGCAGTCATTAGGGCATGCATGTATCTTCTGCACCTCCAATCCTAGAGGGCATACGACCTTCTTTGCTGCGTATGTACTGTCGGGCAATTCATTATCCTTCGGAAGCTTCTTCTTCAATATTTTCAGTAGCTTCTCAAATCCTTTGTCAGCCACAGCATTCTCTGCCTTCCACTGCAGCAATTCCAGTACGGTACCGAGCTTTGTGTTGCCATCTTCGCAATTGGGGTACAACCCTTTTTTGTGATCCTCTAACATGCGATCGAACTTCAGCTTCTCCTTTTGACTTTCGCATTGTGTCCTTGCATCGACAATGACCCGACGAAGATCATCATTTGGTTCCTCTTGATCTTCAGCAGCTTCACCCGTTGCAGCATCATTGGGCACATCGTCTGGTTCCTCTTGATCTTCACCAGCTCCCCCCCATTGCAGCATCCCGTATTCAGGGGGCACATAGTTGTCATCGTACTCTTCCTCTTCGCCGTCTTCCATCATAACCCCTATTTCACCGTGCCTCGTCCAAACATTATAGTGTGGCATGAAACCCTTGTAAAGCAGGTGGGAGTGAAGGATTTTTCGGTTAGAGTAAGACATCGTATTCACACATTGAGTGCATGGACAACACATAAAACCATTCTGCTTGTTTGCCTCTGCCACATTTAGAAACTCACGCACGCCCTTAATGTACTCGGAGGTGTGTCTGTCACCGTACATCCATTGGCGGTTCATCTGCGTGCATTTATATATAATTAAGTGTGTCAAAAACCATTACAGAACATCATAAATAGATAATTAAGTGACCAAATGGATAAAAGTTCATCATCACATTAAAACCAAAGTACATACATATATAGTTCTCATCTAACAACATATATAGCTCTCCATACACATCGAAACTATGTAAAACATTTCAACGCGAAAACAAATGCTATCATAATCGCAACCAAGGTAACAATTGATCCAACGGCATAATGATACCAAGCCTCGGTATTAATGGCATATTTTCTAATCTTTTTAATCTTCAACCGCATTGCATCCATCTTGATCTTGTGATCATCGACGACATCCGCAACATGCAACTCCAATATCATCTTCTCGTCCACAATTTTTTTTATTTTTTCCTTCAAGAATTGTTTTCTTCTTCAACTAAATTTAACCTCTCGACAATAGGTTCCATCTTGATCTTGTGATCATCGATAACTTCCGCAACATGCAACTCCAATTCCATCTTCTCCTCCTCCATTTTTTCCAATTTTTTCTTTAACGAAATGTTTTCCTCTTCAACTAAATTTAACCTCTCCACAAGAGGGTCGGTTGGAATTTCCGGTTCAACTACCTCCTAGACATAATAAAACATCTATGCATGTCAGGTTGGTCGGCATAACAATCATAAGCACTAAAACAAATAGTTATAAATTAAAGATAATATACCACATCCGAATCGTAGACCGGACGAGGGCCCACGTGGGCGGATATCAAAACCATCGCACTATATAATAACAAGCAATAATAAACGTAAGAAAATTAGACAAATATCTATCTAAAGCAATAATAAAAGTAAGAAAAGCATGGACATAACAAGAGGCTCACCATGGTGGTGCCGGTGACGAGATCGGCGGGGGCGATCGACGGCGGCGAAGACGGGGACGGGACGTGACGGACCGCTAAACCTAGACAAATCTCGGAGAAAATAGAGCTTCGAGAGGAGAAAAGCTTAACTAGTGTGGCTCGGGCATTCCACCGAACATGTTGTGTGCATAGGAGGTGAGCTAGAGCACCACTAACCCCTCTCCCCCTCGGCCAGAAAAAAAACAGAGCAGTGAGCTCTGCTCTTGAGTGAGGGGGTTTATATAGGCAACTCACTGGTCCCGGTTGGTGCTACAAACCGGGGCTAAAGGGGTGCCTTTGGTCCCGGTTCATAAAACAAACCGGGACTGATAGTGGTGGGCCAGGAGCAAGAGCCATTGGTCCCGGTTTTTAGCTCCAACCGGGACCAATAGGTCCAGACGAACCGGGACCAATGGCCCACGTGGCCCGGCCGGCCCCCTGGGCTAATGAACCGGGTCCAGTACCCCCATTGGTCCCGGTTCTAGATTGAACCGGGGCTAATGGGCTGGACCAATGCCCTGTTTTCTACTAGTGGTAATGAATGTTGGGGGTTAGCATGACTGGATCTTTTCTACCATGAATTACAATGTTTAGTCGCTGCTTGAACTTTGGAGGTGCTCTGCATTTATGTTTTGCGGTCTCAGAAAGGGCTAGCGAGAAACCATTATTGTCATATTATATCATGATTCTTTTGATAACATGTTGCTGTTTGGGATGCCTTATTATCGCTCACTAGTTGATTATGTCATTGATATGAGTTAATATAATTTCTAAGAGTTATTGTTGAGATGGTAGTCATGATCCTTGCAGAAAACCTGGATGTTGTTTAAGCTTATTTATGAAAACAAGAATAAAAGAGTTTGTAAAAGTTTTTCTTCCTCACTTTTAGTTTATCAACTGAATTGCTTGAGGACAAGCAAAGCTTTAAGCTTTGGGGAGTTGATACGTCTCCAACGTATCTACTTTTCCTAATGCTTTTCCTCTTATTTTGGACTCTAATTTGCATGATTTGAATGAAACTAACCCCAGACTGACGCTGTTTTCAGCAGAAGTACCTGATACGTCCAAAATGTATCTATAATTTCTGCTTGCTCCATGCCTCTTTTGTGTGATATTGCTATGATATTTATACACTTCCATACACTTTTGATCATATTTGGACTAACCTATTAACTCAGTGCACCCCAGTGCCAGTTTCTGTTTTCTACTGTTTTTGTATTTCAGGTTTTCCCATTACGTAAACTGCCAGAAAAATCCCGGAAAAATTATATAAAAAATCAGCATTCCGGAAGCTTCCTTGTGGCCAAAGTAGGGCCGGAGGGGGGCCACCAGGGCTCCAGGCGCCCTGGTGGCGTGGCCCCCCTCCTGGCCGCGCCGAGGGGGCGCCTGGGCCCCCCAGGTCTCCGCTGATGCCCCCCTTTGGCATATATTTACAACGCGTCCCGAAACCCTCGAGGACGGAACCCTTTTTCGCGATCTCATCTCTGTTCCGCCGCCGCCGCGCTTCCAAGATCGGGAGCACCAGGAGAACTCTTCCCGGCACCCTGCCGGAGGGGAGAACCACCACCGGGAGCCTCTCCACCACCATGGACCCCTCCCGGATGAGTTGTGAGTAGTCTCCCTTGGATCATGAGTCCATGACCAGTAGCTATATGATGTTCTCCTCCCCTCTTTGTGCTTCACTAATTAGACCTCGTGAGCTGCCCTACATGATCGAGGCACATATGTAATCCTTATGCTGTTGCTATGTTGAGTTTGCTGGGATCCGATGGATTGTGAGATTATGTTCAGATTGTGTGTGAGTAATATATTTGATTGACCTCTTTTATATTTATGTTCTTGAGTAATTGTTGCATGTTCTCCATTGCTGTTTATTGCTTTGGCAAGGTAGTAGGTAGTAACTCCAAGAGGGAACGTTATGCTTGATTGTGGGTTCATGCCCCTCGATGACTAGTTTGAGTGACAGAGACATGAGTCTAGGGGATGTGCTGTTGCCACAAGGGGGAAAACAACGGTGCTTGTACTTGCGGGTGCAAGGATTGTTTACTTTACGCAAAGTTCTTTTAATGCTGTTGTCTGTTGCTTTGAGTTTGCACTATGGGTGGGACTCGCAACTTAATACCAGCGAGATGTTCTGGATAGATATCTCAAGGTGGATGATTAGTAATAGATGCAGATGGATTTCGGTCTACTTACCTTGGCGTACAGCCCATGCTTTTGAGCCTCAATCTTTCTTGCAGCATAGTTAGCATTGGTTTGCGCACATAATTCTGTTAATTGCCCAGCTGTAACTTGTTTACCTCACATAGTTGTTTTATCGTCTTTTGGGAGAGAGACATCACTAGTGAACATCATGGGACCCCGGTCCATATTACCATCACTGATCACATCCGCTATTTACTTTCTGCTTTTACTTACTAGTTGCAATTATACCTATCACTATTATCTCTTGCGTTTGATCCTTTGTAAACGACAAGGCCGGAGGGATTGACAACCTCTCTGTACTCATTGGGAGCAAAGTTATTTATATCTGTGTGCAGGTCCAGTTAATTGCTAAGTATCTGGCGCCATTAGTAGTTGACACCTTCTTGTTGAACCTTGGAGTCTCAGGGGAATTCGATCCTTGGTATCTTTGCCAAGGGAAAACTACCGCTACACTGCATCTCAAACCTTCCACTTGGGGTAACCAACGAGGGGCGAGAAGCCATCAAGCAAAGTTTTCTGGCGCCGTCGCCGGGGACTCCACTCTTCAAGATAGGGGAGTTGCACGCTATCTTTTATCTTTGCTTTTTAGTCTTGTTAGTTTACCTTTCAGTTTTCTTTATGTCTTTTCACTAGTTTTGCTTAATGGAAAACAACAAAAATATGAGACATCTTTATAAGCTCTACCTTGCTTTGGGACATGATGTGTTTGAAGAGAAAATTAAAAAACCTATGGAACTTTATTATTTGCATAACAATCATGATGGTGGTGATGTTATTAGTATGCTTTCTTTGAATATCAATATTGCTAATGACATGGAAAGCTCTAAGCCTGGCGATGACACGTTTGATGAATATGATGTTTTCAGTCCACCTACTATTGAGGATAAAATTTATTATGATTATGATATGCCTCCTAAATACAATGATTACCATGATGGTTATGATAGTCTTACTCTCACTATTCCTAATAAGAAAGATTTTGCTTATATGAAGAGTAATGACACTTTTATGCTTTTGGATCATGGAAATAATGCCTTATGTGATAGTTATATTGTTGAGTTCATCCATGATGCCACGGAAATTTATAATGATAGAGGGAGACTTGGTTCTAAATATCTTAATAATAAGAAGTTTCCTCTCTTTATGGTGAATATTTTGAAGTTATGCTTGTTTTGCCTTCCTATGCTAGTTGCTTTGTGCTTCAATGAATTATTCTATTGCAATATTCCTATGCATAGGAAGCATGTTAGGCTTAAATGTGTTTGGTATTTGCTTCTTGATGCTCTCTTTTGTTCTTCAACTCTTATTCCTACGAGAGCATCATTAAAGTCTTAAGCCTATCTTTATGGCTATAAAGAAAGAGCTCTAGGGAGACAACCCTTGTTATCTTTGCTTTCAGTTTGTTCTTTCAGTTTTTAGTGGTCTTGATGTTTGTTACTACAGTAGCATCATCATTGTATCTTTACTTTTCAGCTTTGTGCCAAGTGTAGCCTCTGATTGCAAGAAAGTTCAAAAGTTGTGACGTGTTGTCCAGGAAACAAATTCTGTCCTTGGACAGAAACATTCGTATAAAATCACCAGATCATCTTTTTGGTCTGAATGTTTTCGACAGCGTGCTCTATATAATTGTCTTTCGGGCATTTGTTCTGAGTTTTTTGATTTGAGTTGCAGAAGTGCCTCGAAAAAATCATTTACTACCTGCTGGTCTGTTTTTCACAGATTCTGTCCTGTTTAGCCTTTCCTTCATTTTGCAAACCTTGAGCTTGCTTTTTCTTTGCAAAAAACTTTTGGCAATCTTGAGAAACAGTAGACCTTCAAGAATATCCTTATTTCCAGCAAGGAAAAATTATTTTATTATGGGTACTAACCTCGCTAATCAGATTATGATGAGTTATGTATGTAGGGAGTTTTCAAGTGTGCGAGGGAAGATGATAAAAAGATTCAGGAGTGTCAAACGCTCAAGCTTGGGGATGCCCCCATGCACCCCCAAGAAATATTCAAGAAGACTCAAGCGTCTAAGCTTGGGGATGCCCCCGTGCATCCCCTTCTCCATCAACAATTATCAGTTCGTCTTTCGTTCCACTATATTTTTATCACTTCATGTGTTATGTGCTATGCTTGGAGCGTCTTGCTTTTAGTTTCCTTTTTAGTTTTCTTTTGCTTTGCTTGCTGTTCATAATGAGTTGGAACTCAGCTTTCTTTGTGTGGGAGAGAAACATGCTCCACTTCAATCTAGAACACAACATAGAATTTTCATGTCTATCTTTGCTGTGTATGTTCTTTGTCTTTCAATAGCTACTGTCATGCTTAGCTCTGAGCTTTCACGCTTTACTTTTTGAAGAGCTTTTGTTTAGTTGGTCGCTGGAACTCTCTTTAGTTATCATGCTTATCTTGTTAAGAGATTTGGCTTCTGTTGCATTGGTTGATATGTCGATGATAAAAATGCTATGTGCATAATGGTGCTTAGTAGTTCATGTTTTCTTATGGTTAGTCTCAAATAGCTGGGGGGTTCTCAATGTGTTATTGGAGTACCAACATGATTTGTTTGCCTATGATGTGGTATGGTTTAGTGATATCTTCCTTCAAGAATTTGTTTTGATTGACTTGGCATATGCTCACGCATATTTAAGACTGTAAAGAAAGTCTATCAAGCCTTGATGATCTTTAATTTCTGAGTATCGATATAACTTCCATGCCTAATTCAATGTTGCTTTGTCGCTCTGCATGATTATTACAATCATTGCTCTTTTAGTTGGTCGCTCCCAGTCTTTTGCTAACCTTCACATGTACTAAGCGGACTGACTGCTTGTGCATCCAAATCCTTTAAAACCAGTTATGCCATATGAGTCCACCATACCTTCCTATGCATGGTATTTACCTGCCATTCCTAACGAAGACTTTCATGTACCATCTCGAAATTAATCAAAAAAGCATTTCTCTTTTGTGCCTCTGTTTTAGTTCATGAGGAAGTAGTAGTTAATTCATGATCTTTTTAAGTTGGACAAGCTTCACCCCAGGATTGCATGTCTAATGAGCAAACCCATAATACGAGAAGGAACTGGCATAGAGTGCGCCCGGCTCATTAAAAAATAATACAACAAACAAACCCTACTTCACGCTTTGTTCATGAGAAATCAGAAAACTTTGGCAGTGATAAACAAAGGAGATTAAGAGGATGTGATCGTCCTCATGCGGGAGCCGTTCCTCGAAACTTGTCCATCTCAAGAAGTGACTGAGTTATCTTCTAGCATTCGTTGACGAAACATGCATATTCAAAAAAATTATTATTACCTCTGTTTTTAAAACCAAGAGCTCTGGTACATGTTTAGTTTTTGTTTCCGACCACGGGTTTTCAACCTTGCCATCAAAAGCCACGGTTCGAGAGTCTCCACCTTCTTTAAAGCACCAACTATTAAGAGCATGATTGTCATTCTGAGTGTAATGTGCATTGTCCCAAAGTAGCATTGTCTTTTGCATGATTGTGATATCGTTTATTCTGAAATCATTGTATCTAGTCATCACTTAAACCTTGGAGGTGCCCCTGCATTTATGTTTTGCTTCACTAAAGGGGGCAAGCGAGATATCACTTTATCATATTTGCACACCATGCTCACTACAAATCTATTGAGTGTTTCAGTATCATATTGTAAAACTTTCAGTTCTTTGTGATTTTCTCATGAGGCAACTTAATTACTACAGATTCATTGTCTCAGTAAGCACTTGTCATGTGACTATGAAAAGTTCTTATATGGTTAATAGCATGTCACCACATAAATTATGCTTGTTATCATTTACCTACTCGAGGACGAGCTGGAATTAAGCTTGGGGATGTTGATACGTCCAAAACGTATCTATAATTTCTGCTTGCTCCATGCCTCTTTTGTGTGATATTGCTATGATATTTATACACTTCCATACACTTTTGATCATATTTGGACTAACCTATTAACTCAGTGCACCCCAGTGCCAGTTTCTGTTTTCTGCTGTTTTTGTATTTTAGGTTTGCCCATTACGTAAACTGCTAGAAAAATCCCGGAAAAATTATGTAAAAAACCAGCATTCCGGAAGCTTCCTTGCGGCCAAAGTAGGGCCGGAGGGGGGCCACCAGGGCTCCAGGCGCCCTGGTGGCGTGGCCCGCCTCCTGGCCGCGCTGGGGGGGCGCCTGGGCCCCCCAGGTCTCCGCTGATGCCCCCCCTTTGGCATATATTTACACCGCGTCCCGAAACCCTCGAGGACGGAACCCTTTTTCGCGATCTCATCTCTATTCCGCCGCCGCCGCGCTTCCAAGATCGGGAGCACCAGGAGAACTCTTCCCGGCACCCTGCCGGAGGGGGGAACCACCACCGGGAGCCTCTCCACACCACCATGGACGCCTCCCGGATGAGTTGTGAGTAGTCTCCCTTGGACCATGGGTCCATGACCAGTAGCTATGTGATGTTCTCCTCCCCTCTTTGTGCTTCACTAATTAGACCTCGTGAGCTGCCCTACATGATCGAGGCACATATGTAATCCTTATGATGTTGCTATGTTGAGTTTGCTGGGATCCGATGGATTGTGAGATTATGTTCAGATTGTGTGTGAGTAAGATATTTGATTTACCTCTTTTATATGTATGTTCTTGAGTAATTCTTGCATGTTCTCCGTTGCTGTTTATTGCTTTGGCCAAGTAGTAAGTAGTAACTCCAAGAGGGAACGTTATGCTTGATTGTGGGTTCATGCCCCTCGATGACTAGTTTGAGTGACAGAAACATGAGTCTAGGGGATGTGCTGTTGCCACAAGGGGGAAAACAACGGTTCTTGTACTTGCGGGTGCAAGGATTGTTTACTTTACGCAAAGTTCTTTTAAAGCAGTTGTCTGTTGCTTTGAGTTTGCACTATGGGTGGGACTCGCAACTTAATACCAGCGAGATGTTCTGGATAGATATCTCAAGGTGGATGATTAGTAGTAGATGCAGATGGATTTCGGTCTACTTACCTTGGCGTACCGCCCATGCTTTTGAGCCTCAATCTTTCTTGCAGCATAGTTAGCATTGGTTTGTGCACATAATTCTGTCAATTGCCCAGCTGTAATTCGTTTACCTCACATAGCTGTTTTATCGTCTTTTGGGAGAGAGACATCACTAGTGAACATCATGGGACCCCGGTCCATATTACCATCACTGATCACATCCGCTATTTACTTTCTGCTTTTACTTACTAGTTGCAATTATACATATCACTATTATCTCTTGCGTTTGATCCTTTGTAAACGACAAGGCCGGAGGGATTGACAACCTCTCTGTACTCGTTGGGAGCAAAGCTATTTGTATCTGTGTGCAGGTCCAGTTAATTGCTAAGTATCTGGCGCCATTAGCAGTTGACACCTTCTTGTTGAACCTTGGAGTCTCAGGGGAATTCGATCCTTGGTATCTTTGCCAAGGGAAAACTACCGCTACACTGCATCTCAAACCTTCCACTTGGGGTAACCAACGAGGGGCGAGAAGCCATCAGTACCATGGAGTTGTTTTTGTGCAGAAATGAAAGTTCTCGGGATGAAACGAAACTTTGCGAGGATTTTGTATAAAATAAAAGAAAAATACTGGAGCCAAGAACCACTTGAGGGGGGCACCTGGGTGGGCACAGCCCACCAGGGCGCGTCCCCCTCCTGGCGCGCCCATGGTGGCCCCGCAGACGTCAACCCTGATACTATAAATTCACATTTGCGGAGAAAACATGAATAAAGAATTATCGCGATCTACGAGACGGAGCCGCCGCCACCTCCTGTTCTTCATAGGGATGCCAGATCCGGAGTCCTCTTGGAGCTTCGGAGAGGGGGATCTTTGTTCTTCGTCATCACCAACCCTTCTCCATCCATGATGCTCCCCACTAGGAGTGAGTAATTCCTTTGTAGGCTTGCTGGTCGATGAGGAGTTGGATGAGATTCATCATGTAATCTAGTTAGTTTTGTTTGGGTCTATCCCTAGTATCCACTATCTTCTGAGATTGATGTTGCTATGACTTTGCCATGCTTAATGCTTGTCACTTTGGGCCTGGGTGCCTGATGTGGCTTAAAGCTACGTCAGTTTTTCCCCAAAGAGGAAGGGATGATGCAGCACAGCGGCGGTAGGTATTTCCCTTAGATGTGAAACTAAGGTATCGAACCAGTAGGAGAACCAAGCAACACAACGTAAACAACACCTGCATACAAATAACAACACCTCGCAACCTAACGTGTTAAAGGGGTTGTCAATCCCTTTTGGGTAACGAACGTGAGAGAGATATAAATATTGGTAGATTGGTTGATAAATAAGATAAATTGCAGCAAGGTATTTTTGCGTTTTTGGTTTAATAGATCTGAAAATAAAAGCAAAGGCAAATAGTTCGCAAAGGAAAATATATGAGAAAGAAGACCCAGGGGCCATAGGTTTCACTAGTGGCTTCTCTCGAGAAAAAAAATAGCAAACGGTTGGTAAACAAATTACTGTTGGGCAATTGATAGAACCTCAAATAATTTTGAAGATACCAGGCAATGATCATTACATAGGCATCACGTCCAAGATTGGTAGACCGACTCCTCCCCGCATCTACTACTATTACTCCACACATCGACCGCTATCCGGCATGTATCTAGTGTATTAAGTTCATGTAAAAACGGAATAATGCAGTAAGAACAATGACATGAAGTAGACAAGATCTGTTTATCTATGGCGTTAGATATGGATCTCGTCATTTTATCCTTAGTGGCAACGATACATACGTGTCGGTTCCCTTTCTGTCACTCGGATCAAGCACCGTAAGATCGAACGCACTACCGGGCATCTCTTCCCATTGCAAGATAAATAGATCAAGTTGGCCAAACAAAACCCAAATATCGGAGAAGAAATACGAGGCTATAAGAGATCAAAGAAACTCAAATAACTTTCATGGATATAAAAAGGTAGATCTGATCATAAACTCAAAGTCCATCGAATCCGACCAAACACAACGCAAAAAGAGTTACATCATATGGATCTCCAAGAGACCATTGTATTGATAATCAAAAGAGAGAGAGAGGAAGACATCTAGCTACTAACTACGGACCCGCAGGTCTGCAAAGAACTACTCACGCATCATTGGAGAGGCACCAATGGAAAAGATGAACCCCTCCGTGATGGTGTCTAGATTGGATCTGGTGTTTCTGGACTCTACGACGGCTGGATGAAAATTTCGTCGACTCCTCTAGGGTTTCTGAAATATTGGGTTATTTATATAGCAAAGAGGCGGTGCGGGAGGCCACCGAGGTGGGCACAACCCACCTGGGTGCGCCATGGGGGCCTGGCGCGCCCTGGTGGGTTGTGCCCCCTCGGGGCACCCCCTAGGTGCTACCTTGGCCCATCAGGTGTCTTCTGGCCCATAAAAATTCTCCAAAAAGTTTTGCGGTGTTTGGGATCCATTTGATATTGATTTCCTGTGATGTAAAAACATGCAGAAAACAACAACTGGCACTTGGCACTATGTCAATAGGTTAGTACCAAAAATTATATAATATCACTATAAAATGATTGTAAACCATCCAAGAATGATAATATAACATCATGGAACAATAAGAAATTATAGATACGTTGGAGACATATTCAGCATCCCCAAGCTTAACTCCTGCTCGTCCTCGTGTAGGTAAGTGATAAAAACAGAATTTTTGATGTGGAATGCTGCCTATCATGTCATATCATATTCTTTTCTTTATAGCATGGACATTTGGACTTTTATATGGTTTTGACATAATAATTTAGATACTCAAGCATATCAACAAGCAACCATGTCTTGCAAAATATAAATGCTAAAATAAGCTATCCCTACAAAATCATATAGTCTTGTCACGCTCTGTCTTCCCCGCTCAAAGTATAAATCATGTACTACCCCGGTGTCAGCCAAGCAATTGGTTCATACTTTTTAACGTGCTTCAGCATTTCCAACTCTCACGCAATACATGAGCGCAAGCCATGTATATAGCAATATAGGTGGAATAGAATGCGATGGTAGTAGACAAAAAGAAGGGAAGAAAGTCTCACATCATTTAGGCAAACCGATGGACTATGGAGATGTCCATCAATCGATATCAATGTGAGGAGTAGGGATTTCCATGCAATGGATGCACTAAGAGCTATAAGCGAATGAAAGCTCAATATGAAACTAAGTGGGTATGCATCAAACTCTACTATAGAAAATTCCCACTAGTATATGAAAGTGACAACATAGGAGACTCTCTATATGAAAAACATGGTGCTACTTTGAAGCACAAGTGTGGTATTTGCATGCCCCTTTTCTTCCCCATTTTTTCTTTCATTCACATTTTTTTCTTTTTCTTTCCCCTTTTTTCTTCTTTATTTTTCTTTTTTTCTTAGTCCGGAGTGTCATCCCGACTTGTGGGGGAATCATGGTCTCCATCATCCTATCATTGCTGGGGCATGCTCTAATAATGGATAATGATGATCATCACACTTCTATTTACTTACAACTCAAAAAGAGATAAAAATTACAACTCGATACCTATGTCATAGCATGACTCTTTATGATGAAAATGAATGCTTAAGTCAACTATATTATGGAAGTGCATGGCAATATATCTCGCAATGGCTATGGAAATACCATAATAGGTAGGTATGGTGGCTGTTTTGAGGAAGGTTTAATAAAGTTTATGCACCGGCTTAAGTTGCGCGGCACGAGAGAAGCTAACAATTATGAAACAGTGAGATTGCGTATAATCCATGGACTCACATTAGTCGTAAATAACTCATATACTTATTGCAAAAGTTTATTAGCCCTTGATGCAAAGTAATACTACGCATGCTCCTATGGGGTAGGTTGGTAGGAGTTAACCATCGCGCGCCTTCGACCTTCACACAAAGATAGGACAATCAAGGATAAATTGTGCTCCGACTTCCCGGCATAATGAGAGACCATACGTGCTTGTTTCAGGAATCACAAACCTTAACATGAATATTCTTACTAAAGCATAATTACTCATTAACATGACTCACATATCATACCATCATGTCTAAAAACTATTACGAGGAATCAAGTTTATTTTGTCCAATGATCTTCATGAAAGTTTTTATTATATCCTTATTGGATATCTATCACTTTGGGACTAGTTTTCATGTTTTGCTTTTGATAAGCTCAAACAAATATAAGTGAAGATCATGAGCATAATTTTTCTTCATTCTCTTTCTCTCAAAATAATATAAGTGAAGCAAGAGAGAATTTCTTAAAAAATTTACTAACTCTCAAATAAATCTAAGTGAAACAAGAGAGTATTTCGTCAAAAATACTAAGCACACCATGCTAAAAAAGATATAAGTGAAGCACTGGAGCGGTCCTAGCTCATAAAAATTTAAGTGAAGCATAGAGAGCTATTCTAGCAAGTTGTAAGAGCATATTTCTCCCTAAGTGGTTTTGGTGATTGATGACAATGCATTTGCAGACTAATCGTGTGCATTAAGCTTTTCAGATAACTCATGTCTAGGCACAAGATGGTTCATTACCCCTCGGAGCCTATCGAAGACAGCGTTTCTCTTTGTTTCTTTTTGGTGTAATTGATTCATAGGAAAGTCGTATTATTAAGAGGGGGCCGCTTCGGAAAGGTTAGGGCAGAATCAACACGTACACATCTATCCATTTGCACCACCTTTCCATTGCTTCTTTACAGCACCGGCTGTGTTCCTTGTCATTGCAAAGACAAAGGCTTTCTACTACTACTACTGTGTGGCATGCAGTAGTACCGCTCAAGGGAGCGGTAGTATCGCAGAGACCCACGGTAGTACCGCTCCGTGGCTGCGGTAGTACCTTACCAGGGTCGCGGTAGTGATACGTCTCCAACGTATCTATCATTTTTTATCGTTCCATGCTATTATATTATCTATTTTGGATGTTTAATGGGCTTTATTATGCACTTTAATATTATTTTTGGGACTAACCTACTAACCCAAGGTCCAGTGCAAATTGCTGTTTTTTTGCCTATTTTAGTGTTTCACAAAAAAGGAATATCAAACGGAGTCCAAACGGAATGAAACCTTTGCGAGGATCGTTTTTGGAACAAACGCAACCCAGAAGACTTGGAGTACACACCTGGGAAGCCACGTGGTGGCCACAAGGCAGGAGGTTGCGCCCCCACCCTCGTGGGCCCCTCGTAGCTCCACCGACATACTTCTTCGTCCTATATATACTCATATACCCTGAAAACATCGGAGAGCCCCATATTGGGGCCTTTTCCGGAGCTCCACCGTAGGGGGAACCGATCACGGAGGGCTTCTACATCAACACCATAGCCTCTCCGATGAGTTGTGAGTAGTTTACCACAAACCTTTGGGTCCATACTTATTAGCTATATGGCTTCTTCTCTCTCTTTGGATCTCAATACAAAGTTCTCCTCGATCTTCTTCGAGATCTATTTGATGTAATTCTTTTTGCGTTGTGTTTTTCGAGATCCGATGAATTGTGGGTTTATGATCAAGATTATCTCTGAACAATATTTGATTCTTCTCTGAATTCTTTTATGCATGATTTAAATATGTTTGCAAGTCTCTTCGAATTATCAGTTATGTTGGGCCTACTAGATTGATCTTTCTTGCAATGGGAGAAGTTCTTAGCTTTGGGTTCAATCTTGCGGTGTCCTTTCCCAGTGACAGCAGGGGCAGCAAGGCACGTATTGTATTGTTGCCATCGAGGAAAAAAATATGGGGTTGATATCATATTCCATGAGTTTATACCTCTACATCATGTCATCTTGCTTAAGGCGTTACTCTGTTCTTATGAACTTAATACTCTAGATGCATTGGAGTAATAGTAGTAGATGCAGAATCGTTTCGGTCTACTTGTCACGGACGTGATTCCTATATACATGATCATGCCTAGATATTCTCATAACTATGCGCTTTTATATCAATTTCTCGACAGTAATTTATTCACCCACCGTAGAATCTGCTATCTTGAGAGAAGCACTAGTGAAACCTATGGCCCCCGGGTCTATCTTCCATCATATTCAATCTCCATCTACTAGCCATCTTTTATTTTGCAATCTTTACTTTTCAATCTATACAACAAAAATACAAAAATTATTTATACTATTATCTCTATCAGATCTCACTTTTGCAAGTGGCCGAGAAGGGATTGACAACCCCTTTATCACGTTGGTTGCAAGGTTCTAATTTGTTATTGCGGGTATGAGGGACTTGCGTGTAGTCTCCTACTGGATTGATACCTTGGTTCTCAAAACTGAGGGAAATACTTATGCTACTTTGCTGCATCACCCTTTCCTCTTCAAGGGAAAAATAACGCATGCTCGAGAGGTAGCAGGTAGTACCGTGACCTGTGCCCCAGTGTCGTGGCTAGCGCGGAAGTAGGAGTGGAAGTAATTTTTTACTTCCGCGCCCTACGCGGTAGTACTGCTCCAGGCGAGTGGTAGTACCATGCCGGGTTTTTGCATCGATCGAAACTCTGCGGAAGTAGCCACAGATGTAATTTTATTAGTTTGTGCTCTTCCTCGACCAGTTTGTACCCTGCCTTGCGGTAGTACCGCAAGGGCGTGTGGTGATACGTCCAAAATGCATAACTATTTTGTATTATAATTTATCCTTATTCATTGATATATTTCACGTTATGATGATGTTCTTATGTTGTTTTGGTCTATTTCACACAGTTTGCAACTTTCCGATGCCGAAACAGCAGACGCAGGATTCAGCAGGAAAAAGTGGATACTGAGTTGCTGAAGAAGAACACCTCCAAATTACCTGAAAATTGACGGGACGTGTTTTTCAGAAGAATAACGAAGACACGCAAAAGGGGAGTCAGAGGGGGGCCACAGGGTGCCCAGGCGGCCTGGGAGCGCGCCCCCCCTGGCCGCGCCGGGGGGGCGCCTGGAGCCCCTGGCCCACCTCTAGCCGCCCCCTTTTGCATATATGCTCTCCGTCTACCGAAAACCCTAGGCACGGGACTTTTTTCGGAGTTCCGCCGCCGCTTCGAGGCGGAAACCTACAGAGAAGAAAAGGGCATCTCCGGTGGGCAGATTCCACCGGGGAGATCACCTCCCGGAAGGGGAGATCGTCGCCATCGTCATCACCATCATCACGGGCATCATCGAGATCATCATCAACATCATCCCCAACACCAGCACCATCTCCATCTTCATCCAAATCTCATCTTTCCATCACAACTCGTGTTGTAACTTGTACTACCTATCCTCTCTACTCCATTGGTGTTGATTACTACTTTGTGGTGAATGCTATTGAGTTTTGTTGGAGAAATATTATTATGACCAGATTGTTTATCACATATTTATCCCCTCTGATCATGATCTCTTTTATGTCTTGTGAGTAGTTACTTTAGTTCTTGAGGACATGGGGAAAGTATTGTTGTTAGTAGTCATATGCTGTTGAAGTAATATGTGTTGTTTGATACTTAAGTTGCGTTGTCATTCTACTAGTGGTGTTGTGTGAGTCGAACACCCAACACTTCGCCTTATTAAGGACCTAGGGGAATGCATTGTGTATAAAGAATGCTTATGGTGGGTTGCCGGAGTGACAGAAACCTGAACCCCAGTTCGCACGCTTTTGCATAAGGGAATAATGGATCCTTGATCGTATTGCTATGGTTAGGCTTTTGCCTTAAATTCTATCTTGTATTTGCGGATGCTTGCAAGGTGTTTAATCATAAGATTGCATTCATCTTGGTCTAGAGAGTGCACTAGCATAGATCCACCCACCAACACTTATCAACACATAACATAGTATCGATACGGAATATGGCGAAAGCACATGACTACCTCTCCCGTGTGTCCTCAAGAACGCTTTAGTCTTTATAAGTTCAGTTGCTAGGCCTCTCCTTTGCTAAGAAAGGATTGGGCCACTTGTTACTCTCAGTACCTTTTACATTACTTGCCATTACATTCCTGTTGCTTATATCGAGAAAACCCCTAAAAAGTTATCTTTCAGTGCTTGCAGTAATTTCTTGCTTAGAATCGCTTATCAATACCTTCTGCTCCTCGTTGGGTTCGACACTCTTACTTATTGAAAACGCTGCAACAGATCCCTTACGGTTGAGGGTCATCAAGTACCGTTTTCTGGCGCCGTTGCCGGGGAGCGTAGCGCTATTGGTAAAGTGAAACTGGTAAGAAAGTCTTTTTATAATTCTGTTTTTATTTTTACTATTGTTGCTCTTTGTCCTTATGGATAACCCTATTATTGGAGCGTTGCTTGCGGGAAGACACCCCACACCTGTGGCGGTTGATCCTCCCCCTACTGAAATTGTGCCTTATAAAATA
The DNA here is from genome assembly GCA_902687465.1 of Secale cereale. NCBI lineage: Eukaryota > Viridiplantae > Streptophyta > Magnoliopsida > Poales > Poaceae > Secale > Secale cereale. The sequence goes on along the minus strand of LR738715.1, from coordinate 833,092,519 downwards.
CCAGCTGGCATTATCGATTATGTTTTGACTAATCGTTATGCAGGAGACAGACATCCCGGTGAACACTTGCTATATTTGTCACGACTGTGTTCATTATTTAAGCTTGCAGGTGTATCGAGGGAGTTTGTTATGAGGAAATTGTTTGTCGTATCCCTTACGGATAAAGCTTCAGATTGGTATGGGCTTCTCGATAACCCACACTTGCTGGATTGGCAGGAGCTTATGTCTCTCTTTTATACTAAATTTTATCCTCTTCATGAAATTCATCGAGACAGGAATTATATCTATAACTGTTGGTCTCGTGACGGAGAAAGCATTGCTCAAGCTTGGGGGAGATTGAAGTCCCTAATGCTCAAATGCCCTATCCATAAGCTTCCCAAGGAAATAATACTTACAAATTTTTATGCCAGGCTTTCTCGTCAGGATAAGGAGATGCTGGATGCCTCCTCTAGTGGGGTATTTCAGAAGAAGAGTGTTGAAGAGAGGTGGGATCTCCTTGAAAGAATCCAAAGGAATACCGAAGATTGGGAAATTGATAAAGGTATTGAACCCGCTATAAATTATGAACATGATTATATTGAGAGCTATGTAGAAACTGATTACTTCAATACTTTTTGCTCTAAGATTGGTCTTGATTCCCATCTAGTGATTGATTTATGTAAGAATTTTGCCTCTCATGTTGATTCTTTTAAAAAGAGTAGAGACCAGCACCATGCACCTTTTAAAGAAAACCCTATTGATATTTATGTTGCTGAGCCTATTTTGCCTGCAGTTATATATGAACAGCCTCCTTTTCCCACGAGGATAAAGGAGCACTCTCTTGTGACAGGCATAATAAATAAAAGTGAGAGAAAAGTTGATGAACCTGAGGACCAGATCAGGGTCGATCCTCGAGTTGCATTGATTAAAGACCTTGTTACTGATGATGTTTTGGATTCCAATATAACTTTTTGTGCTGTTTCCAATAATCTTGTCACAGCCAAGAACAAAGGCCCAATTTCAGGTACTCCGGTGGTATCTGTTAAGATAGGAGATCACAATTATTATGGGCTATGCGATTTGGGATCAAGTGCGAGTGCTATTCCTTATTCACTTTATGAAGAAATCATCGGTGAGATTTCCCCTTGTGAACTTGAAGAAGTTGATGTTACTATTCATCTTGGAAATAGATCAACTATCTCTCCCATCGGAATTGTGAGGGACGTTGAAGTCCTATGTGGAAAGGTAAAATACCCTACCGACTTTTGTCCCATCATTTTTGGTAGACCTTTTCTTAGAACTTGTGGAGCTATAATAGATTGCAAGAAAGGTAAAGTTTCTGTTGAATTCAATGGTGAGCCATTTGAATTTAACTTTTCTAAGTTCTCTAAGCAACCTCGTGGTACTGATTTACCTAGCAATGATAAAATTATTGAAAGTATTGCCTCTATTGCTATTCCCCCTGATGATCCTTTGCAGCAATACATGGAGGACCATGAGAATGATTTACATATGCAGGAAAGAAATGAACTAGATGAAATATTCTTGAGGCAACCTGCTATCCTGAAGCACAACCTTCCGGTTGAACCTTTGGGAATTTTATCAAAACCAAAAGAAGACCCGATGTTCGATCTTAAACCTCTTCCCGATACGCTCAAGTATGCTTATTTAGATGAAAAGAAAGTGTATCCTATTATTATCAATTCTAACCTTTCAGGATATGAAGAAGAGCGATTATTGGAAGTACTTCGCAAACACCGAGGCGCAATTGGCTATACCCTTGATGACCTTAAGGGGATTAGTCCATCTATCTGTCAACATACTATCAACCTTGAGCCCGATGCTAAACCAGTTGTTGATCATCAACGACGGTTGAACCCAAAGATGATGGATGTCGTGAGAACTGAGATTCTCAAGCTTCTAGCCGCATGTATTATCTACCCTATAGCTGATAGTAAGTGGGTAAGTCCTGTACATTGTGTTCCTAAGAAAGGAGGTACAACTGTGGTTCCTAATGATAAAAATGAACTAATACCTCAGAGAATTATTATTGGATATAGAATGTGTATTGATTACAGGAAGTTGAACAAGGCAACCAGGAAGGATCACTACCCGTTGCCGTTCATCGACCAAATGCTTGAAAGGTTATCCAAAAACACCCACTTTTGTTATCTCGATGGTTATTCTGGCTTCTCTCAAATTCATGTTAACACTGTCGATCAAGAGAAGACCACTTTTACTTGTCCTTTTGGTACTTATGCTTACAGACGTATGCCTTTTGGTTTATGTAATGCCCCTGCTACCTTTCAAAGGTGTATGTCTGCTATCTTTCATGGTTTCTGCGGGGATATTATGGAAGTCTTCATGGACGATTTCTCCGTCTATGGAACTTCATTTGACCATTGTCTTCACAACCTTAATAAAGTTTTGCAGAGATGCGAGGAGACAAATTTGGTACTCAATTGGGAGAAGTGCCACTTTATGGTTAATGAAGGAATTGTTCTTGGTCACAAGATTTCCGAAAGGGGAATTGAAGTGGACAAAGCCAAGATCGAAGCTATTGAGAGAATGCCTTATCCAAAGGACATCAAAGGTATTCGCAGTTTTCTCGGTCATGCAGGTTTTTATAGAAGATTTATTAAAGACTTTTCTAAAACCTCGAGACCCCTCACTAATCTTCTCCAGAAGGATGTTCCTTTTGCGTTTGATGAAAATTGTAAGGAAGCTTTTGAAATCCTTAAGAAAGCTTTAATAACTGCTCCTATAGTACAACCACCTGACTGGAACTTACCTTTTGAAATTATGTGTGATGCAAGTGATTTTGCTGTTGGAGCTGTCTTAGGACAAAGGGTTGATAAGAAATTGAATGTTATACATTATGCTAGTAAGACCCTTGATAGTGCTCAAAGAAATTATGCTACCACTGAGAAGGAATTCTTAGCTGTAGTTTTTGCTTGTGATAAGTTTAGGCAGTACATTGTTGATTCCAAAGTTATTATTCATACTGATCATGCTGCCATTAAATATCTTATGACAAAGAAGGATGCCAAGCCAAGGCTTATCCGATGGGTGCTCCTTCTCCAAGAATTTGATTTGCAGATTGTTGATAGGAAAGGAGAAGACAATCCGGTAGCGGACAATCTTTCAAGAATGGAAGATATACCGCATGACCCCATTCCAGTTAACGATAGTTTTCCAGACGAGCAACTTGCCGTTGTAAAAGTACACCCTCTCTCCGATCCTTGGTATGCAGATTATGCTAATTTTATTGTTGCAAAGTATTTGCCTCCAGGTCTAACATTTCAGCAAAGGAAGAAGTTCTTTCATGATTTGAGGCACTACTTTTGGGATGACCCACATCTTTTCAAAGAAGGTCCCGACGGGATCGTGAGAAGATGCATTCCGGAACATGAGCAGAAGGACGTTCTCTGACGGTGTCATGATAGTCCCTATGGAGGACATCACGCCGGTGAGAGGACTGCACATAAGGTTCTTCAATCAGGTTTTTATTGGCCTACTCTCTTTAAAGATGCTAGAAATTATGTTTTAGCTTGTGATAAATGTCAGAGAGTTGGTAACATTAGTAGAAGGAATGAGATGCCTATGAATTACTCACTAGTGATTGAACCTTTCGATTGTTGGGGTTTCGATTTTATGGGCCCTTTTCCTTCTTCGCACAAGTACACTCACATTTTAGTAGCTGTTGATTATGTGACCAAGTGGGTTGAAGCAATCCCCACTGAAAGTGCTGACCACAAAACATCCCTGAAAATGCTTAAGGATGTAATATTTCCTAGGTTTGGTGTACCAAGGTACCTCATGACCGATGGAGGATCACACTTCACGCACGGAGCTTTTAGAAAAGCTTTGGCTAAATACGATGTTAATCATAGAATTGCTTCGCCTTATCATCCTCAAACTAGTGGGCAAGTTGAGCTCACCAATAGAGAGATTAAGTTGATCTTGCAGAAAACAGTAAACAGAAATAGGAAGGATTGGTCAAATAAATTGGGAGATGCTTTGTGGGCATATAGAACTGCTTACAAAAACCCCATGGGTATGTCCCCATATAAGATGGTATATGGCAAGGCTTGCCATCTGCCATTGGAACTAGAGCACAAAGCTTTCTGGGCTGTTAGAGAGCTTAACGCTGACCCTAAACTGGCTGGTGAGAAGCGTCTCATGAACTTGACTTCTCTAGATGAATGGAGAAGTGAAGCTTACGAGAGCGCTAAAATGTTCAAGGAAAAGGTAAAAAGGTGGCATGATAGGAAGATTCTGAAACGTGAATTTAATGTTGGTGATAAAGTTTTGTTGTTTAGATCCCGTTTCAGGTTTTCTCCAGGCAAACTACTTTCCAGGTGGGAAGGACCATTTCATATAGAAGAAGTTTATCGGTCTGGTGCAATTAAGATTAATAATTTTGAAGGCACCAAACCTCAAGTTGTGAATGGGCAAAGACTTAAGCATTACATAGCAGGAGACCCTGTCGATGTTGATGTGAATATAATATACACATCAACCCACGAAGAACATGTTGCAGCCCTGTTTCAGACGCCAGCAGAAGCAGAATAAAGAAAAGGTACGTAGTACGGTAAGAAAACACCGCAAAACATCATAAAAGTTCCGTATTACGCGTTTTTGAAAAAATAGTAAAATTCCGAGTCGAAGTGGAGCCGGAGACGACCACCAGGGAGTCCAGGCGCCCCCCCCTGGGCCGCGCCGGCAGGCCGCCTGGACACCCTGGTGCCCGACTCCGACCCCGCTTTGGTCCGTTACCTTCCTTTCTGTGCATAAATTTTTCCTATATATTTGCCCGGGCTGTTCCGGCAACGTATCTTGCGATTTCGCGTGTTTTCTCTTCGATCTGTTTCTGCCAGGAAATCTTTCAGCTAAATTTAGGTGCCATGGCTTCTCCAAGTTCCCCCAAGGACACGTTCGTCGTCAACGTCATCAACCCTTACCTCGCTGAGGTGAAGAAGCACCCTCAGGTGGTTCAGATGAAGGAGGGCGTCCTTCATCAAGAAGATCTGAAGGGACCTATCAAGGAGGGGATCGTCCAGGCCAGGCTGGAAGAAGTGGAGCAAGAAGTCTTCAAGTACAAGAAGATGACCGAGCGTGGTGTCGAAGCTAACTTTGACATCACCAACGAGCTAAAGAACTACTTTCTGAAGGAGATGAAGGAGATGTGGGAAAGAATCGCCGCGGCTGAAGACAGAATCATAGAACTCCTCGGGCAAATTAATGATCTACATAACCAGAACTGTGAGTATGAACTAAGGTTTCTACACATGGGTTTGGGTGCTGAATGCAGGATCCAGGAAACGAGCTTCTCATATGAGACTGGAGAACCCCTTCCATGGAAGAGTTTCGCCAAGAATTACTTGATCAACACCAACAAGGATGATGAGTGAAATCTCCGTGGGTAATGGCATTCCCTTGGCTTGTTCCAAGCTTGGGGGAGTGCCCGGTATCTTTATCTTTTACCTTTTGCCTTTTAGAAGTCAAGTAGAGTCGTATTATGTCTAGGAGATTATTATATGAGATAGGTGTGTGCATTGAGGTCTATCGCCCCCTAGGTGAAGAATTGTATCCGTGTGTGTGGAGTCGTCTATGATGGAATATTAATGAGAAGTTTATCGGTTCCTTTTTGCTGCACTCGGTATTCTCTTCACGCAATCGACCTTATATGATGATTCTTATGGGGAGTATTGACCTTATGTCAGGTATGGCTATGAAACTTTATTTAATCTTGGCAAACATAGCTTTGGTCATAACAACAAGCATGATTCTCTTAGAGTATCAACATAGCCAAAATCTTTATGTTATTATACTTGAAGTGTTATGTTGACAAGGAAGACAACTTGATGTGTTATGCTTATTTCAATGTTCATGCTTTATATTACTTTGCATCTTAGTCATCATCAATTGTCTGCTCTTTCAAAACCTTTGCTAGCCTAACTCTGTACTAAGCGGAATTCTGCTTGTGCATCCATACCCTTAAGCCAATACCTTCCATATGAGTCCACCATACCTACCTACTTGTGGTACTCCACTACCACCTCCTAAAGTATATAACTTATGTGTTATCCTTAAATGTTCAAATCATTTATTTTGTACCCCTGCTCTAGCTCATGAGGAAGTAGTAGCTAATTCATGACCTTTTTGAGTTGGACAAGCTTCACCCCGGGATTGCATGTATAATGTGCAAACCCATAATACGAAAAGGAACTGGCATTGAGTGTGGCCGGCTTAAAAATAATATAACAAACAAACCCTCCTTCACGCTTCGTTCATGAGAAATCAGAAAACTTTGGCAGTGATAAACAAAGGAGAATAAGAGGATGTTATCATCCTCATACGGTAGCCGTTCCTCGAAACTTGTCCAGTTCAAGAAGTAATTGAGTTATCTATTAGCATTCGTTGACGAATCATGCACCTCTCAAAAACTTGTTTTCACTCCGTTTGATTTGAGGATAGCACATGACTTTTCCCTACTACCCTAGAGCAGGGCCTATCTTTTAATTTTAAAGTTGAGTCAGTTATTCCTACTCCTTTCTATTTCTCAAAGAGAGCAGACGTTTGATGTTGATAAGGATTCATGCATATAAAGCTGCATTAAGATTTTTCATATCATATCCTTGTTGACGTTATCATTTGATAAGTAAGTTGTTTGTCATGCCCGGCTAAGGCAAATATCTTCCTCTGTGTTAACACTTTCACTTCTTGCTTATTAACTTGTTATTTCAAAAAGCTTCAATTAATCCCATCAAAAGCAAAAGTTGAAATTATTTGTTGTTCCTTGACCAAAGGACATGTTTGCCATGATATAATGAGTTTCTATTGGTCCTACTTTCGAATATAAGCGTTAACACTCTTTCATGAGAGCCTTATGAGTTGAAGATTGTTGCTGCGGATATTTGAGTTGGTGAAGAGACTATGATGCTTCTTGTCCGTATTCTATTTATCGACACTTCACTCTCTAAACTTGTGGACAGGTTTACCGAGTTCATATTCGCTTGGGGACAAGCGAGGTCTAAGCTTGGGGGTGTTGATACGTCCAAAATGCATCACTATTTTGTATTATAATTTATCCTTATTCATTGATATATTTCACGTTATGATGATGTTCTTATGTTGTTTTGGTCTATTTCACACAGTTTGCAACTTTCCGATGCCGAAACAGCAGACGAAGGATTCAGCAGGAAAAAGTGGATACTGAGTTGCTGAAGAAGAACACCTCCAAATTACCTGAAAATTGACGCGACGTGTTTTTCAGAAGAATAACGAAGACACGCAAAAGGGGAGTCAGAGGGGGGCCATAGGGTGCTCAGGCGGCCTGGGGGCGCCCCCCCTGGCCGCGCCGGGGGGCGCCTGGAGCCCCTGGCCCACCTCTAGCCGCCCCCTTTTGCATATATGCTCTCTGTCTCCCAAAAACCCTAGGGACGGGACTTTTTTCGGAGTTCCGCCGCCGCTTTGAGGCGGAAACCTACAGAGAAGAAAAGGGCATCTCCTGTGGGCAGATTCCGCCGGGGAGATCACCTCCCGGAAGGGGAGATCGTCGCCATCGTCATCACCATCATCACGGGCATCATCGAGATCATCATCAACATCATCCCCAACACCAGCACCATCTCCATCTTCATCCAAATCTCATCTTTCCATCGCAACTCGTGTTGTAACTTGTACTACCTATCCTCTCTACTCCATCGGTGTTGATTACTACTTTGTGGTGAATGCTATTGAGTTTTGTTGGAGAAATAATATTATGTCCAGATTGTTTATCACATATTTATCCCCTCTGATCATGATCTCTTTTATGTCTGGTGAGTATTTACTTTAGTTCTTGAGGACATGGGGAAAGTCTTGTTGTTAGTAGTCATATGCTGTTGAAGTAATATGTGTTGTTTGATACTTAAGTTGCGTTGTCATTCTACTAGTGGTGTTGTGTGAGTCGAACACCCAACCCTTCGCCTTATTAAGGACCTAGGGGAATGCATTGTGTATAAAGAATGCTTATGGTGGGTTGCCGGAGTGACAGAAACTTGAACCCCAGTTCGCACGCTTTTGCATAAGGGAATAATGGATCCTTGATCGTATTGCTATGGTTAGGCTTTTGCCTTAAATTATATCTTGTATTTGCGGATGCTTGCAAGGTGTTTAATCATAAGAGTGCATTCATCTTGGTCTAGAGAGTGCACTAGCATAGATCCACCCACCAACACTTATCAACACATAACATAGTATCGATACGGAATATGGCGAAAGCACATGACTACCTCTCCCGTGTGTCCTCAAGAACGCTGTAGTCTTTATAAGTTCAGTTGCTAGGCCTCTCCTTTGCTAAGAAAGGATTGGGCCACTTGTTACTCTCAGTACATTTTAAATTACTTGCCATTACATTCCTGTTGCTTATATCGAGAAAACCCCTAAAAAGTTATCTTTCAGTGCTTGTAGTAATTTCTTGCTTAGAATCGCTTATCAATACCTTCTGCTCCTCGTTGGGTTCGACACTCTTACTTATTGAAAACGCTGCAACAGATCCCCTACGGTTGAGGGTCATCATGTGGTAGTACCGCTCCAGTAGTACTACCGCTCGTTGCTATACGCAACAGGGCCGCGTCTGGCTCCTGCCGCGCGAGCGGTAGTACCGCACCCCTTGCGGTAGTACCGCATGGCCTTGTGGTAGTACCGCACGTCTGGTACGATAGTACCACATGTCGCGGGCAGAGTTAGTGGATAACGGTTGGATATTTTCCTCCACTATATAAGGGGAGTCGTCTTCTCCAAGAAGACTCACCTCTTCCTCCCCAAGCTCCATTGTTGCTCAAAGCTCCATTTCCGCCAGATCTCTCTCCCTAGCCAATCAAACTTGTTGATTTCCTAGGGATTGGTTGAGAAGGCATTGATCTACACTTCCACCAAGAGAAATTTGATTCCCCCACTAATCCCTTGCAGATCTTGTTACTCTTGGGTGTTTGAGCACCCTAGACGGTTTAGGTCACCTCAGAGCCATAGTCCATTGTGGTGAAGTTTCGTGGTGTCGTTGGGAGCCTCCAATTCAGTTGTGGACATAGCCCCAACCTTGTTTGTAAAGGTTCGGTCGCCGCCTTCAAGGGCACCACTAGTGGAATCACAGCACCTCGCATTATGTGAGGGCGTGAGGAGAATACAGTGGCCCTAGTGGCTTCTTGGGGAGCATTGTGCCTCCACACTGCTCCAACATAGACGTACTTCCTCTCAAAGGGAAGGAACTTCGGTAACACATCCTCGTCTTCACCAGCTCCCCTTGTGGTTATCTGTTACCTTTACTTGTGCAAGCTTTTGTTCTATTTCGTAGCTAGCTTGCTTTTGTGCTTATTATTGTTGCATCATATAGGTTGCCCACCTAGTTGCATATCTAGACAACTTATATTGTTGCTAAGTTTAATTTGGTTAAGAAAAGCTAAAAATTGTTAGTTGCCTATTCATCCCCCTCTAGTCAACCATATCGATCTTTTCAATTGGTATCAGAGCCTCGTCTCCTTATTAAGGACTTTACCGTCAAAAGAGTATGGGTGACAACGTAGTCGAGATGGAGGGACACTCCGGTGGAAATCCGTCCTTGTCTACGTCCGATGGTGGACCCTCAGTCTCTCGTGATGATTTCAATGTGGCTTTGGACACATTGAAAGACTCATTGACAACCGAGGTCAAAGGCATGTTCAAAGAATTTCTTGAGGGACTTAAATTACCCACCGCACCGTTGGAAGTGGTTTGTCCCACTAACAACGTGTCGGATGCTATTCTTGATAAGGGACAAGCTGGTAGTGAGCAAGTCCCGGTGACTAAGAATGGGAGTGGCATCTTTGCTCACTCCGCACCTTCCATCAATTATGGAGGACCCGTTCCCACCCCGCATCTAAATTTGGTTGGTCCTCCTCCTAAGTTTGTGAAAAATGCTGATTTTGCTACTTGTACATTTCGTTTTAAACGTCATTTAAATCATTGTTCTACTAATCTTTGGAGAATCATTGAGCAAGGTTTCTACCCGCATGATCCGTACAACTTAACTCCGAGAGAAGCTGCGGATCATCAGTTCAATGAGTCTGTTCTTTGCATTCTTCAAGAAGTTATCCCTCCCGAAGATATTGCACACCTTCGACCCTTCTCCGTGGCCAAGGAAGCATGGGAGCATGTTGGTTCCTCGTACAAGGGAAGCGCAAGCATTCAGAGCTCAAACTATGAAGTTGTGCAAGATGAAGCCGATAAGTTTGCCATGATAGAAGATGAAGATCCCCGTGAACTTTATTGGAGATTAACCACTCTTGCGGTGTCACTTCAAGATCATGGGAGCAAGGATACGGATGACAATTGGATCAAGCGCAAGTTTCTCAAGGCCATTATGCCTTATCACAAGGCCATGTCCTCCGTCATCCACCAAAGACCGGACTTCCACACTTTGTCCTCAAGTGAAGTGTTGGATGAGTTCACTGCCACGAGGATCTTGGACAAGACCGCCGACAATGCGGTGTTGTGAGCTCAACGATCAAAGAAGCCCAACCTTGCATTGAAGGCCAATGCTTGTGTGGAAGCAGAGGATGAAGAGGTTGAAGAGGAGTGTTGCCCCGAAGACACCAAATATGCCTATCATGAGCACATGGCTCATGCATCACGGCAATTTTGGGGCAACAAGAAGGTCTCAAGGCCCAACTTCAATAAGAACAATTCAAGTGGCTTCAAGGGCAAGCAACGAGTGAGGACGTGCCACAATTGTGGAAATGTCAGTCACTTTGTTGTAGATTGCCCATATGAGAAAAGAGAAGACAACGGAGGCAAGCTTATCCGAAAGGACAAGGCCAAGTCTTATCCCAACAATAACAACTTCACCAGGAAGACTCCTCCCAAAGGATTAGTGGCCCAACAAGAGTATGATGAACATGACGATGATGAAGAAGATGAGGAGATGGTCACCATGGCCACCATTGCTATTGCAACAACTCCACGGTCATCTCTCTTCGACTCAGCAAAAGAGAACATCACCGCCAAGTGCCTCATGGCTAAAGCCACCGACAAGGTAACCCCCAACATCAATTCTACCATCACTTCTAATCCTTCATTGATGGGTTGCATTGATGAGAGTGAGGGGGGAAGGAGGAGGAAAATGAATTTGAGTCTTTTATGAGTAAGCTCAAAGGTAAACCCAAGAAGCACTTTGTTGCTCTCTTGGAACAACTTGGCGAAGCCAATGACATGATCGAGGCTCGTGAGGAGACCATCTCCATGATTGAGGGTCATAGTCGAGACTATGCCGATGAGAAATCAGATCTCTCTAATGCTCTTGAAGAATAGTGTGGTCTTCATTTGGCTCTCGAGGAGTCACACAACGATGATCATGCTAAATTAAAGAAAGATCTTGATCATGGTTTAGTTGTCTCTCGTGTGCTCAATTCCGAGAAGGCAAAACTTGTGGTTGACCATGCTAGACTCAAGGAGGAGTTTGATACACTTGACAAGGTGCACAAGGTCTTCAAGAGTGTACATGCTAGCCTCAAAGAGTCTCATGATCAACTTCAAGTTTCGCTAACCAAGGAGAAAGCCACTTTTCCTCGCATGGTTTTAATTGATAATGCAAATACTACTAACCCATGTTGCGAGCAAGTGCATCTTGTTGAAGAGAATGGCAAGTTAAATAAGCAACTTGAGAAAGGCTGATACATCCATTTTGCATCATGCTTTTATATTGATGTTTATTGCATTATGGGCTGTTATTACACATTATGTAACAATACTTATGCCTTTTCTCTCTTATTTTACAAGGTTTACATGAAGAGGGAGAATGCCGGCAGTTGGAATTCTGGGCTGGAAAAGGAGCAAATATTGGAGACCTATTTTGCAGAACTCAAAAAGTCCTGAAACTCCACGAAAGTCAGTTTTGGAATATATAAAAAATATCGAGCGAAGAAAGCACCAGAGGGGGGCCATCCACCGTCCACGAGAGCGGGGGCGCGCCCTACCCCCCTGGGCGCGCCCCCCTGCCTCGTGGGCCACCTGGCAGCCCCCCAATGCCCATCTTCTGGTATAAGGTGTCTTCTGCCCTGGAAAAATACAGAAGGAAGCTTTCGAGACGAAGCGCCGCCGTCTCAAGGCAGAACCTTGGCGGAACCAATCTAGGGCTCCGGCGGAGCTGTTCTGTCGGGGAAACATCCCTGTGGGAGGGGGAAATCGTCACCATCGTCATCACCATCGATCCTCTCATCGGGAGGGGGTCGATCTCCACCAACATCTTCACCAGCACCATCTCCTCTCAAACCCTAGTTCATCTCTTGTATCCAATCATTGTATCAAAACCTCAGATTGGTACTTGTGGGTTGGTACTAGTGTTGATTACTCCTTGTAGTTGATGCTAGTTGGTTTATCCGGTGGAAGATCATACGTTCAAATCCTTTATGCATATTAATATCCCTCTGATTATGAACATGAATATGATTTGTGAGTAGTTATGTTTGTTCCTGAGGACATGGGAGAAGTCTTTTGTATAAGTAGTCATGTGAATTTGGTATTAGTTCGATATTTTGATGAGATGTATGTTATCTTTCCTCTAGTGGTGTTATGTGAACGTCGACTACATGAGACTTCACCATTGTTTGGGCCTAGATGAAGGCATTGGGAAGTAATAAGTAGATGATGGGTAGCTAGAGTGACAGAAGCTTGCAATAGAGGTTAATCATAACCCTAGTTTATGCGTTGCTTCGTACGGGGCTGATTTGGATCCATATGTTTCATGCTATGGTTAGATTTACCTTAATACTTCTTTTGTAGTTGCGGATGCTTGCAATAGAGGTTAATCATAAGTGGGATGCTTTTCCAAGTAAGGGCAGTACCCAAGCACTGGTCCACCCACATACCAAATTATCAAAGTAACGAACACGAATCATATGAGCGTGATGATAATTAGCTTGACAATAATTCCCATGTGTCCTCGGGAGCGTTTTCCTTTATATAAGAGTTTCTCCAGGCTTGTCCTTTGCTACAAAAAGGATTGGGCCATATTGCTGCACCTTATTTAATTTTACCACTTGTTACTCATTACAAATTACATTATCACAAAACTATCTGTTACCAATAATTTCAGTGCTTGCAGAGAATACCTTACTGAAAACTACCTATCATTTCCTTCTGCCACTACTAGGAAAAGGGCTATAGATAGGATTGTTATCCAAATACTAATGGCGCACCGTTGATGTGGTGCACCATTAGTAAAAAAAAATTCATTTTATTTTCAAAACTACTAATGGCGCACCAGCGGATAGTGCGCCATTAGTAGTTAAACTTCTAATGGCGCACCACATCCATGGTGCGCCATTAGTATTTTTTTTTCAAATTTTGTTTTTATTTTTTTTTCATTTTATTTTCAAAACAACTAATGGCGCACCGTGGGAGTGGTGCGCCATTAGTAGTTAAACTTACTAATGGCGCACCACTCCTACGGTGCGCCATTAGTATTTTTTTTCATTTTTTTTCAAAACTACTAATGGCGCACCGTGGGAGTGGTGCGCCATTAGTAGTTAAACTTACTAATGGTGCACCACTCCTACGATGCGCCATTAGTGTTTTTTTTTCATATTTTGTTTTTTTATTTTTTTCAAAACTACTAATGGCGCACTGTGGGAGTGGTGCGCCATTAGTAGTTGCCCACGGTGCGCCATTAGTAACTTGGCCA
>LR738715.1:833050329-833076152 GCA_902687465.1 Secale cereale | reverse complement strand
GCTGATTTTTTATATAATTTTTCTGGATTTTTCCTGGCAGTTCTCGTAATGTGAAAACCTGAAATACAAAAACAGCCGAAAACAGAAACTGGCACTGGGGTGCACTGAGTTAATAGGTTAGTCCAAATATGATCAAAAGTGTATGGAAGTGTATAAATATCATAGCAATATCACCCAAAAGAGGCATGGAGCAAGCAGAAATTATAGATACGTTTTGGACGTATCAACATCCCCAAGCTTAATTCCTGCTCGTCCTCGAGTAGGTAAATGATACCAAGAATAATTTCTGTGGTGACATGCTATTAACCATATAGGACTTTTTCATAGTCATATGACAAAAGCTTACTGAGACAATGAATCTGTAGTAATTAAGTTGCCTCATGAGAAAATCACAAAGAACTGAAAGTTTTACAATATGATATTAAAACATCAAATAGATTTGTAATGAACATGGTGTGCAAATATGATAAAGTGACATCTAGCTTGCCCCCTTTAGTGAAGCAAAACATAAATGCAGGGGCACCTTCAAGGTTTAAGTGATGACTAGATACAATGATTTCAAAATAAACGATATCACAATCATGCAAAAGACAATGCTACTTTGGGACAATGCACATTACACTCAGAATGACAATCATGCTCTCAGTAGTTGGTGCTTTTAAAAGAAGGTGGAGACTCTCGAACCGTGGCTTTTGTTGGCAAGGTTGAAAACCCGTAATCGGAAACAAAGACAAAACATGTACCAGAGCTCTTGGCTTTAAAAACAGAGGTAATACTTATTTTTTTGATTATGCATGTTTCGTCAACGAATGCTAGCAGACAACTCAATCACTTTTTGAGATGGACAAGTTTCGAGGAACGGCTCCCGAACGAGGACGATCACATCCTCTTAATCTCCTTTGTTTATCACTGCCAAAGTTTTCTGATTTCTCATGAACAAAGCGTGAAGGAGGGTTTGTTTGTTATATTAATTTTGAGCCGGGCGCACTCAATGCCAGTTCCTTCTCGTATTATGGGTTTGCACATTATACATGCAATCCCGGGGCGAAGCTTGTCCAACTTAAAAAGATAATGAATTGACCACTACTTCCTCATGAACTTACAATAGAGGCACAAAATAAGAATGCTTTTTTTCTTTGAATAATTTCGAGATGGCACATGCAAGTCTCCGTTAGGAATGGCAGGTAAATACCATGTAGGAAGATATGGTGGACTCATATGGCATAACTGGATTAAAAGGATGTGGATGCACAAGCAGTCAGTCCGCTTAGTACAGGCGAAGGTTAGCAAAAGACTGGGAGCGACCAACTAAGAGAGCAATGACGGTCATAATCATGCAGAGCGACAAAGCAACATTGAATCAGGCATGGAAGTTATATCGCTACTTAGAAACAAAAGATCATCAAATCTTGACAGACTTTCTTTACAGTCTTAAATATGCATGAGCATACGCCAAATCAATCAAAATAAATTCTCGAAGGAAGATATTACTAAACCATACCACATAATAGGCAAACAAATCATGTTGGTACTCCAATAACACATTGGAAACCCCCCAGCTATTTGACACTAACCATAAGAAAACATGAACTACTAAGCGCCATTATGCACATAGCATCTTTATCACAGACATATCAACCAATGCAACGGAAGCAAACTCTCTTTTAATAAGATAAACATGATAACTAAAGAGAGTTCAAGCAACCAACTAAACGAAAGCTCTTTAAAAAGATAAGCATGAAAGTTAAGAGCTAAGCATGATAGTAGCTATTAAAAGACAAAGAACACACACAGCAAAGATAGACATGAAAATTCTATGTTATGTTCTAGGTAGAAGTGGAGCTTGTTTCTCTCCCACATAAAGAAAGCTGAGTTCCGACTCGTTATGAAAAGCTAAAGAAAACTAAAAACAAGACGCTCCAAGCATAGAACATAACACATGAAGTGATAAAAATATAGTGGAACGAAAGACGAACTGATAATGTCGATGGAGAAGGGGATGCACGGGGGCATCCCCAAGCTTAGACGCTTGAGTCTCCTTGAATATTTCTTGGGGGTGCACGGGGGCATCCCCAAGCTTGAGCGTTTGACACTCCTGAATCTTTTTATCATCTTCCCTCGCACACTGTAAAACTCCCTTCATACATAACTCATCATAATCTGATTAGCGAGGTTAGTACCCATAATAAAATAATTGTACCTTGCTGGAAATAAAGATATTCTTGAAGGTCTACTGTTTCTCAAGAATGCCAAAAGGTTTTTGCAAAGAAAAAGCAAGCTCCAGGTTTGCAAAATGAAGGAAAGGCAAAACAGGACAGAATTTGTGAAAAACAGAAAAGCAGGTAGTAAATGATTTGTTCAGGGCACTTCTGCAACTCTAAGCAAAAAACTCAGAACAGACGCACGAAAGACAATTATATAGAGCACGCTGTCGAAAATATTCAGACCAAAAAGATGATCTGGTGATTTTATACGAATTTTTCTATCCAAGGATAGAATCTGTTTCCTGGACAGCACGTCACAACTTTTAAACTTTCTTGCAATCAGAGGCTATACTTGGCACAAAATTGAAAAGCAAAGATACAATGATGATGCTACTGTAGTAAACAACATCAAGACACAACAAAAGCAAAATAAAATTTATTCATTGGGCTGCCTCCCATGAGCGCTTTCTTTTATGCCTTTAAGCTAGGCATAATGCATAAAGGAATTAATATCCATCATAATAATCGGAGCTATAGATTGCTTCAAATGGTTCCTCAACAAGTTCACTCTTGTTCCTTCTAGGAAAGGGGTACACACCTTTTGCCTTTCCGCGCAAGCGGATTTGTCCCTTACCATATCAATGAAGCCTTTTACTTCTCGGAGGAAGTCCCTTCCAAGCACTATATTTCCTTGGTTTGGCTCCATGATGAAAAAATCAATCATTGCAATCCCTTTAAGGAATTTAACTGGCACGTCTTTTATTCTTCCCTGGATTTCAGAAATATCTCCATTAGTGTGTTCATGATAAGATGGTAATCTTGAAGGAAATATGCCCTAGAGGCAATAATAAAGATGTTATTTGTATTTCCTTATATCATGATAAATGTCTTTTATTCATGCTAGAATTGTATTAACCGGAAACTTAATACATGTGTGAATACATAGACAAAACAGTATGTCCCTAGTATGCCTCTACTAGACTAGCTCATTGATCAAAGATGGTTATGTTTCCTGGCCATGGACATGAGTTGTCATTTGATCAACGGGATCACATCATTAGGAGAATGATGTGATGGACAAGACCCATCCGTTAGCATAGCACTATGATCGTTTAGTTTTACTGCTATTGCTTTCTTCATGACTTATACATGTTCCTATGACTATGAGATTATGCAACTCCCGAATACCGTAGGAACACCTTGTGTGCTATCAAACGTCACAACGTAACTGGGTGATCATAAAGATGCTCTACAGGTGTCTCCGAAAGTATTCGTGGTGTTGGCATAGATCAAGATTAGGATTTGTCACTCCGAGTGTCGGAGAGGTATCTCTGGGCCCTCTCGGTAACACACATCACAATAAGCCTTGCAAGCAAAAGACTAATGAGTTAGTCACGAGATGATGTGTTACGGAACGAGTAAAGAGACTTGCCGGTAACGAGATTGAACTAGGTATAGAGATACCGACGATTGAATCTCGGGCAAGTAACATACCGTTTGACAAAAGGAACAACGTATGTTGTTATGCGGTTCTGACCGATAAAAGATCTTCGTAGAATATGTAGGAGCCTATATGAACATCCAGGTTCCGCTATTGGTTATTGACCGGAGATGAGTCTCGGTCATGTCTACATAGTTCTCGAACCCGTAGCACTACTAGAAAAAAGGCTATAGGTAATATCACTATTAGTGGCGCACCAGAGATGTGGTGCGCCACTACTATATAGCAGTGGCGCACCACAAACAGGTGCTCCACTAATAGTGACATTACTAGTGGCGCACCAGGTGTGCGGTGCGCCACTGGTAAGTTTTTGAACAGTATACCAGCCATGCCAGCCTTACCAGTGGCGCACCAGGGCAAGGTGCGCCACTACTATCAAAAATAGTAGTGGCGCACCTTGCCCTGGTGCGCCACTGGTAAGTTTTTGAACAGTATACCAGCCATGCCCAGCCTTACCAGTGGCGCACCAGGGCAAGATGCGCCACTACTATCAAAAATAGTAGTGGCGCACCTTGCCCTGGTGCGCCACTGGTAAGGCTGGGCATGGCGGTGGTCAAAAAAAAAACATAGCAGTGGCGCACCCCTTCACTGGTGCGCCACTAGTATTCCTGGCTACTAGTGGCGCACCAGTGAAGGGGTGCGCCACTGGTAACCTGGGAGCATTTGCTACTTAGGCAGCCACCACCTACCACACACACTCACTTTCCCCCCTCCACCAAAACAAATCTGGTCGTCTTGCTCCTCCTCCTCACCTCATTTGCACCATTGATTCACCCAAATTAAGTGGTTAAATTTCCTTTTTTTGATAGGTAAGTAAGGGGAAAGCTTTCTTTATGTTCTGGATCTACTTTTCTCTCCGTCTCCAACAACGTACACACTTTTTATGGCCTAGAGATGTACATATGTTTGTGGTGTTGCATATGTTTGTGTTTGCAGGTACCGGTATTTGAAATGCGATAGTTGCCAATATTTTGCCGGAATGTTGATTCATTTCCGTTTCGGCGAGAATTTGGCACTATGTGCATTCTTTTTGGTCCTATTTTTAGGCAAAGTCATGCCAAATTTTTTTTTTCTAAAATATCATTTTGCTCTACCCCGCAGGCGACCATGGTCCGCACGATGACCGAAGGCATCGTAAATAGGTTTTTGAGCTCCGCGAAGGCCGAGATGCTTCAAAAGAACGAGACGGAGATAAGATGTCCGTGTCGAAGATGCAAGCTGAAGAGCCTTATTGCGGACCCGGATTCCGGGCAGGTGCAGGACCACTTGCTCTTGCGTGGTTTCATGGATGGCTATCGGTGGCAAGGTGATGAAGATGACTATGAAGTCATCCATGGGGGCCGGGCAAGCAGAAAAAAGGAAGGGCAGCAAGACAATAGCGGCGAGGGCGGGCGAGAAGACGAAGAATCTCCAGGACATGATCACGAAGTAGATGCAGGACACGGTCATCATGTAGAAGATGCCGGACATGATGATGAGGAAGATCAAGACGAAGGGCATGATCATGAAGATGAAGATACCGGAGCAGACGACGATGGACCATCGATGGGCTGGGTGCATGACCCTCATATTCAAGAGCTGCTTCGCAAGCAGACGGGTAACGCAAGAGCTGCCGCCCGAGAGAAAGCCAAGCTGGATCAACTGGAGACAGACGCGGTTACTCCATTGTATGAAGGATGCAGGCCCGAGGATACCCGCCTGAAAGTAACGCTCATGGCTCTGGAGATGAAGGTAAAACACAAAATGACCGACGCATGCTTCGACGAGAACATGTCATTCTGGCACGAACGTCTTCCGAAGGGGAACAAGTGCCCGACCAGTTTCGAGGAGGCGAAGAAAATCGTGTGTCCTCTGGATTTACCGCACGTGAAATACCATGTGTGCATGAACGATTGCATCATTTATCGGGACGAGCACGCGGAGTCTACCATATGTCCGGTGTGCGGCGTCAGTCGATACAAGAAGAGGAAGAAAGCTCCTCGAAAAGTGGTGTGGTACTTTCCGATCACTCCTCGTCTGCAGCGGTATTTCGCGGACCCTAAGCTAGCAAAGCTCCTACGTTGGCACGCGGATAGGGAGGAGAAGAAGCGAGAAGATGACGGAAATGATCCGGAGATAAATAAAAAAGACAAGATGCTGAGTCACCCTAAGGACGCGAGCCAGTGGCAAGCGTTGAACTTCGAAGACACAGAATTTGGGGACGATCCAAGGAACATCGTGCTGGGCGCGAGCACCGATGGAGTCAATCCGTTTGGCAGCCAGAGAAGCACACGGAAAGTCATCGCAAAGGCAAAAAGGCCAAGAAGATCGAATATGACTACCCTCCCGCGTGCTTCACTCTAAGTCAGAAGGAGATCGAGCAGTTTTTCACCTGCCTCGTAGGAGTAAAACTTCCTTACGGTTACGCGGGGAAGATAAGCAGATACCTAGACTCAGCGAAGCAGAAGTTCAGCGGGATGAAGTCTCACGACTGTCACGTGCTGATGACGCAGATACTTCCAGTTGCAATCCGTGGGATCATGGACGCGCACGTCCGTGACACGCTATTTGGCCTATGCAACTTTTTCGACGTCATCTCTCGGAAGTCTGTTGGCGTGAGGCAACTCAGAAGGCTACAGGAAGAGATCGTGGTGATACTATGCGAGCTTGAGATCTACTTCCCGCCCGCATTCTTCGACGTTATGGTGCATCTGCTGGTCCATATCGTGGAGGATATCATCCAACTGGGGCCGACGTTCCTGCACAGCATGATGCCGTTCGAAAGGATGAATGGTGTCATCAAAGGATACGTTCGCAACAGGGCACATCCAGATGGAAGCATAGCAAAGGGCTTTCTGACCGAAGAGTGCATCTCCTTCTGCACGAATTATCTAGGCATCGAGAACCCCGTTGGTCTGCCCGTCAACAGGCACCTCGGCAGGCTCGCTGGATGGGGTCACCGCGAGGGTCGCCGCGAAATGCATGTCGACTTCATGGGTCGACTCGCCGACTTTGAAAGAGCAAACCTAGTCGCGCTACAACACATAGACGTGGTCGATCCTTGGGTGGTAGAGCACAAAATCTTTATTGAGAAGACGTACAATGACCGAGGCCAACAGAGGACGGAGGGAGCTATAATCAAAGAGCACAACTCATGTTTCACGCGTTGGTTCAAGGAGAAGCTTCTGTCGTACCCTTTACATGAGGATTCTTCCGCGGAAGAAAAACTCATATACGCCTTGTTACAGGGCGCCGAGCACAACCTGATGACCTATGAGGCGTACGATATCAACGGCTACACATTCTACACCGAGGAAAAGGACATGAAGAGCGATTATCAGAACTCCGGGGTAACGATGGAATCCTACACCGGTAACGACAAGGACAGATACTACGGAAGGATCGAGGAGATCTGGGAGCTGAGCTACGCTGGAGAGAAGGTCCCGATGTTCCGTGTCAGATGGGCCAAGAGCGTCCTAAAAGAAGACCAGTATTTCACCACCATGGTTATACCATAAGCCAAATCCAAGACCGCGGGCGCAAACGTCACCGCGAAAAATGAGCCATGGGTACTGGCTTCCAAAGTGGACCAATGCTTCTTCATTACCGACCCGTCAAAGCCCAGTCGTGTTGTCGTGAGGAGAGGCAAAAGGAACATCATCGGAATGGATGGAGTCGCCAATGAGCAAGACTTTGACAAGTACGGCGACCCGAAGATGGAAGATGACGACGACGATGAAGTACCATACACCACAAGAAGAAGCAGGACCACCCTACCTAAAGGACGTCCGTTCAAGAGAAGATCAATTCAAGGGGTTCCGGGGCTAAATTATTCAACCGCGAGGAAGAAGGGCAAGAAGATTGTGAAAAGATAGCTAAGATTGAATCACGACGTGTCGGCCGCGTGTGTGTGTGTGTCAGTGGCAAGCTCAATTATTACATGCAACTAAATTATTACATGTATCACTTGATTTCAACCATGTCATCTAATTCTAAATCTTTGCACAATGGTTTTATCACTCCATTTGCATTTTCCTATTCTTTTATCTCAAATCTTAAATTATCAAATGTATGTTCAAATGTATGTTGTTTAACAATATTTACATTCAAATACATTCAAATTATCAAATGTATCTCCATTTGCACAATGGTTTAACAATATTTACATTCAAATGTATGTTGTTTAACAATATTTACATTCAAATACATTCAAATACTCAAATACATTCAAATATATTTAATAGAAAACTAAAAAAGAACTGACAAAAACAGTAAAGAAAAAACACAGAAAAAGGTAAAAAAATGTTTAAAGACCGGACTAGTGCAACCAATAGACATATATACATCAAAAACAATTTTTTTCACAATGGTTTTATCACTCCATTTGCATTTTCCTATTCTTTTATCTCAAATCTTAAATTATCAAATGTATGTTCAAATGTATGTTGTTTAACAATATTTACATTCAAATACATTCAAATTATCAAATGTATGTTCAAATGTATCTCCATTTGCACAATGGTTTAACAATATTTACATTCAAATGTATGTTGTTTAACAATATTTACATTCAAATACATTCAAATACTCAAATACATTCAAATATATTTAATAGAAAACTAAAAAAGAACTGACAAAAACAGTAAAGAAAAAACACAGAAAAAGGTAAAAAAATGTTTAAAGACCGGACTAGTGCAACCAATAGACATATATACATCAAAAACATTTTTTTTAAAGATTGAAAAAAATTGGGGCCGCCAGGATTCGAACCCTGGCTGGCTGGGTTATGCATCAAGGGTCCAACCACTAGGCCATGACAGTACTTCTGTCCATAACACAGACGCGGGCTCTTTTAACCACTAGGCCATGGCAGTAATGGCGCACTACCAGAGATGTGCGCCATTGTTAGCGCTGCCATCCGCACTTGTTCCTCGATCCCCCTCTCCTCACTAGCTCCCCGGCCGCCGCACTTGTTCCTCGATCTCCTCTTATCCCCTCCCCTGTCGCCGCCACAGCCCCCCATCCCCTGCGACGACGCCCCCTCCGACGCCACCGCCGGCCGCTGGGTCCCGACCCCGTCTCCCCCGCCGCCTCCCCTCCCCTGCTGCCCCGCCGCCGGTCCCCCACCGCCGCCTTTCCCTCTCCGCGCCGGAGAAGAGGGGTGCGGCTGGCCCCGGCCCGGGCGTCGCTCGACCGCGCCGCGGTGCTCCTCGACGCCGCCGCCGCCGTCGGGGCCGCCGCGACGGGGACGGGGTACTCGCAGGCGAGCTACTACACCTCGCTCGGGCTCTTCGTGCTCTCCGTGCCGGGGCTCTGGTCGCTCATCAAGCGCTCCGTCAAGTCCAAGGTCTCTCTCCTGCCCCCTTTGTCCAAATCTGCTTCCTTGCTTGCCCTCTGTTTCTGAAATCTAGCTTATTCCCGTGGTCTGTCGTCATTTCCATCGTCTTATTTAGCTCTTCGGTTTGATACAGTGCTAGGTTTGCATAAATTTTGAAATGATACGTTGTAGGATTTCAAATCCAAGGTCTCCTACAAACTTGCGCCCTTCCATGTCCTCTGTTTTTGAACAGTCTGGCGATTATAAGAGGTCAACTGTGCTGCTAATTAATGCTCGTATTATCGGTTCCAATTTCGCTTGCTGAGCAGCAACCGTTTATTTCTGTTTGTTGTTTGTCAGGTTAAAAACAGTACGCGGTGTAGTGTATGTGCGTTAGTTTCTCAGTTTTTTCATTTTCTGGCTGTAATACTCTAGGTAGATTGGTAGCATAGCAGCCATGGTGCCGGAGGGCGCTGGCTCTTTTATGTATATCTACCAGGGAGGCTGGACTTGTTTTGTCAGTTTCATGATGAAATGAAATGAATCCGGTCCTTAATTGGAAAGAAATATATGCTATTATCAATCAGGCTCATGTGTTCTTCTTGGATGTATGTATTCCTTGTTTCTTGGCCAATGATAGTAACACTTGCTCCTACGTATTTTGAAGTAGTTTTCAAATGTGCGCATTGCTATCTAGTTTCAGACGTGCCGCATTGCTAGCTAGCCAGATGTTGTAAACTGATGAACAGCCATGCACAGAACACTGGCATGCACAAGCTAGATCGGTGAAGTACTCTGGTTACTGTAGTAGTTGCCTGTTAAGAAGTAAAAAAACTGCAGGTGCTGAATTTAGAAGTCATGCTTCTCTGTGTATTGATACGCTGAACTTTTATACAGCTTAGATATACAGCTATGCAGCTTAGACAGGGATCTACTTGAGGTAGCGGAATCACGGATATCTGTGTACTCTTGCATATAGTATTTCAGCAGTTTTCTTTAGTCTTTGAATTTTCCTCGTAGTATGTCAGGTTAAAACCGTCCTGCCAATAAGCCCTTCTTGGTTTAAAAACATAGCTCTGCCGAGTCTAGTTTGTAGGCCCCAATGTTTAGGCATGTGAGCCTCTGCTGCAACTTTGTGTGCTTGATCACTCAAACAAAAATTAACCGTCTAGTGCATTGATTTTTGGCCAGAGTAGTGCCACCAACCTTTTGGATTTTGATGCTGAATGCCACCTGCTTCTGCAGTTTCTGCATATTCAGCCGTTTTTGAATCTTAAGCAAGTTGCTAGTCTGTTGATATTTTGGACAGTCCTCCCGTGAGGCAGTCATGAGGACCAGGAAGTGTAGGGTCACTGTGATGAAATTCTATCTCTGGAATACCTCTTCCTCGTCCTAACTTAAAGGAAATAGAAAGGAGTCGGTCAGGTTTAATACTGTTGTCATGTGAGTGTAACAGCAGGTGACAGGCTGCTCGTTTTAAGCTTATGTACGAATAAAGTGCATATCACCCAGGTACTCTCTTAGACAGAGGTCTACCCGAGGAACTGAAATCACGGATATCTGCATGCTCTTGCATATAGTATTGCAGCCCTTTACAGGATTCTAGGGATTTTCCCCGTTCTAGGTGAAATTGAACCGTCCTACCAATAAACCCTTCTGGGGGTTAAAAGATAGCTTAGTTGAGTTTATTTTGTAGACTCCAATGTTTAGGCATGTGTGCCTGTGCTGCAAGTGTGTGTACTAGACCACTCTAAAGATTTGGGGGGTAGTATTTCTTATTTTAGAGCACCTTTGCTGAATATATTTCCACCTTTATCATATATTTCCACCTTTTTCTACAACAGTGCACAGAATAGATGCATGAGTGCATCTTTGATGAAGCACAACCCATAATACTGATGGAAAAGACTTCTTATGATTGGTATGACTGTTCTTAAGGAGGGAAAGTGCTGGTAATAATAACCTTTACAGGAAGGCAGTCAACAGCAAAATTTTGTTGTGCATATATGGAAGATATGCCATTTTTTGGCATGGTGATTTTGCAGGTACCCCGAGAGGCCCTTGAGTTTGCCGGAATGTCGATTAACTTCCGTTCCGGCAAGTTCGGGTACTCCATATGTCCTATTTTCAGCAAAGGTCATGCTGAAATTTTCCGTGAATTTTAGCATGACTTTGCTAAAAATAGGACATATGGGGTACTTGCGACTAATGCATGGGCCGGGGTATCTTAGTATGCCTCGGTGTCGACAAATCCTAAGTGATGAGACCGTAGCTTTTAGGATGCCTCGGTGTCGACAAACCCTAAGTGATGAGACCATGATAATTCCTCACAAACCCTTAATGATGAGATCTTGTTCCTTGACAATAACCAACTTTTTGACCAAACTTTTTTCCTATTTAGAGCGAACATGGCCGACAACGATGAGGCCGGCGGTTCGGGCGGCGGCAAGCCATTCTGGGAGCTGTCCCAGGAGATGGAGGAATACCCTCACCGCTATGAGGACGCCGCGGAAGACACCGATCCCGACTACACAACCCCTAGTGGCGTCGGGGATGACACCACTGATGGTGCCGCCGGGGATGCCACCACTGATGATGGCAGCGAACGCACAGATGGCAGCCAACCGAAGAGGCAACGGAAGGACCGGCGCCCGAACGTGCTCGGCACCGTCAAGGAGGAATTTACTGAAGTGTCCTCCAGTGGGCATCCAACGGCGCCCAAAGAATTAGTCAGTGGGTACGCGGGACAACTCGGGTGCATTGTCCGGAGCACCGTCACGATCAACACCGAGAACCTAAGGCAACGTGAATGAGGGAATTTGCGGATCCTCCTCTTCACGAAGCTGCACGAACGATACAAGTTCCCCGGTGACTTCGCAAACACACGCCTCTTAGGGAATAAAGTGAACAGTGCCGCCCTCACGAAGATGAGCACGGCCCTGGCTTCTTGGAGAGCCCGGGTGAAGAAAATGATTGAAAGAGGTGATAGTTATGAGAAGATCAAGGAGAAAAATCCTTCGATCAGCAAAGCTGACTACCTGGAGTTCAAGACCAAGTGCGAGAGCAACGCATCCGTGGAATCAAGTCAGTGGGGGAAAGAAATGCGGGAATTGAACTTAGGGGTCCACACACTCGGTCCCGGCGGTTACAGAGTGGCGGAACCTAAATGGGACAAGGAGGACGCGGAGCGTGTCGAGCAAGGCCTACCGCCCCTCTTCGATAAATACCGCCATGAAAAGCAGACCAGGAACTTTATCAGAGCCCGGTACAAGGAGGACCCGGTAACAAAGGAGCTTACCACGGATCCAAAGGTGAAGGCGCTTGAGCTTGTTCTGGTAAGGAATACACCCCCGCGTAATTAGCTCCATATGGTTGCATTCTAATTAATGAAGCCAAATTTCTAAATGGTTCACGTTACTTCCGCAGGAAACTGAAAGCAGTAGCGCGGGGTCCCCGTCTGCCCCTTGGGACACCACTTTAAATAGGGCGTTGAATGTAATGAAACAGAAGGATAAGTTAGCTAAGCCGACGTCAGCTGGTCGTGTGGCCGGCGAAGGCTTGTCCACGAAATGGTCGGAATACTATAAGACTGGGCGAAAGGAGAGAAAGACCAGCTTGGAAAGCCAGGAGGTTAAAGAACTCAAGGCAAAAGTGGCGCAGATTCCTCAGATAGTCGAAGAGCAAGTGCGAGACCAAGTGCGAGACCAACTGGGAGCGACGATCACCGCCATTATGCCTACCTTGCTTGAGGGGCTGCGGGGGTGGTTTGCGGGCGGCCAACAGGGGCCGCCCCCGATTCCCAGCTTGACGGGCAGCAACTCGCACACCGCGCCGGCAGTGGTGTCTCCGGCGGAGGCGTCATTGGTGTCTCCGGTGCCGGCGCCGGCATTGGAGCTTGATGCACCCGGGTGTGGGAAGAATACGCCGGCCGGCACCTCGGCAGCAAGCGGCCCCTCCGTCACTTGCACGCCCGTCGTTGGCGGTGCCTCGACATTAGCCGAGCTCGACGCCATCACGGTAACTAAGCCTCGGCCGATGACTTCATCTCCTTGCCTTTGACTGGGCATCCCTGACGCCCTACATGTTTTCGCAGGGTGCCGCCAACGAAGTTCCATGCACTCTCCTGCACTTCGTGGACGGCAAGTTGATCGATGTCGCCAAGGCCAAAATCGTTGAACCGGGCAACCGCGTGTTCCACCATAATCCGATGCCACCCACCGTGTATAGGGTTCAACTGGTTCGGGTGCTGCGGGGCTGCGACGACTTGTTACCTCCGTATCGACCCCATGGGGCCGACGAAGACGATGTGATGACCCTCGGCGCCTGCTTCAACTGGCCATTGCTTTGGCCGAAGAGCCAGATTCGTTTGGGGGCGGGGGTCACCACCCCACAGACAACACCGCCAGTCCTGCCGGCGCCAAGCCATGGCAAGACCGCCGCAACGCTACCGCCGTCAGCTGATCCGGGCATGCATATGGCACAGGATCCGGACGTCGACGACGGTACATTTGTCAACGTCGATGACTACTTCAACGAACATGGTGGGTACGGTGACGAATTCTTGGCGCGTCCTTCTCAAGAACCCAACCCTGCAAAAGTCGATCGCGATCTAGCTGGTACCGCGGAGAAACCCAATTGCAACAGGCGTCGTCTGTTCGGTTCTCAGGAGACGCCTCCAGCTGCCGCCTTCACCGAGACTCAAGCAGCCGAGGTGGGAAATATTATCAGCCCCACCACACTCAAGAAGGTGGTCTCTGAGCAGACCTCGATCCCATTACATCAGCAGAAGCCAAAGAAGGGACGGAAAAGAAAAACTAACAAGGGTGCGAGCCAGCCGGCACCGAGTACGATCCGTGCTCAGGACGGGCCACCAATACCTAAGGATATCATGAGGGCGGTGCATGTGGCGGGTAGGCCGATGCTACCGGCTAATCTGTTCAAGGCTGCAACCGGTGCTATGCGGAGTCTGCATGACAGTGTTCTTTCTATGGAGAAGCGGCGTCTCTCCGAGAAAGATGACTCATACCCGGTTTTCATGGCCAAGGTGCCAGAGGGCAAGGGCTTTGTCGATGGCACCATCGGGAGTATGATCGTCCTGCGGTTTGATGACATCTTCGCTATGTTTAACCTTCATCCGCTGCACTACACCTTCATTCGGCTATTTTCGCTCAATATGGAGATGCAGATCATTAGAGACAAGACCCCGGACATCGTGATAGTCGACCCCTTCTACATGCGTGCCAAGCACTTGGACAGCGCTGGGGACCGGCAAGTCGCGAGTTCATACCTCGAAGGCGTCATTATGGCGAACAAAGATAAGGATACCTTCCTCGTGCCTTACTTTCCCGAGTAAGTCATCCCCTCACCGCCCCCGTAACATATGATTTCTTAGATTTCAATCGTTCTTTTTTTTTCCTAACATTCCGTGTTTTGTGCAGTGACACACGTTGCACACTCATCCTCTTAAGCCCGAAATATTCCACGGCCACGTATTTCGACTCGGACCGTCAGTCGAAGAAAAACTACACAAATATCAAGAAAGTTCTTGATGATGCTCTCCCCGCTACGCCAAATCTGGAGGCACCTTCAGGAAGGAAATGTGTAGGTACGGCAAGCACGTGTTCACCCACGTAACGACGTTCCCCTGCGTCAAGCAGCCGCCTAGCAGTCAGAAGGATGCCTACTACGCCCTCCATCACATGCGGGCGATCGTACGGGACCATAATCACCTTATGCTACCAAAGGGTCTCCAAGATTGGGCCGCACGCTTGTCGGCAATCCAGGACATGGACATCAGACAAGAATTCTTTCGCATCCAGTCGGAGTTTGCGGAAATCATCTGTCAAGATGTCCTTCGTACCTCGGGGCAGTTCCACCTCAAATATCAACCGTCCAACAGTGAAATAGAAACAACGCTACAAATGCAGGCTGACAACGACCGCACATTCATGACGCCGACGGATGACGGCGGCTTCATCCACGCTCCGGTCCCTGAGTCGAGTCGAAGAAAGTATTGATGGTATGTAGTTTTGAAATGTCGATTAGCTCGTGTTGTAATTAAACTTTAATGAACTTGTATGTCTCTTTAGTTTGGACAGTCGTTCAACTTATATGTAATCGATGCTATTTATTAGTAGGACCATGAACCGTGCTATTAATGTGTTGCTTTTCTCTTCCGATCCTTTTGTTGCATACTTATATATTATCTGTGAATTGCTACTAACGTTTTGTTTGTCTAGTGCATAGAGATGCCGTCGTACGTCGTGTACAAGGGTAGGGTTCCCGGAGTCTATGACGACTGGGAGGAGTGTCGGAGACAGGTTCACCGTTTCAGCGGTAACAGTTACAAAGGGTACACCACTAGGGCGGAGGCGGAAGCTAGATACGAGCGCTATCTAGAGGGAGAGAGGAGGGAGCGGAGGAGGAACCGGATGAAGACTAGTTTCATCACGATGATGCTCATCGTGACCGCAGCTCTCTTCTATGTGATGGTAGTTTAGATGATATCAACTTTGTAATGTGACGACAAACTCGCTACTCGGTCTCGAGACCTAAACTTGTCTAATATTTGAACTTTGTTCGCTATTTCGAATTCGGAGACTAATGTGATGAATTGTATTATGTGCTGTTTATATTCTGTGATGTATTGTATTATGTGCTGTTTATATTCTGTGATGTATTGTATTTTGTAACCTGTGCAAATACCAGAAATGCAAAAAGAAATTCCTAGAAATAATAGTAGTGGCGCATCATATAGCACATTAGTGGCGCACCTAGTGGGGATATCAGTGGCGCACCCCTTAGGGTTATCAGTGGCGCACCCCTTAGGGTTACCAGTGGCGCACCACATAGGCATACCAGTGGCGCACCCCTTAGGGTTACTAGTGGCGCACCACATAGGCATACCAGTGGCGCACCAGTGGTGCGCCACTGTTATTGGGATTAACAGTGGCGCACCACTGGTGCGCCACTAGTATTCCTTATTAGTGGCGTGGTATTAGTGGCCCACCCATGGTGCGCCACTAATGGCAATATTGGGTGCGCCACTAATAGCCTTTTTTCTAGTAGTGTAGGGTCCGCACGCTTAACGTTTGATGACGATCGGTATTATGAGATTATGAGTATTGATGTACCGAAGGTAGTTCGGAGTCCCGGATGAGATCACGGACATGACGAGGAGTCTCGGAATGTTCGAGACATAAAGATTGATATATTGGACGGCTATACTCGGACACCGGAAGTATACCGGAAAAGTTTCGGATTTATCGGGAATGCCGGAGGGGGTTACCGGAACCCCCTAGGAGAGGGGATGGTCCATAGTGGGCCTAAAGGGAAAGAGAGAGGCAGCCCATAGGGCTGGCCGGCGCCCCCACCTAGGGTTCTTGGTTGGACTAGGATTGGAGGGGGCGCCACCTCTCCTATTCCTTTCCCCCTTCCTTCTTTTGGTGAATCCTACTAGGAATAGGATTGCAATCCTATTCCTAGTAGGAGTCCACTCCCTAGCCGCACCAGGAAGGGCCGGCCGGCCTCCCCCCTTGCTCCTTTATATACGGGGGCAGGGGGACACCCAAAGACACACAAGTTGAATTGTTTTAGCCGTGTGCGGTGCCCCCCTCCACAGAATCACACCTCGGTCATACCGTTGCGGAGCTTAGGCGAAGCCCTGCACCGGTGAACACATCATATCCGTCACCACGCCGTCGTGCTGACGAAACTCTCCCGTGAAGCTCAACTGGATCAAGAGCTCGTGGGACGTCATCAAGCTGAACGTGTGCTGAACGCGGAGGTGCCGTACGTTCGGTGCTTGATCGGTTGGATCGCGAAGAAGTTCGACAACATCAACCGCGTCACTTGACGCTTCCGCTCCCGGTCTACGAGGGTACGTAGACACACTCTTCCCTCTCGTTGCTATGCATCTGGTAGATAGATCTTGCGTGATCGTAGGAAAATTTTAAAATACTACGTTCCCCAACAGTGGCATCATGAGCCAGGTCTATGCGTAGATGATATGCACGAGTAGAACACAAGTGAGTTGTGGACGATACTAGTCATACTGCTTACCAGCATGTCATACCTTGATTCGGCGGTATTGTTGGATGAAGCGGCCCGGACCGACATTACGCGTACGCTTACGCGAGACTGGTTCTACCGACGTGCTTCGCACACAGGTGGCTGGCGGGTGTCAGTTTCTCCAACTTTAGTTGAATCAAGTGTGGCTACGCCCGGTCCTTGTGAAGGTTAAAACAGCACATACTTGACGAAATATCGTTGTGGTTTTGTATGCGTAGGTAAGAACGGTTCTTGCTAAGCCCGTAGCAGCCACGTAAAACTTGCAACAACAAAGTAGAGGACGTCTAACTTGTTTTTGCAGGGCATGTTGTGATGTGATATGGTCAAGACATGATGAGTTATACGGTTTTGTATGAGATGATCATGTTTTGTAAAGTTATCGGCAACTGGCAGGAGCCATATGGTTGTCGCTTTATTGTATGAAATGCAATCGCCATGTAATTGCTTTACTTTATCACTAAGCGGTAGCGATAGTCGTAGAAGCAATAGTTGGCGAGACGACAACGATGCTACGATGGAGATCAAGGTGTCGCGCCGGTGACGAAGGTGATCATGAAGGTGCTTTGAAGATGGAGATCAAAAGCACAAGATGATGGCCATATCATGTCACATATTTTGATTGCATGTGATGTTTATCTTATTATGCTTCTTATTTTGCTTAGAACGACGGTAGCATTATAAGATGATCCCTTACTAAATTTCAAGGTATAAGTGTTCTCCCTGAGTATGCACCGTTGCGAAAGTTCGTCGTGCCGAGACACCACGTGATGATCGGGTGTGATAAGCTCTACGTTCAAATACAACGGGTGTAAGCCAGTTTTGCACACGCAGAATACTCGGGTTAAACTTGACGAGCCTAGCATATATAGATATGGCCTCGGAACACTGGAGACCGAAAGGTCGAGCGTGAATCATATAGTAGATATGATCAACATAAGATGTTCACCATTGAAACTACTCCATCTCACGTGATGATCGGACATGGTTTAGTTGATTTGGATCACGTGATCATTTAGATGACCGGAGGGATGTCTATCTAAGTGGGAGTTCTTAAGTAATATGATTAAATTGAACTTTAATTTATCATGAACTTAGTCCTGGTAGTATTAGCATATCTATGTTGTAGATCAATAGCTCGCGATGTTGCTCCCCGTTTATTTTTCATATGTTCCTAGAGAAAACCAAGTTGAAAGATGTTAGTAGCAATGATGCGGAATTGTTCCGTGATCTGAGGATTATCCTCATTGCTGCACAGAAGAATTATGTCCTTGATGCACCGCTAGGTGACAGACCTATTGCAGGAGCAGATGTAGACGTTATGAACGTTTTGACAAAAGCTCGACATGATGACTACTTGATAGTTTATAGTGCACCATGCTTTACGGCTTAGAACCGGGACTTCAAAAACGTTTTGAACGCCACGGAGCATATAAGATGTTCCAAGAGTTGAAATTAGTATTTCATACTCATGCCCGTGTCGAGAGGTATAAGACCTCTGACAGTACTTTGCCTACAAGATGGAGGAGAATAGCTCAACCAGTGAGCATGTGCTCAGATTGTCTGGGTACTACAATTACTTGAATCAAGTGGGAGTTATTCTTCCAGATAAAATAGTAATTGACAAAGTTCTCTAGTCACTATCACCAAGTTAGTAGAACTTCATGATGAACTATAATATGCAAGGGATGACGAAGGTAATTCCCGAGCTCTTCGCGATCCTGAAATCGGCGAAGGTAGAAATCAAGAAAGAGCATCAAGTGTTGATGGTTAATAAGACCACTTGTTTCAAGTAAAGGGCAAAGGGATAGAAGGGGAACTTCAAAAAGGAATGACAAGCAAGTTGTCACACCCGTGAAGAAACCCAAAGCTAAACTCAAGCCTGAAACAAGCGCTTCTACTGCAAAGGAAATGGTCACTAGAAGTGGAACTGCCCAAGATATTTGGCGGATAAGAAGGATGGCAAAGTGAACAAAGGTATATTTGATATACAGATTATTGATGAGTATTTTACTAGTGTTCATAGCAACCCCTCGGTATTTGATATTGGTTCAGTTGCTAAAGAGTAGTAACTCGAAGTGGGAGTTGCATAATGAACATAAACTAGTTAAAGGATGAAGTGACGATGTGTATTGGAAGCAGTTCCAAGATTGATATGATCATCATCGCACACTCCCTATACTTTCGGGATTAGTGTTGAACCTAAATAAGTGTTATTTAGTGTTTGTGTTGAGCATGAATATGATTTGATCATGTTTATTGCAATACGGTTATTCATGTAAGTTAGAGAATAATTGTTGTTCTGTCTACATGAATAAAACCTTCTATGGTCATACACCCAATGAAAATGGTTTGTTGGATCTCGATCGTGTGATACACATATTCATAATATTGAAGCCAAAAGATGCAAGGTTAATAATGATAGTGCAACTTATTTGTGGCACTGCCGTTTAGGTCATATTGGTGTAAAACGCATGAAGAAACTCCATAATGATGGACTTTTGGAATCACTTGATTATGAATCACTTGGTACTTGCGAACCATGCCTCATGGGCAAGATGACTAAAACTCCGTTCTCCGGAACTGTGGAGCGAGCAATAGATTTGTTGGAGATCATACATACAGATGTATGTGGACCAATGAGTGTTGAAGCTCGCGGCGGGTATCGTTATTTTCTGACCTTCACTGATGATTTGAGCAGATATGGGTATATCTACTTAATGAAGCACAAGTCTGAAACATTTGAAAAGTTCAAAGAATTTCAGAGTGAAGTAGAGAATCATCATAACAAGAAAATAAAGTTTCTACGATCTAATCATGGAGAAGAATATTTGAGTTACGAGTTTGGTCTTCATTTGAAACAATGTGGAATAGTTTCACAGCTCACGCCACCCGGAACACCACAGCATAATGGTGTATCCGAACGTCGTAACCATACTTTATTGGATATGGTGCGATCTATGATGTTTCTTACCGATTTACCACTATCGTTTTGGGTCATGCATTAGAGACAGCTGCATTCACGTTAAATAGGGCACCATCTAAATCCGTTGATACGACACCTTATGAACTTTGGTTTAGCAAGAAACCAAAGTTGTCGTTTCTTAAAGTTTGGGGCTGCGATGCTTATGTGAAAACACTTCAACCTAATAAGCTCGAACCCAAGTCGGAAAAATGTGTCTTCATAGGATACCCAAAAAGAGACTGTTGGGTACACCTTCTATCACAGATCCGAAGGCAAAATATTCGTTGCTAAGAACGGATCCTTTCTAGAAAAAGAGTTTCTCTCGAAAGAAGTGAGTGGGAGGAAAGTAGAACTTGATGAGGTAATTGTACCTTCTCCCGGATTGGAAAGTAGTACATCACAGAAAATTGTTCTAGTGATTCCTACACCAATCAGTGAGGAAGTTAATGATGATCATCATGAAACTTCGGATCAAGTTTCTGCTGAACGTCGTAGATCAACCAGAGTACGTTCCGCACCAGAGTGGTACGGCAACCCAGTTCTGGAAGTCATGTTACTAGACCATGATGAACCTGCGAACTATGAGGAAGTGATGATGAGCCCAGATTCCGCAAAATGGCTTGAAGCCATGAAATCTGAGATGGGATCCATGTATGAGAACAAAGTGTGGACTTTGGTTGACTTGCCCGATGATCGGCAAGCCATCGAAAATAAATGGATCTTCAAGAGGAAGACCGACGCAGACGGTAATATTACTGTTTACAAAGCTCGACTTGTTGCGAAAGGTTTTCGACAAGTTCAAGGAGTTGACTACGATGAGACTTTCTCACCTGTAGCGATGCTTAAGTCTGTCCGAATCATGTTAGCAATTGCCACATTTTATGAAATCTGGCAAATGGATAACGAAACTGCGTTCTTTAATGGAATTATTAAAGAAGAGTTGTATATGATGCAACCAGAAGGTTTTGTCAATCCTAAAGGTGCTAGCAAATTGTGCAAGCTCCAGCGATCCATCTATGGAGTGGTGCAAGCATCTCGGAGTTGGAATATACGCTTTGATAAGTTGATCAAAGCATATAGATTTATACAGACTTGCGGTGAAGCCTGTATTTACAATAAGTGAGTGGGAGCACTACAACCTTTCTGATAAGTATATGTGAATGACATATTGTCGATCGGAAATGATGTAGAATTTTCTGGAAAACATAAAGGAGTATTTGAAAGGAGTTTTTCAAAGAAAGACCTTGGTAACGCTGCTTACATATTAGGCATCAAAATCTATAGAGATAGCTCAAGACGCTTAATTGGACTTTCACAAAGCACATACCTTGATAAGATTTTGAAGAAGTTCAAAATGGATCAGTCAAAGAAAGGGTTCTTGCCTGTTTTACAAGGTATGAAGTTGAGTAAGACTCAATGCCCGACCACTGCAGAAGATAGAGAGAAAATGAAAGTCATTCCCTATGCCTCAGCCATAGGATCTATCATGTATGCAATGCTGTGTACCAGACCTGATGTGTGCCTTGCTATAAGTATAGCAGGGAGGTACCAAAGTAATCCGGGAGTGGATCACTGTACAGCGGTCAAAATTATCCTTAGTAATTGGATGACTAAGGAAATATTTCTCAATTATGGAGGTGATAAAGAGTTCGTCGTAAAGGGTTACGCCGATGCAAGCTTTGACACTAAATCCAGATGACTCTAAGTATCAATCTGGATGCGTATTGAAAGTGGGAGCAATTAGCTAGAGTAGCTCTATGCAGAGCATTGTAGACATAGAAATTTGCAAAATACATACGGATCTGAATGTGACAGACCCGTTGACTAAACTTCTCTCACAAGTAAAACATGATCACACCTTATTACTCTTGGGTATTAATCACATAGCGATGTGAACTAGATTATTGACTCTAGTAAACCCTTTGAGTGTTGGTCACATGGCGATGTGAACTATGGGTGTTATTCACATAACGATGTGAACTATCGGTATTAAATCACGTGGCGATGTGAGCTAGATTATTGACTCTAGTTCAAGTGGGAGACTGAAGGAAATATGCCCTAGAGGCAATAATAAAGATGTTATTTGTATTTCCTTATATCATGATAAATGTCTTTTATTCATGCTAGAATTGTATTAACCGGAAACTTAATACATGTGTGAATACATAGACAAAACAGTATGTCCCTAGTATGCCTCTACTAGACTAGCTCATTGATCAAAGATGGTTATGTTTCCTGGCCATAGACATGAGTTGTCATTTGATCAACGGGATCACATCATTAGGAGAATGATGTGATGGACAAGACCCATCCGTTAGCATAGCACTATGATCGTTTAGTTTTACTGCTATTGCTTTCTTCATGACTTATACGTGTTCCTATGACTATGAGATTATGCAACTCCCAAATACCGTAGGAACACCTTGTGTGCTATCAAACGTCACAACGTAACTGGGTGATCATAAAGATGCTCTACAGGTGTCTCCGAAAGTATTCGTGGTGTTGGCATAGATCAAGATTAGGATTTGTCACTCCGAGTGTCGGAGAGGTATCTCTGGGCCCTCTCGGTAACACACATCACAATAAGCCTTGCAAGCAAAAGACTAATGAGTTAGTCACGAGATGATGTGTTACGGAACGAGTAAAGAGACTTGCCGGTAACGAGATTGAACTAGGTATAGAGATACCGACGATTGAATCTCGGGCAAGTAACATACCGTTTGACAAAAGGAACAACGTATGTTGTTATGCGGTTCTGACCGATAAAAGATCTTCGTAGAATATGTAGGAGCTTATATGAACATCCAGGTTCCGCTATTGGTTATTGACCGGAGATGAGTCTCGGTCATGTCTACATAGTTCTCGAACCCGTAGGGTCCGCACGCTTAACGTTTGATGACGATCGGTATTATGAGTTTATGAGTATTGATGTACCGAAGGTAGTTCGGAGTCCCGGATGAGATCACGGACATGACGAGGAGTCTCGGAATGTCCGAGACATAAAGATTGATATATTGGACGGCTATATTCGGACACCGGAAGTATACTGGAAAAGTTTCGGATTTATCGGGAATGCCGGAGGGGGTTACCGGAACCCCCTACGAGAGGGGATGGTCCATAGTGGGCCTAAAGGGAAAGAGAGAGGCAGCCCATAGGGCTGGCCGGCGCCCCCACCTAGGGTTCCTAGTTGGACTAGGATTGGAGGGGGCGCCACCTCTCCTATTCCTTTCCCCCTTCCTTCTTTTGGTGAATCCTACTAGGAATAGGATTGCAATCCTATTCCTAGTAGGAGTCCACTCCCTAGCCGCACCAGGAAGGGCCGGCCGGCCTCCCCCCCTTGCTCCTTTATATACGGGGGCAGGGGGACACCCAAAGACACACAAGTTGAATTGTTTTAGCCGTGTGCGGTGCCCCCCTCCACAGAATCACACCTGGGTCATACCGTCGCGGAGCTTAGGCGAAGCCCTGCGCCGGTGAACACATCATATCCGTCACCACGCCGTCGTGCTGACGAAACTCTCCCGTGAAGCTCAACTGGATCAAGAGCTCGTGGGACGTCATCAAGCTGAACGTGTGCTGAACGCGGAGGTGCCGTACGTTCGGTGCTTGATCGGTTGGATCGCGAAGAAGTTCGACAACATCAACCGCGTCACTTGACGCTTCCGCTCCCGGTCTACGAGGGTATGTAGACACACTGTTCCCTCTCGTTGCTATGCATCTGGTAGATAGATCTTGCGTGATCGTAGGAAAATTTTAAAATACTACGTTCCCCAACAAATCTACCCATGTTAAATTTTAAAGAATCATGAACAATTTTTGGCATAGTAGAAACCATAGATCCAATATCACAATAAGCAAGGAAGTCTTGATTAGAGATGCTAATCCTAACAAAAGGCTCCCAATCATTGTGTATTTCCAAAATATCTTTCTTATTGGGTTTGGGTTTCTCTTCTCAATAGTAGCAAGTCTATCTATGACAGTATCAAAATTATGATCATAAATAAAGTAACTAGATAGACCATGTATAATTTCAAGAGCTCTAGCTTCATCACATTCTACGAAATCTCCCTCAGCTATAATATCAAGAGAGTGTTTACACCATTTAAAAAGACCATGGTAAAAATTTCTATGCACAATTGTTATAGGTATCCAAGGCATAATTCTCCTATGTGCATCAGAAATTCTGTCCCATGCCTTCATCATATTTTCTCCATCCCTTTGATGGATATCTAGGACTTCTGATTCCCTCAAAGCACCGAATCCTAACATGTTTGGCTAAACAGAAAGGACTACTAACAGAAAAGCAAATAATTTTTTTTTGTAATTTTTGATAAAGGATACTAAAGCAAAAACTGAAAGGTAAACTAACAAGACTAAAAGCAAAGGTAAAAGATAGCGTGCAACTCCCCTATCCTGAAGAGTGGAGTCCCCGGCAACGGCGCCAGAAATTGCTTTGCTAGGTGGCTTCTCACCCCTTGTTGGTTACCCCAAGTGGAAGGTTTGAGATGCAGTGTAGCAGAAGTTTTCCCTTGGCAATACCAAGGATCGTTTTCCCTGAGACTCCCAGTTTCAACAAGAAGGTGTCAACTGCTAACGGCGCCAGATATTAGCAATCAACGTGGACCTGCACACAGATACAAATAACTTTGCTCCCAACGAGTACAGAGAGGTTGTCAATCCCTCCGGCCTTGTCATTTACAAAGGATCAAACGCAAGTGATAGTAGTGATAGATATAATGCAATAGTAAGTAAAAGCAGAAAGTAAATAGCGGATGTGATCAATGATGGTAATATGGACCGGAGTCTCATGATGTTCACTAGTGATGTCTCTCTCCCAGAAGACGATAAAACAGCTATGTGAGGTAAACGAATTACAGCTGGGCAATTGACAGGACCATGTGCGCAAACCAATGCTGACTACATTGCAAGAAAGGTTGAGGTTCAAAGCATGTGCGGTATGCCGAGGTAAGTAGACCGAAATCCATCTGCATCTAGTACTAATCATCCACCTTGAGATATCTATCCAGAACATCTCGCTGGTATTAAGTTGCGAGTCCCACCCATAGTGTAAACTCAAAGCAACAGACAACTGCATTAAAAGAACTTTGCGTAAAGTAAACAGTCCTTGCACCCGCGGGCACAAGCACCGTTGTTTTCCCCCTTGTGGCAACAGCACATCCCCTAGACTCATGTTTCTGTCACTCAAACTAGTCATCGAGGGGCATGAACCCACAATCGAGCATAACGTTCCCTCTTGGAGTCACTACCTATTACTTGGCCAAAGCAATAAATAACAACGGAGAACATGCAAGAATTACTTACGAACATAAATATAAAAGAGGTGAATCAAATATATTACTCAAACACAATCTGAACATAATCTCATAATCCATCGGATCCCAGCAAACTCATCCGGGACTAATTAGTGAAGCACAAGAACGGGAGGAGAACATCACATAGCTACTGGTCATGGACCCATGGTCCAAGGGAGACTACTCACAACTCATCCGGGAGGCGTCCATGGTGGTGGAAAAGCTCCCGGTGGTGATCCTCCCCTCCGGCAGGGTGCCGGGAAGAGTTCTCCTGGTGCTCCCGATCTTGGAAGCGGCGGCGGCAGCGGAACAGAGATGAGATCGCGAAAAAGAGTTCCCGTCTCGAGGGTTTCGGGAGACGCTTTAAATATATGCCAAAGGGGGGCATCAGCGGAGCCTCGGGGGGCCCAGGCGCCCCCCGGGCGCGGCCCAGGGGGGAGGGCGCGCCGCCAGGGCGCCTGGAGCCCTGGTGCCCCCC
>LR738715.1:832997296-833050266 GCA_902687465.1 Secale cereale | reverse complement strand
CCCCCCCGGCTGTACTTCAGGCGCACGGTAGCTTCTGGAACGCTGATTTTTTATATAATTTTTCTGGATTTTTCCCGGCAGTTCTCGTAATGTGAAAACCTGAAATACAAAAACAGCCGAAAACAAAAACTGGCACTGGGGTGCACTGAGTTAATAGGTTAGTCCAAATATGATCAAAAGTGTATGGAAGTGTATAAATAACATAGCAATATCACCCAAAAGAGGCATGGAGCAAGCAGAAATTATAGATACATTTTGGACATATCAACATCCCCAAGCTTAATTCCTGCTCGTCCTCGAGTAGGTAAATGATAACAAGAATAATTTCTGTGGTGACATGCTATTAACCATATAGGACTTTTTCATAGTCATATGACAAAAGCTTACTGAGACAATGAATCTATAGTAATTAAGTTGCCTCATGAAAAAATCACAAAGAACTGAAAGTTTTACAATTTGATATTGAAACATCAAATAGATTTGTAATGAACATGATGTGCAAATATTATAAAGTGATATCTAGCTTGCCCCCTTTAGTGAAGCAAAACATAAATGCAGGGGCACCTTCAAGGTTTAAGTGATGACTAGATACAATGATTTCAGAATAAACGATATCACAATCATGCAAAAGACAATGCTACTTTGGGACAATGCACATTACACTCAGAATGACAATCATGCTCTCAGTAGTTGGTGCTTTTAGAAGAAGGTGGAGACTCTTGAACCGTGGCTTTTGTTGGCAAGGTTGAAAACCCGTAATCGGAAACAAAGACAAAACATGTACCAGAGCTCTTGGCTTTAAAAACAGAGGTAATAATTATTATTTTGATTATGCATGTTTCGTCAACGAATGCTAGCAGACAACTCAATCACTTTTTGAGATGGACATGTTTCGAGGAACGGCTCCCGAACGAGGATGATCACATCCTCTTAATCTCCTTTGTTTATCACTGCCAAAGTTTTCTGATTTCTCATGAACAGAGCGTGAAGGAGGATTTGTTTGTTATATTAATTTTGAGCCGGGCGCACTCAATGCCAGTTCCTTCTCGTATTATGGGTTTGCACATTATACATGCAATCCCGGGGTGATGCTTGTCCAACTTAAAAAGATCATGAATTAACCACTACTTCCTCATGAACTTACAACAGAGGCACAAAATAAGAATGCTTTTTTTTTCTTTGAATAATTTCGAGATGGCACATGCAAGTCTCCGTTAGGAATGGCAGGTAAATACCATGTAGGAAGATATGGTGGACTCATATGGCATAACTGGATTAAAAGGATGTGGATGCACAAGCAGTCAGTCCGCTTAGTACAGGCGAAGGTTGGCAAAAGACTGGGAGCGACCAACTAAGAGAGAAATGACGGTCATAATCATGCAGAGTGACAAAGCAACATTGAATCAGGCATGGAAGTTATATCGCTACTCAGAAACAAAAGGTCATCAAGGCTTGACAGACTTTCTTTGCAGTCTTAAATATGCGTGCATACGCCAAGTCAATCAAAATAAATTCTCGAAGGAAGATATTACTAAACCATACCACATCATAGGCAAACAAATCATGTTGATACTCCAATAACACATTGGAACCCCCCCAGCTATTTGAGACTAACCATAAGAAAACATGAACTACTAAGCGCCATTATGCACGTAGCATCTTTATCATAGACATATCAACCAATGCAGCGGAAGCAAACTCTCTTAATAAGATAAGCATGATAACTAAAGAGAGTTCAAGCAACCAACTAAACAAAAGCTCTTTAAAAAGATAAGCATGAAAACTGAGAGCTGAACATGATAGTAGCTATTAAAAGACAAAGAACACACACAGCAAAGATACACATGAAAATTCTATGTTATATTCTAGGTAGAAGTGGAGCGTGTTTCTCTCCCACATAAACAAAGTTGAGTTCTGACTCGTTATGAAAAACTAAAAAGGAAACTAAAAACAAGACGCTCCAAGCATAGCACATAACACATGAAGTGATAAAAATATAGTGGAACGAAAGACGAACTGATAATGTTGATGCAGAAGGGGATGCACGGGGGCATCCCCAAGCTTAGACGCTTGAGTCTCCTTGAATATTTCTTGGGGGTGCACGGGGGCATCCCTAAGCTTGAGCGTTTGACACTCCTGAATCTTTTTATCATCTTCCCTCGCACACTTGAAAACTCCCTTCATACATAACTCATCATAATCTGATTAGCGAGGTTAGTACCGATAACAAAATAATTATACCTTGCTGGAAATAAGGATATTCTTGAAGGTATACTGTTTCTCAAGAATGCCAAAAGGTTTTTGCAAAGAAAAAACAAGCTCTAGGTTTGCAAAATGGAGGAAAGGCAAAACAGGACAGAATCTGTGAAAAACAGAACAGCAGGTAGTAAATGATTTTTCCGGGGCACTTCTGCCACTCTAATCAAAAACCTCAAAACAGACGCATGAAATACAATTATATAGAGCACGCTGTCGAAAAAATTCAGACCAAAAATATGATCTGGTGATTTTATACGAATTTTTCTATCCAAGGACAGAATCTGTTTCCTGGACAGCACCTCACAACTTTTGAACTTTCTTGCAATCAGAGGCTATACTTGGCACTAAATTGAAAAGCAAAGATACAATGATGATGCTACTGTAGTAAACAACATCAAGACACAACAAAAGAAAAATAAAATTTACTCATTGGGCTGCCTCCCAAAAGCGCATTCTTTTATGCCTTTAAGCTAGGCATAATGCATATAGATCAAGTGTTATCAAGAGTGAAAGAATAGCTAGCCCGTATAACGGACTCAAAAGGTAACTTAATCTTCTTTCGAGGGAAGTGTTCCATCCCTTTCTTGAGAGGAAACTGAAATTTTATATTCCCCTCTTTCATGTCAATGATAGCACCAACGGTGCGCAAAAGGGACGTCCCAAAATAATTGGACAAGAAGGATCACATTCAATATCCATAATAGTGAAATCAACGGGAACGTAATTATCATTGACAATGATAAGAACATCGTCGATCCTCCCCAAAGGTTTCTTTATGGAAGAATCAACGAGACGAACACCAAAAGAACAAGAATCATAAGGTTTCAATTTAAGCATATCATATATTCTTTTGGGCATAACAGAGGTACTAGCTCCAACATCACATAATGCATAGCAAGAGAAGTCATTCAACTTAATTTTTATCATAGGATCCCAACCATCTTCTAGCTTTCTAGGTATGGAGGCTTCTACTCTAAGTTTCTCCTCCCTAGCTTTGATGAGAGCATTAGTGATATGCTCTGTGAAGGCAAGGTTAAGCGTGCTAGTGCGGGGGTCTCTAGACATCTTGTGAAGGAAATGAATAACTTCGGTAAGAGTGCAATTATCAAAATCAAGGTCACTAGCATCAAGTAAAGTGGTAGTGGTGTCCTTTAGGTTCACTTGTTTGGTAGTTTCTATACTCATAGCATCACCATTAATAGGTCCATCGGGACCAGGAGTGCATTGGGTGCTAAGAGTTTGGATATCCTCAACAACTTGGATAGTAGCAACAGTGTGGTGGGTAGGAAGGCTCTTAATTCTATCTTCTTCCTCCCTTTCTCTAGCCCATCTCTCTTTAAGTTTAGCCATCATCCTAATATTTTCATTAATTTGCACTTGAATAACATTCATAGGAGTGACCTTCCTCTCCTCAAGAGGAGAAGTTTTAATTTTAAGCAATTCCACCTCATTGGCTAAATTGTCTACCTTCAAAGAGAGATCACCTAGTTTGTTTAGTTTTTCTTATACACTATTATTAAAAGCTTTTTGGGTAGTGATGAAATCTTTAAGCATAATCTCTAGTTCAGTATTGGAGTTCTTGGTGCTAGGATAAGCATTGTTGTTCCCATAAGAGTTAGAGGGGAACGGTCTAGGATTGCTACCAAAATTACTCCTATAAGCATTGTTATTAAAATTGTTTCTAGAGATAAATTCACATCTACTTGTTCTTGAGCAATCAAAGAATTTAAAGGAACATCACGAGGATCAATAGAAGATTGCTTCGAAAGTAGAGACATGATCAAGTCAACTTTTTCATTTAGGGAGGAAATCTCCTTGACAGAGTTTACCTTCCTACCTGTTGGAGCGCGTTCGGTGTGCCATTGGGAATAATTGGTCATCATCTCATCGAGAAGCTTTGTGGCAGCACCAAGTGTAGTTGACATAATAGTTCCTCCCGCGGCCGAATCTAACAAGTTCCGCGAGGTACAATTCAAGCCTGCATAAAAAGTTTGGATAACCATCCAAGTAGTCAAACCATGAGTAGGGCAGTTCTTGATAAGAGATTTCATACGTTCCCAAGCTTGGGCAATGTGTTCATTATCCAATTGTTTAAAATTCATTATGTTACTTCTTAGTTGGATAATTTTAGCAGGTGGATAGTATTTTCCAATAAAAGCATCTTTGCACTTTTCCCATGAATCTATGCTATTTCTAGGCA
Organism: Secale cereale; assembly: GCA_902687465.1. Classification (NCBI taxonomy): domain Eukaryota; kingdom Viridiplantae; phylum Streptophyta; class Magnoliopsida; order Poales; family Poaceae; genus Secale; species Secale cereale. Next base: position 833,045,807 of record LR738715.1, on the reverse strand, counting down.
AAAACTGGAACCAAATTTTAGCTCCTCCTCTCAAGGAGAAAGGAAAAAGCTTAAGCTTAACAATATCACCATCTACTTCTCGGTACTTTTGCATATCACAGAGTTCAACAAAGTTGTTTAAGTGTAAAGCAGCATCATCTCCAGCACCGGAGAATTGATCTTTCATGACTAAGTTCAGCAAAGCAGGTTTAATTTCATATGAAGGTGCTGAAGTGGCAGGTGTAGTGATAGGTGTGAAGATAAAGTCATCGTTGTTGTGACTAGTGAAGTCACACAACTTGGTGTTCTCAGTGGAACCCATAGTAGAAAGCAAGCAAGATAACTATTTTTGTGATTTTCGATAAAAGGTACTAAAGCAAAAACTGAAAGGTAAACTAACAAGACTAAAAGCAAAGGTAAAAGATAGCGTGCAACTCCCCTATCCTGAAGAGTGGAGTCCCCGGCAACGGCGCCAGAAATTGCTTTGCTAGGTGGCTTCTCACCCCTCGTTGGTTACCCCAAGTGGAAGGTTTGAGATGCAGTGTAGCAGAAGTTTTCCCTTGGCAATACCAAGGATCGTTTTCCCTGAGACTTCCAGTTTCCACAAGAAGGTGTCAAATGCTAACGGCGCCAGATATTAGCAATCAACGTGGACCTGCACACAGATACAAATAACTTTGCTCCCAACAAGTACAGAGAGGTTGTCAATCCCTCCGGCCTTGTCGTTTACAAAGGATCAAACGCAAGTATTAGTAGTGATAGATATAATGCAATAGTAAGTAAAAGCAGAAAGTAAATAGCGGATGTGATCAATGATGGTAATATGGACCGGAGTCTCATGATGTTCACTAGTGATGCCTCTCTCCCAAAAGACGATAAAACAGCTATGTGAGGTAAACGAATTACAGCTGGGCAATTGACAGGACCATGTGCGCAAACCAATGCTGACTACATTGCAAGAAAGGTTGAGGTTCAAAGCATGGGCGGTACGCCGAGGTAAGTAGACCAAAATTCATCTGCATCTACTACTAATCATCCACCTTGAGATATCTATCCAGAACATCTCGCTGGTATTAAGTTGTGAGTCCCACCCATAGTGTAAACTCAAAGCAACAGACAACTGCATTAAAAGAACTTTGCGTAAAGTAAACAGTCCTTGCACCCGCGGGCACAAGCACCGTTGTTTTCCCCCTTGTGGCAACAGCACATCCCCTAGACTCATGTTTCTTTCACTCAAACTAGTCATCGAGGGGCATGAACCCACAATCGAGCATAACGTTCCCTCTTGGAGCCACTACCTATTACTTGGCCAAAGCAATAAATAACAACGGAGAACATGCAAGAATTACTTACGAACATAAATATAAAAGAGGTGAATCTAATATATTACTCAAACACAATCTGAACATAATCTCATAATCCATCGGATCCCAGCAAACTCATCATAGCAACAGCATAAGGATTACATATGTGCCTCGATCATGTAGGGCAGCTCACGAGGACTAATTAGTGAAGCATAAGAACGGGAGGAGAACATCACATAGCTACTGGTCATGGACCCATGGTCCAAGGGAGACTACTCACAACTCATCCGGGAGGCGTCCATGGTGGTGGAGAAGCTCCTGGTGGTGATCCTCCCCTCCGGCAGGGTGCCGGGAAGAGTTCTCCTGGTGCTCCCGATCTTGGAAGCGGCGGCGGCGGCGGAACAGAGATGAGATCGCGAAAAAGAGTTCCCGTCTCGAGGGTTTCGGGAGACGCTTTAAATATATGCCAAAGGGGGGCATCAGCAGAGCCTCGGGGGGCCCAGGCGCCCCCCCGGCGCGGCCCGGGGGGGCCGCCAGGGCGCCTGGAGCCCTGGTGCCCCCCCCCCCCCTCGGCAGTACTTCGGGCGCACGGTAGCTTCTGGAACGCTGATTTTTTATATAATTTTTCTGGATTTTTCCTGGCAGTTCTCGTAATGTGAAAACCTGAAATACAAAAACAGCCGAAAACAGAAACTGGCACTGGGGTGCACTGAGTTAATAGGTTAGTCCAAATATGATCAAAAGTGTATGGAAGTGTATAAATAACATAGCAATATCACCCAAAAGAGGCATGGAGCAAGCAGAAATTATAGATACGTTTTGGACGTATCAACACCCTACGCGGTAGTACCACTCCAGGCGAGCGGTAGTACCGTGCCGGGTTTTTACATTGATCGAAACTCTGCGGAAGTAGCCACAGATGTAATTTTATTAGTCCGTTCTCTTCCCCGACCAGTCTGTACCCTGCTACCGCAAGGGCGCGCGGTAGTACCGCTCCGATAGTACTACCGCTCGTTGCTATACGCAACAGGGCCACCTCTGGCTCCTGCCGCGCGAGCGGTAGTACCGCACCCCTTGCGGTAGTACCGCTCCCGTTGCAAGATAAATAGATCAAGTTGGCCAAACAAAACCCAAATATCGGAGAAGAAATACGAGGCTATAAGAGAATATGCATATAAGAGATCAAATAAACTCAAATAGCTTTCATGGATATAAAAAGATAGATCTGATCTTAAACTCAAAGTTCATCGGATCCCAACAAACACATCGCAAAAAGAGTTACATCATATGGATCTCCAAGAGACCATTGTATTGATAAATCAAAAGAGAGAGAGGAAGCCATCTAGCTACTAGTCTACAAAGAACTACTCACGCATCATCGGAGAGGCACCAATGGAATTGGTGAACCCCTCCGTGATGGTGTCTAGATTGGATCTGGTGCTTCTGGACTCTGCGGAGGCTGGATGAATATTTCGTCGACTCATGTAGGGTTTCTGAAATATTGGGGTATTTATAGAGCAAAGAGGCGGTGCGGGAGGCCATCAAGGTGGTCACAACACACCTGGGCGCGCCAGGGGGGGTCTGGCGCGCCCTGCTGGGTTGTGCCCCGCTCGGGGCACCCCCCCCCCCCCGAGGTGCTGCCTTGGCCAATTTAGTGTCTTCTGGCCCATAAAAATTCTCCAAAAAAGTTCGCGGTGTTTGGGCTTCGTTTGATATTGATTTCCTGCGATGTAAAAAACATGCAGAAAATAGCAACTGGCACTTGGCACTATGTCAATAGGTTAGTACCAAAAAATGATATAAAATGACTATAAAATGATTGTAAAACATCCAAGAATGATAATATAATAGCATGGAATAATCAAAAATTATAGATACGTTGGAGACGTATCAGTGCCATGATTTCAAATCTGAACCGTTTATGTTATCACCATTAAATCCATGTTCTAGATCCGATCTTGCAAGTTATAGTCACCTACTATGTGTTATGATTCGGCAACCCCGGAGTGACAGTAGTCGGGACCACTCCTGGTGATTACCGTAGTTTAAGGAGTTCATGTATTCACTGTGTGTTAATGCTTTGTTCCGGTTCTCTATTAAAAGGAGGCCTTAATATCCCTTAGTTTCCAATATGGACCCCGCTGCCACGGGAGGGTAGGACAAAAGATGTCATGCAAGTTCTTTCCATAAGCACAGATGACTACTTACAGAATACATGCCTACATTATATTTATGAACTGGAGCTAGTGCCGTGTCGCCCTAGGTTATGACTATCACATGATGAATATCATCCAACAAATTATCAACCCAATGCCTACGAATTTATCCTCTATTGTTATTACTAAATTACTACTTCTATCGTTACTGCTGCACTTGCTACAAAACTATTGCTATCACTATTACCGCTACTATTGCTGCTACCACTACTATCAAAACTATCATATTACTGTGCTACTGATCACTTTGCTGCAGATAATTAATATCCAGGTGTGGTTGAATTGACAACTCAGCTGCTAATACTTACAAATATTGTTTGGCTCCCCTTGTGTCGAATCTATAAATTTGGGTTGAATACTCTGCCCTCAAAAACGGTTGTAATCCCCCATACTTGTAGGTTATCAAGGTGATTATGTGTTTGAATTAAAATAATTGCATGATACTTTGAAATATGCTTATCTTGACGAAAAGAAGATATATCATGTTATTATTAGTGCTAACCTTTCAGAACATGAAGAAGAAAGATTATTGAAAGTTCTAAGGAAGCACCGAGCTGCTATTGGATATACACTTGATGGCTTAAAGAGCATTAGTCCCACTCTATGTCAGCATAAGATCAATACGGAACCTAATGCTAAACCCGTTGTTGATCATCAACATCAGTTAAATCCGAAGATGAAAGAAGTGGTAAGAACGGAAATATTAAAACTTCTGGAAGCAGTTATAATCTATCATATAGCTGATAGTAGATGGGTAAGTCATGTTTGTTGTTCCTAATGATAAGAATGAACTTATTACACAAAAAATTGTTACAGGCTATAGGATGGTAATTGATTTTAGAAAACTAAATACAGCAACTAGAAAAGATCAATACCCTCTGCCTTTTATTGATCAAATGCTAGAAATATTATCTAAGCACACACACTTTTGCTTCCTTGATGGATACTCTCATTTTGCACAAATACCTGTTTCTCAACCTGATAAAGAAAATACCACCTTTACTTATCCCTTTGGAACTTACGCTTATAGACCTATGCATTTCGGTTTATGCAATGCACCTACTACCTTTTAAAGATGTATGACTGCTATATTCTCTGACTTTTGTGAAAAGATTGTAGAGGTTTTCATGGATGACTTCTCTGTCTATGGGAAGTCTTATGATGACTGTTTAAGCAATCTTGATCGAGTTTTGCACAGATGTGAACAAAAAACCTTGTCTTGAATTGGGAGAAGTGTCACTTTATGGTTAACGAAGGTATTGTCTTGGGCCATAAGATTTATGAAAAGGGTATTGAAGTGGACAAAGCTAAGGTTGATGCAATTGAGAAAATGCCATGTCCTAAGGATATCAAAGGTATTCGTAGTTTCCTAGGTCATGCTAGTTTTTATAGGAGATTTATTAAAGACTTTTCTAAAATTTGTAGGCCTCTTGCAAATCTTTTGCAAAACGATGTTCCTTTTTTTTATGATGATTGCTTTGAAGCCATTGAAACACTCAAGAAAGCCTTAATTTCTGCACCTATTGTTCAAACACCTGATTGGAACTTGCCTTTTGCAATTATGTGTAATGCTAGTGATTATGTTGTTGGTGTTGTTCTAGGACAAAGAGTTGATGAGAAACTAAATGTTATTCATTATGCTAGTAAGACTCTAGACAATGCTCAAAAGAATTATGCTACTACTGAAAAGGAATTCCTAGCAGTGGTGTTTGCTTGTGAAAAATTTAGATCTCACATTGTTGATTCAAAAGTAATTGTTCACACTGACCATGCTGCTATTAAATATCTTATGGAAAAGAAAGATCCTAAACCTAGACTTATTTGGTGGGTTCTCTTGCTACAGGAATTTGATTTGCATATCACTGAGAGAAAAGGAGCTGAGAACCCAGTAGCTGATAACTTGTCTAGCCTTGAAAATGTGCTTGATGATCCACTACCTATTGATGATAGCTTTCCTGATCAGCAGTTAGCTGCAATAAATGTTGCTAATAATACTCCTTAGTATGCTGATTATGCTAATTACATTGTTGCTAAATATGTACCACCTAGCTTTAGATACCAACATAAGAAAAAAATTCTTTTATGATTTAAGACACTACTTTTGGGATGACCCACATCTTTATAAAGAACTAGATGGTATTATTAGACGATGTGTACCTAAGCATGAACATGGACAAATCCTTCGAAAATGTCACTTCGAAGCATATGGAGGGCATCATGCTGGAGATAGAACTGCTCACAAGGTATTGCAATCTGGATTTTACTGGCCTACTATCTTCAAGGATGCCTGTAAGTTCGTCTTATCTTGTGATGAATGTCAAAGAATAGGTAATATCGGTAAGCGTCAAGAAATGTCTACAAATTATTCACTTGTTGTTAAACCATTTGATGTTTTGGGATTTGATTACATGGGACCTTCTCCTTCCTCTAATGGGTATACACATATTTTGGTTTCTGTTTATTATGTTACTAAATCGGTAGAAGCTATTCCAACCAGTAGAGCTGAACACAACACCTCTATTAAAATGCTTAAGGACATAATTTTCCTAAGGTTCGGAGTCCCTAGATATTTAATGACAGATGGTGGACTGGTGGTTCACACTTTATCCATGGTGCTTTCTGTAAAATGCTTGCCAAGTACGATGTTAACAATAGAATTGCATCGCCTTATCATCCTCAGTCTAGTGGTCAAGTTGAGCTCAGTAATAGAGAAATAAAATTAATTTTGCAAAAGACTGTCAATAGGTCCAGGAAGAATTGGTCTAAGAAATTAGATGATGCACTTTGGGCTTATAGAACAGCTTATAAAAATCTTATGGGTATGTCTCCTTATAAAATGGTTTATGGAAAAGCTTGTTATTTGCCTCTTGAGTTAGAACATAAAGCATTTTGGGCAATCAACGAACTCAACTATGATTTAAAACTTGCCGATGAAAAGAGGTTCTTTCATATTAGCTCATTAGATGAATGGAGAACCCAAGCTTATGAAAATGCCAAGTTATTTAAAGAAAAAAGTTAAAAGAAGGCATGATAAAAAAAATCCAAAAGCGTGAGTTCAAAGTTGGAGAATATGTTCTTTTGTGCAACTCTCGTTTCAGGTTCTTTGCAGGAAAAATCCTCTCTAAATGGTAAGGCCCCTATGTTATCGAGGATGTTTATCGGTCTGGTGCTATCAAAATAAATAATATCGAAGGTACTAACCCGAAGGTTGTTAATGGGAAACGAATAGAGCATTATATCTCTGGTACGCCCATTAATGTTGAAAGCAATATTATCCAAACTTTTACACCAGAAGAACACATAAAAGAGTCCTTCCGGAACACTCCGAAATCATGAAAATAAGGAGGTATATGATACGGTAAGTAAACGGACTCCAAAAAATCCATAAAAATATTTTTTGTTAGTTTTGGAATACTTAGAAAATTAGGAAAATAAGAAACTTCCAGGAAGCGTACCCTGGTGGGCACAAGACACCAGACGCGCCCAGGTGGGTTGTGCCCACCTCGGGCACCTTCCGGGACCCGTTTTTCTACAGATTGCTTGTTTCCCAAGATAAAAAATCTTTATATACCCCCGAACATGTTAACCACCATATCACGGAGAAATCTTTTGTTCTCTTTTCTTGCTGTTTTCGGTCAGATCTACCAAGCTAGGCATCATGTCTTCCTCCTCCTCCAACCCAATGGAAGAAGATGCTTGGCTGATGAAGATTGAGCTAAAGAGGGAGGAGCCTTTGGACGCCGTAAAGGGATACGAGGGCAAGGAGGCTACTGTAGATCCACCCTCGGTGGAAGAACTAAAACTACTGGCCGAGGAGCAAAAAGAAGATATCCTTAAGCCTTACCTCGCTCATCTTACCTCCACTAAAATTTCAGCCTTCCAGATAATTGAAACGGTCCGTGTGCAGAACAAATACCTCACTCGTGAAAATATTCTGCATCAAGAGCACATCTTCTTCCTTAGGAGTGTCATACGTAGATTGGAAAATCTCGTGATCTTGAAGGACACGATTGCATCTACTTCATCACAACCATCCTCTTCATCAACAAAAGAAAATTGAGTATCGGGTATGGGCACTCCCCTTGGCATCCGCCAAGCTTGGGGGAGGTGCCCCGGTATCGTATCATCCCCACTATCCTTTTACCTTTACTTATTTTAGTTTGATCTTTTGCTTTAGAATGAATGAAAGTTTAGTTTGATCCTTCCTTTTCTAGAGTTTGCTTAGTGATCTATCTTTGTAATCATGTGCGAGATATATAATAAAGTTTAGTTTTGAGTTTTTGCTTTCTTTAACATCCTGTTGCAATAAAAAAGGGTTATGAATAAATAAATAAAAGGAAGGAAATAATATAAGAAGATCATATGCTAATCTTATGGTAGGTGATGGCACCACATAAGGAAAAGTATAAGTAGAAAATTTTATTAGAGATTGACAAACATAGCATTGGTCGATGATGGAACTCATGAAAGAATTATAAGGGAAGAGAAGATTCACACAAAATATACCATCCTAGAAATCTTTGTGATTGTGAGCCCCCATCAAAATATTATATGCCAAAATTGTTGAAGTTGGACAAGGAAGACATATTAATGATTTATGTTTGTTCATATTCACATAGAAGTCATATTGTCATAGATCCTTTAACATGTGGTGCTAGCTCAATATCTTTTCTAGCCAAAAAGTCTGCACTAAGTAGAGATACTACTTGTGCATCCAAAAACTTTTAAACCGAAATGATTTTTGAGAGTCCACCATACCTACCTATGGATTGAGTAAGATCCCTCAAGTAAGTAGTCATCAGTGCAATAGGGCAATAAAAATTGCTTCTAAAAGTGTGAGATCATTTAGTGTAAGAGAAAACTAAGCGTTGCACGAGCTTGTGATGGTGAAATAAAAGCGATAGACTGCATAATAAAGGTTGCTATCACAAGGGGCAATGCAACGTGACGTTCTTTTGCACTAAGGGGTTGATCATACAAACAAATAAGCGCATGACAACCTATGCTTCCCTCTGCGAAGGGCCTATCTTTTACTTTTATGCAAAGAGTCAGAGTTTTCTCTCTATTCCTTTTTATTTTATCCTTTGGCAAGCATCATGTGGTGAGGAAAGATCTAGGCACATATGTCCGGTTGAATATGGGTGGCATGAGTTATTATTATTGACATCACCCTAGAGGTGAGTACATTGGGAGACAAAACTATAAGACCCTATCTTTCTATGTGTTCGGTTGAAAAGTTTTGCTCATGTGTATGCGGTGAGTGTTAGCAATCATATAAGACTATATGATGGTTGAGTATGTGGACTAGCCTAAAGGCTTCGATACATGACCCTTCCTGAAAAGATGATGAATTGTAGTTGCAAAATTGACTGAGAACCTAGTTTGTTGGTTTCTAATAGAGTTTATTGTTTATACTTCAATTGTGTGCTGAACTGTTACTTGTTCATGAGAAGTGTATAATACAAGTCCTTTGATAAAAGTCTTATATTTAAATTTGGTGTTGTTACAATAATCTACATGATGCTTCTATGTCCGTGTTTTTTTTATCGACACCTCTCTCTCAAAGCATGTGGACATGTTTTTCGATTTCGGTTTTCGCTTGAGGACACGCGAGGTCTAAGCTTGGGGGAGTTGATACGTCCATTTTGCATCACGTTTTCTTACTGTTAATTATGATGTGTTTACGTATAATAATGCTTTTTGGAGTAATTCTAATGCCTTTTCTCTCATAATTTGCAAGGTATGCACCAAGAGGGAGAATTCCGGCAGCTGGAAATCTACACCTGAAAAAGCTACGTCAGGCCACCTATTCTGCACAACCACAAACAAGCTGAAACTTCACGGAGAATTTTTGTGAAATGTTTGAAGAATATTGGAGCAAAGAAGTACCAGGTGGGCACAACCCACCTGGCCGCGCCAGGGAGCCCAGGCGCGCCCTGGTGGGTTGTGCTCACCCAGCACTACAAGAAATATGTCAACTTGTGACCTTGACTATTGGTCACTCAAAGGTCATTGTTTTTCATTTGTGACCTTTTTTGACCAAAAACAGATGGTCAAAAGCTGAGGGTCGTAAACTGAAATTAACGACCTTCTCTGTGAGAAGGTCGTAGATGTTTACGACTAAAATATGCCTATTGTTTTGTTTTGGTCACTAGCAGCCTCCCCAGGCCACGTAGGCATCCGACGTGGCAATCTGATGTGGCACAAGAATCAGCCCGGTCCAATTTGATTTTCTACATTGGCCTAGCCCAACAATTCAGCCTTTTTAATGTTTTTTTCCCTGTGCTTTTATTAGCTACATGGGTCTGACCCAGCAATTCGGCTCATGTATTATTTTTTAAGCAAGCCCTTTTAATATATGTATTTTATGTTAATTTCGGTTAGCTACATGGGCATGGCCTACAATTTGGCCTTTTTATTTTCTAGCGCACAACATTTTGCAGTCAATTTATTTTTTATTTCCAGCTTTTTTTTTCAGCTCCAGTTTACAGATGGGTCCCAAATGTCAGATTTTTCACAGCTTATTAATGAGCAATATATATGTATATATCAAACAGACAGAAGAGAGAAAGCATATGAAAATCTTCAAATAATAGCTAAAATAAGTTTATTACAATATGTTATACAGAACAGAACACGTGAAACTACATACACTCATTCACATCACAACAACCAGTTTCCATGCAGTCATTCACATCACATCAACCAGCTTAACCATCGAATCTTGCATACCCAGGAACTTAAAACTTCACCCAGATCCACACAATCATAAATATTGGGATCTACAAATAGACCGCTCTGCCAGTACAAAAGCTAGCTACTCTTGGATACCACAGAACATGCTCTTCAACATGGGTAGAAGTCCTCAACGGAGTTCTACCAACAACACAAGTTCCATTCACCTACAAGAACAGAATGGAATATCAAGTACTTGCATTCTTCAAGAAGATTACAACCAACATATATATGTAGAAGGACATCAGGAAAGCTGATGGAGCAAAATCAAACAACAGATAAATCAAGTAAACAGACCATTTGGAAAAAATATACTACCAGGCTTGAACATGAGCATAGAAAAGAAAAGATGATTTCAGTGAAATTAAAACTGCCAATGAAAGCTGAATAACAGTGCAGCTGATTAGTTCCTAGTATGGAGGAATATCACAAAATTAAACAACATGGTCGTGCAAGTTTCTATGCAAGTATTCGTGATTACAGTTTGTTATCGTCGTCCAAATTCTCCAACATGCACAAAATTAATTAATATATTTGAATGTGCTACCAATGAAGCAAATTCTAAAAGATACACGAACAGGGCTTAATTAGCCAACCATGTCATTCTATAAACACACAGGAATAAATTGGCAAGGTTTTCTTCTCTTTTCTAGTTAATGACAACAAGTCATCAATCAAGCAAGCAACATCACATTAGTACAGTAGCTAGCATCGTTCATCATATATGGGCTGTGAGCAGTCAACACCTACTAATTTTATTTATTTGTTTCCATCGAGTCAGCACCTACTAGATGGGATGGAAATGCATCTTGTGTATTAGTTTTGGAGCATGCGTGTATTATTAACAACGAAAGCAAGGGTTGACACTAGTGAAAGAGCAGACAGGAATATTTGCTTGCAACCTGACGATGCCGCTTGTGCGAGGCGAGGCGAGGCGAAGAACAGCTCCTCGCTCTTGGCGCCGAGCTTGACGAGGGGAGGGGGGCTCCATGGAACCTGCGACAACCCGACCTGTGTAAATCATAAGGTCTTGTTTAGATATAAACAGTAGTACTGAATGATAGATATAAACATTAGTATTGCCTGAGCTCAATTTTTTTGCAAGGATAAGCATGTCCTAAACCGCCACAGAGCATTGTGAGATCGTTGAAGTACTAGATGCCAGAATGTAAGAATGGATAAAACATAACATGAATGTTCTCAAGTGCCATGAAGTGAGCAAGCAGGTCAGAATGACGAGGCATGTTAGCCGCCAAAACAGATTCAGACTAACTGCATATCCAGAATGCATACATACATAGTAAACAGTTTGACAGTGAGAAAAGGCATGATGCTACTTTTGCTAGTTTATTGAAAAGCATCAACTGAGTGACGCATAAAGAAGTGTAAGTATTTACATCAAATACACAGCTAGAGATGACCACTAGGCCGTGTTCCATGTCTAAAAATCATGTTAACGTAGACTTATAGCCCACGCCAACATGATCAGAAATGTTCAATACAATGTGCATCATTTTGTCGTGGCAAAACTGATGCTGCAAACATGCACATGGAACACAGAAACAAGTTGCAAAAATAATTCATAGTCCCAATTTTCACATTTGCTTGTAAAATCATCCCTTATATCCAATCCATTCAACTACACAACAGAAGCAATTGACCAGTCCATATGTTTCGGATAACGGTAGCTTGTTCAAATGGCAAATACTACTAAAAGTAACTGATTCATATACTGTAACGACAAGTTACTACAATCTAGAGCAGGGACTACCGGATTATGTTCAAATCAAGCAAGGCACAGATTCTGCTAAACGACTAGGGGCTCAAAATCATATCGATCCCCTTTCCGGTTACATTTCTTCTACTCACCTGGACAAATCAAATCAAGCACGACGCGCAATCTGGTAAACGATGAGGGGGGGGGGCGAGTGGGAGGTGGGCACGCACGGTGGTCTTCGGTCGGGCGTTGGAGCGGAGGTGGGCCTCGAGCTTGTCATTGCGGGACCTGGTGAGCTGCATGATGCTGTAGCCGCCGCGAAGGTGAAGAAGAAGGGCTTGGAGTCCTGCGTCCGCCCCACCAGCCACCGCCACGCCGGGCTCATCTCCTTGAATCACAGCCGAAGCTAGCACCTTCCATGATGATGGTGATGGCCTGCACAAACCAACCACAAGAATCAGATCAGTAGATCCAGAAAAATAAGATGAGGAAAGCGATGGCCTCCTCCTCCACGCAGCGCCGGATCCCCTCCATGTTCATCGCGGAATCCCTCTGCACGGGGCCGTTTCGATCCATCAGGGCGGACCACAGCGAAATGGATGGGGAATTGGGGAAGGGGGAAAGGGACTGACCCTGAGGAGGCGATGCGACGGGCGGCAGCGTGGAGGTCCTCCTTGAGCGCGAAGACGTGGTCCTGGAGGCGGCGGTGCAAGTCCTAGGAGACGAAGAGGTTGAGGCGGAGCGAGCGGTCAGGCACGGGGAGGCAGGGGCAGACTTGGTCGGGCGCAGCACCACGCCCACGCCGCCGGCGAGCCACCGGTCCAGCTGGTGCTGCTACTGCATGATGGCGGCGCCCTGGACCGGATCTGGTGCTTCACCTCCAGCCCGCGGATCCAGAACTCGGTCACCATGGTTGTGCCGCGGGCTAGGGTTTCGGGCGCTTGGGAAAGAAGGAATAGGTGGGGGCGCCGGCGGTGGTGGGGTAAAGGAGAGGGTGGGGGTCTCCGGCGGTCTCGAACGAGGAGAGGGGCGCGCGCGGGCGGCAGAGGGGCGTGCGGCGTAGGTGAGGGGAGAAAGAAAGGAACCCGTCGAGGGGGCGGCGGGATGGCGGTGGAGGTGGAGGTGCGGCGCGCGAAGAGATTGTGAGGGGAATGAGGGACGAGGTCGGCGGCGGTGGGTGAGGAGGACGGGGAGGTCGGCTGTGGGTGTGGTGGACGGCGAGATTGGATCGGGAGGCGGCAGGGAGGAGATGGGGGAGGAGGGATGCGATGGGGGCAGGGGTGTGGTGTGAGCAAGGGTTTGGGCTGCGGTGGGGGTATCTATTTTTCATTTTTTAGTAGATAGATGGATGGATGAATGTAGGATGGTGAGATGGATGGATGGATGGGCGCCATGTCATCGATCCGTGGGAAGAGTCCTGATTGGTTCGGAAAACCAGTAATTTTAAAAAGTATCTAAGTACTAAAAAATAGAGGGATTTTGTGAAGTAGCTATCAAAAATATTTTTCAAAAGGGAACCACACTAATTTTCACTAGAGTTAGACAACATTTTATGGATAAAGACCAATTTGTATGCATTTCTGATCTTTCTAGCTATTTTTAATCATTTTCCGAGTTCCCAAAACGAGGCTTTTTTGTGAAGGACCTACCATATATATGTTGCAAAATTGTACCAAATCATTTTTATAAAATACTCGGCCATGTTTCATGCACAATTCACCAAATTGTTGGGTGTCAAAAGTTTTGATCCACCTCTCGTGAAAAAGAAAAATTTCGGCCGATTCAGTTGGAAGTGGGTCAAATTTGAACTGTAGCTGCCTTGTAGTTTTCTCTTCATTTTTTACAAAAATCATTTCTAGGTACATAAGTATCTATTTAATCAAAGAAACACCAAAAAAATATCAAGATTCAACAACTAGCTAGGAACGGTCATTCCCGCTGTTTTGACCGCATTTTGAAACGGGCATAAAAAATTCAAAAAAAAACAAAAAATTTGGACAACTGTCGGTGTACTAAGGTAGGGGTACCTCAGTACCCCAACTTGTGCACGGGCGGTAGCAGCTTCCCGCGGCAGGGCCTACCACGCGCTTGCCGGAGACCTTCCTGCTCCATATAAAACCATTCAAAAACAAAGTATACAAGACAGAAGATCAAGAACCCGGCAAGTGGAGCTTGCCGGGAAGGCGATTACCTCACTAGCACAAGACCCTGGCAAGAGGAGCTTGCCAGGAAGACTAGAAGATTACGTTACAGAAGACATGCCTCGGCGCAACGTGCGCCCCGGCAGGGCCCGGAGAGCGACAAGCTTCAGAGCCCGACAAGCTCCCGGGCCCGGCAAGGTCAAGACCCCGGCAAGGTGCTTGCCGGGGAGAGTTACGCTGTGTGCCCGCGCTCCAGCTCATCGATCCACGCGTCGCCCTGGGGCCACTCCAGGGACGCGTGGCGGGTGGCTGTGCAGCCTGGGGGACACGGTGGCACTCCACGGTGGTAAAGCCATCGCCGTGGCAAACGGAGACGCAAGGGCGGGCGCTTTTGGGGTCGACGGCGATGGGCATTAAATGCTCTTGTCCCCCACTGTCAAAGTAGGTGATGACCATTGTTCATCCACTGTAGCTCCACTACTCCCGCACTGTTACAACTACCACCGCTATTACATTTTTACCCTTTTTCCTACATTGACACTTGTCGGTGACCCCTTGCACTATAAAAGGAGGCCCATGCACAACGTAGAGGGGGTTGGGAACCTAGATCGCTCATTTGCTCGGTGTAGCTAGTTCTTCAAGCTCCCGAGCTCTCCAACTCAATACAAGCAAAGCAGGAGTAGGGTTTTACGCGTCCATCGCGGCCCGAACCTGGGTAAACTGCCCGCGCGCTCTCCACGATCTGCTCTTCGTGCTCCCTCCGCCCTCTTACCGCACAAACAAGGGGCTCCGGTCCCATAGGTGTTCGTGGTGGACAGTTTCCCCCGACATCTTTGGCGCGCCAGGTAGGGGGCGTCGAGGTTGTGCGAACCTGATCCGGCGTTCATGCGGGCGCATTCTTCATCAACCTCTCCAAACTCGTCAGCTTCATCAACAACTGCGCCATGGCCCCGAAGAAGAAGGTTTCGGAGGTCGCAGGCCCGTCTGCGTCTCATCCGCCGCCACCGGAACCAACGGTGGGCGGGGGAGATGCCGTCGGAAGAGTGGTCGCCGGCGAGGAAACTCGTGGCGCCACCAAATCCAAGGACAAGACGGACGACCGAGCCTCGGTCTCCGTGGACGCGCCACGTCCATCTCAGCAAACAACAACCCAGCAGCGCCATGCCACAGGAGGTGGCATCCGCCTGCTGGGCCAAGGGCAAACCGGAGGCTCGCGGGACGCTCCGGGCCATCGTCCTGGCACGAGCAAGGCGCGGTCGCCGGGGCGGGACCCTGCCCCTTCTAACCCAGTTAGGAGTCCGAGCATATCCCGCTCCTCGCACCGCTCGCCCCCGCTCCCCTCCACTCCAGCAGAAGCGCTCGCAAGGGCGCAACTGCTCCTCGACTTCCCTCCAGCGGCAGACAAGGCCGAAGACTGGAGGGCAACCATCCAGAGCCTAATCGCCTTCGCCAACAACGACTCTCCACAGCAGCCGGTGACCTCGCGGCCGCGGCAAGCCGAGAAGACGAAGGCCGACGGCGACAAGACCGTCGGGGGTGCAACCACCGTGCACTCCCCGCCGCGGAAGCAGAAGACGCCGCCCCGCCGGAACAACGCCGACGACGACTCCACGGCGTCGTCGGATCCGCGGGCTCGTCGGGACCAGCGCCAAGTCCTTGACGACCGGCGACAAGAAGACGCTCGAACGACGATCGAGCGCCGCCGAGAAGCTCGGCGACAATCAGATCAGCGAGCTGGAGCCGCTGTTGACACGTGCGCGCCCGGTGAACCAGGCGACTTGCCGTACGCGGCAGGTTGCCCTGCGTTTACCCGTGAGCTGCGGCGCGTCCAGTGGCCCAGCATGAAGAACTTCAAGCCCGACGTACCGGAGAAGTACGACGGCAAGACGCACCCCTCGGAGTTTCTCAGCATCTACACAATCGCAGTACAGGCTGCCGGGGGGCGCGACGAGAAGATATTGGCGAATTACTTCCCGCTCGTGCTTAAGCCAAACGTACGTTCTTGGCTTATGCACTTGCCGGAAGGCTCCATTTCTTCTTGGGCAGATCTTTGCCACCAGTTTGTTGGCGCCTTCACGGGCGGCCACAAACCCCACGGCCAGGAGAGCGATCTCCACATTCTGGCCCAGAAGGAAGGAGAACCCCTGCGCAAGTACATCCAACGCTTCAGTCATGTGCAGCACAACATCCCTGACGTCCACCCTGCCGCGGTTATTAGCGCGTTCCACCAGAACGTGCGTAACCGCCGCATGCGTGAAGAAATGGCCATGACCAAGATACGGGATGTCAGCAAGCTCTATGCTCTAGCTGATAAGTGCGCACGCGCCGAAGAGGGGAGGAGACTCCCCGGAGAGGATGCTGGCGCAGGGGGAAGCGACAGCGACGACGCCGCACCGGCAAAGAAGAGCCGGCGGCGGAACAACAGAAGGAAGAACAAGAAGGAAGTGCTTGCCGTCGAGAAGTCCGGCAAGGAGGCTCCCGCCAAGCAAACACAGGCTGGCGGCTCCGGCAAGGAGCCTGCCCCTGTGGCGGCAGCCGACAAGCAGGACGGCTCCGACAAGCAATACTGCAAGATCCACCGTACCAAGGGCCACGACCTCTCCAACTGCAAACGCGTCGAGTACCTCGTCGAGCAGCAGAAGGCTGAGTACGAGCGGCGCGACAAGGAGAAGGCCCAAGGTGGCGAAGGAGAACCAAGCAAGAAGCGGCCTTTCAATGGCCGGGGAGGACGCCGCGGCAAGGCCAAGCAGCGGCAAGGTGACCGACCTCCCCGGGGCCGCGACAAGGATGAAGAAGACGACGATGATGACATGGAGGATGAAGATAACAGCGAGCAGGAGTTCCAGAAGGCCACTGAGGTCCTGTGCGTCGACGGTGGCGCCTCTCTGCATACTTCCCACCGCCAACTCAAGCAGTGGGTGCGAGAAGTGAATGCAGCGGAACCGCCCGTGGAGTCGCGCAGGCTCCTCAAATGGTCCAGCACGCCCATCATTTTTGACCTTGAGGATCACCCTGACCGCACCACTGCGGTCGGGTGCTTGCCGATGCTGGTCTCACCCACCATCCGCAACCTCAAGGTCACCAAAATGTTGGTTGACGGCGGGGCCGGGCTGAACTTGATCTCCTCTGCTGTGATCAAGAAACTCCAAATCCCAGATGGCGAGCTCGAAGAGACCGGTTCTTTCCAAGGAATCAACCCGGGAAGGAGCAAGCCCAAGGGGAAGATAACTCTACCGGTGACCTTTGGCGGGGAGCTCAACTTCAGAACTGAGCGCATCACATTCGACGTCGCCGATATCCCATTACCATATAATGGGATACTCAGCCGTCCCGCCCTCGCCAAGTTCATGGCAGCTTCCCACTACGCCTACAACGTACTCAAGATGCCGGGGCCGATAAGCGTCATCACTGTCCATGGCGACAAGAAAGATGCGCTTGTCTGCGCCGACAAGATCTACCGGGATGCAGCAGCCGCGACAGAGAAGGATACACTTGCCGCTGAAGCTCCCGGGGGGAAGAAGACCAAGACCAAGTCCGGCAAGTGCTCTGGGACCCACTCCGGCAACCGCACCTCTTCGGAGTGCTGCGCTGCCGTCGAGGACGTTCCATCGAGCTCCACCGGCAAGTGTAAGAAGGGGATGGCCGCTCCTCCGGCAACCAAGAAGGTGTCCGCCAAGGAGGACGGCACTGGTGGTACCTTCACCATCAGTGCCGCGCTTGACAGCAAATAGGAAAGCGCGCTCGTTGCCTTCCTGCGGGCGAATGTCGATGTGTTTGCCTGGCAACCATCTGACATCCCCGGTGTTCCCAGGAAGGTAATTGAGCACAAGCTTGCTGTTTGTCCTCATGCGCGGCCCGTCAAGCAGAAGGTGAGGAAGCAAGCCGTGGAGCGCCAAGAATTCATTGCTGAAGAAATCAAGAAGCTAGAGGCAGCAGGCCTAGTTAGAGGTGTGATCCATCCGACGTGGTTAGCAAACCCAGTCGTCGTGCGCAAGGCCAATGGGAAGTGGAGACTGTGTACAGACTTCACCGATGTGAATAAAGCATGTCCCAAGGATCCATTTCCCTTGCCGCGCATTGACCAGATCATTGACTCCACTGCCGGATGTGAGCTGCTCTCTTTCCTTGATGCATATTCAGGCTACCACCAGATCTTTATGGCCAAGGAAGATGAAGAGAAGACTGCATTTATCACTCCATGTGGCACTTATTGCTTCATACGCATGCCATTTGGACTGAAGAATGCAGGATCAGCATTTGCAAGGGTAGTGCACACTGCTTTCGAGCCACAGATCCACAGAAATGTAGAGGCTTACAGGGATGATATCGTGGTGAAGAGTAAGAGCAAAGATACCCTGGTCCAAGATATGGAAGAGACATTTCAGAACCTGCGCAAGATACAGCTCAAGTTGAACCCCGAGAAGTGCGTCTTTGGAGTCCCCTCCGGCAAGCTTCTCGGGTTCTTTGTGTCACAGAGGGGGATTGAAGCCAACCCCGACAAGATTAAAGCCATCGAGCAGATCGAAGCCCCGAAGCGCGTCAAGGATGTCAGAAGGCTTGCAGGTTGTGTGGCTGCCCTCAGTAGGTTCATTTCGAAGTCTGCAGAACGCGCCCTACCTTTCTTCAAAATCTTGAAGAAGGCAGGTCCCATGAAGTGGACTCCGGAAGCGGAGGCAGCGCTGCGGGACTTGAAACGGTACCTATCCTCCACTCCAATACTTGTCGCACCTAGACCACAGGAGAAGTTGCTGCTATACCTAGCGGCAACCAACCAGGTGGTTAGTGCTGCGTTAGTAGCGGAGAGGGAGGCCGACGAGGAGTCCGCACCACCGGCAAGCGAATCCAGCGACAAGCGGGGGGCTGCTCCGACAAGCTCTGGCCCCGACAAGGACAACTCTGCGCAAGAACAGGAAGAAGTGCGGAAGAAGATGGTGCAGCGCCCGGTGTATTTTGTGAGTTCCCTCTTGCAGGGGGCTAGATCAAGATACTCCGGGGTGCAAAAGTTGCTTTTCGGCCTCCTCATGGCCTCGAGAAAGCTGCGCCATTACTTCCAGGCACATGAGATAACAGTGGTCACTCGCTTTCCGCTGAAGAGGATATTGCACAATCCAGAAGCAACAGGCAGGATCGTTGAGTGGGCACTGGAGCTGTCAAGCTTTGGACTCAAGTTTGAAAGTACCTCAACCATACAGAGCCGAGCTTTGGCAGAATTCATAGCTGAATGGACCCCGACGCCCGATGAGGAAATTCCAGAAACAAGTGCACCTGTACAAGAAGCAACAAGTGAATGGGTAATGTATTTTGATGGTGCCTTCTCGCTGCAAGGCGCCGGTGCTGGCGTGGTACTCATCGCGCCCACCGGAGAGCACCTCAAGTATGTTATCCAGATGCACTTTCCCAGGGAGCAAGCGACAAACAACACTGCTGAATATGAAGGTTTGCTCGCCGGCCTCAGGATTGCGGCTGAACTTGGGATCAGGAAGCTGATTGTGCGGGGAGATTCTCAGTTGGTGGTCCGACAAGTTAACAAGAGTTACCAGAGCCCTTTGATGGAAGCTTATGTAGATGAGGTGAGGAAGCTTGAAGAACACTTTGAAGGTCTGCAAATGGAGCACGTCCCGAGAGCTCAGAATGACATTGCAGATGGCCTTTCAAAGTGTGCTGCGATGAAGTTATCTGTGGAACCAGGGACCTTCTTGCTCAAGCTGACTCAACCATCCGTTACACCATCAATTGGGCAGTCCAAGAAGAGAAAGTTGGTCTCCGGCGACTACTTGCCGGCGGATCTTCCTGAAACCGCCGCCAAGGTCCCCAAGATCAACGATCAGAACGCTGAGGAATAGTTTGCTCCTGCAGATCCCCAGATCTGTACAGTTGAAGCAGACGTTCCCGACAAGCCTCGCCCCGGCGAGCTTGCCGGGGGGCCGTCAGCTCCGGCAGAACCAGAGGTTCTTGCCGTAGAAGCTGAGGTCCCCGCAGCGGCCCTCATGCCTTTAGTCCTTGCCGTTGAGCCCCAGGCTCCGGCATGGGCGCAGCAGATCGTCCGTTTTCTGCAAACTGGAGAACTTCCCGACGACCCAGAAGAAATAGAGAAGATAACCAGGCAGTCAAGTATGTACCAGTTCGTGGACAATGAGCTGTACAGAAGAAGACTCAATGGTGTTAGGTTGAAGTGCATTTCCAGAGAAGATGGACAGAAGCTGTTGGTAGAAATACACGGAGGCATATGTGGCCACCACATTGGCGCAAGGGCGCTTGCCGGGAAGGCATTCCGGCAAGGGTTCTTTTGGCAAGAAGCCCTCCAAGATGCAACTGCACTAGTAACCAAGTGTGAAGCGTGCCAGTTCCATGCAAAACAAATTCATCAGCCAGCTCAAGCTCTCCAGACTATCCCTTTGTCCTGGCCCTTCTCGGTCTGGGGGCTCGATATCCTCGGCCCCTTCCCTCGCGCTGTCGGGGGCTTTGAGTACTTGTACGTTGCAATCGACAAGTTCACAAAGTGGCCAGAAGTGGAACCAGTGAGAAAGGTGACAGCACAGTCAGCGGTCAGGTTCTTCAGGTCGATTGTTTGCCGTTTCGGGATCCCCAACAGGATCATCACCGACAACGGTACACAGTTTACTAGCCGCACCTTCATGTAGTACGTCCAAGACCTTGGCGCCAAGGTCTGTTTCGCTTCTGTTGCTCACCCGAGGAGCAACGGTCAAGCGGAGAGGGCCAATGCTGAAGTGTTGCGCGGACTCAAGACAAGGACCTTTGACAGGCTGCGTAAGTGCGGAAAAAACTGGATAGAGGAGCTACCGGCGGCTCTTTGGTCAATCAGAACGACACCAAGTCGAGCCACCGGACAGACACCCTTTGCTCTAGTCTATGGAGCAGAGGCAGTTCTCCCCACGGAACTCGCATACGGATCTCCTCGAGTGCTCGCTTATGATGAGCTCGAGAAAGAGCAACTGCGACAAGATGACGCATTGCTCCTCGAGGAGGAACGTCTCCATGCTGCTGTACGAGCTGCTCGATACCAGCAAGCCTTGCGTCGCTACCATAGCCGCAAGGTTAAGGCCAGGAGTCTCGAGGAAGGCGACCTTGTTCTTCGGCGTGTTCAGTCCGCCAAGAATTCCAACAAGTTGACACCGAAGTGGGAAGGCCCTTATCGGGTGAGACAAGTCACAAGGCCCGGCGCTGTCCGCCTTGAGACCGAAGAAGGCTTACCGGTGAGCAACTCCTGGAACATAGAGCATCTTCGCAAGTTTCACCCATAAGGCGCGGTTGCCGTGATCCGCTCCGGCAACCACCTTTTGTACAAGCTTTGCCGATGTTGCATGTAACCCTTTGTACAAAGCCGGGCGCAGACCCCGTGCATCAGTAAAGTTTTTGTGTTTTGCGCTATTTGCCTTTTACATGCATTTCTTTGCTATTTGCATGTGTTATTTGGCATCTTGTGCAACATACATCTCCGGTAAGCATTAGCACGCCGAAAGGCCATATACTTGTTTCCCTCTTCTTTTTTCCTTGCCTCTTAAGCAGAAGGAATGTTCCTCACGCACAAGTTTGCCGGGGGGGAAGGAGATGGAAGAGGAACCAAGTGCTGTTCAAGAAAGAGAAGCCTTACCGAGAAGCAAGCAATATATGAAAGCTAAGTTATTAGAATTTGAGCAGTTCAAATTTTTAATTTTTAGTTGTCTTCCTTGAACAACCACACTTTGTATGGAAAACCTGTGCGCGGAGGAACCTACCCGTGGTTAGCCGCACCCTTATCTTGTTTTCGAGTACGCTCAGCGACTTGAGTGAGCTGCGACAAGTGTCGCGCCCTTATTTCGTTTTCGAGTTCGCTCAGCAAGCTAAGTGCGTTGCGACTAGCTGCGGCAAGGTTGCTTGCCGGTAGGACCTTGGCCAGCAGGCTGCTCAGAGTCCAGCACTCAGCGCTCGCGGCAAGGGCCCCTTGCCGGCAAGCTCCCTGGAAGCGTAGGGTGAAAAGCATACAAAGTAAAGGACCAAGACAAGGAAGATAACATTGCACTGATTGATCAAAATAAAGATAAATATCTTACAAGGGATAACTTGTCGCAATAACTAATGAGTTCATAGCACACTATGCAGCAACAAAAGAGATAAAGGAAAAGGAGGCCTAATCTACGCGGTCGCCCTCAATCCTGGAGATCTTGTTCACTTTGGCGATGATGTGGGCGACCTGCGCCTTCAGCGCCTCCGTGTTCGCGTCGGCCGGCAAGCTGCGGAGAACGTTGACGAGATTGATACCAGGGTTGCGGTACACAATCTTCGTCAGAACGCGCTCCAAGGTTCCCGCGCAGAGCTGGCGCGACTCCTCGGCTAGTTGCGCGGGGAGCTTCTTCCGAAGATCTGCAAGAGCCGGCGCGATCCCTCTGAAGAAGAGGCTGAGCTTGGCGCTGTGGGGGAGGTTTGGATCCAGAGAGTATATAAGATGCTCGACCTTCAGCGCCAGCAGCTCCTGGTCGATGTTGGATGCAGAGGCCACCAAGTCGTCGGTCCACACCTCAACGGTCCGGCGGAAGTTCTCAGCTGCAGTGGTGGCGCTCTCCACCAAGCCTCGCTCCCTGCGGAGCTCTTCCTTCAGCTTGGTTTCTCGATCCCGGACGGCGTCGAGCGAGTCCTTCAGCGTGGAAACCTTCAGCTCCAGATCCTCCATCGAATCCTTGGCGGCCTTCAGCTCGTCGCCCTGCTTGGAGAGGCGCACCTGGAGTTCAGAGTTGGTGTGCGCGTCCTTCTCGCGCTCTGAGTTGAGCGCGGTGACCCTCTCCGCGCTCGCTTTCAGGGACTCCTCCAGTTGCGCAACCTTGGCCGCGAGCTCCTCCTTGGCGGTCTCCGCGGCAGCCGCGGCGGCCTTCGCCTCCTTCAGCTCTCTGCCAAGGGCCTGCTCCCGGGCGGCAAGGTCTTCCTCGTGGGAGTCGAGGTTGACCTTCCGTTGGGTGAGCTCTCCTTCTCGCCGGGACAGCTCCTCTCCGGCGAGTCGCTGCTGCTCGTCGGCTTCGGCCTTCTCCAGGAGCCACTCCTGGTACTCCCCGGCGAGCCTCTCGTGCTCCTCCGCCACGTCGCGGAGGGCAGCCTGGTTGGCGGCGCGGAGCTCCGCCGCGCGCTTCTCCATATCGGCGGCGGCCTTGGCGGCAAGGGCCTCCCGAGACGCGAGCTTCGCCTGCCTGGCCCGGTAAAGGGCCAGGAGCTGATGAAGCAGCTTCTCCTCCTCGGGCCCGTCGCTCCCGCCGGGCGCCTCGACGATCTTCAGTCCCGCGGAGGCGAGAACCTCTCCATCAAAGGCCTCTCCCTCCGCGGGGGCTCGCGATGAAGAACCCCACGGCACCTGGATGTAGACGCCGTTGGGGGCCTCAAGATAGTAGGCAGACGGCTCCTTTTCGGTGGAGGGGTCGGCGGCCGGCGTAGCGCTCGACGCTCCTGCCGCCTCCGGGCCGGCAGTATGGCCGCCGTCCCCCTCCCCAGCCGCTGCGTCCGCGGCCGGAGCAGTCTCCTCCACAGCCGGCTCGGCGGCTCCCGCCGTGTCCTCAGCGACAGGGGCGTTGCCGCCGTCGCCCTGCACGCCCTCCTCCACAACGATGGTTTCCGTCTCCATCTGTTCTGGGGGAGGAGGATCTAGAAGAAGAAGAAAAAGAAGAAGAAGTTCAAGCAAATATCTAAAAAAGAGACGAGTTCAAGAAGACGGAGTTGCAAAACATACCTTGGCGGACTTCGTCGACGGCGGGCTCCCTCGCCGGGGAGCTCTGCCTTGGCGGGGTGGCCGCCCTCGCCGGGCTGCTCGCCCTTGGCGGGGTACCCGCCCTTGGCGGAGTACCCGCCCTTGGCGGGACGCTCTCCCTTGCCGGAGAGTTCGTCCTTGGCGGGGACGGCTGGGCCTGCGGCTCTTCGGGAGCAGTCTCCGGATGCTCCTGTGGCTGCGGCTCCACCTCTGCACAAAACAATCAAGACAACAACAAGAACGGCAAGGTGTCAATATAAGCAAGTTCCTCAAGCGCGCCCGACGAGCGGAAAGATTAAAGCCAAACTTACGCTGGGGGTTGCGCTAGGGGCTGCTCCTCGGAGCAGCGCTCGGGTCCGGCAGGCTCGTCTCCGGCGCGTCCCCGGTCGCCGCGACGGGCGAGTCGTCCGCGACCTCGACGACGGGAACCTTGGCCTTCTTCGCCACTCGCTGAGCCAGGGTCCTGAAATCAAAGCAGAAAGCAAGATCAGAATCAACAAGAATCAAGACAATGTTAAAAAAGATATAAAGCCTCGAGTTCTTACTCCTGTTCCTCGTCGTCGTCGTCGTCGCTCAAGGCGGAGAAGTCGAACGCTACCTGAGGCGCGTCCGCGCGAGGAGCAGGAGGCGAAGACTCCCTCGGGCGCTAGGCGGTCCCCGGGGCTGGGGGCTGCGAGGACCCGGCCCCCGTGGACGTCGAGGCCCGGGGAGCAGGCGGAACAGCTGCTCCGCCCTGTGAAGACCCTCCTCCGCTTGGCGCTGACGTGCGGGGCGCCTCCGCCGTGGCCTGTGTGCGGGTCGCCCCCGCCGTGGTTGGCGCGCCGGGCGCCCCCGTCGCAGCTTGGCTCCCCCGGGTAGCTCGCGCCGCCCGGCGAGCTGGTTGTTGTCGGGGCGCCTGCGCCCTCGTCCCCGTCGTCGCCTTGCGGAGACGCTTCAGCGGAGATCGCCTGGGGCTTGCCCGAGGCGGGGAGGTCTCCGATGACGAGGAGAGGTCGTCGGCGTAGAGCCCCAGAGACCCGTCGGAGTCCTCGTCGGCCCCGACGTTCTCCTCCTCCTCCTCCTCCTCCTCGGCAGGCTTGCTGGACCCAGCGCCTTGCCCTGCGGCCGTTCTCCCTCCAGCGCCTCTGCCCCCTCCGGCACCTCCGCTCCCTGCGGCGCCTCTGTTTCCTCCGGCGGCGCTGCCTCTCGCCGCGGCCTCGGTCAGGATTCCGGGGATCCCGGAGTGCCTCAAAGAGGGGACCCCGGCAAGCTCGTCGGGAGGAAGCTGCAGTAGTCTGTGGATCTCCGCCTCCTCTGCTTGGCAGGACGCATCCGCAGCCTCTGCCTCATCGGGTGTAAAGCCAAATTCTCCTGCCGCTGCGGCTGCAGCGGCCTCTTCAACCCGAGAAGCTATATACGCAATCTCCTGGTCGGTGGTGTCCCGGGTGAGCCCCTTGATCTCATCCTTGTTCTTCGGCACCTCCACCAGGTTATCGAAGAAGCTCATGATGTCTGATGACTTGGGCGGTATCCATGTGCGGTCCACGCCATGCGAGTCGCATGCGGGCATCATGGCGCGAAGAGGATCCCGGGCCGTGCTGTTGCAGAGAGGCACCACTCCCCGGGGAGCTCTGAACCACTCTGGGTGGGCCGGGTCGTGCTTAAAGAGTTCCCGGACCATCCCCTTCAGCTCCAGCGCCGTGAAGTTGAAGTTTAGCCCCGGGCGCAATCTCATTACGTCCGCCGCGTTGCCGTACTCCCATGCCGGCCTCTTCCTATCCTGTAGAGGGGCAATGCGGCGGCGGAGGAAATCTGCTCCTACTTCTCCGACGGACAACTTTGCTACCCGGAGACGAAGAATTCTGATGAGGGCGACGTTGAGCTTGATGTCATCCGAATCCAACTCACTCCAGTCCCTGCCGCGCACGATGGCTGTTGTGCGCGGCGCAGTGAAGGGTTGCGGCTCGTCCTCAACTATGCAGCACCAGTCCGCACGCCACTCCTCCCACTTGCCGCGGAGCTCCCCCGGCAAGTAGGACTCCTTCTTGTTCAAGCGGAAGACCCAAGAAATCCCCCCGGAGAGGGGAGCACCGGCTTCTACTCTAGGGGTGAATAAGTGCCTAAACAGCGCTACGTTCGGATAGATCCCAATATAGTTTTCGCACAGATGTGCGAAAACCGCCATCGTGAGGATGGCGTTGGGGGTGAAGTCAATAAGGTGGAGGCCGTAGGTGTGCATGATATCGCAGAAAAAGTCAGAAAAAGGGGGACAAAGGCCGCAATGGAAGAAAGCTGCGAAGAAGAAGTACCCGCCGGGATAATTGTCCTTGGCGGCGGCGGGATAGGCTCTGGTCCGAGGGTGCGCCTTGGTATCCTTGGCCCAGAACAAGTAGTACTTGTTCCAGAGCTCCCGCGCGCTGAGCCTCGGCGAGAAGACGACGTTCCGCTTCCGCAGCAGAGTAAGTCTCGCCGCCTGCTCGGATTTCTCCTTCTTGGTCTTCTCCGCCTACGCCTTCTCGGTCTTCGGGGCCATGGCGGAGGCGGCAAGGGAAGGGGGACGAAGAGTCCGGCGGCGCCGCAGATGCGGAAGACGGCGGAGGAGGTGTGGAGGCGGAGCGCAAAGGGAATCTCTGGAGATGGAAGAAGAAGCAATGAAGGCGTAGGAGGGGAACCGCTCCTGCTTCCTCTGCTTTTATGGGGAAGTGGGGGACGTTTCGCTCTTTCCATTAAAAGAACGTGGCCACGTCCCATCCCACGACACCGCAATCGACGCGTGCCGTTACGGAGGGACGCGGCGGATGCGGAAGTGGATTCGGCATGCCGTGGGCTGCGCGTGCCCGTGCATTGTTTTGGGCCTGGCCCAACAGCGCTCGGCACCGTGTGTGGCCCAGGCCCGGGGGCTCCTGTCGGTGTACTAAGGTAGGGGTACCTCAGTACCCCAACTTGTGCACGGGCGGTAGCAGCTTCCCGCGGCAGGGCCTACCACGCGCTTGCCGGAGACCTTCCTGCTCCATATAAAACCATTCAAAAACAAAGTATACAAGACAGAAGATCAGGACCCCGGCAAGTGGAGCTTGCCGGGAAGGCGATTACCTCACTAGCACAAGACCCTGGCAAGAGGAGCTTGCCAGGAAGACTAGAAGATTACGTTACAGAAGACATGCCTCGGCGCAACGTGCGCCCCGGCAGGGCCCGGAGAGCGACAAGCTTCAGAGCCCGACAAGCTCCCGGGCCCGGCAAGGTCAAGACCCCGGCAAGGTGCTTGCCAGGGAGAGTTACGCTGTGTGCCCGCGCTCCAGCTCATCGAACCACGCGTCGCCCTGGGGCCACTCCAGGAACGCGTGGCGGGTGGCTGTGCAGCCTGGGGGACACGGTGGCACTCCACGGTGGTAAAGCCATCGCCATGGCAAACGGAGACGCAAGGGCGGGCGCTTTTGGGGTCGACGGCGACGGGCATTAAATGCTCTTGTCCCCCACTGTCAAAGTAGGTGATGACCACTGTTCATCCACTGTAGCTCCACTACTCCCGCACTGTTACAACTACCACCGCTATTACATTTTTACCCTTTTTCCTACGTTGACACCTGTCGGTGACCCCTTGCACTATAAAAGGAGGCCCATGCACAACGTAGAGGGGGTTGGGAACCTAGATCGCTCATTTGCTCGGTGTAGCTAGTTCTTCAAGCTCCCGAGCTCTCCAACTCAATACAAGCAAAGCAGGAGTAGGGTTTTACGCGTCCATCGCGGCCCGAACCTGGGTAAACTGCCCGCGCGCTCTCCACGATCTGCTCTTCGTGCTCCCTCTGCCCTCTTACCGCACAAACAAGGGGCTCCGGTCCCATAGGTGTTCGTGGTGGATAGTTTCCCCCGACAACAACCTTCGCATTGTGTCATTATATATGACCAAGTTACCAGGAAAAATAATAAACTTGTAATACGGCAATTCTTTTAAAAAAGTGTTCTCAGAAATGAGCTATCATGCGTGAAGATTCATAGCTTTCAAGCCAAATGATCAATCCTATGGCCACATTCATGGCATAGTTTGTTCAAATGATCTCATATTGTGCACAAGGGTGCATCTTGGAATGGCAACAATATTTCCTAAGGAAGTTTTCATTTTCTTTGGACGAAAAAATCATTTTCCATTTTTCGAGTGCCCAAAACGAGGCTTTTTTGTGAAGGACCTCCCAAATAATTGTTGCAAAATTGGACCAAATCAATTTTCTAAAATACTAGGACATATTTAATGCACAATTGACAAAATGGTTGGGTGTAAAAAGTTTTGATCCACCTCTCGTGAAAAAGACAAATTTTGGCCGATTCAGTTGGAAGTGGGTCAAATTTGAACTGTAGATGCCTTGTAGTTTGCTCTTTATTTTTTACAAAAATCATTTCTAGGTACATAAGTATCTATTTAATCAGAGAAACACCAAAAAAATACGAAGATTCAACCACTAGGTAGGAACGGGCATTCCCGCCATTTTGACCGCATTTTGAAACGGGCATAAAAAATTCAAAAAAAATAAAAAATTGGAAAACCTTCGCATTGTGTCATTACATATGACCAAGTTACCAGGAAAAATAATAAACTTGTAATACGGTAATTCTTTTAAAAAAGTGTTCTCAGAAATGAGCTATCATGCGTGAAGATTCATAGCTTTCAAGCCAAATGATCAATCCTATGGCCACATTCATGGCATAGTTTGTTCAAATGATCTCATAGTGTGCACAAGGGTGCATCTTGGAATGGCAAACAATATTGCCTAAGGAAGTTTTCATATTCTTTGGATGAAAAAATCATTTTCCATTTTTCGAGTGCCCAAAAGGAGGTTTTTTTGTGAAGGACCTCCCAAATAATTGTTGCAAAATTGGACCAAATCAATTTTCTAAAATACTAGGACATATTTGATGCACAATTGAAAAAATGGTTGGGTGTAAAAAGTTTTGATCCACCTCTCGTGAAAAAGACAAATTTCCGCCGATTCAGTTGGAAGCGGGTCAAATTTGAACTGCAGCTGCCTCATAGTTTGCTATTTATTTTTTCCAAAAATCATTTCTAGTTACTCATACGCCCAAAACGTATCTATAATTTCTGCTTGCTCCATGCCTCTTTTGTGTGATATTGTTATGATATTTATGCACTTCCATACACTTTTGATCATATTTGGACTAACCTATTAACTCAGTGCACCCCAGTGCCAGTTTCTGTTTTTTGCTGTTTTCGTATTTCTGGTTTTCCCATTACTTAAATTGCCAGAAAAATTCCGGGAAAAATATATAAAAAATCAGCGCTCCAGAAGCTTCCATGCAGCAGAAGTAGGGCCAGAGGGGGGCCAGAGGGGCTCCAGGCGCCCTGAGGGGGCGGCCCCCCTCCTGGCCGCGCCGGGGGGGCGCCTGGGCCCCCCTTACCTCCTCTGGTGACCCCCTTTGGCATATATTTACACCGCGTCCCGAAACCCTCGAGGACGGAACCCTTTTTCGCGATCTCATCTCTGTTCCGCCGCCGCCGCGCTTCCAAGATCGGGAGCACCAGGAGAACTCTTCCCGGCACCCTGCCGGAGGGGCGAACCACCACCAGGAGCTTCTCCACCACCATGGATGCCTCCCGGATGAGTTGTGAGTAGTCCCCCTTGGACCATGGGTCCATGACCAGTAGCTATGTGATGTTCTCCTCCCCTCTTTGTTCTTCACCGATTAGACCTCGTGAGCTGCCCTACAAGATCGAGGCACATATGTAATCTTTATGCTGTTGCTATGCTGAGTTTGCTGGGATCCGATGGATTATGAGATTATGTTCAGATTGTGTGTGAGTAATATATTTGATTCACCTCTTTTATATTTATGTTCTTGAGTAATTCTTGCATGTTCTCCGTTGCTTTTTATTGCTTTGGCCGAGTAGTAGGTAGTAACTCCAGGAGGGAACGTTATGCTTTATTGTGGGTTCATGCCCCTCGAAGACTAGTTTGAGTGACAGAAACATGAGTCTAGGGGATGTGCTATTGCCACAAGGGGGAAAACAACGGTGCTTGTACTTGCGGGTGCAAGGATTGTTTACTTTACGCAAAGTTCTTTTAATGCACATGTCTGTTGCTTTGAGTTTACACTATGGGTGGGACTCGCAACTTAATACCAGCGAGATGTTCTGGATAGATATCTCAAGGTGGATGATTAGTAGTAGATGCAGATGGATTTCGGTCTACTTGCCTTGGCGTACCGCCCATGCTTTTGAGCCTCTACCTTTCTTTGCAGCATAGTTAGCATTGGTTTGCACACATAATCCTGTCAATTGCCCAGCTGTAATTCGTTTACCTCGCTTAGCTGTTTTATCGTCTTTTGGGAGAGAGACATCACTAGTGAACATCATGGGACCCCGGTCCATATTACCATCACTGATCACACCCGCTATTTACTTCATGTTCTTATTTACTAGTTGAAGTCATACCTATCACTAGTATCTCTTGTGTTTGATCCTTTGTAAACGACAAGGCCGGAGGGATTGACAACCTCTCTGTACTCGTTGGGAGCAAAGTTATTTGTATCTGTGTCCAGGTCCTGTCAAGCAAAACTCTCTGGCGCTATTGACACCTTCTTGTCGACCCTCAGAGTCTCACGGGATTCGATCCTTGGTATCTTTGCCAAGGGAAAACTACCGCTACGCTACATCTCAAACATTCCACTTGGGGTAACCAACGAGGGGCGAGAAGCCATCAAGCAAAGTTTTCTGGCGCTGTTGCCGGGGACTCCACTCTTCAAGATAGGGGAGTTGCACGCTATCTTTTATCTTTACTTATTAGTCTTGTTAGTTTACCTTTCAGTTTTTGCTTTAGCTCCCTTTATCAAAAATCACAAAAATAGTTATCTCGCTTTTTAGTTGGCATTATCTCTGGTCCTTTTGCCTTTGGTGAGGCAGAAGTTCTCACCTTTAAACAAAGAAATGGGGAAAGTCTAAAAGATGCTTGGTATAGAATTAATGATTCTCATAAAAGAGCCACCAAGAAGCAATCTACTACTATCCTGCTTAGAAATTTTTATGTTGGAATTACTTCTTGGAATAGGTTTATTCTAGATTCTGCTATCAATGGAAATTTCCTAGAAGCCCCAGTTTGGGAATATCTTAGTATTATTGAAAATCTTGTTGGAAATCCCCCTCTTGTTAGCATTCAAGAGGACATTACCCTAGCTCACATTATGAAAAAACTTGAAAACATAGAGCTAGAGATGCCAAACATTAATAAGATAAATGAGTTGGACCGTAAGATCCAAGGGAATTTGAATAGGCTTGATAGCTCCATGCATAAAATTCTCAAAATTTGGAGACCATCAAATCCCATGACTTGGATTCTTCTAGGATAGACAAGATTGAGGAAATCTTTGATACTTTAGGAACTACTTTCTCCTCAATCAAAACCAAAAAGGTAGAAACTCCGGCAAAGAAGGAGCCTAAGTTCGTTTACGTTCTAAAGGCTCCTCGTTCCAAAAGTAATCCATCTATTGCCAAAAGGGTTGAAACTGTGAAGACTTTGGAAGAAACACCTCTCTTTGATAAATTTATAAATGAATCTTCCATTGACTTTTTACCTCTTGCTCTTCTCCCTAGAAGTATCTCTATTAGGCCTTTATTTGAAAGTCCTCTTAAGACTAGTTGTACTATTGAAGAGCTTTTTGATGATCTTGATGATGGTTCAATTGATACAACTTGATCTCTTTGCATTATGCCTAGCTTAAAGACATAAAAGAAAGCGCTTTTGGGAGGCAGCTGATACGTCCAAAACGTATCTATAATTTCTGCTTGCTCCATGCCTCTTTTGGGTGATATTGCTATGATATTTATACACTTCCATACACTTTTGATCATATTTGGACTAACCTATTAACTCAGTGCACCCCAGTGCCAGTTTCTGTTTTCTGCTGTTTTTGTATTTCAGGTTTTCCCATCACGTAAACTGCGAGAAAAATCCCGGAAAAATTATATAAAAAATCAGCATTCCAGAAGCTTCCCGGCAGCCAAAGTAGAGCCGGAGGGGGGCCACCAGGGCTCCAGGCGCCCTGGTGGCGCGGCCCCCCTCCTGGCCGCGCCGGGGGGGCGCCTGGGCCCCCCAGGCCTCCGCTGATGCCCCCCTTTGGCATATATTTAACACGCGTCCCGAAACCCTCGAGATGGGAACCCTTTTTCGCGATCTCATCTCTTTTCCGCCGCCGCCGCGCTTCCAAGATCGGGAGCACCAGGAGAACTCTTCCCGGCACCCTGCCGGAGGGGAGGATCACCACCGGGAGCCTCTCCACCACCATGGACGCCTCCCGGATGAGTTGTGAGTAGTCTCCCTTGGACCATGGGTCCATGACCAGTAGCTATGTTGTGTTCTCCTCCCCTTCTTGTGCTTCACTAATTAGACCTCGTGAGCTGCCCTACATGATCGAGGCACATATGTAATCCTTATGTTGTTGCTATGATGAGTTTGCTGGGATCCGATGGATTGTGAGATTATGTTCAGATTGTGTTTGAGTAATATATTTGATTTACCTCTTTTATATTTATGTTCGTAAGTAATTCTTGCATGTTCTCCGTTGCTATTTATTGCTTTGGCCAAGTAGTAGGTAGTGACTCCAAGAGGGAACGTTATGCTCGATTGTGGGTTCATGCCCCTCGATGACTAGCTTGAGTGACAGAAACATGAGTCTAGGGGATGTGCTGTTGCCACAAGGGGGAAAACAACGGTGCTTGTGTCCGCGGGTTCAAGGACTGTTTACTTTACGCAAAGTTCTTTTAATGCAGTTGTCTGTTGCTTTGAGTTTACACTATGGGTGGGACTCGCAACTTAATACCAGCGAGATGTTCTGGATAGATATCTCAAGGTGGATGATTAGTAGTAGATGCAGATGGATTTCGGTCTACTTGCCTTGGCGTACCGCCCATGCTTTGAACATCTACCTTTCTTGCAACATAGTTAGCATTGGGTTGCGCACATAATTCTGTCAATTGCCCAGCTGTAATTCGTTCACCTCACATAGCTGTTTTATCGTCTTTTGGGAGAGACACATCACTAGTAAACATCATGGGACCCCGGTCCATATTACCATCACTGATCACATCCGCTGTTTACTTTCTACTTTTACTTACTATTTGCAATTATACCTATCACTATTATCACTTGCGTTTGATCCTTTGTAAATGACAAGGCCGGAGGGATTGACAACCTCTCTGTACTCGTTGGGAGCAAAGTTATTTGTATCTGTGTGCAGGTCCATGTTGATTGCTAATATCTGGCGCCGTTAGCAATTGACACCTTCTTGTTGAAACTGGGAGTCTCAGGGGAAATCGATCCTTGGTATCTTTGCCAAGGGAAAACTTCCGCTACACTGCATCTCAAACCTTCCACTTGGGGTAACCAACGAGGGGCGAGAAGCCATCAAGCAAAGTTTTCTGGCGCCGTTGCCAGGGACTCCACTCTTCAAGATAGGGGAGTTGCACGCTATCTTTTACCTTTGCTTTTTTGTCTTGTTAGTTTACCTTTCAATTTTGCTTTAGTATCTTTTATCGAAAATCACAAAAATAGTTATCTTGCTTGCTTGCTACTATGGGTTCCACCAAAAACACTAAATGGGAGGAGTACACCCCTTCTTCCATCACGCCAATCACCACTGTCGGGATCTACAAAAGTAATAAACCTTGTGATTATGTTAGTCTTAATGGAGAGTTATGCCCATGGCATGGTCTTCCAGGAAAAGAGTATGAGCCTCAGTTTAAAGTTGCTCCTATGCTTCCCCAAACTTGGGAAGACGTTCAAACTCTTATAATAGAGAGCAATTCAAACAAATAAGATGACACTACAATTCTGCTCAATAATGATAAAATTGATTTTGATAATTGTAGTATCTCGGAAGTTGTCACCTTTCTACAAAGAATGGCTAAAGATCCCCGCACTAGCACACTTAACCTTGCCTTCACAGAGCATATCACTAATGCTCTTATCAAAGCTAGGGAGGAGAAACTTAGAGTAGAAGCCTCCATACCTAGAAAGCTAGAAGATGGTTGGGATCCTATGATAAAAATTAAGTTGAATAACTTCTCTTGCTATGCTTTATGTGATGTTGTAGCTAGTACCTCCATTATCCCCAAAAGAATATATGATATGCTTAAATTGAAACCTTTTGATTCTTGTTCTTTTGGTGTTCGTCTCATTGATTCTTCCATAAAGAAACCTTTGGGGAGGATCGACGATGTTCTTATCGTTGTCAATGACAATTACGTTCCCGTTGATTTTACTATTATGGATATTGAATGTGAACCTTTGTGTCCAATTATTTTGGGACGTCCTTTTCTACGCACCGTTGGTGCTATCATTGACATGAAAGAGGGGAATATAAAATTCCAATTTCCTCTCAAGAAAGGGATGGAACACTTCCCTAGAAAGAATATTAAGTTACCTTTTGAGTCCGTTATACGGGCTAGCTATTCTTTTACTCTTGATAAAACTTGATCTCTTTGCATTATGCCTAGCTTAAAGGCATAAAAGAAAGCGCTTTTGGGAGGCAGCCCACATGAATAATATTTTATTTTGCTTTTGTTGTGTCTTGATGTTGTTACTACGGTAGCATCATCATTGTATCTTTACTTCTCAACTTTGTGCCAAGCGTAGCCTCTGATTGCAAGAAAGTTCAAAAGTTGTGACGTGCTGTCCAGGAAACAGATTTTGTCCTTGGATAGAAAAATTCGTATAAAATCACCAGATCATATTTTTGGTCTGAATTTTTTCGACAGCGTGCTCTATACAATTGTCTTTCGTGCTCTGTTCTGAGTTTTTTGATTAGAGTTGCAGAAGTGCCCCGAAAAAATCATTTACTACCTGCTGGTCTGTTTTTCACAGATTCTGTCCTGTTTTGCCTTAACTTCATTTTGCAAACCTTGAGCTTGCTTTTTCTTTTGCAAAAACCTTTTGGCAATCTTGAGAAACAGTAGACCTTCAAGAATATCCTTATTTCCAGCAAGGAACAATTATATTATTAAGGGTACTAACCTCGCTAATCAGATTATGATGAGTTATGTATGAAGGGAGTTTTCAAGTGTGCGAGGGAAGATGATAAAAAGATTCAGGAGTGTCAAACGCTCAAGCTTGGGGATGCCCCATGCACCCCCCAAGAAATATTCAAGGAGACTCAAGCGTCTAAGCTTGGGGATGCCCCCGTGCATCCCCTTCTCCATCAACATTATCAGTTCATCTTTCGTTCCACTATATTTTTATCACTTCATGTGTTATGTGCTATGCTTGGAGCGTCTTGCTTTTAGTTTCCTTTTTAGTTTTTCTTTAGCTTTTCATAACGAGTCGGAACTCAGCTTTCTTTATGTGGGAGAGAAACACGCTCCACTTCTACCTAGAACATAACATAGAATTTTCATGTCTATATTTGCTGTGTGTGTCCTTTGTCTTTCAATAGCTACTATCATGCTTAGCTCTTAGTTTTCATGCTTATCTTTTTAAAGAGCTTTGGTTTAGTTGGTTGCTTCAACTCTCTTTAGTTATCATGCTTATCTTATTAAGAGAGTTTGCTTCTTTTGCATTGGTTGATATGTCTATGATAAAAATGCTACGTGCATAATGGTGCTTAGTAGTTCATGTTTTCTTATGGTTAGTCTCAAACAGCTGGGGGGGGGGGTCCCAATGTGTTATTGGAGTACCAACATGATTTGTTTGCCTATGATGTGGTATGGTTTAGTAATATCTTCCTTCAAGAATTTATTTTGATTGACTTGGCGTATGCTAATGCATATTTAAGACTGTAAAGAAAGTCTGTCAAGCCTTGATGATCTTTTGTTTCTGAGTAGCGATATAACTTCCATGCCTGATTCAATGTTGCTTTGTCACTCTGCATGATTATGACCGTCATTGCTCTTTTAGTTGGTCGCTCCCAGTCTTTTGCTAACCTCCACCTGTACTAAGCGGACTGACTGCTTGTGCATCCAAAATCTTTTAAACCATTTATGCCATATGAGTCCACCATACCTTCCTATACATGGTATTTACCTGCCATTCCTAACGAAGACTTTCATGTACCATCTCGAAATTATTCAAAAAAGTATTCCTATTTTGTGCCTCTGTTTTAGTTCATGAGGAAGTAGTAGTTAATTCATGATCTTTTTAAGTTGGACAAGCTTCACCCCGGGATTGCATGTCTAATGTGCAAACCCATAACACGAGAAGGAACTGGCAAAGAGTGCGCCCGGCTCAAAATTAATATAACAAACAAACCCTCCTTCACGCTTTGTTCATGAGAAATCAGAAAACTTTGGCAGTGATAAACAAAGGAGATTAAGAGGATGTGATCGTCCTCGTTCGGGAGCCGTTCCTCGAAACTTGTCCATCTCAAAAAGTGATTGAGTTGTCTGCTAGCATTCGTTGATGAAACATGCATAATCAAAAAAATAAGTATTACCTCTGTTTTTAAAGCCAAGAGCTCTGGTACATGTTTTGTCTTTGTTTCCGATTACGGGTTTTCAACCTTGCCAACAAAAGCCACGGTTCAAGAGTCTCCACCTTCTTTTAAAAGCACCAACTACTGAGAGCATGATTGTCATTCTGAGTGTAATGTGCATTGTCCCAAACTAGCATTGTCTTTTGCATGATTGTGATATCGTTTATTTTGAAATCATTGTATCTAGTCATCACTTAAACCTTGAAGGTGCCCCTGCATTTATGTTTTGCTTCACTAAAGGGGGCAAGCTAGATATCACTTTATCATATTTGCACACCATGTTCATTACAAATCTATTTGATGTTTCAATATCATATTGTAAAACTTTCAGTTCTTTGTGATTTTCTCATGAGGCAACTTAATTACTACAGATTCATTGTCTCAGTAAGATTTTGTCATATGACTATGAAAAAGTCCTATATGGTTAATAGCATGTCACCACAGAAATTATTCTTTTTATCATTTACCTACTCGAGGACGAGCAGGAATTAAGCTTGGGGATGTTGATACGTCCAAAATGTATCTATAATTTCTGCTTGCTCCATGCCTCTTTTGGGTGATATTGCTATGATATTTATGCACTTCCATACACTTTTGATCATATTTGGACTAACCTATTAACTCAGTGCACCCCAGTGCCAGTTTCTGTTTTCTGCTGTTTTTGTATTTCAGGTTTTCCCATCACGTAAACTGCCAGAAAAATCCCGGAAAAATTATATAAAAAATCAGCGTTCCAGAAGCTTCCCGGCAGCCAAAGTAGAGCCGGAGGGGGGCCACAAGGGCTTCAGGCGCCCTGGTGGCGCGGCCCCCCTCCTGGCCGCGCCGGGGGGGCGCCTGGCCCCCCCAGGCCTCCGCTAATGCCCCCCTTTGGCATATATTTAACATGCGTCCCGAAACCCTCGAGACGGGAACCCTTTTTCGCGATCTCATCTCTGTTCCGCCGCCGCCGCGCTTCCAAGATCGGGAGCACCAGGAGAACTCTTCCCGGCACCCTGCCGGAGGGGAGGATCACCACTGGGAGTCTCTCCACCACCATGGACGCCTCCCGGATGAGTTGTGAGTAGTCTCCCTTGGACCATGGGTCCATGACCAGTAGCTATGTGATGTTCTCCTCCACTTCTTGTGCTTCACTAATTAGACCTCGTGAGCTGCCCTACATGATCGAGGCACATATGTAATACTTATGCTGTTGCTATGATGAGTTTGCTGGGATCCAATGGATTGTGAGATTATGTTCAGATTGTGTTTGAGTAATATATTTGATTTACCTCTTTTATATTTATGTTCGTAAGTAATTCTTGCATGTTCTCCGTTGCTATTTATTGCTTTGGCCAAGTAGTAGGTAGTGACTCCAAGAGGGAACGTTATGCTCGATTGTGGGTTCATGCCCCTCGATGACTAGCTTGAGTGACAGAAACATGAGTCTAGGGGATGTGCTGTTGCCACAAGGGGGAAAACAACGGTGCTTGTGCCCGCGGGTGCAAGGACTGTTTACTTTACGCAAAGTTCTTTTAATGCAGTTGTCTGTTGCTTTGAGTTTACACTATGGGTGGGGCTCGCAACTTAATACCAGCGAGATGTTCTGGATAGATATCTCAAGGTGGATGATTAGTAGTAGATGCAGATGGATTTCGGTCTACTTGCCTTGGTGTACCGCCCATGCTTTGAACCTCTACCTTTCTTGCAACATAGTTAGCATTGGGTTGCGCACATAATTTTGTCAATTGCCCAGCTGTAATTCGTTCACCTCACATAGCTGTTTTATCATCTTTTGGGAGAGAGAAATCACTAGTGAACATCATGGGACCCCGGTCCATATTACCATCACTGATCACATCCGCTATTTACTTTCTGCTTTTACTTACTATTTGCAATTATACCTATCACTATTATCACTTGCGTTTGATCCTTTGTAAACGACAAGGCCGGAGGGATTGACAACCTCTCTGTACTCGTTGGGAGCAAAGTTATTTGTATCTGTGAGCAGGTCCACGTTGATTGCTAATATCTGGCGCCGTTAGCAGTTGACACCTTTTTGTTGAAACAGGGAGTCTCAGGGGAATTCGATCCTTGATATCTTTGCCAAGGGAAAACTTCCGCTACACTGCATCTCAAACCTTCCACTTGGGGTAACCAACGAGGGGCGAGAAGCCATCAGCAGCCCACAATGAATAAAGTTTTATTTTGCTTTTATTGTGTCTTGATGTTTGTTACTACAGTAGCATCATCATTGTATCTTTATTTTTCAGCTTTGTGCCAAGTTTAGCCTCTGATTGCAAGAAAGTTCGAAAGTTGTGACGTGCTATCCAGGAAACAGATTCTGTCCTTGGACAGAAAAATTCTTATAAAATCACCAGATCATCTTTTTGGTCTGAATTTTTCCAACAGCGTGCTCTATACAATTGGCTTTCGGGCGTCTGTTCTGAGTTTTTTGATTTCAGTTGCAGAAGTGCCCCGAAAAAATTGTTTACTACCTGCTGGTATGTTTTTTACAGATTCTGTCCTGTTTTGCCTTTTCCTCGTTTTGAAAACCTTGAGCTTGCTTTTTCTTTGCAAAAACCTTTTGGCAATCTTGAGAAACAGTAGATATTTTCAAGATTATCCTTATTTCCAGCAAGGAAAACTTATTTTATTATGGGTACTAACCTCGCTAATCAGATTATGATGAGTTATGTATGAAGGGAGTTTTCAAGTGTGCGAGGGAAGATGATAAAAAGATTCAGGAGGGTCAAACGCTCAAGCTTGGGGATGCCCCCGTGCACCCCCAAGAAATATTCAAGAAGACTCAAGAGTCTAAGGTTGGGGATGCCCCCGTGCATCCCCTTCTCCATCAACAATTATCAGTTCGTCTTTCGTTCCACTATATTTTAATCACTTCATGCGTTATGTGCTATGCTTGGAGCATCTTGCTTTTAGTTTCCTTTCTAGTTTTCTTTAGCTTTGCTTGCTGTTCATAACGAGTTAGAACCCAGCTTTCTTTGTGTGGGAGAGAAACACGCTCCACTTCAACCTAGAACACAACATAGGATTTTCATGTTTATCTTTGCTGTGTATGTTCTTTGTCTTTCAATAGCTACTGTCATGTTTAGCTCTTAGTTTTCATGCTTTTCTTTTTAAAGAGCTTTTGTTTAGTTGGTTGCTTCTGGAACTCTCTTGAGTTATCATGCTTATCTTGTTAAGAGAGTTGGCTTCCGTGGCACTGGTTGATATGTCTATGATAAAAATGCTATGTGCATAATGGTGCATAGTAGTTCATGTTTTCTTATGGTTAGTCTCAAATAGCTGCGGGGTTCTTAATGTGTTATTGAAGTACCAGCATGATTTGTTTGCCTATGATGTGGTATGGATTAGTGATACCTTCCTCCAATAATTTATTTTGATTGACTTGGCATATGCTCACGCATATTTAAGATTGTAGAGAAAGTCTATCAAGCCTTGATGATCTTTAATTTCTGAGTAGCGATATAACTTCCATGCCTGATTCAATGTTGCTTTGTCGCTCTGCATGATTATGGCCGTCATTGCTCTCTTAGTTGGTCGCTCCCAGTCTTTTGCTAGCCTTCACCTGTACTAAGCGGACTGACTGCTTGTGCATCCAAAATCCTTGAAACCAGTTATGCCATATGAGTCCACCATACCTTCCTATATATGGTATTTACTTGCCATTCCTAACGAAGACTTTCTTGTACCATCTCGAAGTTATTCAAAAAGCATTTCTCTGTTGTGCCTCTGTTTTAGCTCATGAGGAAGTAGTAGTTAATTCATGATCTTTTTAAGTTGGACAAGTTTCACCCCGGGATTGCATGTCTAATCTGAAAACCCCTAATACGAGAAGGAACTGGCATGAGTGCGCCCGGCTCATAAAAAAAATATACAACAAACAAACCCTCCTTCATGCTTTTTTCATGAGAAATCAGAAAACTTTTGGCAGTGATAAACAAAGGAGATTAAGGGGATGTGATCGTCCCCGTGCGGGAGCCGTTCCTCGAAACTTGTCTAGCTCGAGAAGGAATTGAGTTATCTACTAGCATTCGTTGACGAAATATGCATCTCCCAAAAATCATTTTTACCTCTGTTTTTAAAAACCAAGAGCTCTGGTACATGTTTACTCTTTGCTTCCAACCACGGGTTTTCAACCTTGCCATCAAAATCCACGGTTCGAGAGTCTCCACCTTCTTTCTTCAAAGCACCAACTATTGAGAGCATGATTGTCATTCTGAGTGTAATGTGCATTGTCCCAAAGTACCATTGTCTTCTGCATGATTATGATATCGTTTATTCTGAAATCATTGTATCTAGTCGTCACTTAAAGTTCGGAGGTGCTCCTGCATTTATGTTTTGCTTCACTAAAGGGGGCAAGCGAGGTATCACTTTGTCATGTTTGCACACCATGCTCACTACAAATCTATTGGGTGTTTTCAGTATCATATTGTAAAACTTTCAGTTCTTTGTGATATTCTCATGAGGCAACTTAATTACTAAAGATTCATTATCTCAGTAAGCATTTGTCATGTGACTGTGAAAAGTTCTTATATGCTTGGTAGCATGTCACCACAGAAATTATGCTTGTTATCATTTACCTACTCGAGGACGAGCAGGAATTAAGCTTGGGGATGTTGATACGTCCAAAACGTATCTATAATTTCTGCTTGCTCCATGCCTCTTTTGTGTGATATTGCTATGATATTTATGCACTTCCATACACTTTTGATCATATTTGGACTAACCTATTAACTCAGTGCACCCCAGTGCCAGTTTCTGTTTTCTGCTGTTTTTGTATTTCAGGTTTTCCCATTACTTAAATTGCCAGAAAAATTCCGGGAAAAATATATAAAAAATCAGCGCTCCAGAAGCTTCCATGCGGCAGAAGTAGGGCCAGAGGGGGGGCAGAGGGGCTCCAGGTGCCCTGGGCGGCCCCCCTCCTGGCCGCACCGGGGGGCGCCTGGGCCCCCCTTACCTCCTCAGATGACCCCCTTTGGCATATATTTACACCGCGTCCCGAAACCCTCGAGGACGGAACCCTTTTTCGCGATCTCATCTCTGTTCCGCCGCCGCCGCGCTCCCAAGATCGGGAGCACCATGAGAACTCTTCCCGGCACCCTGCCGGAGGGGAGAACCACCACCGGGAGCTTCTCCACCACCATGGACGCCTCCCGGATGAGTTGTGAGTAGTCCCCCTTGGACCATGGGTCCATGACTAGTAGCTATGTGATGTTCTCCTCCCCTCTTTTTTCTTCACCGATTAGACCTCGTGAGGTGCCCTACATGATCGAGGCACATATGTAATCTTTATGCTGTTGCTATGCTGAGTTTGCTGGGATCCGATGGATTATGAGATTATGTTCAGATTGTGTGTGAGTAATATATTTGATTCACCTCTTTTATATTTATGTTCTTGAGTAATTCTTGCATGTTCTCCGTTGATGTTTATTGCTTTGGCCGAGTAGTAGGTAGTAACTCCAAGAGGGAACGTTATGCTTGATTGTGGGTTCATGCCCCTCGATGACTAGTTTGAGTGACAGAAACATGAGTCTAGGGGATGTGTTGTTGCCACAAGGGGGAAAACAACGGTTCTTGTACTTGCGGGTGCAAGGATTGTTTACTTTACGCAAAGTTCTTTTAATGCATTTGTCTGTTGCTTTGAGTTTACACTATGGGTGGGACTCGCAACTTAATACCAGCGAGATGTTCTGGATAGATATCTCAAGGTGGATGATTAGTAGTAGATGCAGATGGATTTCGGTCTACTTACCTTGGCGTACCACCCATGCTTTTGAGCCTCTACCTTTCTTTGCAGCATAGTTAGCATTGGTTTGCGCACATAATCCTGTCAATTGCCCAGCTGTAATTCGTTTACCTCGCTTAGCTGTTTTATCATCTTTTGGGAGAGAGACATCACTAGTGAACATCATGGGACCCCGGTCCATATTACCATCACTGATCACACCCGCTATTTACTTCATGTTCTTATTTACTAGTTGCAGTCATACCTATCACTAGTATCTCTTGCGTTTGATCCTTTGTAAACGACAAGGCCGGAGGGATTGACAACCTCTCTGTACTCGTTGGGAGCAAAGTTATTTGTATCTGTGTGCAGGTCCTGTCAAGCAAAAGTCTCTGGCGCTATTGACACCTTCTTGTCGACCCTGGAGTCTCACGGGATTCGATCCTTGGTATCTTTGCCAAGGGAAAACTACCGCTACGCTACATCTCAAACCTTCCACTTGGGGTAACCAACGAGGGGCGAGAAGCCATCAGTTACATAAGTACCTATTTAATCATAAATACATGGTTTGGTGGCGATACGTCGAGGTTTAGGCGGTGGTCGAGGGCCCCAACTCTAGAGCGCATAAACTCGCATGCCCGCCTCGTGGTCACCGCGTGATTGTGGCATTGCCATGTGTTCTGGGAGGCCTAGGCATCTCTAGTGGGTTGGGCACTCCCCAGGTAGGTGCTAGGAAGAAAATTACAACATAAGATTCTCACGAGGAGACCGATCTATGCTCAAACATGAATTAGCAGCCAAGTGTTTGATTAGCGGTACCAGAAATGCACATGGCTAATGGGCGTGAGTTTTGGCTGAGGATGATCAGTTACTAAGAAGAACGTCTTCACAAATTTTCAGCTCAAAAGGAGGAGTCTAGGTGGTACTTGCTTTGCAAAGTACCACACTGGACATAAATACGAATATTGTAGTTGGGCTCAAAATAATGAACGGATTGAGCTGGCATTTGGTGGAGTATAGTTATTTGGGCA
Organism: Secale cereale; assembly: GCA_902687465.1. Taxonomy (NCBI): domain Eukaryota; kingdom Viridiplantae; phylum Streptophyta; class Magnoliopsida; order Poales; family Poaceae; genus Secale; species Secale cereale. The sequence goes on along the minus strand of LR738715.1, from coordinate 833,002,785 downwards.
TAGGAAAGCACTGTAGAAAATGGATACCATTTGGACATGCCAAAGTGGTACTTCCTTCACAAAGTGTTTTTTTAACAAAATAGGAAAATGAATATTTTTGAATTATTTTTTAACTAGGCAAGGAAGGTTTTTTACATATTTGACGAAGATATGACCCAAAGAATTTATGATATTTTTGGGGGAATTTTGGGAATGACAGGAATATAGGTTGCTTCACAACCTTGGGCAAAAACTGCCACATGGACATGACACATAGGCAAAACTGATGAGGTGGCGCCTAGTCGTAGCAACCCATCACAATTTACAAGGTTATGACCATCCATATTGGTCATGATCAGCTAGAAATAAGGCAGCGGACCAGTGCTATCTGCTTTATGACCATTTCGTGTAAGGAAATTACGACCTTTATGACCAAAATGGTCGTTATAGTTTAGGGTTTGGAGCCCCCTGAACAGCTTTTGACCAATTGGTCCGAAATGGTCATAGATCTATGACCAATTCTTCCAGGGTCACTGACAGAAGGTCACTAGTTGACATATTTCTTGTAGTGCAGGCCCACCTCCGGTGCCCATCTTCTGGTATATAAGTCTTTCTGACCTAGAAAAAAAAATAAGGAGAAGACTTATGGGACGAAGTGCTGCCGTCTCTAGGCAGAACTTGGGCAGGAGCACTTTTGCCCTCCGGCAGAGCAATTTCGCCAGGGGACTTCCCTCCCGGAGGGGGAAATCATTGTCATCATCATCACCAACAACTCTTCCATCTTTGGGAGGGCTATCTCCATCAACATCTTCAACAATACCATATCATCTCAAACCCTAGTTCATCTCTTGTGTTCAATCTTGTTACCAAAACTATAGATTGGTGCTTGTAGGTGACTAGTAGTGTTGATTACATCTTGTAGTTGATTACTATATGGTTTATTTGGTGGAAGATTATATGTTCAGATCCGATATGCTATTTAATACCCCTCTGATCTTGAGCATGCTTATCATTTGTGAGTAGTTACCTGTGTTCTTGAGGTCACGGGAGAAATCATGTTGCAAGTAATCATGTGAATTTGATATGTGTTCGATATTTTGATAATATGTATGTTGTGATTCCCTTAGTGGTGTCATGTGAACGTAGACTACATGACACTTCACCATATTTGGGCCTAAGGGAATGCATTGTGGAGTAGTAATTAGATGATGGGTTGCGAGAGTGACAGAAGCTTAAACCCCAGTTTATGTGCTATTCCGTAAGGGGCCGATTGAATCCAAAAGTTTAATGCTATAGTTAGAATTTCTTCTTAATACTTTTCCCGTAGTTGTGGATGCTTGCCAGAGGGTTAATCATAAGTAAAAGGTTTGTTCAAGTAAGAACAGCACCTAAGCACCGATCCACACACATACCAAATTATCAAAGTAGTGAACATGAATCGAACCAACATGATGAAAGTGACTAGATGAATTTCCCGTGCACCCTCAAGAACGCTTTGCTTATTATAAGAGACCGTCTTGGCCTGTCCTTTGCTTCAAAAGGATTGGGCTACCTTGTTGCACTTTTGCTACAACTATCGTTACTTGCTCGTTACAAAATGATCTTGCTATCAAACTACTATGTTACTAACAATTTCAGGACTTGCAGACATTACCTTGCTGAAACCCACCTACCATTTCCTTTTCCTCCTCATTGGGTTCGACACTCTTACTTATCGAAAAGAGCTACAATTGATCCCCTATACTTGTGGGTCATCAACCTCGGTGCCACGACGAGAAAGAAATCGACAGATCTGCTGGCGTTGCCAGCAGTGAGAAAGAGTAGTGCATGCTAGGTCGCCGCCACTCGTGTCCCAGGAAGTCCACCGCTCCTCCCCTCCCTTCGACGACAAGCTTGGTGGGCTCAACATCGGTGACCGATTAGTTGCTTGGCGGCGACGTGTAGGCGGGGAACTTCAGTTCCCGGGGCTCTGGAGGTGGAGGTTGCAGAGGCGAAGCTAGAGAGCGTCGAGGCGGAACATGAGACAGTGATGCTTCACTTCTCGGGGATGATGACCGTACAAGGGGACCAAGCGTCGGCGATCATTTAGATTGGGTATTAGTTATACTCTAGATCCTGATTAGTAGTGCTTGGATGTAACTCACATGATATCTGTCATGTTTATATGTTATCCAGTATGTTTATATGAAATTCGACCGTGTTTATATGAAATCCGGACTTGTTTGAACGAATATTGTCCGGTCGGTTCGATTTGTTGTGAAAATGTATGCGGCTAGCGTTAGATGGCTGCCTCCCACATCCGTGTCCGCGGACTGGCCCCCCTGTCCATGGACGGATGCGGGAGGATTTTTGAGGGTTGCCTTTGGAGATGCCCTAAGGAAGTATTACTTATATGACTCATTTGTACTCTCACAATCTTCTAATGCTTATTGGAGCCCGTGCTATAGCCGGCTGAAAATCTACAACCCTCTTTTCTTCTACCTCCTCTTCCCTCTCTTCTTAACTCAACAAAAACATAGTATTTAAATTCTTATAGACTGCTTACATCACCTTGTTATACTTGCTCTTGAAAACAATTAGCTTCTTGTTTCGGCTGCCCAACTCTTCTCCACGCGCGTTCGCTCGCGCTCTTTCTTACCACCATAGACTTGCAGCGGTTGAGAACCATGTGTTCAGCCATGTCCCAGGCAGCACTACGCAACTTCCATCTTGAGTTATCTTCTAGTATGTGGTATTATGGTTCACATGTATCGTCTAGCAATAGTTAAGATTGATGTATTGTTGTTATCGGTCAGCATTAGAGTTATATATTTTTTGAAACTGGGTAAAAGATTTGCCACTTTCATTGATTAAGAAGAAGGTTTAGAGGTTTTAGCCAAAAAGCCGAATTACAACACATTACTCTCGCGGCACTACATTACTCAAATACTTTCCCCCTGCAAGACACCATAGCTTGGACACATCTTTCATTCTAGCAACAAGAACCCCTATCGGCACCGCGGTGTTACGGAACACATGTGTGTTTCTCTCATTCCAAATTTCCCACGAGATAAGTATCATGAGGGACATCATCGGCCGTCTAGATTGCGACATATTGGAATCAATAAGGTTCCACCAAGATTTTACCGAATGGATGGCCATCCAAGCAGAAGGGTGCACATCCACCAAGCCAAGCCAAGACTTGATCATTCCCCGAATTCGAACCGTGTAGCGGCATTGGAACAGTAGGTGGGCCACGGATTCTTGAACTTTTTTGCATAGGGGGCAACAGTCGCAGTTAGGCCAACCCCGGTGTTGAAGCCTGTTGGCCGTCCAGATCCTGTTATTCATAACGAGCCAAGCAAAGAATTTGCATTTGTGGGGAATCCAGATATTCCACACCAATTGTTGCATGTTGGAGTCAACCAAACCCAGGAACTGGGCCTTGTAGGCCGAGGATGCAGAGTAAATGCCATCCCTAGTGAGTTTCCAGGAACCATAATCAGCCATCTCGAGGTTTAGGTGCACCGTAGAAATCTTCTCCCAAAGGTTGACGAACTCGGTCAGATGTCTAGTGGAGGTGATCCCATCCGTGTTAAATTGATAGACCCAGAAATTATTCTGCAATGCCTTTTGAACCGAATAGCCCCTTCTTTTTGATAGATCAAAAATCTTCGGGGCGATGTCTTTGGGCCTCAAACCATCGAGCTAGGCGGACTCCCAGAAAGAGGCCCGAAGACCATTGCCGAGAAGCCCCTTGGTGGCAGCCGCAAAAATGTTTTTATCATTCTCGTCGCAAGGATTGTCCAAGCGAACCCACGGCTTCGGCTGATCCGACCATTCTGCCCAAAGCCGCCAGATGCGAAGCGCAGACGCAAACTTCTTTAGATTTAAGATGCCCAGCCCCCCATGAACCTTGGACTTGCATACCTACATCCAGTTAATCTTGAATTTTCCACCAGTGACCTTGTCACAGCCAGCCCAAAGGAAGGCTCGGCGAAGATAATCAATCTTTTCCAGGACCTCAATCGGTAGGTTTAACGCTGTCATATAGTATATAGCGATGGTCGTGATGACAGACTTGACCAGCACCGCCCTTCCCGGAGATGCCATGAGCATGCCCAGCCATGGAGTAAGCTTGGCCGCAATCCTGTCCTCTAGGGGCTGGAAGTGGATCCTATTTAGCCTCTTGACCGACAGTGGCAATCCGAGATACTTCATTGGGAAGGTAGAACGGTTGGCCGGGAAGGAATGTAGTATATCATCAAGGTCCAAGTGGTCACATCATATGGGGGCAACCATGCTTTTAGAGTGTGTTTTCCACAACCGGGAGCCATGTGAGTCCCATGATAAAGATCAGTCTTCTCGCACCAAACAGCCACACATCAAACAACAATAAGCATACTACTCCTATGAATAATGTGTGTCCAAAACAAAACAATAGCCATAAATATCCCACATGCCGCCATCATTTGATTAATTGGTCGCCCGGCCGTTGTACTAACTGAGAATGCATGCATTCAAGCCACCTTGGATGGAATTTAAGCTCCATTTATCACACAATGGTGCTTGGACACGTTTTAGTCCCATGACTAAGGCCCCTCCCAATGCTCCACCTTGTACAGGTGCTAAGGCTGCCATGTAGGCAAAAAGTCTTATGTGGCAACGTAATTAAGAGGAGAGAGATGAGTGTGGTGACCCCAGGAAGAAACAATGCCAAGCGCGAGAACCTAGGCAAAACATTTAAATGGAAGAATCCCACCAATGCATGAAGAGCTTTAGTTGCAAAATCATTAAATGAAGGATCTTAGCACCAACAAGTAAAGCACCTATGCATTGGGGGCTTTAGTTGCTAAAGTTTTTAATGTGCTTAGCACCTCATGCAAGCACCAATGCATTGGAAGTAGCCTAAAAGTAGTGGGACTAAAACTTGCTAGCCTCACCCATGCTTGGATCCAACTACTAAAGAGACTAAAATCAAGTTAATGATCATTTATTATGCTCCCTCTCCCCTAATCCTAACCAATGAGGGCGCCCGAGGGAGAGACGAAGGAACATGAGGGGAACCGGCTGTGCTAATGGAGATGAGTTAAATGAGGAGAGAGATGACTAATCCATATTTTAGTACGGTTCCCCTGACTAAAAAAAATTAGTCTCAAAACTAGTTTTAGCCCCTCTTTAGTTATGGGTGTTTGGAACTTTAGCCTTTTAAAGAGACTATTTTTAGTCAGACTAAAATAAGTCCATTGAATCCAAGCACCGAGATGCTAATAACAAAGAGCAAGACATGGAACTAATCGATTAAGCATGTTTGTCCATACCAAAAAACCAAAGGATATAATCGAGTTTTAAATGTTAACCTCTGTACTTCTGTGGCCAAGACATTTTCCTATCTTCAACTCTGGGCGCCTAACCTAACCGGGTCGTCAAAGCATCTTCAGCCGTTCGGCCCCCAGGGACGCCAAAATAGCGCCGCATGGGGGTGACTCGGCGAAAACCGTGTCTTGGGGGGCGTTTTACCCCCAGTCGCT
>LR738715.1:832978304-832994863 GCA_902687465.1 Secale cereale | reverse complement strand
ATCCAGGTGCACCAGGCGAGGTGGCGCGGGGAGAAGCGCAACCCCCCTACCCCAACATGACACTACCACACGACTGCCATTTGGATCCAGAGCGAATCCCGATGCCGGCGGTGCCGCTGACACCGCAGGCGCGTGCAGAGGAGGTGCGGTGCCGGAGGGAGCTGCTGACGTCGGAGCAGCGCTTGAACCCGGCCCGTGGGCTAGACTCTCCCGATTGGGAGGTCTGATTCGCCCTCGAGCACGAGCAGCGGCGCCGACGCGGCATCAAGAACGTTTGGACTGGCACCCTGCTACCCCCCGTCGTGAGCGAGGAGGACCAAGAGGATGAGGCGGCGTACCGGCGACTATGTCTTGCCGCTGTTGATGCCGCCGTCCCCTATCAAGGCCGAGCGAGCGTCGTCCCCTGTTTAGCCGACCCAGCGGTTCACCTAGGATGGAGTGATGCACGAGTTGGTCAATGCGCCCCCATCTAGCTTGGGGCGACTCTGGCGCAGGAGCAGCGCTACGTCGAACTGTGCCGGGTGCGCTGGCTGGTGGAGGAGCGCGCCGACTGCGAGCGCCAGATGCAGTTGAAGCGTGAGGCGAAGGAGGAGGAGCATCGTGCCCGTGGTGGGGCAGCCAAGCAGGCGGCGGAGGAAGTCACCAAATCCTAGCTAATGTATACACCACCATGTTCGTTTGCTTGTTGCTATGTTGCACCGAGACGTTCCCAATTCTTGATGCAATCTGAAAACTATCTGCTACTAGTATAGTCGAGTATGTACTTCACACCTAAGAGCAAATACAATAGTGGGCTTATAGCCTGCTTACATGGCATTTTTGCCTATGTGGAAAAGAGAGAGATGAAAAAGTAGGGGAGTGGGCTCTCATGCAAGAGCCTAGATATATGCGCATTCCTAGCTAAATGTAATAAATGTGAAGAAAGAGATAGAGAGAAGATGGGAAAAGTACTAATGCAATAGCCAACCTTATAGCTCACACTATTGTATGAGTGCATATAAATGATGGCTATAGATGACATGATGATTTCTTATAGCCATCAGCTGGCTATATTATTAACCATGCTCTAATTGACCCCATTAATAGCTTGTACAATTTCCCAAGAATTTGTTTCAATTATTACGGGAACACAGCTCAACTTTTTCATCATGCACATACACTTCTGGAGCGTTGTTGCCTCTGCCGTTTTAGTTTCAAAGTATTTTAGTTTATTTTTCATTTTCATGTGCACATAATAAAATGGGGCGGATCAGCATTGGATGCAAACGTCGACCCAAACGTGAAACAGAACATGGATGTCCGCTGGACCGAACCAATCGAACAAAAGGCAAACAAAACATGTGTTCGTTTGGCTCGGTGCGGTGGAGTTGCTCTTACGGTTTCGGAAATCGTAACACACGTGAAACTTGATTACACGCCGCAGGAACAGCACGGTGCCATTGGTCGCAGTCGCACATATATGTGAGCTCGGAGGAATCTCGTGCCCGCGCCCCGCGCACGTACTCAGGCTAGTTGGTAGTATCATAGCTAACTAGTGGGTTCGCCCGCGCATTTGCGCGGCTAGAGTTCCTTCATATTTGTATATCTTTTGCATGTTGTTTTAGGTCTTGAAATGCTTTTGTATTATATAACCATGACCGGTATGTCATATGGATTATCTTGTACATAATTATGAATTATAGTATTATAAAATACATAACATTTTTTAGTTGTTCAATCTAAATATTTGTGCATGCATATAAATTGTATTCTGTAATGCCCTATGTATGGAATATTATGTAGGTTATCATATTCCCATTAAAAATATGTAGTATTTTGCTTTATTGCAAAATTCATACATGAATATAGTTGTACTCTCTGAAAACCTACTAATATAATATTGCATATAGTTTGTAAATCTACACGTGTTGATGTGTTTTCTTCTTAATCGCATATTTGTGAACCATAGCAGTTATAGCATAGAACATAAAATTTAACTATAATCTTGAAAATAAACATTACACAAATATTATTGTCTCTAAAGCATATTTCCAACATCTAATAATAGTCACACTTCTTGATCCCGCTAGCTACCTCTTCTATATCATGTGCTTGATAGTTTGTTCGTCTATGGTGATGGTAGCTCTCATGTCCACCGTTCCTTTTCCGTCTCAGGAGTAGTATGTCTTGTTGGGGATGCCGTTTGGGCTTTCGCTCCACTTTGTGTTGAAGAACATGCTGTGATCCATACTAATTTCTGAATTCCTCTTCACCTTGCCTTCCAATGTCTCCAAAATGATAGCCAAGGTTAAGGTTTTTCGCTAATTTTCAAATGGAAATAACTTTTCTCATTTTGTACAGTTCATTTCTTCTAGTTTCTTTAGTTAAAGCGGTTCCATTGCTTAACCTTTGCGTGGAACTTTTTGGTATATTATATAGAGAACCTCATATCGAATTTGTATGGAAATAAAATCACATGTCCACCAAAAAAAATAGTATTCGAAATTTGATAAAGTACTATATAATATGCTCGTACTATTTATCTATGCCATATGAATTTCTAAAATATAACTTAATCCGAATTTACCTATTTATGGGTGTTAGATGGAGTTCGTTCTAAAACCAAATTGCTGACATTTTCTCTTATTTTTAAATTCGTATATAAAACTCGATTGCACTTTTATTTATCTGGCAAGAGATAATATATGTACTTTGTAAATTAGACATGCACATTCTGATGAATCTACACTATTATTATCTGGTCCCGCAATAATTAATATTGCAAATGATGCTTCGTCAATATACAAACGTAAAATGTGATTCTTGTAGATATTTATGTGTTTGGATCAGTGGTTTGGGTTGTACTAAACTGGATGGATGTGGGTTTCCTCCTTTTAATCATTTTTAGGGTATCAATATTAGTTATAGTTATATTTTCTTATAAAATTTGTTAACAGAAAATTAATTATGATATTATTGTTGTCATTCTCCACACTTCCTGTTCCTGTCTCGCATCTTGTCTTTTGCTTCTCCGTGTGCCACTCCTCAACCTTTCGTTGGGAATTCCTATAGATGCACTTTATTAACGTTAAATCAGAGTAACATCATTAATAATGTCTAGTAAAGATTTTTTTTGATTGTAGTAAAATATAACTCGACGGATCGTCATTCCAGTCAACCAATTATTTGCGCCTTCTGACAATGTTCATTCAGTTTTATCGTTAGGAACTTAGGATTAACAGTAATCAAATAATGCAATAATTTTAGTCTGTGTCGATTAACATGTTGATTTTTCTTACGGGGAACATGGTGGTTTATTTGCCTCTTATATTAATAATATAATATTACCACAAAAAGTATTAATAATATAATAATAATCGTTGTGTTTGCATGATTTGAATCATAATCATGACCAAATAAATTATTTTCTCTCTGTTTTGCATCTCCAGACCGTTACAGAAGTCCCACCGAACTAATTCTTTGAGCGCTCTGACTATAGTCTGTGAGCCGTATAGGGACTCCATTAATCATAACAGTCCATATTATCTCATCAGGTTGGCAAGTCGGGCCACACCCCAAAAGAAAAATGTCAAGTTTACGGTGGCGCGCCTTCGGCTCGCTCGAGTGATTGTAGTCGTCGCTAGGTGTTCTACAGACCTGAATGTAATTTTTACTTCTAGTGTCCTATGTAGTACCTTGACAATTGATTTATAGATCGAAAGTTTTCTAAAAAAATGTCTGTGCGTCCAGGTTTACAACTGTAGGCGAGCATAATGAAGCGCGGCCAACACTTCTTAGAAGAAAAAATGGGCCGATAGGTCAATGCTAAAATCTGATCCGAGCTGGCCCAAGGAGCAAGGAGCGTTAGCATGGCTGGCTTATTAATCTACAAAACCGTAGCGTGGCTGGCTTTTGGTATTTGCTTCTTTTTCTGAGAGATTTATTTCTCATAGAAATCTCCTGTTAGAAGTTGAACCGGGCCTTCTTTTGATGTACTCTCCACACGCGATGGTGGATTGCCAACTTATGGGTGTCCTTCTCCTACACGTATACATGATTGCACTTTTCCATATAAAACATGCGTACGTGACTGATTTTGCATGTCCAAAACAATATAATAATAGATATGCTTTGAGATCCTCAAAAACAAAATAGATATGCTTTGCACCTTTTCCATCATAAGGCATAAACGTGAAAGACTTTCTATATTCTTTTTTCTATTCTTCTACTTCTCCTTGTTCTATCCGGATTGTGCTTTTGCCCTTTTCCATCCTAGCACATAAACGTGACATGCTTTCTATGTTCCCAAAGAAAGGTACGTATATACACAATATTTGTATGTAACGTTAACATCTTTAAATCTTAGCCATTAATCTCCAAAATTAATGGTTGAGATAATTTAATAGATGTGGACGAACGTGGTGTCTTATTTGTCTTCTGTCTTAAGTATATAATAGATATCATACATGCCAACTGGACTATTTTGCTGAGGTGGCATAGAATTAAATGAAGAAAGACAATGTTGAGTATCATATCATGATACCGTATCACATTAAATGCTATGCTACTATGTGTCATGCATGACAATAAATAAAATTACCTATGATAGTAGTATATAATACTGTGCATTACTGAGGTAGTATCATATCTTAGTATCATGTGCATAGTACTAAGGTATGATACAACCCATTACAAGCAGCCTCAGAACCCATGTTACGGCTATGTGCAGCACGCACGGCACGGCAGGACCACCAGGACCAGCAGCGCACCTTCACTTGCCCCGGCGACCGCGTACGAACCCCGCGGACGTACGCGTAACCTAGGATGAACGAGGCCTCCAGACGCTGCCTGGCTGCGGCGACAAGCATGGATGTGCAGGCCAATGGACGTCCGATACGAGCCCGACTGGTAGACTGGCAGTAGGAGTACGTCATGCAGTACAAGCAGATGAATCACATCGTACGCTCTGACCGATCTCTGATCGACCGGTGGGCGGTGGCCGGCAGTCGCTGCCGCCGGGCTTCATTTACCCCGGTCGTCCGTTCCATGCATGGGCCAGAAAAATTGATGTGATAAAACAAGGGAGTGTATAGGACTCATCTAGATGAGACATAATTTCGTCTTATTTACCTGAAAAACAAAACAGATACAAAGTAGTATAACAAGCCACGTCAGCACACACGTATTTTAGACTCACATTCAATGGCTATAAAAGTGAATGAGACATCACTAAAACTCAGCTAGATGAGCTCTAGCAAAACTGAACAATTAAAGATGAGAGAGATCATTAGAGCATGATTAATAGTATAACCAACAACCCGCTATATGAAGCTGTCATATCACATATATTCAACCTTATAGTCAATATGTATAACAGCTACTCCCTCCGTTCCTAAATATTTGTCTTTCTAGCATTTTAAATGGAGTACAACATACGGATGTATGTAGACATATTTAGAGTGTAGATTCACTCATTTTGTTTCGTACGTGGTCATTTGTTGAAATCTCTAGAAAGACAAATATTTGGGAACGGAGGGAGTAGTTGTTAAGTAGTATTATTTTATTAATGGATGGCCCACCGTACATTCTCGCAATGTTTCTTTGAGTCCGATCTGCAACCGGCTGTTAATCTACAGTTCGCTTCCGTTCTCTCTCCTCTCTCTCTCATCAAACTCATCACAAATATAATTGTTTAATCCTTATAGCCTACTGACTGTACCTTATTGTACTTGCCCTTATCCCTCCTAGTGATCCGCCGTGTACGGATGCTAAGGGTGCCACATAGGCAAAAAAAATAATGTGGCAAAACACTTAAAGTGGAGAGAGCACATTATGGTGACCAGAAAAGGAAATGGTTCTAAGAGCATCTCCGGCCGCGCCCCCAACAGGTCCCCCAAGGCCACTTTTTAGGCGCTGGCGCCGAAAAAATGACCCAGTCGCGTCCCCCAGGACTCCGAAAATCGCCGGATTGGGCCGAAACTGGCGTCGGCGGACCCAACCCGAACCCGGGGCGCTGGGGGTCGCCTGGGGGCGCGGGGCGAGGCGTTTTTCGGCGCGAATGTGATGGGCCCACCCTGCCAGCGACGTGCTGCTTCGTCGTCCTCATCGCCTCGGTTCCCGCAGGAATCAATGCCAAAGCTGCCGCACTGCCGAGCCGCCTGCCATTGATGCCGCCCAGTGACCCGTCGCGTCGCCCGGCACCACGGGCGACCGCCACGCGTCGCCTGGCATGCGCCTCTCGCCGCGCGAGCTCCGGCTATAAAAGCATCCTACCTCGCCGATGAACGCCCACACCGCAGCCCCATCGCCCACCGCACTCTCCTCCGCACTGCCACGCACTGCGCCCCTCCGGCCGCTGGCTGCTTCGTCGCCGACACGCACTGCGCCCCCATGCCGCCTCGCCGCCGGGGAGGTGCGGGCTACCGCGGCGTCCGGATTCGTCCATCCGACACCTACTCCGCCGAGATTCAGTCGGGCGACGTGCGCCTCCGCCTCGGAACCTTCGACACCGCTCAGGAGGGCGCCCGCGCGTACGACGCTGCGGCGTGGCGCCTCCGGCGTTCCCGTTGGGACATGAACTTCACGGACGTGCCGACTCTGGAGCGGGCACAGGAGCTGGCGCCTCCCCCGCGGCTTAATTTTCTACCATGTTCTGCATAATTTTTACTTGTAGTTAAAAGTTTCACCAAAATGTTGTGTGGTCAAGTGACAACACAGATTGAACATGGCTTCGCCACTGGTAGTGAAATATTTACAGATACTTATATTTAGGAATGGAGGAAGTATAATCTTCTAAACACCCACGGACGCGCCCGGTGAGTAACCGGGCGTGTCCGGTTTAAGCCTCTACATGTCTATTCACGTAGCCACTTTTTTTTATCATATGTCTGATCATTTACATGTGATTGGTAGATGAAGAGAGAGGATGAGAAAGAATAAATAAGGAAATAGAAAATGTAGTCTAGGATGGGGCCACGCCCTACGTGGCGGACTGACCGGGTGTCCATGGGTGTTCGGGTTCGCGGACAGACCGACGTATAGAGATGATATCACAGGGTCCGGTTGGATCATATTTTAGATCACTGACTGAGCGTGTACACTGACATATAAAGAGATGATTTAAGACGCCGCTATAGATGCTCGTATATGTAACATGTTCCGTCGACATACCACGAGGTTTTCACCGACCCAAGAGGTTCCTCCCTCCCTTCCTTCTGCTGTAGTAGTAGGGCACGCGACCGTGCGTCGTGGTGGGTCAAGCCAAACCCGGCCGGACGGACGCTACTATGTACGCGTGGCGTCCGAGATCCACCAAATGCGCGCGTGTAATGGGGACGGACGATGGACGATGCCAGATTGAGACCTCGACGCGGCGTGGCTCGTCGGCCAACGTACGGGGCGGGACAAACCATCACGTGCGCCCATGTAATACCAATGTTTACATGCTCTCATGCTACAAATTTTGAAAAGTCACATTTAGATATTTCAAAAAGGTTGTTCGCACACGAACACGTCACCGTGTACCCTCGACGCCGGGGTGATGCACCGCAGCTCACGTCGAAGGAGACCCGTCCGGAAGCGCGGTACGAAGACAATTCGGCGGGCGCTTTTGATGACCCGAAGCCCCACGCGTCCGGGAGGGACCCCGTCAGGCCGCGCGGCGGCTATGGGCTGCCCTAGGTCGACCTGATCGCCCCTAGAGCCTCGAGGTTCGCCGCCCTGCAACAAGAAGAACAGACGAAGAACGAGGAAGAAGAAGAACTAGCGTTAAGGAGAAAAGATAAAAGATAAAAAGTGGTAGATGAATTGATCGATTGTGTGTTGTTCAATCGGCCGTCACCCCTTAGGTATATAAGAGGCGGCTGGACTTGCCGTGCAAGGAAAAGGCTTGGATTCACGTCCAAAACCCTAGCCAAATTCGGATTGGTTTTATCCGAACTTTCCAAAACTGTTCGGTTTAAACTGTCTGTACCTTGCGGGTAATTCTTGAGGTGGTAAACGATATCGGATGGAAAAGAGCCCAAAAGCAATCTTGACCTTTTCGACGATACGAACAACTTTCATGTTGAACGTTTTTCGATTTGAAGCCATCTTCTAGGCCAAAACGGTCACGCAATACAGGCTGTTATTCGCGCTACCCATCAGACACGTGGCTGGTGGGGCGCGCCACTTATGGCTCTGTGACAGGGCTGTGTTCGGATGGCTGTAACTTTTGCATACGAACTCGGATTGAGATGATTTTTATATCAAAATCAACCGCTTCGACGAGACGCACAACTTTCATGTTGAAAATGTTTCCATTTGAAGTCATCTTAATAGGGTTTCAAGCCATTCTTTAATCTGGTGTCATCATAAGCATCTCTGAACTTGTCATAACTTTTGCATCCGGACTCCGTTTTAGACCACTTTCATATCCATCTTAATCTTCTCAAAGAAAGCCATCTCATGGTGACTTCCAATCATAAGTTTGAAGTAATCTTGACATAGATTAAAGCAACTTTTACGATTGTGCCACTTTTGAGCGTCAACACATGCCCCCCTGTTTTTCGGCAAAGCAAGCGTGCCGAAAAATAATTTGTACCATGTTGGTTCTAAGGACGATGTCAACACCCCATCGGCCATTTATATGCTTAGGACGATAATTATATATCGGCCATTATTGTTCTTGAACCCTTGATGCAAACTTGGGCGAAACCTTCTCAACTTCGTTAACAATCCGATGATAAAGTTCCATAGATATGTATCTCAAGGTCATCCTCCGGACCATATTGTTCCCCCTTTTGCTAGGATTTTGTAGATAATCAATAAACTCTCTCCAATCCTTAGTATCACCTGCATCAAAATTCATTAGTGGCCGAAGCTGTGAACTTCGGTTCGGCCTTACCTATGTTGACGAGACGAAACATCGGCTATCGAGAAAAATGCAATACACCATGATTAACGTAGTAGCCGGATGCTTGCTGTGCCAACTCTTTTGAATTGTCATGTCTAAATATAAGAACAATTTTAAAGAAACCCAAGGTAAATTTTGCATCTAGACATATCGCAAGATAAACTATAAGTGATTCGTCAAAACATTGATAACCCTTGGATATTTGTTGCACTACTCATAACGAATCACCGAAAGCCTCAAGATGTATATCACCTTGTCTCGCTCTCCATTCGAACTAAGGACGATGCTAGAATACTACACCGGTCATGCATTGACATATTCTTAGGACGATAGATAAATATCGGCCATTAACATGTAAACTTCATTCAAAGCACATATAGCCGAAACAAATAAATGAAATGACAAACTAAGTATTTCGGCCCTTTGGATCAGCAACAAAAGTTGTAACTAATCAAATGTATAGTGACTTGGTAATACGCTTTCATGATGTAAGAAATTATATGGCATCCATGGATTAAAATAAGCCCATTGAGGTTTACCAATCATACCTGATGACGAATTCCATGACATGGGCGTTAATGGCATAGTTGAAGAATATGGATAATGTGTAGACCGAAGATGCTGAAACCTTCGGCTTCGTCCTTCATAGTTTTCACTCTTTTCCTTCTTCACCTTTGCCGCACTTCTTGTAATGGAAACTTGCACATAATTCTTATTTTGATCACTTCCTTTGGGAACCCATGCCATGTTTCTTTCTTCAAGTTCTTGTGCACTAAGTTTTTGTAGTTTCTTCTTTTGCCAATATGATAAGTCGAGTGGGCACCCCGGCTGCGATTTTCTCTTGGCCAATGGCAATCCTTTTTTGGCTTTGTGCACTCTCAACTTCTTTTCTTCAGATTTGGCACTTTGACTGTCAATAATTGGTTGCTTCATCTCATTGCCTTTAGTAGCCAATGTCAACACTTTAATTGGCTCTTTTTCATTTGAGATCAAATCTGAAGTTGCACTCTTACGACCATCTCTTTTAACACGGTAAACTTGCTTGACCACCTCTTTCTTCTTCCTTGAGCTCCGGACCGATTCCTTATGATTGAAACGGTCTTTAACATGTGATTGTTCAAATGTTGATCTCCTCGAAGCTTCATAATATTGGTGAGATGGTCTAAAATAAGATGGAGAATGCGTCCTTGTATCATACCTGTCCCATGGTGGATATGGATCTACTTGAACATAGGAAGGCATCCACGGCATTGGCATTGGCGGCCCAAAATAAGGATATGAATATGTTGCATAAAAATTGTCACTTTGCCAATGTCAATCCTCATACTTGCGCCTTGGGGGTGATCTTGGTTTCTTTGCATGATTTGGCCGATAAGCATTCTTCTCTTCACTCTTCTTTTGATATTTATCCAATAGTTCAGCGAAGGTGATTTTTGATCTCTTACACTTGCGCTTATTCCGGCCTTTGTTTTCTTTTGGTTTGCTTTCATCGATCATTGGATTTGCTTGCTGCCCCCCAGTCCTTGGCGTCTCCATTGTAGCTTTGATGAAACTCTCGCCCTCAAGATTATGCTCATTATGCTCTTCAACAACTTCTTTACTTGAAAGCTTAATCCCATCACCTGCAGCTTTTACATTCTCTTTAAATGGATCGGCTTGAAGCAGCCGATGCAAAAACTTTTTGCCATCGGGACCAATCAGAATAGACTGGTCATCTCTTGGTGTTTCAACAAACTTCAATCGTCCTTTCTCAATGGCCGATTTAACTATTTGACGGAACATGTTACAATCCTCAAAATTATGCTTGGATGAATCATGCAACTTACAATACATTCGTCCTTGAATTGATAGATTGACATGGTGATCAAAAATTCTTATGTAATTATTTTTCAGTAACAAATCAAATATTTGATCACACATGCTTGAATTGAAGGTAAACTTTTTATTCTCTAGCCGATCTTGCTGTTTGAACGGCTTTGGAGATAAGCAAACGAATGGTTCAGATTTGTAGTCTCCCCGTTCGGCTATGCATTGTTTTTTCCACTCCATCTCCGATGTCTTTGGATAAGATATTATATTAACATCAGTTTTCTCAATAGAATTTAACCTTGGCTTTAAATTTCTGAAACGAAGATATTTAGAACATACATGTCTCAGTTGAGACCAAGTGCAAGCCAAGTACGAAATAAGCAAAGCTACCCAACTAGATATGAACTTTACATAAAGCAACGGGGAAAGCTTTGGCTGTAACAATAAGTCAATATCGGTCTTTATAAATGGCGTAATGGGTTGACCGATATGTTCCATAACAAGTTTATTGCTAAAAAGTAAATTACCCTTCTTCATTGGTCTTTCAAAATTACTTATGAAAATATTTCTTATAGATGCATCAATAATGAAGTCACGACCAAATCTGAAAATAGGTAAATTACTCTCTATGCATACCTCTTCAAATATGTTGGGAGAACATGATGGTGGTGTCACTTGAAGAACATCTTGCTCCGTCTTTGGATGGCTCCCCAACACCTTTTCATCATCTTTTTCTTGATTCCGTGCATCATTGCTTTGAAGATCCATGTCAGCCGAACTTTGTTCGGCTACTTGTTCTTGTCCTTGAGGCTTGTCAATTTCTATGGCACGGAACTCATAGGGCAGGAAGTAGGTTCCATTGACTTCGGAAAAATCAAGTATGGCTGTTTTGCTATGCTTTCCATGCCCTTTCTCAATAATGCTTGCCTCTTTGGATTTGATGGACTCAGAATATATACTACTTGATTCGGCTCTTCTAATAACCGAATTTTCTTTGTTACCTGAATCAACAACTTTATCTTTTTGAATTTGCAAGGCTTCTCGCTCTCGCCTAAGTTTAGCCCACATCTCAGCTTGGTGAGCTTTAAACTTTTTCATCTCAATTTCCATCCACTCGTCATGAGATTGCCCCCCAATACTTTGAGACTCTTTCGGCAATGAGGTGCCGAAACTTTGCGATTGTTTAGGTGGTACACTGGATGGTACAGCACTGGGCAACTGCATCATTTGCACAACTCTAGCTTTTACAGCAGCAAAATCATGAGGCTTCCCGCCTTCTATTAGTTCTTGGCGAATAGAGTTGCACAAATCCCAAGAGAATGTAAGCTTGTTCTCAATTACCCAGTCTGGATATGGTTGCCCCCCAATGCTTTTAGACTCTTTCGGCAATGAGATGTTGCCGAAATTCTGTAATTGTGTAGGAGGGACATGATATGCCACGGTAGTAGGTGAAGGCATTTGTGCTCCTGCAGAAGTTTCACTTATTCGGCCATGACCATTAAGGTGCGGAGCCGAATTATGGACATCAACAGTTGCGTATGGTGCCAAAAAACTAGTAGCATGAGGTGTAGCATATGATGTTTGAGGGTAATTGGCCGGATAACTAGTAGTAGCATGGCCAATTCCCCTATCCACTAGCATGTTTGGATTAACATGTTGCAAATTAGTTGCCGATGAATAAAAAGATGAAACACTATGTTGAATGCCATTGAAAGATCCTACATGGGGTGTTTCAACTTGATTAACCAAACTCATCATGTTGTTCATCGGCATGTGGATTTGTGGGGTTGCCGATGCATGAGAGTTGGGATACATATGTTGCATGTTGCTAAAATTATATGCAGTAGAATCACGGAGATTTTGTTGCATCGGCCCTTGCACATAATTAGATGCATGATTGATAAAGCTAGGGCTAGCCGATACATGATGCTCATTAGATGATCTAGCAACATATGCATTATTTGCATCTACATATGTGAATTGGGTATTCATATTACCTTTGTAGATTGCAAACCCTAGATGACGATCTCTTCGTAGCAAGAACGGGCCGGAGACCGTTCAAAGCTTCGCCCCCAGCGGAGTCGCCAAAAAGTGTGTTCGCACACGAACACGTCACCGTCTACCCTCGACGCCAGGGGTGATGCACCGCAGCTCACGTCGAAGGAGACCCGTCCGGAAGCGCGGTACGCAGGCAATCCGGCGGGTGCTTTTGTAGACCCGAAACCCCACGCGCCCGGGAGGGACCCCGTCAGGGCGCGCGGCTGCTATGGGCTGCCCTAGGTCGACCTGATTGCCCCTAGGGCCTCGAGGTTCGCCGCCCTGCAACAAGAAGAACAGACGAAGAACGAGGAAGAAGAAGAACTAGGGTTAAGGAGAAAAGATAAAAGATAAAAAGTGGTAGATGAATTGATCGATTGTGTGTTGTTCAATCGGCCGTCACCCCTTAGGTATATAAGAGGCGGCTGGACTTGCCGTGCAAGGAAAAGGCTTGGATTCACGTCCAAAACCCTAGCCAAATTCGGATTGGTTTTATCCGAACTTTCCAAAACTGTTCGGTTTAAACTGGCTGTACCTTGCGGGTAATTCTTGAGGTGGTAAACGACCTCGGATGGAAAAGGGCCCAAAAGCAATCTTGACCGTTTCGACGATACAAACAACTTTCATGTTGAACGTTTTTCGATTTGAAGCCATCTTCTAGGCCAAAACGGTCACGCAATACAGGCTGTTATTCGCGCTACCCATCAGACACGTGGCTGGTGGGGCGCGCCACTTATGGCTCTGTGACAGGGCTGTGTTCGGATGGTTGTAACTTTTGCATACGAACTCGGATTGAGACGATTTTTATATCAAAATCGACCGTTTCGACGAGACGCACAACTTTCATGTTGAAACTTTTTCCATTTGAATTCATCTTAATAGGGTTTCAAGCCATTCTTTAATCTGGTGTCATCATGAGCATCTCTGAACTTGTCATAACTTTTGCATCCGGACTCCGTTTTAGACCACTTTCATATCCATCTTGATCTTCTCAAAGAAAGCCATCTCATGGTGACTTCCAATCATAAGTTTGAAGTAATCTTGACATAGATTAAAGCAACTTTTACGATTGTGTCACTTTTGAGCGTCAACAAAGGTCTGAATTTTTTTGTGAATATTCACAGGACATATGTCTATAACCTCTAAAAAATTCATATCAAAATTCAAAATACGTATTAAGAAACAAAAAAGACAAATCTATATGTGAATAGTGGCATCTCTGACACTGTTCATGCTTTGTCTTCTTACATTATTGGACTGGATTTGTCATTTTTGTTTCTCAATAGGTATTTCGAATTTGGATATGATTTTTTTTAGGGTTATAGACTTTTGTCCTGGGTACAATCATTCATAAAGTTTGAAAATTTTCTATAACATCTAAATGTGAACTTTCAAAGTTGTATCATGAGAATATGTGAAGGGTGGTATCATCTAATATTTGTGCACTCACTCGCGACCGGCCGGACGGTCGATTGTTCTGTTTCCGCAGAGCTTCAGCTTTCCAAGTAGTAAAACCTACTCTACTCATGTTCCCTAGGAGTACATAGCATCGGCAGAGGATCAGAACAATGCATGCTCACAAGCGATTCTTTTCAAGGGCATATCCACGAACACAATGCAGTAGGTCGCCATCCAATCGTAGATGAACATATTTCAAATATTTTTTCAACAAACGAGATGAAACTTATGCAAACCCAGCGGATTTCATATAAACTGGGTGAAATTCATTACACTTTTGACATATTTTAACTAAATAGCTAAAACTATGTACATGTTCTGCCGCGGAGAGCTCCACTCTCACGACACAAATACACTACATTAGTCTACGGTCAGCCGCGGCGGATCCCATGGTCTTCCTCATGCCCGGCAGGCCGCTCGCCGGACTGCCGAGAGTTCTAGGGGTATATTCTTCCCATGTATCTTTACTATGTCTAGATGCGTCGCTCATCGGAGTGGCAAAGAATGTGCTTCGGTCAAAGGGCAAGGGGTGGGGGGCTTCTCCGATTCCGTGGAGCCCAGGCGAGGGCCAACGACAGACACCAGATGTGTACATCGGCGTCGCCTCGGCAATGGCCTTCTTGGTTCCCATGAGGTGGCGGCCTTCCGCGTTATACTTCCCTCGATGTTGGTGGCGGACACAGACGCGTTGGCTGCCGACTCATTGATCTCCGTGTAGTCAGCTTCTTTCTCTGCTAGCAGGGCGCGGTTTACGCACGCGTTGACGGCGGATGGCACAGTCGCAGGCGCAAGAGACATGGTATGACGCAGCGTCGTTCACGACAGCGATGATCCCGGTGCCGCCATGGTCCCCGCCATGCCGGCCAGGAGCAACTCGCCACTCCTCCGCGAACTTGCTTGGAGCGGCGAGTTGCTAAACCACATACCCGCTTGGCAGGGCCAGCCCATAGATATACGGGGCCCAGGGGCAAGACAGAAATAAGGGGCCCTTATTTACTTAAAAGCTCAAAATATTTTCTATTTCAAAAGCAAAGTAATATACAGTACATAGCATAGCCTGATGATCTTAGTTTGGACGCTAACTGACAGTACAATTTATTTATCGATCAAGTGAACTACACACCATAATATTACGAAATGATGTAGTTCGACAAAAGCTTCCATTCCTAAATTTGAGTGGAGACTTCATTATGTTCTGCAAAACAAAAATTCATGTCAAAACTGATTACTACTTAGATGTTTTGTGTTACCATCAAATTCCTGTCATGTAGCTCTCCATTGCTCAACTTTCTGGAATAATAAGTTTGTGAAAAATGTCTATAATTACTATCTGGAGGGAACACAATATCATCATTTCTTACAGGACCATTTCTCAACTAAAATATATCTAGTCTCATCATCCAGATTATCCCAGTGTCGTGGATCGAAAATATCGACAGGGAGTGGTTGTTGTTTATCGACAATCGGTGATTCAGAATTTGGTGAATGAGTTACTTTTTCATGCGCATTGGAATTATTATTATTCTCTTTCATATCATGATCAGTGGCATCTGTATTCTCAGTTGGTTGTTCTTCAACACTTACTGTGGCCAATTCCACGGGATCTTTAGGAGAACTACTAGTTGTGAAAAAAATTGTCAAGTGACCCTTTTTGGGATTTTACCTATTCATCTATTTGCATTTTTCTCTTCCTTTTGTTACTACCAGATAAAACTTTCTAAAGGAGATGTCACTAAAGAAGAACAAGCAGTATAAACTGATTAAACAGGGAACAAAAGCACCTGAATGTGGATTGATGTCGATGTAGGTGGCCACGTCAGCAGATCCGCAGGTTGCAGTAGTCAACACGAACGAGAAGATGACACCATGAACTGAATAATCCCCCTTCTCCAGTTCTCCGCCACACTTGGATCCACCGAAGAGCAGAACTGCAGAAGAAGACCTATGCAGGGGAGCAGGGCAGAGCTATTTAATCGAGGATGGATGGGATTAGGGTCAGGAAGAGAAGAACACACGTACTGTCTCTCCAATGTTCAGCTGATGGAGAACGAGCAGAACATCAAGAAGGGAAGGAGAACCGATAGGGGAGCAGATTTGCGTCTTTACTCTCCATTAATGGTTGGCGGCGACCTTGGAATCGGATACGGTGATGCACGGGAACGGCGGCACAGTTATGGGAGTCCGGGATTTGTGGACGAGGAGTCGAGGGGCACGGGATGACGGGAAGATGCTGAATCCGCTCGTTGTTTTTGTTGGGCTTTGTACGTACTACAGATGAAATACTAGCTGGGCCAGGGGCCCTTCCTTCTAGGGGCCCAGGGCGAGCGCCCCGTTTGCCCGGCCTATGGGCCGGGCCTGCCGCTTGGGGCGGCAACTTGCTTCG
>LR738715.1:832939310-832978240 GCA_902687465.1 Secale cereale | reverse complement strand
GGAGCGAGCTACCTCGCTCGTACCCGGCGGACTCAGCGGACCACGACTTTTATGCCAGAGAACCGCTCTTCCTGCTTGTTGGATGCCATTGAAAGGATGGAGAAAATGTGTAACAAGGAGATAAGAGTGGCAGAGTGGTGCGATTCTTGCCTGGCCTCCTTTATATGGAGGGAGGACGTGAGGAGCCTAAACGGCGTTGTGTTTAATCACAGCCCGCTCGTGAACGGACGTGTGGTCGGAGTATGTCACTCGCTTTCCACGGGTTTCATGTAGACGTTTGAATGCGGCGAGGAGCACTGGCGAAGCCATGGATCAGCTGTGTAGTCAAATGACTACACAGCCTTTTGGCAAAAACGCCATACAATAAGTAGATATAGTGCATAAAAAATCATAATTAAATATATATGACTACACAAATTTGAACTGACTACACATGGATGAATTCCTGGCACCGCCACTGGCGATGAGACGTATTCAGCTGGGTGTGCAGTTGGCGGCACCAGCCGGCGCGCCAGTTCAGTGGCGGAGGCAGTGAGAGGCGGCGTCTACTCTGAGCCGTTTTCAATGTAGAACGGCGTGCTCTAGAGGGGCGTGAACGCGGGCAGCTAGCGACGGGAGGGAACGCACACAAACAAGGAAGTAGGGTGTTTGGGTGGGCCAAGGCAGTTAGAAGCGAAGTGGTAGCGGTCTAAACTCCCGCAAAGCATCACATTTGTCTTCGATTTACGAAAAAAAATGCATCTGAACCATCCAGCGAACTGACATAGGTCCGTGTTGAATGGGTTTCCTTATCCGAACAACGCGATATAGACATATCCGACGATTTAAGAGTCGACGTGGGAGATGCCCTAACCACCACCGTAGTGCAAGGAAACGGACGTCTCGCAAGGAAACGGAAGCTGCAAATCTATTTTACAAAACCTCGCCACAGTGCATGCACGGCGGCCATCATTCCGTCGACAACAACTTTGGACTGGTGCAAACGAATAGAGGTGAGCAATGGTGATAGGGTGAATAACTACGAGTCAGCCAGGGCAACCTCGTCAAACGTTCGGAGAGACTCTTGACACCCATGTCGGGGCGGTGAGCAACACGGCTGGCCTACACACCACGTGGCCGCCGGCGACTCGCCCCCATCCTGGCTACCTTCAGGGACCGATCACATCGCCTTAAAAGCCATTGACAAGAGACATGTTTGCCTGTCCAAAGTGATCCGATTCTTTTAACGGGGAAAAGTTAAAAAGAGATTTACTCCAGTTCTTTTCTCAGAGCTCAACAGGCGGGCAGCAGATCCGTCTGTTTATTTTACTCGATCGCCATCCATGCAGCAGACAGTGCAAGTGTAAGCAGCAGCACTCGTCGTCGTTTGCACCTGGTGCAGAGCTACAGTCTCACGCACATTACACGCACCTGATTCTGTATATCTGGAGCTGTTTTTCTTACTTTTATCCACTTATGGAGGTTTTCTCTCTCTGTGTGTGTGGATATGGGGGTGCGTGATGAAGATAATGTGCGCTGCAATCAAATTATGTCGGCATCGGACAGTGGAAGACAAGCACTGTTTAGCGGAGAGAGCGACGTTATTCGAAGCTGATACGCGACTGGGACTCCGGGTTTGTAAATTGTGTATACATTAGGTGCATCTGGGGCTTGCTGACCTGACTAGTAACCCTGCTCGTCTCTTTCATGATAACAGCTATTGATGGATACAAGTCTAGATTTGTATTGATAATCCGTCCCCATCCACTGTGTGCCGTGCACACCTGAACCGTCCACCACTGGCCGTACATATGTATTTTCAGGCACACATGGTTGGAGAATGGACATCTATACTACTCCCTCCGTTCCTAAATATTTATCTTTCTAGAGATTTCAATAAGTGACTACATACGAAGCATATGTTGTAGTCATTTGAAATGTCTAGAAAGACAAATATTTAGAAACGGAGGAAGTAACAATCAATTGGAGGTCAAATCGTACTTGAAAATCTAGCCCACATTTGACATGGCCTGGCTTGATTTGCCCCTAATTTTGTTCGTTGCCATTTTCTGCCGTCAACACATATCAGGCCAACAAGCTGGCAATGGCACTGTTGAGAATTTATGCCCACCGAGCTGAGCTGCTGCCAAACGGCGGTTTTGATTCCCAGTTGGGCTCTGATGATGCCTGCGGAGCGATGACCTAAATCGCAACAGCTAGCCCCGATCAAATCGGCCATCAAGGATTGCTCTCCGCTGCACGTCGTCTCAAATCGAATCACATTTGCTTCCTTCACGCGCGCGGGGTGATGAACAACTGCTCTCTTTCCCTCTACTACGAGTTCTCTGGTATGAACTATCCTCAGACCGTCGGATCGAACCCAAGGCACTGTAGGAATGAATAGTTCCCTCTCCTTCGTGCCACCGCACGTAATTCCGCTCCCCCATCGTGGGCATTTCTGTCATTTGGCGTACAGAGGTATAAAAAGGAGGCGACTCCTGTGGCGGAGACCTAGCCGTTGCCCCTCACACTCGCGGCACCCTTTTCCACATCCTCCGGCCTCGCCTCTCTCCCTCCTCCAAACCCTAAACCCGATTGTTCGTCCCTGCCACACCGCCGCCTTCGCTCGCCCTCGCGCCGTCGCGTCGTCTCCTCCTCCACGCCCCCTTGGCACTCATCAGAAGGAGGATCGCAACCTTCTCTCACGCCTTTGCTCCCCTGATGAAGCCGCCGCCTCTCTATTGCCAGGAGGGCCGTAACCTGCTTTTGTGCCTCTGCTCCCTCGACGAGGCTGCCGCCTCTCCATCGCTAGGACGGCCACATCCTCCTCTCGCGCCTCTGCTCCCCCGATGAGGCCACCGCCTCAATACCCTGCCATGCCCGCTTCATCATAATCAGTGATGGAAGAAGGACCCGACGCCTTAGAGTAGCCCACGAAATGGGAAGCGGGCGAAGGAGGCCGTTGTCAGGTGCGCTCCCTCCCTCTCGACCTCTCTCTATGTCTCTCTCTCTCTCTCTCTCTCTCTCTCTCTCCCTCTCCCTCTCCCTCTCTCTCTCTCTCTCTCTCTCTCTCTGTGTGTGTGTGTGTGTGTGTCTGATTCTGTCCGCTGTATTGCAGCTGGTCCACGATCTAAGCGCATTCATCGTGTTCACTGTTCGTCGTCTAGTCGGCTGCAGCCGTCCACAACAAGAACAACACAGACAAGGTTCTGAACAGAAGACCCACATGTTTTAGAAATGGGATAATTGGTTTTATACCATTAGTTGTGTCCCTCTTGTTAGGATTGCCCCTAGTTTCTGAAAGCACGTGGTCTTGCCCAACCCACTTTGGCGTCTTGTGCTTTTGCCATTTGACCATTTGACCATCACTTTGAAAACTTCATAACTAATTCATACTAAATAAGAAAAATGCAAATAAGATACCAAAATGTTCGGAAAAACAACACATGTATGTCAATGTCACATGCATTCATGACAAAAGTGTCGGTAAGTGCCCATCCGAGGTTTAGCTCTTATGATACCACCATGAATAATAAAATCTAAAAACATTAAAAAAATCGAAAAAAAGTTGGTGGCAAAGAATGACAAATGTTTTAAGTGCTTGCCAAGTTTCATCAGGGAATGACATTCGTCGAAGTCATGGCAAAATAAACAATCAACACTCGAAAATAGATTGTTTGTTTTGCCACGACTTCCACGAATGTCATTCCGTGATGAAACTTGGCAAGCACTTAAAACATTTGTCATTCTTTGCCACCAATTTTTTTCTTCGAATTTTCATTTTTTTTAGATTTTTTTATTCATGGGGGTATGATAAGAGTTAAAACTAGGATGGGCACTTACCAACACTTTTGTCATGAATGCAAGTGGCATTGACATACATGTGATCTTTTTCTGAACATTTTGGTATCTTATTTGCATTTTTCTGATTTAGTATGAATTAGTTATAAAGTTTTCAAAGTGACGGTCAAACGGTCAAAGGGCAAAAGCGCAAGATGCCATAGTGGGTTGGGCAAGACCATGTGTTTTCAGAAATTAGGGGCAATCCTGACAAGGGGGGCACAACTAAGGGTATAAAACAAATTATCCCTTTAGAAGTAAGGTAGTAAAAAACAAAGGTAAAACGTGCACGCACATGCCTTTGCACATCAAAGAACAACAATTGTGAATACAATGATATGAATGTCACAATAGGTAGAGTTTCCTTTTCCTATTACCCCATGTGTTTCTTCAATAAATTAAGTATATATGCTTAGCTTCGTCTACTTAATTCAAGGTTACTATGTTTAGACACGCGAGCAAATTTGCAGGTCAACAGTAGGTATATAGAATAAAATCCAATAGCTAATTCCGTTTCACTCCATGAACAAGCTTACTGTGGTTTCCTAGAACAAAATGCAGCCATCTTGCAGACAAGTATGCTTCTAGGCATAAATTCCCACATGTTTTCCTTGTTATGTTTCTGAAACATGTCATCATATTGTGTTGGTTTCCTTATTATGTTTGTGAAACATGTCGCCATATTGTGTTCGTTCTTCGAATGTAATTTGTGGTAGTGAAGGAGGAAGTTGTCCATTTTAAGAAATGACATGTTTTGTACCATGAGGTTCACTAGGCAATTAACCTCTAACTTTTTTTGTACTAAGAGATTCACTAGGCAATCAACCGCTCCTTGAAACATGGCAGCAACTCCTATTGTTTTTGTGTTGCTCGGTGATTTATACTGAGAACGAATTTCCATAAACAATTGACAGGTGTACAAATTCACTCTCAGTTCAAATCACCGACCAGCACACAAACAATAGCAACACATCATATGTTTGTACCAAATGACAATTGAGAGTGAACTTGTGTTATGTACTTTGCTCCCAGAGATAATTTGATCCACCAACATGATTGATTCTGTTAGGCATTGTCAGTTAACTGTGCCTGTTCTTATTTACCCCTTATTCTACTCATTCTTTACCTTTATTGGTTCAATGATAGGCCTCGGTAACATAGATTTAGCTTGTCATATACATGATGTGCCCAAAGCTATTTAGTTTCTTCTCACATTAACTCTATTTTTGTCATCAGGGATCTCCCTATCAACCGATTCTTAGGTAACTTGCCCTAGAGTTTCCAATACCTCACAGGCATCGAGACAATGCGAGGCAACTAAATTTTATAGAACTATAGTAGCTTTTCCTCGATGTTCTCCTTTGGATCAACAAATAGCTTGACCCGCCCTCAAGGTAAAATTAGAGGCGTTTCTCCTGAGTGTGATGTAAGTGGTGCATAATGTATATCTTTTTTACTTCAGATCAGTGAATAGATAACTTCGGCCTTCTACAACAACAACAACAACAACAACAATAACAACAACAGAGCCTTTAGTCCCAAACAAGGTGGGGTAAGCTAGAGGTGAAACCCATAAGTTCTTGTGACCAACTCATGGCTCCGGCACATGGATAGCAAGCATCCACGCACCCCTGTCCATAGTTAGTTCTCTGGTGATACTCCAATCCTCCAGGTCTCTCTTAACGGACTCCTCCCTTGTCAAATTTGGTATACCCCGACCTCTCTTGACATTCTCCGCACGCTTTAGCCGTCCGCTATGCACTGGAGCTTCTGGAGGCCTGCGCTGAATATTCCCAAACCATGTCAGACGATGTTGGACAAGCTTCTCTTCAATAGGTGCTACCCCAACTCTATCTCGTATATCATCATTCCGGACTCGATCCTTCCTCGTGTGGCCACACATCCATCTCAACATACGCATCTCTGCCACACCTAACTGTTGAACATGTCGCCTTTTAGTCGGCCAACACTCGGTGCCATACAGCATTGCGGGTCGAACCGCCATCCTGTAGAACTTGCCTTTTAGCTTTTGTGGCACTCTCTTGTCACAGAGAATCCCAGAAGCTTGGCGCCACTTCATCCATCGAGCTTTGATTCGATGGTTCACATCTTCATCAATACCCCCATCCTCCTGCAGCATTGACCCCAAATATCGAAAGGTGTTCTTCTGAGGCACCACCTGCCCATCAAGGCTAACCTCCTCCTCCTCACACCTAGTAGTACTGAAACAACACATCATGTACTCAGTTTTAGTTCTACTAAGCTTAAACCCTTTGGATTCCAAGGTTTGTCTCCATAACTCTAACTTCCTATTTACCCCCGTCCGACTATCGTCAAGTAGCACCACATCGTCCGCAAAGAGCATACACCATGGGATATCTCCTTGTATATCCCTTGTGACCTCATCCATCACCAAGGCAAAAAGATAAGGGCTCAAAGCTGACCCTTGATGCTGTCCTATCTTAATTGGGAAGTGATTAGTGTCGACATCACTTGTTCGAACACTTGTCACAACATTATCGTACATGTCCTTGATGAGGGTAATGTACTTTGCTGGGACTTTGTGTTTCTCCAAGGCCCACCACATGGCATTATGTGGTATCTTATCATAGGCCTTCTCCAAGTCAATGAACACCATAGGCAAGTCCTTATTTTGCTCCCTGCATCTCTCCATAAGTTGTCGAACCAAGAAAATGGCTTCCATTGTCGACCTCCCAGGCATGAAACCAAACCAATTTTTGGTCACGTTTGTCATTCTCCATAAGCGGTGCTCAATGACTCTCTCCCATAGCTTCATTGTATAGCTCATCAGCTTAATTCCATGGTAATTAGTACAACTTTGAACAACCCCCTTGTTCTTGAAGATTGGTACTAATATACTTCGTCTCCATTCTTCTGGCATCTTGTTTGCCCAAAAAATGAGGTTGAAAAGCTTGGTTAGCCATACTATCGCTATGTCCCCGAGGCCTTTCCACACCTCAATGGGGATACAATCAGGGCCCATCGCCTTGCCTCCTTTCATCCTTTTAAAAGCCCCCTTGACCTCACACTCCTGGATTCGCCGCACAAAACGCATGTTGGTCTCATCACAGGAGTCATCAAGTTCAATGGTGGAACTCTCATTCTCCCCATTGAATAGCCTGTCGAAGTACTCCCGCCACCTATGCTTAATCTCCTCATCCTTCATGAGGAGTTGGTCTGCTCCGTCCTTGATGCATTTGACTTGGCCAATATCCCTCGTCTTCCTCTCTCGGATCTAGGCCATCTTATAGATGTCCCTTTCCCCTTCGTGCCTAACCGTTGGTAGAGGCCCTCATATGCCCTACCCCTTGCTTCACTGACAACTCGCTTTGTGGCCTTCTTCGCCATCTTGTACTTCTCTATGTTGCCTGCACTCCTATCCAAGTACAGGCGTCTGAAGCACTCTTTCTTCTCTTTAATCGCCTTATGGACATCATCATTCCACTACCAGGTGTCCTTATCTTCGCTTCTCCTTCCCCTGGACACTCCAAACTCCTCCGAGGCCACCTTACAAAGGCAAGTCGCCATCTTCATCCACACATTGTCCACATCCCCTCCTTCCTCCCAAGGGCCCTCCTTAATGACCCTCTCCTTGAACGCCTGAGCTACCTCCCCCTTGAGCTTCCACCACTTCATTCTAGCGACTTTGGCACACCTATCCCGCTGGACACGAGTCCAAAAGCGAAAGTCCGCAACCACCAGCTTATGTTGAGGTACAACACTCTCTCCAGGTATCACCTTACAATCTAGGCATGCACGCCTATCTTCTCTTCTCGAGAGGATGAAGTCAATCTGACTAGAGCGTTGGCCACTACTAAAAGTCACCAGATGTGATTCTCTCTTTCTAAAGAGGGTGTTAGCTACAATCATGTCGTAGGCTAGAGCAAAGCTTAAGCCATCTTCTCCTTCCTGATTCCTGGTGCCATAGCCAAAGCCCCCATGCACCCCTTCAAAACTTATGTTCGATGTACCCACGTGGCCATTGAGGTCTCCTCCTATGAAGAGCTTCTCGCCAATCGGTACACTCCTAACCATGTCTTCCAGGCCTTCCCAGAACTCCCTCTTGGTGTTCTCAGTGTGGCCTACTTGCGAGGCATACGCGCTGATAACATTGAGAACTAATTCCCCAACTACTAGCTTGACCAGGATAATCCGGTCCCCACGTCTCTTGACGTCTATCATTCCATGCTTGAGGCTCTTGTTAATCAAGATGCCTACGCCATTCCTGTTTGCAGCCATCCCGGTGTACCACAGCTTGAAGCCGGTACCCTCCACCTCCTTTGCCTTCTGTCCCCTCCACTTGGTTTCTTGGACGCAAAGGATAATAACACTTCTCCTCACCGCTGCATCAACTAGCTCCAAAACTTCGGCCTTCTACGTGTTGATAAAATGGTGAGCACCTTGCTGCACAATACCGACAATCTATGGTTTTTATTTTCTATACTAGCAGCACACCAAAAAGTTTTTTGTACATAAATACAAGGTTTTAATGTTCTGCCAGCCAGCCCATTGAAGATGTGCCCATATTAAAAGATATAGGATGTCAATATCACTTGCAGAAACATAGTATATCAGTGAGTTTTGGACAAAGGCACATACTACTTTTGTTATGTTTTTCCTGTCAACATGATGGTGTTGGAAATATGCCCTAGAGGCAATAATAAAGTGGTTATTATTATATTCCTTGTTCATGATAATTGTCTAGTGTTCATGCTATAATTGTATTATCTGAAAATCGTAATGCATGTGTGAATACATAGACCACAACATGTCCCTAGTGAGCCTCTAGTTGACTAGCTCGTTGATCAATAGATGGTTACGGTTTCCTGACCATGGACATTGGATATTGATACGTCCAAAACGTATCTATAATTTCTTCTTGCTCCATGCCACTTTTGGGTGATATTGCTATGATATTTATACACTTCCATACACTTTTGATCATATTTGGACTAACTTACTAATCCAGTGCACCCCAGTGCCAGTTTCTGTTTTCGGCTGTTTTTGTATTTCAGGTTTTCACGTTACGAGAACTGCCAGGAAAAATCCAGAAAAATTATATAAAAAATCAGCGTTCCGGAAACTTCCTTGCGCCCGAAGGACAGCCGGGGGGGGCACCAGGGCTCCAGGCGCCCTGGCAGCGCGCCCCCCCTGGGCCGCGTCGGGGGGGCGCCTGGGCCCCCCGAGCCCCGTCTGGTGCCCCCCTTTGGCATCTATTTAGAGCTTCCTTCGAAACCCTCGGCATGGGAACTCTTTTTCGCGATCTCATCTCTGTTCCGCCGCCGCCGCCGCTTCCAAGATCGGGAGCACCAGGAGAACTCTTCCCGGCACCCTGCCGGAGGGGAGGATCACCATCGGGAGCCTCTCCACCACCATGGACGCCTCCCGGATGAGTTGTGAGTAGTCTCCCTTGGACCATGAGTCCATGACCAATAGCTATGTGATGTTCTCCTCCCGTTCTTGTGCTTCACTAATTAGTCCTCGTGAGTTGCCCTACATGATCGAGGCACATATGTAATCCTTATGCTGTTGCTATGATGAGTTTGCTGGGATCCGATGGATTATGAGATTTTGTTCAGATTGGTCTTGAGTAATATATTTGATCTACCTCTTTTATATTTGTGTTCATAAGTAATTCTTGCATGTTCTCCGTTGTTATTTATTGCTTTGGCCAAGTAATAGGTAGTGACTCCAAGAGGGAACGTTATGCTTGATTGTGGGTTCATGCCCCTCGATGACTAGCTTGAGTGACAGAAACATGAGTCTAGGGGATGTGCTGTTGCCACAAGGGGGAAAACAACGGTGCTTGTGCCCGTGGGGTGCAAGGATTGTTTACTTTACGCAAAGTTCTTTTAATGCAGTTGTCTGTTGCTTTGAGTTTACACTATGGGTGGGACTCGCAACTTAATACCAGCGAGATGTTCTGGATAGATATCTCAAGGTGGATGATTAGTAGTAGATATTGATGGATTTCGGTCTACTTACTTTGGCGTACCGCCCATGCTTTGAACCTCAACCTTTCTTGCAATGTAATCAGCATTGGTTTGCGTTCGTGGTCCTGTCAATTGCCCAGCTGTAATTAGTTTACCTCACATAGCTGTTTTATCGTCTTTTGGGAGATAGACATCACTAGTGAACATCATGAGACTCCGGTCCATATTACCATCATTGATCACATCCGCTATTTACTTTTCTCTTTATTTACTATTGCAAACATTATCTATCACAACTATCATTTGCGTTTAATCCTTTGTGAACTACAAGGCCGGAGGGATTGAAAACCTCTCTGTACTCGTTGGGAGCAAAGTTATTTGTATCTGTGTGCAGGTCCACGTTGATTGCTAATATCTGGCGCCGTTAGCAGTTGACACCTACTTGTTGAACCTAGGAGTCTCTGGGGATTCGATCATTGGCATCTTTGCTAAGGGAAAAACTTCCACAACACTGCATCTTACACCTTCCACTTGAGGTAACCAACGAGGGGTTAGAGGCCCATCAAGGAGTTTTTCTGGCGCCGTTGCCGGGGACTCCACTCTTCAGGATAGGGGAGTTGCATGCTATCTTTTACCTTTGCTTTTTAGTCTTGTTAGTTTACCTTTCAGTTTTTGCTTTAGTATCCTTTATCGAAAATCACAAAAATAGTTATCTCGTTCTTTAGTTGTCATTATGTCGGGTCGTTTTGTCTTTGACGAGGCAGAAGTTCTCACCTTTAAACAAAGAGGTGTGGAAAGTTTGAAAGATGCTTGGTATAGAATTAATGATTCACAAAAAAGAGCCACCAAGAAGCAACCTAATACTATCTTGCTTAGAAATTTTTATGTTGGAATTACTTCTTGGAATAGGTTTATTCTAGATACTTCTATCAATGGGAATTTCCTAGAGGCCCCAGTTCGGGAGTCTCTTAGTATTATTGAAAATCTTGTTGGAAATCTCCCTGTTGTTAGCATTCGAGAGGACATCACCCTAGCTCACATTATGAAAAAACTTGAAAAGATAGAGCTAGAGATGCCAAGCATTAATAAGATAAATGAGTTGGATCGTAAGATCCAAGGGAATTTGAATAGACTTGATAGCTCCATGCATAATTTTTTTAAAATTTTGGAGACCGTCGAATTCCATGACTTGGACTCTTCTAGGATAGACAAGATTGAGGAAATATTTGATACCTTAGGAACTACTTTCTCCTCGATCAAAACCAAAAAGGTAGAAACTCCGGCAAAGAAGGAGCCTAAGTTCGTTCACGTTCCAAAGGCTCCTCGCTCTAAAAGTAATCCACCTATTGCCAAAGGGGTTGAAACTGCAAAGACTTTGGAAGAAACACCTGTCTTTGATGAATTTATAAATGAATCTTCCCTTGACTTTTATCCTTTTGGTCTTCTACCTAGAAGTATCTCTATGAGGCCTTTATTTGAGAGTCCTCTTAAGACTAGTTGTATTATTGAAGAGCTTTTTGATGATCTTGATGATGGTTCAGTTGATACAACTTGATCTCTATGCATTATGCCTAGCTTAAAGGCATAAAAGAAAGCGCTTTTGGGAGGAAGCCCACATGAATAAATTTTTATATTTTGCTTTTGTTGTGTCTTGATGTTGTTTACTGTAGTAACATCATCATTGTATCTTTGCTTTTCATATTTGTGCCAAGTATAGCCTCTGATTGCTAGAAAGTTCAAAAGTTGTGAGGTGCTGTCCAGGAAACAGATTCTGTCCTTGTATAGAAAAATTCGTATAAAATCACCAGATCATCTTTTTGGTCTTAATTTTTTCGACAGTGTTCTCTATATAATTGTCTTTCGTGCGTCTGTTTTGAGTTTTTTGATTTGAGTTGCAGAAGTATCCCGAACAGATCAATTACTACCTGCTGTTCTGTTTTTCACAGATTCTGTCATGTTTTGCCTTTCCTTCATTTTGCAAATCAAGAGCTTGCTTTTTCTTTGCAAAAAACCTTTTGGCAATCTTGAGAAACAGTAGAACTTCAAGAATATCTTTATTTCCAGCAAGGTGCAATTATTTTATTAAGGGTACTAACCTCGCTAATCAGGTTATGGTGAGTTATGTATGAAGGGAGTTTTCAAGTGTGCGAGGGAAGATGATAAAAAGATTCAGGAGTGTCAAGCGCTCAAGCTTGGGGATGCCCCCGTGCACCACCAAGAAATATTCAAGGAGACTCAAGCGTCTAAGCTTGGGGATGCCCCCGTGCATCCCCTTCTCCATCAACATTATCAGTTCGTCTTTCGTTCCACTATATTTTTATCACTTCATTTGTTATGTGCTATGCTTGGAGCGTCTTGTTTTTAGTTTTCTTTTTGGTTTTTCATAACGAGTCGGAACTCAGCTTTCTTTATGTGGGAGAGAAACATGCTCCACTTCTACCGAGAACATAACATAGAATTTTCATGTCTATCTTTGATGTGTGTGTTCTTTGTCTTTTAATAGCTACTATCATGCTCTGCTCTTAGTATTCATGCTTATCTTTTTCAAAGAGCTTTTGTTTAGTTGGTTGCTTGAACTCTCTTTAAATACCATGCTCACCTTATTAAGAGAGTTTGCTTCCGTTGCATTGGTTAATATGTCTATGATAAAGATGCTACTTGCATAATGGTGCTTAGTAGTTCAGGTTTTCTTATGGTTAGTCTCAAATAGTTAGGGGGTTCCCAATGTGTTATTGGAGTACCAGCATGATTTGTTTGCCTATGATGTGGTATGGTTTAGTAATATCTTCCTTCGAGAATTTATTTTGATTGACTTGGCGTATGCTCATGCATATTTAAGACTGTAAAGAAAGTCTGTCAAGCCTTGATGATCTTTTATTTCTGAGTAGCGATATAACTTCCATGCCTGATTCAATATTGCTTTGTCGCTCTGCATGATTATGACCGTCATTGCTCTCTTAGTTGGTCGCTCCCAGTCTTTTGCTAACCTCCACCTGTACTAAGCGAACTAACTTTGCAATACATAGCTCATGGGAAAGTAGCTTAAAAACTATTGTGGTAAAGAATATGTTACCTATGTATCTTATTTCTTATAAGTTGCTTGCTGAGCGGTAACCATGTTTCTGGGGACGCCATCAACTGTCACACTTTTGTTGAATATCATGTGAGTTGCTATGCATGTTCGTCTTGTCTGTAGTAAGGGTGATTTGCCATGGGTTGAATGAGTATGCATATTGTTAGAGAAGAACATTGGGCCGCCAACCAAAGCCATGTATCATGGTGGAAGTTTTAGCTTAGACATTAATCCTCAATCTCTTATGAGAATATGCTTATGCATTGAAGAGGATTCCATTATCTATTTTCTATGTTGTCCCGGTATGGATGTCCTCAAGTTGAGATTTATCAAAAACGAGAAATGAAATGCGATCTATCTCCTTGGACCTTTGTACAGGTGGCATAGAGGTACCCCTTTGTGACACTTGGTTGAAACATATGTAATGCAATGATAACCCATGGAAATCCGAGCTAATTAGGACAAGGTGCGAGCACTATTGGTATTCGATGCATGAGGCTTGCAACTTATAGGATGTCTTATGCATGACACATATGAAGTACTACTACCGTTGACAAAATTTCTTCTATGTTTTCAAAATAAAAAAGCTCTAGCACATAACCATTCTTTTAATTTTATGCTGAGTCTCCACCTTCTTTCTTCAAGCACCAACTACTGAGAGCATGATTGTCATTCTGAGTGTAATGTGCATTGTTCCAAAGTAACATTGTCTTTTGCATGATTGTGATATCGTTTATTCTGAAATCATTGTATCTAGTCATCACTTAAACCTTGAAGGTGCCCCTGCATTTATGTTTTGCTTCACTAAAGGGGGCAAGCTAGATATCACTTTATCATATTTGCACATCATGTTCATTGCAAATCTTTTTAATGTTTCAGTTTCATATTGTAAAACTTTCAGTCATTTGTGATTTTCACATGAGGCAACTTAATTACTATAGAATCATTGTCTCAGTAAGCTTTTGTCATATGACTATAAAAAGTCCTATATGGTTAATAGCATGTCACCACAGAAATTATTCTTTTTATCATTTACCTACTCGAGGACGAGCAGGAATTAAGCTTGGGATGTTGATACGTCCAAAATGTATCTATAATTTCTGCTTGCTCCATGCCACTTTTGGGTGATATTGCTATGATATTTATACACTTCCATACACTTTTGATCATATTTGGACAAACTTACTAATCCAGTGCACCCCAGTGCCAGTTTCTGTTTTCGGCTGTTTTTGTATTTCAGGTTTTCACGTTACGAGAACTGCGAGGAAAAATCCAGAAAAATTATATAAAAAATCAGCGTTCCGGAAACTTCCTTGCGCCCGAAGGACAGCCGGGGGGGGGGGCACCAGGGCACCAGGCACCCTGGCGGCGCCCCCCCCCCTGGGCCGCGCCGGGGGGCTCCTTGGCCCCCCGAGCCCCGTCTGGTGCCCCCCTTTGGCATATATTTAGAGCTTCCTTCGAAACCCTCGGCACGGGAACTCTTTTTCGCGATCTCATCTCTGTTCTGCCGCCGCCGCCGCTTCCAAGATCGGGAGCACCAGGAGAACTCTTCCCGGCACCCTGCCGGAGGGGAGGATCACCATCGGGAGCCTCTCCACCACCATGGACGCCTCCCGGATGAGTTGTGAGTAGTCTCCCTTGGACCATGAGTCCATGACCAGTAGCTATGTGATGTTCTCCTCCCGTTCTTGTGCTTCACTAATTAGTCCTCGTGAGCTGCCCTACATGATCGAGGCACATATGTAATCCTTATGTTGTTGCTATGATGAGTTTGCTGGGATCCGATGGATTATGAGATTATGTTCAGATTGGTCTTGAGTAATATATTTGATCTACCTCTTTTATATTTATGTTCATAAGTAATTCTTGCATGTTCTCCGTTGTTATTTATTGCTTTGGCCAAGTAATAGGTAGTGACTCCAAGAGGGAACGTTATGCTTGATTGTGGGTTCATGCCCCTCGATGACTAGCTTGAGTGACAGAAACATGAGTCTAGGGGATGTGCTGTTGCCACAAGGGGGAAAACAACGGTGCTTGTGCTTGCGGGTGCAAGGATTGTTTACTTTACGCAAAGTTCTTTTAATGCAGTTGTCTGTTGCTTTGAGTTTACACTATGGGTGGGACTCGCAACTTAATACCAGCGAGATGTTCTGGATAGATATCTCAAGGTGGATGATTAGTAGTAGATATTGATGCATTTCGGTCTACTTACTTTGGCGTACCGCCCATGCTTTCAACCTCAACCTTTATTGCAATGTAATCAGCATTGGTTTGCGTTCGTGGTCCTATCAATTGCCCAGCTGTAATTAGTTTACCTCACATAGCTGTTTTATCGTCTTTTGGGAGAGAGACATCACTAGTGAACATCATGAGACTCCGGTCCATATTACCGTCATTGATCACATCCGCTATTTACTTTTCGCTTTATTTACTATTGCAAACATTATCTATCACTACTATCATTTGTGTTTAATCCTTTGTGAACTACAAGGCCGGAGGGATTGACAACCTCTCTGTACTCGTTGGGAGCAAAGTTATTGTATCTGTGTGCAGGTCCACGTTGATTGCTAATATCTGGCGCCGTTAGCAGTTGACACCTACTTGTTGAACCTAGGAGTCTCTGGGGATTCGATCCTTGGCATCTTTGCTAAGGGAAAAACTTCCACAACACTGCATCTTACACCTTCCACTTGGGGTAACCAACGAGGGGTTAGAGGCCCATCAGATGTCATTGATAACGGGACCACATCATTAGGAGAATGATGTGATGGACAAGACCCAATCCTAAGCCTAGCACAAGATCGTTTAGTTCGTATGCTAAAGCTTTCCAATGTCAAGTATCCTTTCCTTAGACCATGAGATTGTGCAACTCCCGGATACTGTAGGAGTACTTTGGGTGTGCCAAACGTCATAACGTAACTGGGTGGCTATAAAGGTACACTACAAGAAATATATCAACTTATGACCTTTTGTCAGTGACCCTGGGAGAATTGGTCATAGATCTATGACCATTTCAGACCAATTGGTCAAAAGCTGTTCGGGGGGCTCCAAACCCTAAACTATAACGACCATTTTGGTCAGAAAGGTCATAATTTCCTTACACGAAATGGTCATAAAGCAGATAGCACTGATCCGCTGCCTTATTTTTAGCTGATCATGACCAATATAGATGGTCATAACCTTGTAAATGATGGTGGGTTGCTACGACTAGGTGCCACCTCATCAGTTTTGCCTATGTGTCATGTCCATGTGGCAGTTTTTGCCATAGGTTGTGAAGCAACCTATATTTCTGTCATTCCCAAAAATCCCCAAAAAATCTCATAAATTCTTTGGGTCATATCTTTGTCAAATATGCAAAAAACCTTCCTTGTCTAGTTCAAAAATAATTCAAAAATATTCATTTTCCTATTCTGTTCAAAAAACACTTTGTGAAGGAAGTACCACTTTGGCATGTCCAAATGGTATCCATTTTCTACAGTGCTTTCCTATGCCCAAATAACTATCCTCCACCAAATGCCAGCTCAATCCATTCATTATTTTGAGCCCAGCTTCAACATTCGTATTTATGTCCAGTGTGGTACTTTGCAAAGCAAGTACCACCTAGACTCCTCCTTTTGAGCCGAAAATTTGTGAAGACGGTCTTCTTAGTAACTGATCATCCTCAACCAAAACTCACGCCCATTAGCCATGTGCATTTCCCGTACCGCTAATCAAACACTTGGCTGCTAATTCATGTTTGAGCATCGATCGGTCTCCTCGTGAGAATCTTATGTTGTAATTTTCTTCCTAGAACCTACCTGGAGAGTTCCCAACCCACTAGACATGCCTAGGCCGCCCAGAACACATGGCAACGCCACAGTCACGCGGTGACCACGCGGCGGGCATGCGAGTTTACGCGCCCTAGAGTTGGGGCCCTCGACCACCGCCCAAACCTCGACGTATCGCCACCAAACCATGTATTTATGATCAAATAGGTACTTATGTAACTAGAAATGATTTTTGGAAAAAATAAATAGCAAACTATGAGGCAGCCGCAGTTCAAATTTGACCCGCTTCCAACTGAATCGGCGGACATTTGTCTTTTTCACGAGAGGTGGATCAAAACTTTTTACACCCAACCATTTTGTCAATTGTGCATTAAATATGTCCTAGTATTTTAGAAAATTGATTTGGTCCAATTTTGCAACAATTATTTGGGAGGTCCTTCACAAAAAAACCTCCTTTTGGGCACTCGAAAAATGGAAAATGAATTTTTCGTCCAAAGAAAGTGAAAACTCCCTTAGTCAACATTGTTTGTCATTCCAATATGCACCCTTGTGCACAATATGAGATCATTTGAACAAACTATGCCATGAATGTGGCCATAGGATTGATCATTTGGCTTGAAAGCCATGAATCTTCAGGCATGATAGCTCATTTATGAGAATATTTTTTAAAAAGAATTGCCGTATTACAAGTTTATTATTTTTCCTGGTAACTTGGTCATATATAATGACACAATGCGAAGGTTTTCCAATTTTTTGATTTTTTTGAATTTTTTATGCCCGTTTCATAATGCGGTCAAAACGGCGGGAATGACCGTTCATATCTAGTGGTTGAATATTGGTATTTTTTGGTGTTTCTCTGATTAAATAGATACTTATGTACCTAGAAATGATTTTTGTAAAAAATAAAGAGCAAACTACAAGGCAGCTGCAGTTCAAATTTGACCCGCTTCCAACTGAATCGGCGGAAATTTGTCTTTTTCACGAGAGGTGGATCAAAACTTTTTACACCCAACCATTTGGTCAATTGTGCATTAAATATGTCCTAGTATTTTAGAAAATTGATTTGTTCCAATTTTGCAACAATTATTTCGAAGGTCCTTCACAAAAAAACCTCCTTTTGGTCACTCGAAAAATGGAAAATGAATTTTTCGTCCAAAGAAATTGAAAACTCCCTTAGTCAACATTGTTTGCCATTCCAAGATGCACCCTTGTGCACAATATGAGATCATTTGAACAAACTATGCCATGAATGTGGCCATAGGATTGATCATTTGGCTTGAAAGCCATGAATCTTCACGCATGATAGATCATTTCTGAGAACACTTTTTAAAAGAATTTCCGTAATACAATTTTATTATTTTTCCTGGTAACTTGGTCATATATAATGACACAATGCGAAGGTTTTCCAATTTTTTGATTTGTTTTTGAATTTTTTATGCCCGTTTCAAAATGCGGTCAAAACAGCGGGAATGACTGTTCCTAGCTACTGGTTGATTCATGGTATTTTTTTGGTGTTTCTCTGATTAAATAGATACTTATGTACCTAGAAATGATTTTTGTAAAAAATAAAGAGCAAACTACAAGGCAGCTATAGTTCAAATTTGACCCACTTCCAGCTGAATCGGCCGAAATTTGTCTTTTTCACGAGAGGTGGATCAAAACTTTTTACACCCAACCATTTGGTCAATTGTGCATTAAATATGACCTAGTATTTTAGAAAATTGACTTTATCCAAATTTGCAACAAATATATGACAGACCCTTCACAAAAAAACTCATTTTGGGCACTCAAAAAATGGAAAATTGATTTTTCGTCCAAAGAAAATGAAAACTTCCTTAGGCAACATTGTTTGCCATTCCAAGATGCACCCTTGTGCATAATGTGAGATCATTTTAACAAACAATGTCATGAATGTGGCCATAAGATTGATCATTTGGCTTGAAAGCCATGAATCTTCACACATGATACCTCATTTCTGAGAACATTTTTTTAAAATTATTGCCGTATTACAAGTTTATATTTTTTTCTGGTAACTTGGTCACATATAATGACACAATGCGAAGGTTTTCCATTTTTTTATTTTTTTATTTTTTATGCCCGTTTCAAAATGCGGTTAAAACGGCGGTCACGACCGTTCCTAGCTAGTTATTGAATCTTGGAAAAGTTTTGGTGTTTCTCTGATTAAATAGATACTTATGTACCTACAAATGATTTTTGGTAAAAATAAAGAGAAAACTACAAGGCAGCTCCAGTTCAAATTTGACCCGTTTCCAACTGGATCGGCGGAAATTTGTCTTTTTCACCAGAGGTGGATAAAAGCTTTGGACACCCAACTATTTTGTCAATTGTGCATTAAATATGGCCTAGTATTTTATAAAAATGATTTGGTACAAATTTGCAACAAATATATGGTAGGTCCTTCACAAAAAAACTCATTTTGGGCACTTGGAAAATGATTAAAAATAGCTAGAAAGATTAGAAATGCATACAAATTGGTCCTTATCCATAAAATGTGGTCTAACTCTAGTGAAAATTTGTATGATGCCCTTTTGCAAAATATTTTTGGTAGCTACTTCACAAAATCCCTTAGATATTTTTAGTACTTAGATACTTTTTAAAATCATTGGTTTTCCGAACCAATCAGGACTCTTCCCACGGATCGATGACATGGCGCCCATCCATCCATCCATCCATCTCACCATCCCACATCCATCTATCTACAGAAAAAAAAGAAAAAAAAAGAAAAAGAGATACGCCCACTGCAGCCCAAACCCTAGCTCACATCACACCCTTCCCCCAATCGCACCCCTCCCCCCCCATCTCCTCGACGCCACCTCCTGATCCAATCTCTCCCCGCCGCCTCCCGATCCAACCTCCGACCACCGATCTCACCGTCCCTCCCTCCCCTCACAAACCCAATCCCCAACCCGAGCCGTTCTCCCTCTGCATCACCCGCATCCAGCCGCGCCATGGCCTACTATGTCACCGGATCTGACCTCCACCAATCCATCGCCGCACCTCTCCCTCTCCCTCTCCCATGCCGCAGCCGGATCGAGCGCCGGCCGGCGACAAGGCCGCTGGATCCGGATTCGGGAGCAGGGCGTCGTGGAGCCCCTCCTCACATCGCGTAGGATCGGGGAACAGGGCCTGCAGTCGGCCGCCCGTCGGGGACGCCTTGTCCTGCTCGAGGACGGCGGCGACCTAAGGCCGGCGCTCCTTTGCCTGCTTCGTCAACGTACAAGGACGCAGGCCCAGCCCGAGCCCCGCCTTCTTCCGTGACCCACCTCGGCAACTCGCCCTAGCCGCCCGCCGGCCAAGGTTTGGCTCACCGGCGTGGATCCCTCCGCTCGACTGCTCTCCCTCCCTCCTGGTCTCCTTGGTCGTGCCGTGCGTCTCGGCTCAAGGCCCGCCTCTGCCCTCTACTGCTGCACGTTGGTGACGCGGATCTCCAGAATCACGAGGCTGGCGGCACTGGACAGGGCCGGGAGGGAAACGGCGAGGTGGAGGAGCTGCTGGACAGAGACAGACTCCCTTGCGCAGCAACAGGGCCGCGCTCACCAGGAGCCGTTCGCGCTCGCCGACCCCTAATGCTGCAGGTACAAGCTCCATGCTCTTCGTCTTCTCCTCCCGTCTCTGTATAACTTGTCCATTTTTATTCATCTTGTTCCTCACCTCATGTTCCACTTCAAACAGAGTGGTCCTGGACGAGCGCTCAACGACATTGTTGCCTCAC
Source organism: Secale cereale (assembly GCA_902687465.1). NCBI lineage: Eukaryota > Viridiplantae > Streptophyta > Magnoliopsida > Poales > Poaceae > Secale > Secale cereale. The sequence goes on along the minus strand of LR738715.1, from coordinate 832,957,894 downwards.
TCGACCGCGGCGGCTACGGCGTTGTACCCTCCAACTCCAATGCAGGCGCAGGCAGGCATGGCCAGGGGTAAGCACCTCTTCCTCTGCTCTCTTCTCCCCCCTTGAGTTGAGGTTCTGGTCTGGTCGGGGAATTGAGGTGCAAGCCTGGTGCTACAACGCTCCCAATTCAGAGAAGAATCAATGCTTCATTTGATGTTAAACCATGTGATGAGCATAAGAAATGTTATAATGTGCAGGCTCAAATCCAATATTTGGTTGCCTTTAGATTCTGTAACTGCCTTCCATGTTCTTTTTTCAGTTTGGCCTAGAGTGGTGCTGCTTCATATCGGCCTAGCTCTGCAAATCCACTTGAGCAGCAGTATGTATTAACTGGACCCTCTATCAACCCGCTAGCTTTCTTTGCAGATGTATAAAAAGTTACAATTAAGAAGCTCTGGTTGTTACACCTGGTTGCTTTTGTTGGGGAACGTAGTTTTTTTAAAATTTTCCTACGATCACGCAAGATCTATCTACTAGATGCATAGCAACGAGAGGGGAGAGTGTGTCTACGTACCCTCGTAGACCGGGAGCGGAAGCGTCAAGTGACGCGGTTGATGTTGTCGAACTTCTTCGCGATCCAACCGATCAAGCACCGAACGTACGACACCTCCGCGTTCAGCACACGTTCAGCTTGATGACGTCCCACGAGCTGTTGATCTAGTTGAGCTTTACGGGAGAGTTTCGTCAGCACGACGGCGTGGTGACGGATATGATGTATTCACCGGCGCAGGGCTTCGCCTAAGCTCCGCGACGGTATGACCGAGGTGTGTTTCTGTGGAGGGGGGCACCGCACACGGCTAAAACAATTCAACTTGTGTGTCTTTGGGTGCCCCCTTGCCCCCGTATATAAAGGAGCAAGGGAGGGAGGCCGGCCGGCCCTTCCTGGTGCGGCTAGGGAAGGAGTCCTACTAGGAATAGGATTGCAATCCTATTCCTAGTAGGATTCACCAAAAGGAAGAAGGGGGAAAGGAATAGGAGAGGTGGCGCCCCCCCCCCCAATCCTAGTCCAACTAGGAACCCTAGGTGGGGGCACCGGCCAGCCCTATGGGCTGCCTCTCTCTTTCCCTTTAGGCCCACTATGGACCATCCCCTCTCGTAGGGGGTTCCGGTAACCCCCTCCGGCATTCCAGATAAATCCGAAACTTTTCCGGAACACTTCCGGTGTCCGAATATAGTCGTCCAATATATCAATCTTTATATCTCGGACATTCCGAGACTCCTCGTCATGTCCGTGATCTCATCCGGGAATCCGAACTACCTTCGGTACATCAATACTCAAAAACTCATAATACCGATCGTCATCAAACGTTAAGCGTGCGGACCCTACGGGTTCGAGAACTATGTAGACATGACCGAGACTCATCTCCGGTCAATAACCAATAGCAGAACCTGGATGTTCATATTGGCTCCTACATATTCTACGAAGATCTTTTATCGGTCAGAACCGCATAACAACATACGTTGTTCCTTTTGTCATCGGTATGTTACTTGCCCGAGATTCGATCGTCGGTATCTCGATACCTAGTTTAATCTCGTTACTGGCAAGTCTCATTACTCGTTCCGTAACACATCATCTCGTGACTAACTCATTAGTCTTTTGCTTGCAAGGCTTATTATGATGTGTGTTACCGAGAGGGCCCAGAGATACCTCTCCGACACTCGGAGTGACAAATCCTAATCTTGATCTATGCCAACACCACGAATACTTTCGGAGACACCTGTAGAGCATCTTTATGATCACCCAGTTACGTTGTGACGTTTGATAGCTCACAAGGTGTTCCTACGGTATCCGGGAGTTGCATAATCTCATAGTCATAGGAACATGTATAAGTTATGAAGAAAGCAATAGCAGTAAAACTAAACGATCATAGTGCTATGCTAACGGATGGGTCTTGTCCATCACATCATTCTCCTAATGATTTGATCCCGTTGATCAAATGACAACTCATGTCTATGGCTAGGAAACATAACCATCTTTGATCAATGAGCTAGTCTAGTAGAGGCATACTAGGGACATAATGTTTTGTCTATGTATTCACACATGTACTAAGTTTCCGGTTAATACAATTCTAGCATGAATAAAAGACATTTATCATGATATAAGGAAATACAAATAACATCTTTATTATTGCCTCTAGGGCATATTTCCTTCAGTCTCCCACTTGAACTAGAGTCAATAATCTAGCTCACATCGCCATGTGATTTAATACCGATAGTTCACATCGTTATGTGAATAACACCCATAGTTCACATCACCATGTGACCAACACCCAAAGGGTTTACTAGAGTCAATAATCTAGTTCACATCGCTATGTGATTAATACCCAAGTGTAATGAGGTGTGATCATGTTTTTCTTGTGAGAGAAGTTTAGTCAACGGGTCTGTCATATACAGATCCCTATGTATTTCGCAAATTTCTATGTCTACAATGCTCTGCATGGAGCTACTCTAGCTAATTGCTCCCACTTTCAATACGCATCCAGATTGATACTTAGAGTCATCTGGATTTAGTGTGAAAGCTTGCATCGGCGTAACCCTTTACGACGAACTCTTTATCACCTCCATAATCGAGAAATATTTCCTTAGTCATCCAATTACTAAGGATAATTTTGACCGCTGTACAATGATCTACTCCTGGATCACTATTGTACCTCCCTGTCAAACTCTTGGCAAGGTACACAACGTGTTTTGTACACAGCATGGCATACTTTATAGAACCTATGACTGAGGCATAGGGAATGACTTTCATTCTCTCTATATTTTTCTGTCGTGGTCTGGCTTTGAGTCTTACTCAACTTCACACCTTACAAGTCAGGCAAGAACTTCTTCTTTGACTGATCCATTTTGAACTACTTCAAAATCTTATCAAGGTATGTACTTATCGAAAGTCTTATCAAGTGTCTTGATCTATCTCTATAGATCTTGATGCCCAATATGTAAGCAGCTTCACCAAGGTCTTTCTTTGAAAAACTCCTTTCAAACACTCCTTTATGCTTTCCAGAAATTTCTACATCATTTCCGATCGACAATATGTCATTCACATATACTTATCAGAAAGGTTGTAGTGCTCCCACTCACTTCTTGTAAATACAGGCTTCACAGCAAGTTTGTATAAATCTATATGCTTTGATCAACTTATCAAAGCGTATATTCCAACTCCGAGATGCTTGCACCGGTCCATAGATGGATCGCTAGAGCTTGCACATTTTTTTAGCACCTTTAGGATTGACAAAACCTTCTGGTTGCATCATATACAGGTCTTCTTTAATAAATCCATTAAAGAATGCAGTTTTGTTATCCATTTGCCAGATTTCATAAAATGCGGCAATTGCTAACATGATTCGGACAGACTTAAGCATCGCTACGGGTGAGAAAGTCTCATTGTAGTCAACTCCTTGAACTTGTCGAAAACCTTTCGCAACAAGTCGAGCTTTGAAGACAGTAACTTTACCATCGGCGTCAGTCTTCCTCTTGAAGATCCATTTATTTTCGATGGCTTGCCGATCATCGGGCAAGTCAACCAAAGTCCACACTTTGTTCTCATACATGGATCCCATCTCAGATTTCATGGCTTCAAGCCATTTTGCGGAATCTGGGCTCATCATCGCTTCCTCATAGTTCGTAGGTTCATCATGGTCTAGTAACATGATTTCCAGAACTGGGTTGCCGTACCACTCTGGTGCGGAACGTACTCTGGTTGATCTACGACGTTCAGCAGAAACTTGATCCGAAGTTTCATGATCATTATCTTTAACTTCCTCACTAATTGGTGTAGGTATCACTGGAACAATTTCCTGTGATGTACTACTTTCCAATTCGGGAGAAGGTACAATTACCTCATCAAGTTCTACTTTCCTCCCACTCACTTCTTTCGAGAGAAACTCTTTTTCTAGAAAGGATCCGTTCTTAGCAACGAATATTTTGCCTTCGGATCTGTGATAGAAGGTGTACCCAACAGTCTCTTTTGGGTATCCTATGAAGACACATTTTTCCGACTTGGGTTCGAGCTTATCAGATTGAAGCTTTTTCACATAAGCATCGCAGCCCCAAACTTTAAGAAACAACAACTTTGGTTTCTTGCTAAACCAAAGTTCATAAGGTGTCGTATCAACGGATTTAGATGGTGCCCTATTTAACGTGAATGCAGCTGTCTCTAAAGCATATCCCCAAAACGATAGTGGTAAATCGGTAAGAGACATCATAGATCGTACCATATCTAATAAAGTACGGTTACGACGTTCGGACACACCATTACGCTGTGGTGTTCCGGGTGGCGTGAGTTGTGAAACTATTCCACATTGTTTCAAATGAAGACCAAACTCGTAACTCAAATATTCTCCTCCACGATCAGATCGTAGAAACTTTATTTTCTTGTTACGATGATTCTCTACTTCACTCTGAAATTCTTTGAACTTTTCAAATGTTTCAGACTTGTGTTTCATTAAGTAGATATACCCATATCTGCTCAAATCATCAGTGAAGGTCAGAAAATAACGATACCCGCCGTGAGCTTCAACACTCATTGGTCCACATACATCAGTATGTATGATTTCCAACAAATCTGTTATTCGCTCCATAGTTCCGGAGAACGGAGTTTTAGTCATCTTGCCCATGAGGCATGGTTCGCAAGCACCAAGTGATTCATAATCAAGTGATTCCAAAACTCCATCATTATGGAGTTTCTTCATGCGTTTTACACCAATATGACCTAAACGGCAGTGCCACAAATAAGTTGCACTATCATTATTAACCTTGCATCTTTTGGTTTCAATATTATGAATATGTGTATCACTACAATTGAGATCCAACAAACTATTTTCATTGGGTGTATGACCATAGAAGGTTTTATTCATGTAAACAGAACAACAATTATTCTCTAACTTACATGAATAACCGTATTGCAATAAACATGATCAAATCACATTCATGCTCAACACAAACACCAAATAACACTTATTTAGGTTCAACACTAATCCCGAAAGTATAGGGAGTGTGCGATGATGATCATATCAATCTTGGAACTGCTTCCAATACACATCGTCACTTCATCCTTTAACTAGTTTATGTTCATTATGCAACTCCCACTTCGAGTTACTACTCTTTAGCAACTGAACCAATATCAAATACCGAGGGGTTGCTATGAACACTAGTAAAATACACATCAATAATCTGTATATCAAATATACCTTTGTTCACTTTGCCATCCTTCTTATCCGCCAAGTATCTAGGGCAGTTCCACTTCTAGTGACCATTTCCTTTGCAGTATAAGCACTTGTTTCAGGCTTGAGTTTAGCTTTGGGTTTCTTCACGGGAGTGACAACTTGCTTGTCATTCTTCTTGAAGTTCCCCTTCTATCCCTTTTCCCTTTACTTGAAACAAGTGGTCTTGTTAACCATCAACACTTGATGCTTTTTCATGATTTCTACCTTCGCCTACTTCAGTATCGCGAAGAGCTGGGAATTCCTTTCGTCATCCCTTGCATATTATAGTTCATCACGAAGTTCTACTAACTTGGTGATAGTGACTAGAGAACTTTGTCAATTACTATCTTATCTGGAAGATTAACTCCCACTTGATTAAAGTAATTGTAGTACCCAGACAATCTGAGCACATGCTCACTGGTTGAGCTATTCTCCTCCATCTTGTAGGCAAAGTACTGTCAGATGTCTTATACCTCTCGACACGGGCATGAGTATGAAATACCAATTTCAACTCTTGGAACATCTTATATGCTCCATGGCGTTCAAAACGTTTTTGAAGTCCCGGTTCTAAGCCGTAAAGCATGGTGCACTTAAACTATCAAGTAGTCATCATATCGAGCTTTTGTCAAAACGTTCATAACGTCTACATCTGCTCCTGCAATAGGTCTGTCACCTAGCGGTGCATCAAGGACATAATTCTTCTGTGCAGCAATGAGGATAATCCTCAGATCACGGAACAATTCCGCATCATTGCTACTAACATCTTTCAATCTTGGTTTTCTCTAGGAACATATGAAAAATAAACGGGGAGCAACATCGCGAGCTATTGATCTACAACATAGATATGCTAATACTACCAGGACTAACTTCATGATAAATTAAAGTTCAATTTAATCATATTACTTAAGAACTCCCACTTAGATAGACATCCCTCCGGTCATCTAAATGATCACGTGATCCAAATCAACTAAACCATGTCCAATCATCACGTGAGATGGAGTAGTTTCAATGGTGAACATCTTATGTTGATCATATCTACTATATGATTCACGCTCGACCTTTCAGTCTCCAGTGTTCCGAGGCCATATCTGTATATGCTAGGCTCGTCAAGTTTAACCCGAGTATTCTGCGTGTGCAAAACTGGCTTACACCCGTTGTATTTGAACGTAGAGCTTATCACACCCGATCATCACGTGGTGTCTCGGCACGACGAACTTTCGCAACGGTGCATACTCAGGGAGAACACTTATACCTTGAAATTTAGTAAGGGATCATCTTATAATGCTACCGTCGTTCTAAGCAAAATAAGAAGCATAATAAGATAAACATCACATGCAATCAAAATATGTGACATGATATGGCCATCATCATCTTGTGCTTTTGATCTCCATCTCCAAAGCACCGTCATGATCACCCTCGCAAAACAGGATCATCTCATACAAAAACTGTATAACTCATCATGTCTTGACCATATCACATCACAACATGCCCTGCAAAAACAAGTTAGACGTCCTCTGCTTTGTTGTTGCAAGTTTTACGTGGCTGCTACGGGCTTAGCAAGAACCGTTCTTACCTACGCATATAAAACCACAACGATGTTTCGTCAAGCATGTGCTGTTTTAACCTTCACAAGGACCGGGCGTAGCCACACTTGATTCAGCTAAAGTGAGAGAGACAGACACCCGCCAGTCACCTTTAAGCAACGAGTGCTCGTAACGGTGAAACCAGTCTCGCGTAAGCGTACGCGTAATGTCGGTCCGGGCCGCTTCATCTCACGATACCGCCGAAGCAAAGTATGACATGCTGGTAAGCAATATGACTAGTATCGCCCACAACTCATTGTGTTCTACTCGTGCATATCATCTACGCATAGACCTGGCTCATGATGCCACTGTTGGGGAACGTAGTTTTTTTTTAATTTTCCTACGATCACGCAAGATCTATCTACTAGATGCATAGCAACGAGAGGGGAGAGTGTGTCTACGTACCCTCGTAGACCGGGAGCGGAAGCGTCAAGTGACGCGGTTGATGTTGTCGAACTTCTTCGCGATCCAACCGATCAAGCACCGAACGTACGACACCTCCGCGTTCAGCACACGTTCAGCTTGATGACGTCCCACGAGCTCTTGATCTAGTTGAGCTTTACGGGAGAGTTTCGTCAGCACGACGGCGTGGTGACGGATATGATGTATTCACCGGCGCAGGGCTTCGCCTAAGCTCCGCGACGGTATGACCGAGGTGTGTTTCTGTGGAGGGGGGCACCGCACACGGCTAAAACAATTCAACTTGTGTGTCTTTGGGTGCCCCCTTGCCCCCGTATATAAAGGAGCAAGGGAGGGAGGCCGGCCGGCCCTTCCTGGTGCGGCTAGGGAAGGAGTCCTACTAGGAATAGGATTGCAATCCTATTCCTAGTAGGATTCACCAAAAGGAAGAAGGGGGAAAGGAATAGGAGAGGTGGCGCCCCCCCCCAATCCTAGTCCAACTAGGAACCCTAGGTGGGGGCGCCGGCCAGCCCTATGGGCTGCCTCTCTCTTTCCCTTTAGGCCCACTATGGACCATCCCCTCTCGTAGGGGGTTCCGGTAACCCCCTCCGGCATTCCCGATAAATCCGAAACTTTTCCGGAACACTTCCGGTGTCCGAATATAGTCGTCCAATATATCAATCTTTATGTCTCGGACATTCCGAGACTCCTCGTCATGTCCGTGATCTCATCCGGGACTTCGAACTACCTTCGGTACATCAATACTCAAAAACTCATAATACTGATCGTCATCAAACGTTAAGCGTGCGGACCCTACGGGTTCGAGAACTATGTAGACATGACCGAGACTCATCTCCGGTCAATAACCAATAGCGGAACCTGGATGTTCATATTGTCTCCTACATATTCTACGAAGATCTTTTATCGGTCAGAACCGCATAACAACATACGTTGTTCCTTTTGTCATCGGTATGTTACTTGCCCGAGATTCGATCGTCGGTATCTCGATACCTAGTTTAATCTCGTTACTGGCAAGTCTCTTTACTCGTTCCGTAACACTCGTGACTAACTCATTAGTCTTTTGCTTGCAAGGCTTATTATGATGTGTGTTACCGAGAGGGCCCAGAGATACCTCTCCGACACTCGGAGTGACAAATCCTAATCTTGATCTATGCCAACACCACGAATACTTTCGGAGACACCTGTAGAGCATCTTTATGATCACCCAGTTACGTTGTGACGTTTGATAGCACACAAGGTGTTCCTACGGTATTCGGGAGTTGCATAATCTCATAGTCATAGGAACATGTATAAGTTATGAAGAAAGCAATAGCAGTAAAACTAAACGATCATAGTGCTATGCTAACGGATGGGTCTTGTCCATCACATCATTCTCCTAATGATGTGATCCCGTTGATCGAATGACAACTCTTGTCTATGGCTAGGAAACATAACCATCTTTGATCAATGAGCTAGTCTAGTAGAGGCATACTAGGGACATACTGTTTTGTCTATGTATTCACACATGTACTAAGTTTCCGGTTAATACAATTCTAGCATGAATAAAAGACATTTATCATGATATAAGGAAATACAAATAACATCTTTATTATTGCCTCTAGGGCATATTTCCTTCAGCTTTATATTTCTTTGAATATCTTTTTGGGCTGAAGTGGCTGCTGCTACTGTTGATTATAAATTACAAACCAATTGGACCAGGGTCTGTAATGTTTTCCAATTGCTCTGACACATATCTATGTTTGCATTAACTGAATAATGGACTTCTTTTCCCCCTTTATAAAACGTTCTTCTTACATTATTAGTACTTAATACTACTCCCTCCGTCCCACAATATAAGAGCGGTTTTGACACTAGTAATGTCAAAAACGCTCTTATATTATGGGACGGAGGGCGTAGTAAGCAATTCTACCCGCCTCGTCTATGTTTTTGTTGTCCTCTGTTTATCAGCGTCTTCTTTCATATAGACTACCCGCGTTTTTTCGCTTTCCGTCATGCCGCCATTACCTGAAAATGCCCGTAGATTCGTAGTGGTGGCAGAACTTTGTATGCTGATGTATGTGCTATAGTTTTCGTGATGCTGCATGCTCCATGCCATTATGTGTAGAGATAATGACCTAGGCCAGCTTTTGCATTGTTTAGCAGCAAAATGCAATTGAACGAGCAGCATTTTAGGGTGATTTAGGCGTTTTATTTTACTGTGTTGAATATAACTGTTTAGTATGAGTTGTTGGAGCTTTGTTCCAATTTGACGCTCAGCTTTTATCTTTGAAATGTTTCCGTTTACTAATGTTTATATCTATCATTCAGTACTACTGTTTATATCTAAACAAGACCTTATGATTTACACAGGTCGGGTTGTCGCAGGTTCCATGGAGGCCCCCTCCCCTCGTCAAGCTCGGCGCCAAGAGCGAGGAGCTGCTCTTCGCCTCGCCTCGCCTCGCACAAGCGACATTGTCAGGTTGCAAGCAAATAATCATGTCTGCTCTTTCACTAGTGTCAACCCTTGCTTTCGTTGTTAATAATACACGCATGCTCCACAACTAATACACAAGATGCATTTCCATCCCATCTAGTAGGTGTTGACTCGATGCAAACAAATAAAACAAAATTAGTAGGTGTTGACTGCTCACAGCCCATATATGTTGAATGATGCTAGCTGCTGTACATAAGGTCTTGCTCATGTTCAAGCCTGGTAGTATATTTTTTTCCAAATGGTCTGTTTACTTGATTTATCAGTTGTTTGATTTTGCTCCATCAGCTTTCCTGATGTCCTTCTACATATATATGTTGGTTGTAATCTTCTTGAAGAATGCAAGTACTTGATATTCCATTCTGTTCTTGTAGGTGAATGGAACTTGTGTTGTTGGTAGAACTCCGTTGAGGACTTCTACCCATGTTGAAGAGCATGTTCTGTGGTATCGATCCAAGAGTAGCTAGCTTTTGTACTGGCAGAGCGGTCTATTTGTAGATCCCAATATTTATGATTGTGTGGATCTGGGTGAAGTTTGAAGTTCCTGGGTATGCAAGATTCGATGGTTAAACTGTTTGATGTGATGTGAATGAGTGTATGGAAACTGGTTGTTGTGATGTGAATGAGTGTATGTAGCTTCGCGTGTTCTGTTCTGTATAGCATATTGTAATAAACTTATTTTAGCTGTTATTTGAAGATTTTCATATGCTTTCTCTCTTCTATCTGTTTGATATATACATATATATTTCTTATTAATAAGTTGTGAAAAATCTGACATTTGGGACCCATCTGTAAACTGGAGCTGGAAAAAAAAGCTAGAAATAAAAACTAAATTGACTGCAAAATGTTGTGCGCTAGAAAATAAAAAGGCCAAATTGTAGGCCAGGCCCATGTAGCTAACCGAAATTAACATAAAATACATATATTAAAAGGGCTTGCCTAAAAAATAATACATGGGCTGAATTACTGGGTCAGACCCATTTAGCTAATAAAAGCACAGGGAAAAAACATTAAAAAGGCTTAATTGTTGGGCTAGGCCCATGTAGAAAATCGAATTGGACCGGGCTGATTCTTGTGCCACATCAGATTGCCACGCTGGATGCCTACGTGGTCTGGGGAGGCTGCTAGTGACCAAAACACGACAATAGGCATATTTTGGTCATAAACGTCTATGACCTTCTCACAGAGAAGGTCGCTAATGTCAGTTTATGACGGCCAGCTTTTGACCTTATGTTTTTTGTCACAAAAAGGTCACAAATGGAAATTTGTGACCATTCAGTGACCAATAGTGGTGGTCACAAGTTGACATATTTCTTGTAGTGGTACGCTATGGGTATCCCCGAAAGTATCTGTTGGGTTGGCACGAATCGAGGCTGAATTTTGTCACTCCGTATGACGGAGAGGTATCTCTGGGCCCACTCGGTAAAACATTATTGTAATGAGCTCTATGTGACTAAGGAGTTGGTCACGGGATGATGTGTTACGGAACGAGTAAAGAGACTTGCCGATAACGAGATTGAACAAGGTATCGGTATACCGACGATCGAATCTCGGGCAAGTGCTATACCGGTAGACAAAGGGAATCGTATACGGGATTGATTGAATCCTTGACATCGTGGTTCATCCGATGTGATCATCGTGGAACATGTGGGAGGCAACATCGGTATCCAGATCCAGCTGTTGGTTATTGGCCGGAGAGATGGCTCGGTCATGTCTGCATGGTTCCTGAACCCGTAGGGTCTACACACTTAAGGTTCGATGACACTAGGGTTATAGGGAATGTATGTACATGGTTACAAAATGTTGTTCGGAGTCCCGCATGAGATTGCGGACGTTACGAGGAGTTCCAGAATGGTCCGGAGGTAAAGATTTATATATGGGAAGTCACTATATGGTCACCGGAATAGTTCTGGGGGAGGGGGGGGGGGGTTCCGGTATTGTACCGGGACCACCGAAGGGGTTACGAGGGTCCACTTGCCCCGGAGGGCCCTATGGGCTGTATATGGAGAGGGACCAGCCCCTAAGTGGGTTGGGCACCTCCCCCCTAGGGACCATGCGCCTAGGGTTGAGGGTGGGAAACCCTAAAGGGGGCGCCCCCCTTGGCTTGGGGGGCAAGCTACCCCCCGTGGCCGCCCCCCACTCCTCCGATTAGATCTGAGGCGGCCGGCCCCCCTCTCCCTTGCCCCTATATATATGTGGGGCTTGGGAGGGCAGCCGCACCCAAGCCCTGGCGCAGCCCTCCCCCTCTCCCAACTCCTCCTCCTCTCCCGCGGTGCTTGGCGAAGCCCTGCTGGAGTGCCACGCTCCTTCACCACCACCACGCCGTCGTGCTGCTGCTGGACAGAGTCTTCCCCAACATCTCCCTCTCTCCTTGCTCGATCAAGGTGCGGGGGACGTCACCGGGCTGCACGTGTGTTGAATGCGGAGGCACCGTTGTTCGGTGTTTAGATCGGAGTCGGCCGCGATCTAAATTGCTTCGTGTATGACTCCACCGACCGCACTCCCCTCTCTTTGCTAGTAAACTCCATAGATAGATCCTGGTGATGCGTAGAATTTTTTTGAATTTTTGCAACGATCCCCAACAGTGGCATCATGAGCTAGGTCTATGCGTAGTTACTATGCAAGAGTAGAACACGAGATGTTGTGGGCGTAGATTTTGTCAATTTACTTGCCGCTACTAGTCTTATCTTGATTCGGCGGCATCGTGGGATGAAGCGGCCTGGACCGACCTTACACGTACGCTTACGTGAGACGGGTTCCACTGACTGACATGCACTAGTTGCATAAGGTGGCTAGCGGGTGTCTGTCTGTCCCACTTTAGTCGGATTGGATTCAATGAAAAGGGTCCTTATGAAGGGTAAATAGTAATTGGCATATCATGTTGTTGTTTTGGTGTAGGTAAGAAACGTTCTTGCTAGAAACCTATAGCAGCCACATAAAAGCTTGCAACAACAATTAGAGGACGTCTAACTTGTTCTTGCAGCATGTGCCGTGTGATGTGATACGGCCAAAAGGATGTGATGAATGATATATATGTGATGTATGAGATTGATCATGTTCTTGTAATATGAATCACGACTTGCATGTCGATGAGTATGACAACCGGTAGGAGCCATAGGAGTTGTCTTATTTTATTGTATGACCTGCGTGTCATTGAAAACGCCATGTAATTACTTTACTTCATTGCAAACCGTTAGCCATAGTAGTAGAAGTAATGTTTGGCGAGACAACTTCATGAAGACACGATGATGGAGATCATGGTGTCATGCCGGTGACGATGATGTTCATGGAGCCCCGAAGATGGAGATCAAAAGGGGCAAAATGATATTGGCCATATCATGTCACTATTTGATTGCATGTGATGTTTATCATGTTTTACATCTTATTTGCTTAGAACGACGGTAGCATAAATAAGATGATCTCTCACTAAAAGTTCAAGAATTGTGTTCCCCCTAACCGTGCATCGTTGCTAAGGTTCGTTGTTTCGAAGCACCACATGATGATCGGGTGTGATAGGCTCTAACGTTCGCATACAACGGGTGTAAGCTGGATTTACACATGCAATACACTTAGGGTTGACTTGACGAGCCTAGCATGTACAAACATGGCCTCGGAACACAGAAGACCGAAAGGTCGAACATGAGTCGTATAGAAGATACGATCAACATGAAGATGTCCACCGTTGATCACTAGTCCGTCTCACGTGATGATCGGACACGGCCTAGTCGATTCGGATCATGTATCACTTATATGACTAGAGAGATGTCTATCTGAGTGGGAGTTCATTAAATTTGTTTAGATGAACTTAATTATCATGAACATGGTCTAAAATCTTTACAATATGTCTTGTAGAGCCAATGGCCCACGCTAATGTTGCCCTCAACTTCAATGCGTTCCTAGAGAAAACCAAGCTGAAAGACGATGTTAGCAACTATACGGATTGGGTCCGTAACTTGAGGATCATCCTCATAGCTGCCAAGAAAGCATATGCCCTACCGCTAGGTGATGCACCCATTTTCCCAGCAACTCAAGACGTTATGAACGCCTGGCAGTCGTGTAGTGATGATTACTCCCTGGTTCAGTGCGGCATGCTTTACAGCTTAGAATCGGGGCTCCAAAAGCGTTTTGAGCAGCACAGAGCATATGAGATGTTCCAAGAGCTGAAAATGGTTTTCCAAGCTCATGCCCGAGTCGAGAGATATGATGTCTCCGACAAGTTCTATAGTTGTAAGATGGAGGAGAATAGTTCTGCCAGCGAGCATATACTCAAAATGTCTAGGTTGCACAACCGCTTGTCTCAGTTGGAAATTAATCTCCCAGATGACGCGGTCGTCGATAGAATCCTCCAGTCGCTCCCACCTAGCTACAAGAGCTTTGTGATGAACTTCAATATGCAAGGGATGGAGAAGTCCATTCCCGAGGTATATTCAATGCTGAAATCAGCGGAGGTGGAGATCAAAAAGGAACATCAAGTGTTGATGGTGAATAAAACCACTAAGTTCAAGAAAGGCAAGGGTAAAAAGAACTTCAAGAAGGACGGCAAAGGAGTTGCCGCACCCGGTAAGCCAGTTGCCGGGAAGAAGCCAAAGAATAGACCCAAGCCTGAGACTGGGTGCTTTTATTGCAAGGGAACGGGTCACTGGAAGCGGAATTGCCCCAAATACTTAGCGGGTAAGAAGGCCATATGTGATATAAATGTTATTGATGTGTACCTTACCAGTGCTCGTAGTAGCTCCTGGCTATTTGATACCGGTGCAGTTGCTCACATTTGTAACTCAAAGCAGGAGCTGCGGAATAAGCAGAGACTGGCGAAGGACGACGTGACGATGCGCGTCGGGAATGGTTCCAAGGTCGATGTGATCGCCGTCGGCATGTTACCACTGCATCTACCTTCGGGATTAGTTTTAAACATCAATAATTGTTATTTAGTACCAGCTTTGAGCATGAACATTGTATCTGGATCTCGTTTAATGCGAGATGGCTACTCATTTAAATATGAGAATAATGGTTGTTCTATTTATATGAGAGAAATGTTTTATGGTCATGCCCCATTTTGGTCAATGGTTTATTCTGATTGAATTTCGAACGTGATGTTACACATATTCATAGTGTGAATGCCAAAAGATGTGAGGTTGATAATGATAGTCCCACATACTTGTGGCACTGCCGCCTTGGTCATGTTGGTGTCAAACATATGAGGAAGTTCCATGCAGATGGTCTTTTGGAGTATCTTGATTATGAATCATTTGACACATGCGAACCATGCCTCTTGGGCAAGATGACCAAGACTCCATTCTCCGGAACCATGGAGCGAGCAACCAACTTGTTGGAAATCATACATACCGATGTGTGCGGTCCAATGAGTGTTGAAGCTCGCGGTGGCTATCGTTATGTTCTCACCCTCACTAATGACTTAAGTAGATATGGGTATGTCTACTTGATGAAACACAAGTCTGAGACCTTTGAAAAGTTCAAGGAATTTGAGAATGAGGTTGAGAATCAACGTGACAGAAAAATAAAGTTCTTACAATCGGATCGTGGAGGAGAATATTTAAGTCACGAATTTGGCACACACTTAAGGAAATGTGGAATTGTTTCACAATTGACGCCGCCTGGAACACCTCAGTGTAACGGTGTGTTCGAACGTCGTAATCGTACTCTGTTGGACATGGTGCGATCTATGATGTCTCTTACCGACTTACCGCTATAATTTTGGGGTTATGCTTTAGAGACTGCCGCATTCACTTTAAATAGGGCACCGTCTAAATCCATTGAGACGACACCGTATGAACTATGGTTTTGGAAGAAACCTAAGTTGTCATTTCTAAAAGTTTGGGGATGCGATGCTTATGTTTCTTCAACCTGAAAAGCTTGAACCCAAATCGGAAAATGCGTCTTCATAGGATACCCTAAGGAAACTATTGGGTATATCTTCTACCTCAGATTCGAAGGCAAGGTCTTTGTTTCCAAGAATGGATCCTTTCTAGAGAAAAGAGTTTCTCTCGAAAGAAGTAAGTGGGAGGAAAGTGGAACTTCATGAGGTGATTGTCACCCCTCTGGAACCCGAAAGTAGCGCAGCAGAGGAAGATGTTTCTGTGGTTCGTGCGCCGACTAGAGAGGAAGTTAATGATAATGATCATGAAACTTCAGATCAAGTCACTCCTGGACTTCGTAGGTCCACGAGGACACGTTCCGCACCAGA
This sequence comes from Secale cereale, assembly GCA_902687465.1. Classification (NCBI taxonomy): domain Eukaryota; kingdom Viridiplantae; phylum Streptophyta; class Magnoliopsida; order Poales; family Poaceae; genus Secale; species Secale cereale. The sequence goes on along the minus strand of LR738715.1, from coordinate 832,941,979 downwards.
GTGGTACGACAACCCTGTCCTGAAAATCATGTTGTTAGACAATGGTGAACCTTCGAACTATGAAGAAGCGATGGCGGCCCCGGATTCCAACAAATGGCTTGAAGCCATGAAATCCGAGATATGATCCATGTATGATAACAAAGTATGGACTTTGGTTGACTTGCCCGATGATCGGCGAGCCATAGCAAATAAATGGATCTTTAAGAAGAAGACTGACGCAGATGAAAAATGTGACCATCTATAAGGCTCGGCTTGTCACTAAGGGTTATCGACAAGTTCAATGGATTGACTACGATGAGACTTCCTCTCCCGTAGCAATGCTGAAGTCCGTCCGAATCATGTTAGCAATTGCCGCATTCTATGATTATGAGATATGGCAAATGGACGTCAAAACGGCATTCCTTAACGACTTCCTTTAGGAAGAATTGTATATGATACAGCCGGAAGGTTTTGTCGATCCTAAGAATGCTAACAAGGTATGCAAGCTCCAGCACTCCATCTATGGGCTGGTGCAAGCATCTCGGAGTTGGAACATTCGCTTTGATGAGGTGATCAAAGTGTTTGGGTTCATACAGACTTATGGAGAGGCCTGTATTTACAAGAAAGTGAGTGGGAGCTCTGTAGCATTTCTCATATTATATGTGGATGATATATTGCTGATGGGAAATAATGTAGAACTCCTGGAAAGCATAAATGCCTACTTGAATAAGTGTTTTTCAATGAAGGACCTTGGAGAAGCTGCTTACATATTAGGCATCAAGATCTATAGAGACAGATCGAGATGCCTCATTGGTCTTTCACAAAGCACATACCTTGACAAGATATTGAAGAAGTTCAGTATGGATCAGTCCAAGAAAGAGTTCTTGCCTGTATTTAAGGTATGAGATTGAGCATAGCTCAATGCCCGACCTCGGCGGAAGATAGAGAAAAGATGAGTGTCATCCCCTATGCCTCAGCCATAGGTTCTATTATGTATGCCATGGTGTGTACCAGACCAGGTGTGAACCTTTCCATAAGTTTGATGGGGAGGTACCAAAGTGATCCCGGAATGGAACACTGGACAGCGGTCAAGAACATCCTGAAGTACCTGAAAAGGAGTAAGGATATGTTTCTCGTTTATGGAGGTGACGAAGAGCTCGTCGTAAAGGGTTACGTCGATGCTAGCTTCGACACAGATCTGATGACTCTAAGTCACAAACCGGATACATGTATATTTTGAATGGTGGGGTAGTCAGCTGGTGCAGTTGCAAGCAAAGCGTCGTGGCGGGATCTACATGTGAAGCGGAGTACATAGCTTCTTCCGAAGCAGCAGAGGAAGGAGTCTGGATGAAGGAGTTCATCACCGACCTAGGAGTTATTCCAAGCGCGTCGGGCCCGATGACTCTCTTATGTGACAATACTGGAGCTATTGCCATTGCCAAGGAGCCCGGGTTTCACAAGAAGACCAAGCACATCAAGCGCCGTTTCAACTCCATCCGAAATTATATTCAAGATGGAGACATAAATATTTGTAAAGTGCATACGGATCTGAATGTCGCAGATCCGTTGACGAAACCTCTTCCACGAGCAAAACATGATCAACACCAGAACTCTATGGGTGTTCGATTCATCACAATGTAACTAGATTATTGACTCGAGTGCAAGTGGGAGACTGTTGGAAATATGCCCTAGAGGTAATAATAAAGTGGTTATTATTATATTTCCTTGTTCATGATAATTGTCTAGTGTTCATGCTATAATTGTATTATCTGGAAATCGTAATGCATGTGTGAATACATAGACCACAACATGTCCCTGGTGAGCCCTAGTTGACTAGCTCGTTGATCAATAGATGGTTATGGTTTCCTGACCATGGGCATTGGATGTCATTGATAAAGGGATCACATAATTAGGAGAATGATGTGATGGACAAGACCCAATCCTAAGCCTAGCACAAGATCGTGTAGTTCGTATGCTAAAGCTTTCCAATGTCAAGTATCCTTTCCTTAGACCATGAGATTGTGCAACTCCCGGATACCGTAGGAGTACTTTGTCTATGCCAAACGTCACAACGTAACTGGGTGGCTATAAAGGTACGCTACGGGTATCCCTGAAAGTATCTGTTGGGTTGGCACGAATCAAGACTGGGATTTGTCACTCCGTATGACGGAGAGGTATATCTTGGCCCACTCGGTAAAACATCATCGTAATGAGCTCTATGTGACTAAGGAGTTGGTCACGGGATGCCGTGTTACGGAACGAGTAAAGAGACTTGCCGATAACGAGATTGAAGAAGATATCGGTATACTGACGATCGAATCTCGGGCAAGTGCTATACCGGTAGACAAAGGGAATCGTATATGGGATTGATTAAATCCTTGACATCGTGGTTCATCCGATGAGATCATCGTGGAACATGTGGGAGCCAACATGGGTATCCAGATCCCGCTGTTGGTTATTGGCCGGAGAGATGTCTCGGTCATGTTTGCATGGTTCCCGAACCCGTAGGGTCTACACACTTAAGGTTCGATGACGCTAGGGTTATAGGGAATGTATGTACGTGGTTACCGAATGTTGTTCGGAGTCCCGCATGAGATCCCGGACGTCACGAGGAGTTCCGGAATGGTCAGGAGTTAAAGATTTATATATGGGAAGTCACTATACGGTCACCGGAATAGTTCGGGGGGGGG
>LR738715.1:832895308-832939203 GCA_902687465.1 Secale cereale | reverse complement strand
CCCCCCCCCCTCAGATTATATGTGAGGGGGCCAGCGCCCTCTCCCTTGCCCGTATATATATGTGGGGGGTGGGAGGGCAGCCGCACCCAAGCCCTGGCGCAGCCCTCCCCCTCTCCCAACTCCTCCTCCTCCCCCGCGGTGCTTGGCGAAGCCCTGCTGGAGTGCCACGCTCCTCCGCCACCACCACGCCGTCGTGCTGCTGCTGGACGAAGTCTTTCCCAACCTCTCCCTCTCTCCTTGCTGGATCAAGGCGCGGAAGACGTCACCGGGCTGCACGTGTGTTGAACGCGGAGGAACCGTTGTTCGGTTTTTAGATCGGATTCGGCCGCGATCTGAATTGCTTCGTGTACGACTCCACCAACCGCGTTCTTGCAACGCTTCCACATCGCGATCTTCAATGGTATGAAGATGCACTCCCCTCTCGTTGCTAGTAAACTTTATAGATAGATCTTGGTGATGCGTAGATTTTTTTTGAATTTCTGCAATGATCCCCAACAGATGGCTCCTTACAATTTCTCTTCATAACACGTTATTCCCAAAGTTCTAGCAAGATTATTTAGTGTGCGGTTCCTTTAGTTGAATCTGAGTGATCCGTGTGTATGTGTGTTTTATTTTCAATTTTGTATTTTTGTTCTTGCTCGGCTAGGAGATGGGATCAAGGTATTCCATTGTCCCGTTTCTTCGGTTCAGTTGTCATCTTTTTGTCATCCCATTTCTTCGGTTCAGTTGCCATCTTTTTGTCGTCCCATTTCTTCGGTTCAATTGCCAGATTGTTGTGGCCTAACTTCATCTCTATCGCCTGTGTTCAGCATTTGCAGCACATGTGTGGATCATGGAGTGCACTTGGGACCAACACCCTCGCGCCAAGGCGCATTACCTGCTTTTTACTTAACTACTATAACTATAAATATTCTGCTAAGTATTGTATTTTGATGCATTCTATTGAACCAGCTCGTTCCATCAGAGATACTAGACGCTGGACCACTTCCTTACACAAGCACTATGCGCTGCGCTTCCTAATGTAAATCTTCCTGGACAGCCGGCGCACATCCAGATGCAAGTTAGTTCCTGGAAAACCAACTTGAAGATCATTATCCTATAGGTAGACTATACCTTCGTTTTGGCAGTCTTTAATGTTTGTGATCCATACTTCCGTGGCTACTCCGGTTTCCTTTGGATGTACTAATCCATTTATATAGAGTTTTCGTAAGCCTGCTGAAGTCCTTTTTATTGTGTTCCTGCAACTCAGCATGATCACCAAAGTGACGTCTTCTTAAAATTAAGAGAATAACTAATTGTATATGCTATTTATTTGTTTTTTGTGAGATTCAGATGATGCACACTTGCATTATTATTGAATTATGTGTCCGTATCTATTGAGGCCTAATGAAAACTTTGTATTGTATTATTGGTAAATTTGCTTCTTTTGAGAAGGTTCTCTCAAGGATAGGTCATGATCATGTACAGGGCCCCTGGATGAGTTTGGACCGGGTGGTACCGCTTGCAAGCCGCACTTCCTAGTCAATACGACTAGTACACAAATAACCTAGACCTCGTACGCTGTTATTTTTCCTAATCTAATCATCTGGTAATCTTGATCAACTTCACCTTCTCTTTCTAGATCTTGACATTTGTATTCCTGGTACTCGGGAAACAATATTTTTCCTGTAGTGGTACATGTGGATTTTTTTTCCATAAAAAGTTTTAAACTGGAATTTAAAAAAGAGGTCCATGAAGCCTGAAACTTCAAAACGAATTTCCCCTTTGAATGTTTTAGCAGATAGATTATCTTTGATTTTCCCTGAAATTATCAATGATTAAACAAACAACATAATATTTATTTAAAAAATCTCCGGTTTCTGACGGGCTAACTACGAGGAACATGAGGATCTGGGATAACGTGCGAGAGCATGTCCTACCGCGTGGGGACATTACAGCAATACTTGGTCGCATCCCAGCTGACAAGACTTTTATGCCGGTTAATTAACCAAATCCAAACTGGCTCTCTGCACCACGCTTGACATGACATATGTGTATGCAATAATAAAATCGAACAGTGCCTGCCCACAAGTACACAAAGGAAGGCGACAAAGAACAATTGGGTACATGGCCAAATAAGAAAAGTTACAACAAAAGCAGGATCAAGATCTAACCACCCAAAGGCTATCCTTTGCACCATGCAGTATAATTGCATGCGCCAACACCATCTACTACTACTAGATTCTGGTAGATGATGCACCGCAATATGTTAAAAAGGCTACGCTATTCACACATGACAATCATATGTGTGCATGCATGCATGCAATTGCGTCACATGGCCTCACCACTACATGTTGTCTTGCTACGGTGTACTACTACATAGGCTCTGTAGCCCATTGGCATCGCTCTGCCCTCAGGACCACTCTGTGCTCCTTGTGTTGGATGCCATGGATGCGTACCTGGTCAACTCGAGTCTAATACTGTGGGTGGCTACCTAGGGTCCTGCTCCTGCGTGGCTCTTGCCTCTTGGAGCAAGACGACAGAGAAAGAGCACTGTTGGTCACAAAGACATGTAGAACAGTGCAATGTCAGGCTTCCCAATACGGCATCCATCTTATTCTGTTTGAAACTTTGAATGCATCAAATTACTCCAACTACTAATTAATTAAGCTGAGCTTTTGGTCATGCGACGACCAAGGTGCTGTTTTGGAGGTCTGCAATTGTTTTACCAGTAGTAAAATGGTGTGCTGTGGAGAGAGACTGCTGTTCGAAAACGAGGGCCCTGGCTTTGTTTGTATGTGTGTGGTCACAAAGACTGCTCAGGTGGGTGAGATAGGCCCCCTCCCTGTTATGTTGTTTGCACATTTATATTCGATATCACTCCAAAATGTTGTAAACGACAAGTTGCAAAAAAAGAAAAAAAAATTGGTTGCCCATGTGGGTAAATGACTAAATGGGACCTGCGCCACGGCACATGTAGGTGAAAAATGTATGACTCAAACATCCCTACAGTCCCACTCCTACCTACTCAAATGAATGACATATGTAAATGACCAGCTGCAAAAAGCTACTTCCTCGTGTGCGGGCCGGTATATTGGGCGCCTTCACATTTTGGGTCAAAATTTGGTCATCTACATAAGAGCATCTTCAGCCGTTGGCTTCCCTGACACGTAAAAATCGCCCCTGGGGCGAGCCGGCGATACAATCGGCGCTGGGGGCGATTTTGCGCCCAGTCGTCGCCCCCAGACGCCGAAATTGGCACACTTTGCAGCCCCATTTCGACGAATAAAGGCCCATATGGACGAGAATAGGCCCATATTCGGCGTGGTTTCGCCGTGTCTCGGCGTTCAATTATCAGCACAATTATTTCTTATCACATATTTCATCACAGAAAAATCAAATACTTCAACAAAATAGTACAACAACAAATAGTTCAATACAAATTATATAGTTCAACAAATAAAAACTCGTATTTCATCACACGGCGTCCCCATTGAGCCTCCATAGGTGCTCAATCAGATCTTTCTGCAGTTGATGATGCACCTGTGGGTCTCGGGTCTCCTGACGCATACTGAGATAGGCAGTCCAAGTTGCCGGTAGCTGGTGATCAACTGTGGCTAGAGGACCCTGCCTGTAGTATGGTTCAGTGTCAAACACTGGGTCTTCTTACTCGCTCTCGATGATCATGTTGTGCAAGATGACACAACAAGTCATAATCTCCCACATTTGATCTTTGGACCAGGTCTGAGCGGGGTACCAAACAACAGCAAATCGAGATTGGAGCACACCAAATGCCCGCTCGACATCCTTCCTGCAAGCCTCCTGAAGTTTCGCAAACCAGGCGTTCTTGCCTCCTGCCACAGGGTTTGAGATCGTCTTCACAAATGTCGACCATCTCTGATAGATGCCGTCAGCTAGATAGTAGCCCTTGTTGTAGTGCCGCCCATTGATCTCGAAGTTCACCGGAGGAGAATGACCTTCAACAAGCTTGGCAAAGACAGGAGAGTACTGCAGCACATTGATGTCATTGTGAGTTCCTAGCATACCAAAGAAGGAGTGCCAAATCCAGAGGTCCTGTGTGGCCACCGCCTCAATCACCACACTGCAACCACCTTTGGCGCCTTTGTACATCCCCTGCCAACCAAATGGGCAATTCTTCCATTTCCAATGCATGCAGTCGATGCTTCCAAGCATCCCAGGAAATCCTCCTGCTACATTCTGTGCTAGGATCCGAGCAGTGTCTTCCGCATTGGGTGTTCTTAAGTATTGTGGTCCAAACACTGCCACCACTGCCCGACAGAACTTGTAGAAACACTCTATGCTGGTGGACTCGGCCATGCGCCCATAGTCGTCGAGTGAATCACTGGGAGCTCCATATGCAAGCATCCTCATCGCTATCGTGCACTTTTGGATGGAGGTGAATCCAAGAGCGCCGGTGCAATCCATCTTGCACTTGAAGTAGTTGTCGAACTCCCGGATGGAATTCACAATCCTGAGGAAGAGCTTTCGGCTCATCCGATAACGACGGCGAAATGTTTTCTCGCCGTGAAGTGGAGCATCGGCGAAGTAGTAGGAGTAGAGCATGCAGTAGCCTTCGAGACGATGCCGGTTCTTTGCTTTCACCCGCCCAGGCGCCGAGCCACCTCGCCGCGGCTTTTCATTGCTCGCCAGCAGTTGGGCGAGGGCGACGAGCACCATGAGATGCTCTTCTTCCTGGATGTCGGCCTCGGCTTCCTCCTCCAGCAGCGCGGCGAGCGCTTCCTCGTCATTCGAGTCCATCGCCGAGGTAGGCAAATCGCCGAACACCTTGCGCTCGGTGGGCGTGTACCCGTCGCTAAACCGCGCCTCCGCGGTCGGAAACGGCGGCCGGAAACGCCCAGCTGCTGTTGGAGGGGCTGCCGCGGCGAAGCGCTGCTATTTTCCGGCGGGGAATGGCTATCTAGCGGAGTAGGGCGGCGGGCGGCGCCGGGATATAACTAGTGGGCGCGGGGGGTGGGAGGCGAGTCGGGGAAGAAAATCTTGACTTTTCCCCTGACGGTGTGGGCCAGGCGCGCTTTTCCCTTGCGCCGGAGCCCCCAACTGCTCTCCAGCGCGCCGGGTTCGGCCTGTGACCGTCGGGCGGAAAAAAGGGCCGAACCGGCGATTTTCGGCGTCCTGGGGCGCGACTGGACCGTTTTTTCGGCGCCGGCGCCGAAAAACTGGCCTGGGGGGGCCTGTTGGGGGCGCGGCTGGAGATGCTCTAACTAACAAAGTACAATGTAAAATACATAGAAAGTTTATTGTTGGATTTGTATTTGGAAGAGGTTTCCACTGTTCAATTTTGTTACATACATATAATTTAGATTTATTTAGATAAATTTATATAGTATAAGTTACAGAAAATACAAAAAGGCGCAGTAAACCAGGATGGAGGAAGTACATGCCCGTATAAGCTACCGACGTCTAGTATATTTGCTAGTGCTATCAAATAAACCAGGATGGAGGAAGTACATGCCCGTATAAGCTACCGACGTCTAGTATATTTGCTAGTGCTATCAAAATTACCGTGCATTAGATAAAAAATTGTACCATTAAGTTTCACAGTATTTATTGTTATATACATAAATACATACATACATACATACATATTCAGAGAAGGATTGATCAAAGCCGTTCATTAGATACTTGCAAAATCCATACATCTTCTGTTTTGCAAATGACGGGGTACATAAATACACTCTGGCAGCCAAGGCAAATTCATGTATAATCATGCTTATTAAAATGATCAAAATACTCCAGCGTGTACATGTAACTGGTTTGAGTAACAAAATTGCCTGTCTGCTCCCGAGCTCAAATGAGCTCGGTTGACACTAAAATCAAAAAGTGTAATGCCCAGGATGGGACTATATCTCCTACGTGTCGAGGCACGACTTAAAGATATAAGCCCATTCTGGAATGATCGCAAGTTTGGTACCTTTGCACATCTCATGTAAAAATAGGGATGAAAGCTGAAAAGATAGTTGGCTTACAGTCGCCACTTCAGACAATACATTACATAAGCATAACATCATCCAAAACATCACAACCCGACTACGGGCGAAGATCCAAAAGAAAAGATACCAAAAACACAAAGCCACAGGCCCGAATCGCCCCTAGTAGAAACCACTACTGATCGTCAAAACGTCACAAGCATACGGCCACTCTCTTCATCGAGCTCCCAGGGAAGCTCTGAACCAGCTCCTGCATCATTCTCGGCTGAACCTGCATCTGGTGTTGGAGTAACTGTGAGCCACGAGGACTCAGCAATCCCATAACCATGGGTATCAAGACTAGCAAAGCTTTATGGGTAGGAAGAGGTAAAGTGGTGAGGTTGCAGCAGCGGCTAAGCATAATATGGTGGCTAACTTACGAGTACAAGAGTAAGATGAGCATCTACGCAAACGGTCGCAACTAGTAGTGATCGCTAAAGATCCTGAACTACATACGAGTCAAGCATAACCCCACCGTGTTCTCTTCTCAAAGTGAAAAGAGACAGTCACGGTTACTCACACAGTTGTGTGATTTACTTCGGATCATCTGTCAAGTTTTCTACAACCGGACATTAACAAATTCCAATCTGCCACATAACCGCGGGCACGGCTTTCGAAAGATCATAACCCTGTAGGGGTGTCCCAACTTAGCCCATCACAAGCTCTCACGATTAGCTGAAGTGATAAATATAATATCATCACCCCTTATCTTAGGGAAATACGATCAGGCTCGGCTTCCCGGTGCACAAGACATTTCGAAAATGGTAAAACAAGTCCAGCAAGACCTCCCGGCGTGCCGACACCCTGATAGTAGCCACGCGTATCTCGTCTCAGGCCACGACCGGATGGGCGATTCTACAGGTTATACCAGATACCTCGAGTTTCCCCGTGGCGGCCCCGCAGAACCCCCGTTTGGGACCAACACCATCAGCACTGGCCCCCCTGCTATGTAGAAAAGAATCCCCGAGGGTGCGACCCCCTATGCAAATTTAATTAATTAATTAAGTTGTTATTATGAGGTAAATTAAAACCAATGTTGGGCCTTGCTGGAGGAGTTTTATTCAAAGTCGAACTGTCAAGGGGTCCCCATCCATCCATCGTGTAAGGAACGCAAAATCAAGGAACATAATGCCGGTTTATCGGCACCTAAGGTGGCATGAGTGGAACAAAACACCGAGCAAAAGGCCAAGCCTTCCACCCATGCCCAGTATATAGGTGTGTTAATAATAATAATAGATATTGTGATATTTCAACAATAAGTTCCCACCTGGAATGATCTTCATCTTCACCTGCAACTAACAACGCTATAAGAGGGGCTGAGCAAGCGGGTAACATAGCCAAACAATGGTTTTGCTAGGAAGGTGTCAAAGGTTAGAGGTTTCATGGCAACAAGGAGAGGCTGACATAAAAGATGGGTAGCGCGACATGTAACGATAGCATCGAGACAACTAAGCATGGCAATGGTAGTAAAGGTATCCAAGGGTATGATCATCTTTCCTGGGATTTCGCGAGGGAGAAGAACAAGTCCATGAAGTAGACGGAGCAACATAGTCGAGCGAATCCTCACAACTCCGGAACGAAACCGAAGCTAACAAGAGAAGCAACCGGAAAGAAGCAAACAACACGGTGAACACACAAGAATAAACATGGCATACGATGCACATCCAAGTATGATGCATGTCCGATTTAATTATGCATGGCATGGCAATGTGCACAAACAAAACTACAAGTTAAGTGGAGCTCAATATGCAACGAGTTGCATATTGACGAAACACCACATGTTATTTATTTAGTTGACTCTCGTTTATTTACAAGACAAGATTAAAAGTTTGTTAACATGGCAAGAGGTGAAGCAAGAGCAAACTACCTATTTAGGCAAGTTTTAAGAGGCCGGAAAATTACAACAACAATTCCGAAAAAATCCCCATGTGCATGTTTAGCAATTATTAAAGCAACAACAATTCACACATTTTTAATGTTGTTAACATGATGCGGATGACATGATCAAGTTTATGCAATTTTTATTAAAGTTAACATGAAGATGATAAGGAGTATTTGTCACCGTGGTGGAAGGAAAGGGTGCCACGGCAACGATCCGAAAATGATGCAACGGCAACATCTCGGTTCTGGTAACAAGTTGAGAGTCCGGTGCAAAAGAAAGGTGGCGTGACGCACAAGAAGAAAGGTGGGGTGATCCCGTCACCGGGTTCCCACGAGTCGGCGACGAGGCAACCGAGGAGCATGACAAAAGACGAAACGGCAAGGAGCACACAAGTGGAGCATCTCATACAACACAACAAGCATTCATCCACGGCCATCGTCTCGGGGTTATACCTTCGGAACAATCGTTCTCGGAGGGGTTCGAGTCGTCAAGGGACGTAATGGAAGTAGTGGTTCACGTTTCCGAAGAGGTACTTGTCACGGCATCGGACATCTTCGGGGCGACGATAGTGGTACACGGTTCTTCGGCGACGGTCGTCGTACACGTTCGTAGATGTTCAAGTCGTCGGTAGAGGTACTTGGGGTCTTCGGACTTGCCGGACTTGGTTCTTGCGACGGTAGTGGTACACGTTCGTTGTGGTACTTGGCATCTTGGCGATTCTGAAGATGGCGGTAGCGGTACTTGATGTCCATATGTTCCACGGGGTCCTCGAGGGTCGACGGTAGACGTTCACGGGTCGTCTTGTCATTTGGCGCCATCTTGGTCTTGGCGGCGGTAGTGGTACACGGCGACGGTAGTCGTTCACGGAGCTCGTTTTTCTGTAGATGTTCGGGTCGTCGTGGTACTTGTCGTTCTTGCCGGTCTTGATGATCTGAAACGAAGCAACACAAGAGAGCAAACAAAAACGGCAGCACGGTGATGTCTACACACGCTTCTATTATTGTAGACTATGTTGGGCCTCCAAGCGCAGAGGTTTGTAGGACAGCAGCAATTTCCCTCAAGTGGATGACCTAAGGTTTATCGAACTCAGGGAAGTAGAGGTCGAAGATGGTCTCTCTCAAGCAACCCTGCAACTAAGATACAAGAAGTCTCTTGTGTCCCCAACACACCTAATACAACTAGGAGTTGTATAGGTGCACTAGTTCGGCGAAGAGATGGTAAAATATGGATGATAGGAGTGGCAAAGCAAAGTAATATAAATCTGTAATAAAAAGTGCAGCAAGCAAACAAGTGGTAAACGTGAGCACAAATGGTATTGCAATGGTGGAAACAAGGCCTAGGCTTCATACTTTTACTAGTGGCAACTCCCAACAACATTAACATAATCGAATCACATGATATTTCCCATAAAGCATGCAAGGGGGACACACTCGGAGGTCATTCCATTGTGGTCAAGAGAGGACGAGAATTATGTAGGGCTACAAAAGCACACCTTAAAGTTCGTAGTTCTCAATCTATGGATTTCCCAATGTCACCGCGGCCATCCAAAGAGAGTACCACAATCACCACAACATATTTCAAGGATAGTCAAAGACAAGCACCAAGAGACTCTCAATCTTCAATCCACAAACAAAAGAGGAAATCACTCATGAAAATATTCTTCTAATCCATGTCCACTAGACCGCTGTTACCTTGGTCTTGGAGATTATACTAGATAAAGACAAGTGAGTATATCAATCCAATACATAGAGGAATGGGAAATATCATGGGATCATCCTAGATTAACATAGCCTATGATCACAACGAAGATCACATCATGGGAGAGAGAATTGACCACATAGCTACTGGTAGAAACCTCAGCCCCGAGGAGGAACTACTCCCGCATCATGGAGGGAGGAAGCAACGTCGATGGAGATGAATCCGGGGGCACTTCCCCGTCCCGGCAGGGTGCCGGCACAGGAATTCTGGTCCCCCGAAACTTGGTGGCGATGGCGGCGGAGATCTGAATAGCTTCTGGAGAAAAGGGTTCTGGAATCAGGGTTTTCGCGACGCGTGGTAAATATATGCCAAAGGGGGTCACCAGAGGCGGAGAGGGGGGCCCAGGCGCCCCCCCGGCGCGGCCAGGAGGGGGGCCGCGTGGGCAGGCCGCCTGGGCTGCCCCTGGCTCCCCTCTGGCCCCACTTCTGGCGCGTGGAAGCTTCTGGAGCGCTGATTTTTTATATATTTTTCCCGGAATTTTTCTGGCAATTTAAGTAATGGGAAAACCTGAAATACAAAAACAGCAGAAAACAGAAACTGGCACTGGGGTGCACTGAGTTAATAGGTTAGTCCAAATATGATCAAAAGTGTATAGAAGTGCATAAATATCATAGCAATATCACACAAAAGAAGCATGGAGCAAGCAGCAATTATAGATACGTTTTGGACGTATCACACGGGGGCGACGAGGCCATGGCAGCGGCATGGCGATGGAGGCGCTGGAGGCTGCTCGAGGGCTCGGTCGTCGGCGCTTGGCGAGGAGGTGGCCGACGCGAGGTGCGGAGGAGGCCGGAGGGAGCAGGGGCGGAGGACGAGGCCAGCTCGGGCGTCAAGCAGTTGGACGGGCGCCATGGCGCGGGAGGCGCGCAGGGCGCTGCTCGTGGCCTTGGGGACGGAGGATGCGGCTCCTGGACGGCGCTGGAGATGCGGCGGGGCTACGGCCCTGGGGCTCCTGGCGCGGAGGAGAGGCGCGCTGGAGGCGTGGGCTCCATGGCGGTGCAGCGCTCGGGCCAGGCGAGGCCGCCGGCATGGTGGGAGAAGGGGGCGGCGCTAGAGGAGAGAGATGCTGGCGGCGCACTGGAAGAGCGAGAGGAAGGGAGGGACCGAGCGAGGGAGAAAAGGGAGCGAGAGGAAGAGAGGGGATCGGGATCGGGCTGCGAGGGAGAGCGACTGGCGGCGCGAGGGAAACGAGGGGAGGAGCGAGAGAAAGGGAGAGAAGGGAGCGAGCGGCTAGGGTTAGAGAAGGACTGGGCCTAGGAGCCGATGGGCTGCGGGGAGGAGGAGAAGGCCCGCTGCGGCTGGGAGGCCAGCCCAGCCTCAGTTCGGCTGGCTCTTCTTATTTATTTCTTTAGCAGAAATAAAATAGAGAGAGTTCAAAATTACTAAGAAAAGAGGCCAAGAATAGTAAATAAAAGATGGAACATTTTTGTAAGGCTTTAAGGAATATTACCAACCCAACAAAAATGGTTCCAACAAAATAGGGAAGTGCAACCCAAAATATTTAGCTTGCCTTAAGGAGTTTGAAAGGAGTCTAGACTTTAGGAGGAGCCTCGATAAAAGGGAAAAGAATAGAAGAGACGGTTTGGCGGTGAAACTTGAAGCAAAAGAGGTGTGGATAATAAATGCAAGTGTGTTACGGTGATCCCAAACAATTGGAATATTTTTATAATAGCTCCATAAAGATTAGGAGGATATGTTATAAAGAGAAGTCACCCTTCACTCGATTTAAATGAATCGAAGATCCACACGATTTATTTAAGTTGAGATGTAAAAGATTAAAGACATGATGGCATGATGACAAGATGCAATGCAAAATAAATAACACAAGCACAAAAGAAACACACGGAAGAACCCGGAACATCTGGAATCTCTGGAATCTTCTGGGACGTCGGTCTTCGGGCGTCACAAAAAGATATTAAAAAATTCAAAAAAAAATCCAAACTTTCTTTTGGAAGAAATATTGACAAAATTTCTAAGTGCGTGCAAAAATTCGTCATGGAATCACATTCTTGTGATGCGTGGGAAAAATAAATAAATTCAATGTTCTAAAATGCTTTTGAAAGTAGCAATTTCAGAGTACCTTTATTTTGCCATGCCTTTTAGGAATGTGATTTCATGATGAGTTTTTGCAAGCACTTAAAACTTTTACCAATGTTTCTCCCAAAAATCACTAAATATTTTTGATTTTTTATTAGACTATTCACCTGAACTCATTTGAACTCGGCAGCAGAAACTCTGCTTTGAGTAAGTGCTATACTATCAAACTACAAGTTGAGAGATTTTTGGTTCCCAGCCTAAGGTTGCCACGTCTAACCTTAGTCATGCCACAACACTTTAAGCATGTGTTTTGTTCTTTGTCATACTTGTGGCTTGCCACACTTTTTTAGTTATATGATTTACATGTCATAGACTCAATTTTTTGTCAAATCTTGTCACACTTGTGGTGGCCACTTTGTTAGGCACACTCTTTGTGGCAGCCATAATTTGCCTAAGATTAGTTGTGACAAAGTTAATCATCAACACCCTTGGCTACTGCGCCCTGGACTGGAGTTCACTCATCAGATGTGATGTGACATCGACTTGCCCAGGGCAGGCCACTGTGCAGTGTGCACCTCTCCTACCTAGCTACGGGTACCCCAGTCCCCAGGACCGCGCATGCTTACCATCGAAAGACAAGACACGAGTAATGCGCCTCCGGCGAACAATCCAGTGAGAAATTCACCGGCCAGCCACAGGTTGGCGTTGGATTGGACATGGTATACCAAAGGACCGATTCTTTTCCCCCCGGTTAATGAGTGCCACCCTCGCAAAAAGAGGAAGAGGAATAGTGCTGTGTGCGTACCCTCGTGTTTCTCCGTCCGGTCTCTTCAGGAACCAAATGATTTGGGAATCCATTGCCCATTTGGCCCTAATCATCAGGCACAAGGAAAGCAGACGGGCTCCCATCCCGTAGCCGGAAGACACGCGCCAACGTTCCGACCGATTATACGGCCATTGAGCATTGACCATGATACGTTCCTTTCCTCGTTTGAGATGGAAATTGTTCCATCGGACGTCTCTCAGTTTCAATCCCCTCGGCCGACAAAGTAGTAGCGTTGCGTCTGTGAATTTCTGGCTACCTACGGTTGGGAGTCGAGCAAAGCGAGTAGTGGAGGTCAATGGGCCACTGAGACGGACGTGTGCAAAATGGAGTTGCAAAGATGTCGATTTCTTTTAGCAAATGATGATCCAAATTTGGGCCAACACCGAGTTTTCAGGAAGAAGTCAACACCACCCTTCTACATTCTAAAATTAATTCAAGATGAAGCCAAACTTTGGGCCACGGCAGGAGCTAGCGCACCTGAGCATTATCATTCCGCGAGAGTAGTTATTGTTCTCCTTTTCTGGACGGACGGGCTATGTATCGAGCCATTTTTATGTACTCTCAAACTCTCCTTCTTTTATTAATGAATAAGGCAAGTCTTTTGCCTCTGTTTAAATAAAATGATCCAAACTTTGAACAAGGCAAAGTACCAGATGGAAAAAATTGGCGCGCGCGCAGACACAAATGCAAAGATCCATGATGAAACAAGTAGTACTACTAGTTACTCCCTCCGATCCTTTTTACTCTGCACATTGGATTTGCCGAAAGTCAAACTTTGCTAAGTTTGATCAAGTTTATGTTAGAAATTATTAGCATCTATAATATCTCATAAATATAATATGAAAATATATTTCGAGATGAATCTAATGATATTGGTGTTGCTATGTGAATGTCAATAACTTTTTATATAAACTTGGTCAAAGTTGAATGAGATTGACTTCAGGCAAACCTAATATGCTGAGTAAAAATGACCGGAGGGAGTACATCAAGATTTTCAAAGTTGTCGGCTCGATATAGATAGACTCTGGCATTGATTCTAGCCAGGGTACAACTCTTGGATTTTTGACATAGACTCTGCTTAACTGCTAGTGATCCACAACTATCTTACACGTGGAACCTTTTCAAGATTGTCAACCACACCTGTCGTGCATACATACATTTGCAATTTATGCCACGCGTACGTTAACTTCAGTTGTAAGATGTCCGGTAATATCAAGTAAAAAACGACCGGTAATATCATGAAGAGTTTATTATATTATACAGAAATCATGCAATAAATGCAATGGAAAGAAAATAATTTCTATGTTTTCCCTAGGGCTTCGAGCACCAAAATTTGAGAAATATATTACCTTATGAAAGCTAAGTAGAAAAATCAAATGCATATTTGACTAACAGAAACGAGTGAATTTATATGTGCAAGACATACGAGTGAATTTATATGCCCCTAAGACATTTGAGCTTATCTTACATGTTATGATGTTTAACTTCTTATCGTCCATATTAAAATAGTTAGCTCCTAGTAACCTATTTGTCCCAACATGCAAGTATGCCACCGCAACATGCAACTTGCATGGGAAAAAGTCCACCTCAAACATGGAACCAAACATAAGAAAAGGCCCACCTTAACATGAGAGAATGCATGTCAATTTTCACTCATTTATGCTAATAATATTTAATAAATATTATCAATTGTACTACAAACAAATATGTTAAATTAAATATGCTCTCATATTATTTTTCCAAGTGTTCATGTTTCGTACAACCAAATATCACAGAAATGTATTACGAAACATTCATGCAACAACATGAGAGATAACATCTGGTTTTCTGAATTTGTAGATACCATGTATGACCCTCAATACATGTTTTCAAACATTGTTCTTACAATCTTTTGCTTAGTTTAAGAGTTGCAACCTTCATTGGAAAAAAATATTTTGCTTAGTTTAAGGAATGTGTTGGTTGTGTGCATCGTGTTATGTAGAGGCGGGCATTCGCTTAGTTCAGTTGTATCAGCTCAATATATAGATTCAAATGAAAATATCCTTTTTCGCAGAAAAAATCATGTGAAGAAACTAAGTTTTCACTAAATGTATTTCCAGCAGGTGGGAGAAAGAGTTTAATTATCTTATTTAAAAATAGGTGTACACTCTAAATCTTGAAAATTATAAATATCAAGGAGTCCCTATATATGCCACATCAACATGTAGGCATGGTAGTTTCTTCTCAAGTCATGTACAATAATAATGCTAGTTGTAGGAGCTCTGTTCGATTTTCGAAAGGTGGATGGAAGAGAATGATACGAGATGATATCGTTAATTGTCTCCTCCTCCTCCTCCTGCTGCTGCTCCGACTCTTCCTCCTCCAGGCCCACCTTCTCCAAGTCGACCCCCACCTCCCCCTCCTGCTGCTCTGCCTCTTCGCCTTCCTGCTCCTGCGCCTCCTCATGTGGACTATCCGAATGTAGGACAGCCACAATGCGTGCGGCAAAATGCGCGGCGCGGGCCTCCTTGTCCGCCCGGCGGTCCGAAATCAGGAGCTTGTAGTAGGTCACCTTGTTGCGGACCATGGTGCAGCCAACATCAGATCTTTGACTATGGTCGAATAGGGAGAGAAGGGGAAAGCGGCGGTGCTTGAGCATAAGAATGGGCTAGGGTTGCCTCGTCAGCCGGACTAGGTCGCTTTGGAAGTACGCCGAAGTGGCATCATAGTCAAAAGGAATTATTTGCCGTGGTTGGCCCCAAACGGCTAGCATCTCTTTATATTGATAGATCAACTTGTACAACAAGGAAATACAATGGGTATACAACATGTACACGTATACATAGGAAATACAACTCTAACACCCCCCTCAATCTAAACTTTTGTGAACAAGGTTGAGATTGGAACTAAAACGATGAAGTGTGAGCTGAGTAGTAGGCTTGGTGAATACGTCGGCCAAATGATCGCCAGTGGAGATGAACCGAACATCAAGAGCACCCAAAGCAACCCGCTCACGCACAAAGTGAAAATCAACATCGATATGCTTCGTGCGGGCATGAAAAACTGGATTGGCAGACAAGTATATGGCACCAACGTTGTCACACCACAAGACCGGAGGGTGAGAAAGAAACACACCAAGCTCCTTCAACACCGACTGTATCCATATAGGCTCAGCGGTGCCATTGGCCAAAGCCTTGTATTCTGCCTCGGTACTAGAACGAGTCCAACCCGGTCTCTTGGAGTTCTGGCAAGCAACCCATAGTTTCTCGCTCTGATACCAAGTCAAAAGGAATTATTTGCCGTGGTTAGCCCCAACCGGCTGGCATCTCTTTATATTGATAGATCAACCTGTACAACAAGGAAATACAGCGGATATACAACACATACACGTATACATAGGAAATACAACTCTAACAATCATAATGCATCATCACCTGTATCGCTGGAGGTGCTCATTGGTCCGATAAGTATTAGGCCCATCCGTCCATCCGACATGTCGGCCTGTCCAGGCGTCCTCATATCCACCCTATATATTGGATGGAGATGGGGTTACTGGATAGACGTGCCCATATTCACCCTATATATTGGATGGAGATGGGGTCACCGGATAGGCTAGACTTTGGGCTGGATTTGCACCGTCTGATTGGGTGCCTTCATGACCAGGCAGGCCGCCCATACGTTTGGGGCGGATATGGGGCGGATATGAGGTAAGAGCACATACGAGCGATAATTTTCCTCTTGTAGGTAAGTAGTCTACTTTAACTTACACAAAAGTTTTGAGATCTACTTCCTCTGAAAACTAATATCAGAGCTTTTAGAATACTAAAATAGTGATCTAAACGCTCTTATATTAGTTTACGGAGGGAGTATTTTACAACATTTACAGACATATCGTCCTATGGTTATCTACAGCGTTGAAAACTGTATAGTAAGCTTTATGCTGCTCCAAATGCTTCACCAGTGCACCATCTCTTTGCCCAGCACGTACGTACGATTTTTGTTTGTGTGGCGTGTAATTAATGGCGACAGATGATAGAACTGTCTCCTATCTTAGATACGGTCTCCACCCGCAAACCAATTTGGTATATTATTAACTATCACATTACCATCCAATTAGACTCAAGTAATCTTTATAAAAGTAGGGTCAACAATAAGATAGCAAACCTATGTCAGGTACAATGCATCCAGATAGTTGTATCCAAACATCTAACATGCATTAAGATATGGTGTTAAGAGAAGATGCATCGGAAATGGTCTTAGGCCCCACTTGTAATGAAGAAATGTGCAAAGACTTCAATGATAGCCGTCTGGATTTTCTATTCAAATTCATGCAAGATTTATCATATAAATTCAATATCCTTTTGAACATCAACGTGCAAACCAATTGGAAGCATGCAACCAACATCATATCATATGAATCAAGAATTTTCTTGCCCATAAGTCGAGAAATATACTGTGAAAGCATACTACGAGAAATCAAGGCGAAAAAAAAGAAAAAGGAAAGAAAGATGAAACATTCAGATGACCCAAAATTCTGCAGAATATGTCATGACAATGCTAGTCACAAGAACAAATTTAAATCCTAGCACCACATCGGCAAGATCTGTTTGACGACAGGAAGAACGCAACAAATTAAATACATGGAGCCATGAATCAATCGATCAGCAGTGCACATTCAATAGCAGTGGAAATTCTCTTGCCATTTCAATCGAGCCTTGGATTAATTATATCTGCATACACAAACCAACCAAGCAAGCACGAACGCTGCTAGAAAGTAGAAACCCTACAGTAGCAAAGAGGAGGAGCACCACTAGCTCCCAGAAGGAAATGTAGCCAAAAGGGGGAATAATGTTGGTAAGAAGAACAACAGTACGTACGCACGCGCTGATCGATCGATCGATGGCACTCATCCTTCCATCGTTTCCATGATCGATCAAGATTACGGCTAGATATATGGACCTTCGAATTAACTTACTTAAGCCCTACCTTGCGATTGCTTTTGCTAGGGTCGCAGCCATGGATGCGACTGGAAAGCTCGCTAGTTGAACACGGAGAGCGGCAGCATGCACCCTGCCGCGTGCGCCTCCGCCGCTGCCGCCATCGCCATGGCCATCTCGTCGCCGGTGCCGCCGCTGTGACCATTGCTGTGGCCGTTGCTGTTGCCGCTGGAGCTGCTCGGGACGGCCGCGTCCGCCTCGTGGCCGCCTGGCATCAGGAAATGCGCGTGCATGTAGTGCTGCGGGTGCGGGATGAAGTAGTGCCCTTGCGCCGGCACGGCCCGCGCGACGAGGACCTCCGGGGTTCTCTCCGGGGGCGGCGCCGCTACATGGGTGGATGCTGGTGGGGGTGGGGACGGCGCCGCCTTGGCCGCCTTCTGGGACGACGACGGCGGCGGGCGCTTCCGGCGCTTCTTCTCGTAGGCGATGCCGCGGGCCTTGGCCTGGGAATCGCGCACCTCGCGGAGGTAGAGGCGGACGGCGCGCGCTCCGAACGGGTTAGCCTCGGGCCGCCCGCCGTGCTCCTCGAAGGCGGCGCGCAGGCGGCCGACGAGCGCGTCCAGGCTGCCCCAGGCCTGGCGGAGCGGACACGGGCAGGGCGCCGGCGGGGAAGGGTGGCCGAAGAAGGGGCAGCCCGGGGCGTGGACCTTGGTCTTGCCGAACTGGTCAAGGTAGCGGAGGAACTCGAGGACATGGGCGCCGCTGCACCGCGAGAGCTCCAGCGGCGGGCGGTGGTTGCGAAGGTACTGCCCGAACGTGTGCCAGTCCCGGCGCTTCTGCGACTCGTACCGGCTCGGCCGCGCCGCCGCCTCCGCCGCTCCCGGGCTGTCCACCGGAGCTCCCTGCATGTCCGTCCTCTCCTCCTTTGACTTCAGATCTGCATGCGAGACGGCCGCCCGTTAGTACACACGGAGCCACGGAGGTGCCTGAAACCATAAGCATCTTAATTTTCACACAGCAGCCAGCCAGTGAGCTAGCTGCTCATCAGTTCGCAGCATGGTTCTTCAGCTCGGCTCATGGTGAGCTGACGAATCAAGCGAAGCATCGGCGAGAGTCTGTAGCTGTACATGCTAAGCTTCTCGAGGCGCACGAGATTTTGACCCTAGGGTTTCCTAAAGGGGGGATCGAAGTGGATCAGCAGCAGCTGGTCCTGAGCTAGCTCGAAGTACGGTGCAGGCCCGGACCAGAGCGTGGCATCCAAGACGGCCTGAATCCGAGCTCGGCCGCTGCAGCACAGCAGCATCAGCCAAGAAACTGACACACGCGCGCGCACGAGCGCGCTGGGCCTCGGTCATCTCAGCCGCACAACCAGCAGCTAGCCGCTGGCCGCCGGAGGGCCCGGAGCTACAGTACGAGGAAGATCGACCACGCATCTCACCTGGCAAGCACGCGGTCGACGGCGCCGGCCGGACGACGGAGCAGCTCGGGTTGAAGGAGAGATCGATCGTTGCCGAGCCGAGGGAGCGAGTAGGATGTGTGGTGGCGACTGGCGAGAGGGGGGAGGGGGAGGATGGTGGGCGGGGGTGTGTATATAGGTGGGTAGATAGCCTCGGCACGGACGGAGGGGGGAGGAGACTGGATAGCCGTGGGAAAGCTGCTGTGGGGGTGAGGGGACGGAATTGAGCTGGGCCGGGGGGAGCTAGCTAGCTACTGTAGCTAGCTTTGTTGATGTTGATGATGCGGGCGGGTGAGTGAGTGAGGAGACGGAGACCGACCTGACCGGTGGCGGTGAGTGACCCCAATCATTTAAGCCCGCGGCAGGTGCAACAGTGTTCCTGATGTATCTACGTACGTATGCACCCACCCGGCCGCCCGTGCTTGTATCTCTGCATGCGATTTATGAATATATGTACGTCCATTCTCCCAAAGTTCTTTTTGTGCGCATGTGAACTAAATGTTGAAACCATATTTTTTGTAATGCTGTATATACAAAAGACATAGCGAATTTATCTCAACAAGCAAATGCAAGCATGTCACCGGACCATATATACAATTATAAAAAAGGATAAGGCGACCTCAGCATCCCATCATGTATAGAAATAGACCCACCACAGCCACTCATGAATTATTCTACTAATATTTTAAAAAAAAACTTTTACAAATATACATAATCAAATACTTCATTCATCCTAAAATAAGTGTCGCTGACTTGGTACAAATCTCAAAATAAGTGTAGCTGACTTGGTACAACTTTGTACAAGTTAGCGACACTTATTTTGCGACGAAGCGAGTATAATAGAGTTAATTCTATTTTTCACCCCATGACTCACCCTAGTAACAGAATTTACCCAATTTTGAGAGATCTTTAATTTATACCCCCATTTTCATCTTTGTGCCAAATTTTATCTCTAAGCATAATTCTCCCCAATTGAGTTTTGACTAGGCATACCACGTAGATGGTCTTTATTCGGTGTTAGGTCCCGTCTGGTTTTTTTTTCATGCGAAAACCAGTTCAGCGACACACCGTACCTTAGGTTGTGCCACACCTGGGTCGAACCGCACGCACCTCACCACATCCTCATTCGTGTACAGTGCTGCACCGCATCACCCTCTTCCCTCGCTCACCACCTGATATGTTGGGATACGTCTTCAACGTATCTATATTTTTTTATTGTTCCATGCTATTATATTATCCTTCTTTATTGTTTTATATGCATTAATATGCTATTTTATATCATTTTGGGACTAACTTATTAACCTAGTGCCTAGTGCTAGTTTTTGTTTTTTCCTTGTTTTTGACTAAGGAATATCAAACGGAGTCCAAATGAAATAAAACTTCACGATATTTTTTCTTGCAACAGAAGAAACCTAGGAAGCTTCAGGAGGAGGCCACAAGATACACGAGGAGGCCACAAGCCCTCAGGTGTCCTCCAACCCGAATCTCTGCACTATAAATCCTCACATATTCCCCCTACATCAGAACGGGAGCCGAAAATACTTTTCTTCCGCCGCAAGCTTGTGACCTCGTGATATCCCAACTTGGTGCCTTTTTCGGTACTCTGCCGGAGGGGGATTCGATTACGGAGGGCCTCTACATCAACCATGCTGCCCTTCCAATGATGTGTGAGTAGTTTACCACATACCTACGTGTCCATAGCTAGTAGCTAGATGGCTTCTTCTCTCTCTTTGATCTTCAATAAAATGTTCTCCTCGATGTTTTGGATATCTATTTGATGTAATCTTCTTTTGTGGTGTGTTTGCTAAGATCCGATGAATTGTGGGTTTATGATCAGATTATCTATGTATATTATTTGAGTCTTCTCTGAATTCTTATATGCATGATTTGATAGATTTGTATTTCTGTCTGATTTATTGATTTCGTTTGGCCAACTAGATTGTTTCTTCTTGCAATGGGAGAAGTGTTATGTGATGGGTTCAATCTTGTGGTGTCCTCTCCCAGCGACAGAAGGGGCAGGGAGGCACGTATATCGTATTGTATTGGTGCCATTAAGGATAAAAGATGGAATTTATATCATATTGCTTGAGTTTATCCCTCTACATCATGTCATCTTGCTTAAATTGTTAGTCTGTTCATATGAACTTAATACTCTAGATACAGGCAGGAGTCGGTTGATGTGTGGAGTAATAGTAGTAGATGCAGAATCTTTTCGGTCTACTTGTCACAGACGTGATACATGTATTCATGATCATTGCCTTAGATATCGTCATAACTTTGTGCTTTTCTATCAATTGCTCAACAATAATTTGTTTACCCAACGTATGCTTTCTTCGAGAGAGAAGCCTGTAGCGAAACCTATGGGCCCTGGGTCTACTTTTACCATATTATTTTCAGATCTATCAAATCAAAAACACAAAAATACCTTGCTGAGTTTTATTTACTTTTAGTTCTTTTATATCTTTCTATTAGATCTCACTCTTGCAAGTGACCGTGAAATGATTGACAACCCCTTTTTCGCGTTGTGTGCAAGTGTTTGTTAGTTTGTGCATGTGCATATATTGGGGACTTGCTTGTGCCTCCTACTAGATTGATACATTAGTTATTAACCGAGGGAAATACTTATCTCTAATTTACTGCATCACGCTTTCCTTTTGAAGGGAAAAATCAATGCAAGCTCAAGAAGTAGCACCTGCTCTCAAATCGCTAGTTCCAAAATCGACCGAGCTCGCGAGCCATCGTCTGCCTAAATCATCGTTGTCACCAGCCAGCCTCACCTATCGTCACCATCACTTCTTCCACCATGTCTTCTTCGAGCTTGATCCGGTCAGGTCTGCGCAACCGCTCATTTGTGGTGCCATTGATTCCTTGTCCCAAATGTCACAAAATGGTCAAATTCTACCTCTCCACCACTGAGGAGCACAATGGTTTGGTATTTCACAAGTGCAAGAAGCACGGTGTGAGCCCTGATCTTGTCCGTGTCAGTGATCTAAGTTTGATTTCTGCTAGCTGCAAAGTTCTGATTTTTTATGTGTGCTTCATAGGTAACTTGTGAGTTCAAGCGCTGTGAGCTAGAGTCTGTTGAGCATCTTGCTAATACACATATCCTTTTTGGTGATGTTGTTGTTGACGTAATTGGTGCAACAGACGTAAAAATGGAAGAAGTTGACCTTGCAAGAGGTGAGAGGGTGCGGAATGCAAGTAGCAACAAAGGCATTGCTGGTAGAGGCAAATGATACAGAGTCATCTTTTTAAAGTAGGAACTGTTAGAGCAATGCAGCTGTCATGACCAAGCAACAAGCAGCTATGTTGTTAGGACTAGAGAGAGAAGTGTTGTTTGTGCTTAAGCTGATGTTTGCAAGTGTGATGGTATTGTGGGTGGTCTGTCTATTCTTAGTTCTGAAGAAATGATGAATTGGTGCTACTTAGTTAGTTAGCACAAACAGTTCTAAAGCTATAAAACTGGCACCGGCAGAGGTACATTAGGGCATGTAGTGTTGTTTGGAAGTAGCAAGGTTGTAAGGGATGGTCATTGGTACTTTTTCCTATGGTTGTAATATGAGCAATGAATGAAAACTTGCACTAGTTTGACCCTATCTATGGTACCAATTCTTTTTTGAATTTGTATTTGCAAATGTGATGGCCACTTGATGCATAAGGACATGTTAATATATTTGAACATGAAAGTGGCTGCCAATATGGGCATGCCAAAATGTTATTTCCAAGTACAATTAAGTTAGTGTGTGCTTGCAAGTACCTATTAACAAACAAACATAGCATACATGCTTGTAGTTTCAGATAACGCATTTTCGGATAAGTTCAGAAGATAGCAGGGCATAATGACATAGATTGTTCATATAGATAGAAAATTGGTACTTTCAAGCTAACATAGCACTAAAATAGACAATAGACTAAAACAGATAACATAGATTGTACAAAATTTGTCATTGACTAAAACTGAAAGTTAAGATACACTTACTTAAATTGAACATTACACTGAAATACATTGCACATACATTGTCCAGAAATATACACTAACTGAAGTTGACTTAAAAACAATGATTGTTCAACTGCAGAACCTGAATCTTCATGAGCTGCTGCGCTACACCGGTGAGGCGCGTCGAGTCGTGGTACCCATGACAGCGGTATCCCGATGCGTCGAACTCCATTGGCATGATGGTGCTTCCTGGCTATGGTGGTACGACGACCATGGACAGCTCCGCTATCGGTAGTGCCACCATCCCCACCTCCTCCATCTGCACTTTGTCGTTGTTGTCCAGGGCAATGATTTGTGGCCTTGCACAGCCTCACTTGGAGGGCCACATCATGCAGCGCTTCCTAGTGGCGTAAGTAGTGCCCTACCCATGGAGCGAGCTACCAGGGTTGCGGAGGCTTCCACCTTGATTTCTAGAGTAGCACATTCATTAGAAACACACCCTTACTGCATTTTCGTAGCACTGATCCATGTACAACATCTCTTTCATCATTTCGCTGGCCATGGCGGCGTCGATAGTGTTGACAAGCGTGTGGATACTAGTGAACTTTGTGGCGATATCCATGTTGTTCACAAACTTATCACAATTGTTGCGCTTGCTCCCGAGAATCAAGGCCATCCTGCCCAGACCGGCAGGGAATGGGTTGGATTTGCTGGATGGACCAGCCATGGTGCTATTCTGTGTTAAGGAAGACAATGATTGAGTGGTGGTGTTTTTTATGGTGAGGAAGAGGAATAGAGAGTGCTGCAGTGGCGAAGAGTTAAAGAGAGAAGTAATGCAGTGATAGTTGGGGTTAAATTGTCCACCAATTTCAAAGGTTAGAACTAACTCAGATTTGGTTAACTAATGTGTTGGTTAAACATTGATTATATTCAAATTTGGTCTGTAATAGTATGGTCCAAATTTGAGTAGAGTTTGAGAAGAAAGCAATTTTAGACATGTAGATTTAGACAATGGCACTAATTTATTTACGCCTCTGCATCGCATTTCAATATGGTGACTATTAGTTAGTTTCTGCCAGTATTTTAACTTATTTATGGTTGTAATTTTATGGCAGTAAATGGAACTTTTTCGTGCAATTGTTTCATGGCCTTTAGAATTCTCTACTATCAGAATAGTTTAGGCCAGGAACTAAACTATAACCATGAGCTCTGGGACAACAACAATGCATAGTTGCGGACAATGCATACATATAGCTAGGATAGTTAAGGAAACTGTAGGTTCACATACACATCACAATAGATAGCGCATCACGTCAACTGAAGTAACTATAGGTTTACATACAAATTTCTGGCAGTTCAAACTAGTTCCACGGAAACTTGGAACTCACATACACCTTACATAGTAAATGGTGGCACCACACACTATCTCTTAAACTGATCACATATTTATATCTCATTTAGCTTCTTGATCTTGCCCTTTTGTGGCCACCATCCTTTTAAGAAGATCAACAATAATGAACTCTAGCTTCTTCTTTTCATCCTTCATCTTGTCCGTCACTTTCTTTATCTTTGACATGGGCATCTGGTGCATGGTTGTGGCTGAATTATCAGCCATATTATTTTTCTCCAGCTCTGCCTTGAGGTCACTCACAGCCTCTTGTGCGCTGCCTAACTGGGAGATTGCTTGCTCCTTGCCATCCACCATTTTCGCAAAGGCCACGTTCAACAACTTGAGATCATTCACCATCTCTGTCTTCTCTCCAATATCCTTCAATTTTCTTTATCATTTAAACCATTTCCTCTGAGCCTCTCTCTATTATCCTCATTATACATGCTATGCAGCTTTAGCTAGGCTCATCTTAAAAGTGTCTGGGCACTCAAGAGTAACCCACTCCAGATAGCTGCACTTCAATTTTTCCTATTAAAGTTAACAAATATGAAAATTGCACTTCAACGTACGAAAATGTATTTGTTTCATGCAAAATCTACACTCAAGCAATTGAACCATGCATTGAATATTGCTCTGAAACAAATATATGTTACAACACTACACTGAATATCTTTGAAACTGTACTACTCTGAAACCAATTTCTATGGAAATATACAACAATGTAGAATACGTTGAATATGTCTACACTAAATGTCTGAAACTACACACTGAATATCTACATATTGAATATGTTTGAATATAAGCACTAAACCTAGACTACACAATGAATACACCTGCAACTTAAAATCGAGTATGTAAAAAATGAATAATAGTGGAACTTAACATTGAATATGTCTACAACTAAACATTGAATATGACCACACTAAAGAAATAATATGACTACACGAACTATGTCTGAAATCCCTGCATATGAAAGAATAGACTGCTAAATTGTTCAATCATCACTAACTTTTTTTTCGCAAGACAAGAACCTCCTTCCACTATCCATTGAATCGAAGGCAACAAGCCTTTCGTAGATGGAGTACCATCTTGTCTTGCCTCACCTCATATCACTGCTTGACATTCCTGAGAGATAATGACATTCATGAAAAGGAAAAATCAGGTCAATATTTAGCCACAACAAAACAATCAGCAATGGGAAATTACAACAAGAATTGCAGGCGGGTCACTTACCACATGATTCATGTCCCTTAGAGTAAGATAAGACCTGAGTGGCACATTGCAATCACTCATATTGTGGCTCATCTTATTGTGGTTGCCACACTGAACTTGGATTTTTCTGCCCTCTTCCAATTACAGGAAAATTATCATTAGCCCTGTCCTTCTAGTTTTGTTTGGTCTTTTGTTTTCTTGTGATAAAGAGGAGGATGATATCTAGCCTACCTACATTAACCCATTACGACTTATATTGAGTAGGGAGAATTATGCGTGCATAAGTGATATGTCTGATAACCCACAAGTATAGGGGATCACAACATTTTTTAGGGTAGTATTTCAACCCAAATTTCTTGATTTGACACAAGGGGAGTCAAACAATATTTATAAACCTTAGCAGTTAAGTTGTCAATTCAACCACGCCTAAGAGAAACTTCCTTGCAATACTTTGTTAGTAGCACAATACTATGGTAGTAGTGATACCAGAGTAACATAGCATGCCACAGAACTAGTTAAGACTTGCTAAACATTTAACAGTTTAAAAGTAACTCAAAAATATGAAACAAATAGGGGAGCCTCACTCTAATATAATAAGATGACCCAACGGTGTGATTGTGAAAATATGCATTATGTGTCCTCAACAAAAAAACAAGCATTTCAGCTCACTATTAACTTGCTGGCCAGTGATAGTTGCTGTTTTTTTGTGTGTTTTCGGTTTTTCAGAATATAAGTACCAAACGAAGTCCAAATGACACGAAACTTATTGGAGTTTTTTCTAGACAAAAGATACACTAGAAGCTTCGGGAGAGGGCTAGAAGATGAAGCGTGGACCCATGAGGCACCAGGTGGCTCATGCGGACCATGAGGCACCAGGTGGCTCGTGCGGCCTACAAGGCTCTGTCTGTCCTAATTCCGTGATGGAGGGTGGTGCTACCTCTTGAGCTTGCGTTGGTTTTTCCCTTGAAGAGGAAAGGGTGATGCAGCAAAGTAGAGTAAGTATTTCCCTCAGTTTGAGAACCAAGGTATCAATCCAGTAGGAGACTACGTACAAATTGCCAAATACCTGCACAAACAATCAAACAACTTGCATCCAATGCTATAAAGAGGTTGTCAATCCCTTCACGGTTATTTGCAAAAGTGAGATCTGATAGAGATAGATGAACTAGTAAAGTAAATATTTTTGGGTTCTTGGTTTATAAATTGAAAAGTAAAAGATTGCAAAATAGTAGACTGGAAACTTATAAGATGGAAAATAAATCCGGGGAACATAGGTTTCACTAGAGGCTTCTCTCATGATAGCAAATATTACGGTGGGTGAACAAATTACTGTCAAGCAATTGATAGAAGAGCTAATAATTATGATGACATTTATCGCAATGATCATGAATATAGGCATCACGTCTATATCATGTAGACCGACTCCTGCGTGCATCAACTACTGTTACTCCACACATCGATCGAAACGATTTTGCATCTGGAGTATTAAGTTCATAAGAACAGAGTAACGCCTTAAGAAAGATGGCATGATGTAGCGGAATTAACTCAAGAAATATGATGAAAACCGCATCTTGTTATCCTCGACGGCAACAATACAATACGTGTCATGTCCCTTTCCGTCACTGGGGTTGAGCACCGCAAGATTGAATCCAAAGCAAAGCACTTCTCCCATTGTAAGAAAAACCAATCTAGTTGGCCAAACCAAGCCGGTAGTTAGAAGGGAATTACTAAAATATTAAATCAAGCATATAAGAATTCAGAAGATACTCAAATATTATTCATAGATAATCTGATCATAAACCCACAATTCATCGGATCTTGACAAACACACCGCAAAAGAAGATTACATCGGATAGATATCTAAGAACAACGAGGAGAACATGGTGCTGTGTATCAAAGAGAGAGAAGAAGCCATCTAGCTACTAGCTATGGACCCGCAGGTCTGTGGTAAACTACTCACACTTCATCGGAAGGGCAATAGGGTTGATGTAGATGCCCTCCGTGGATGATTCCCCCTCCGGCAGAGTACCAGAAAAGGCCTTCAGATGGGATCTCGTGAGAACAGAAGGTTACGACAGCGGAAAAGTGGTTTCGATGGATGTTCTGGGGTTTCTGGAATATATGTGAATTTATAGGCGGAAGAAGTATTTCAAGGGGGTCTCGGGGGGCCCACAAGGTAGGGGGCGCGCCCTCCACCCTTGTGGCCGCCTCGAGGCTCCCCTGGCTTGTACTCCAAGTCCTTTTGTTGTCTTCTGGTCCAAGAAAAATCATCGTAAAGTTTTGTTCCATTTGGACTCTGTTTGATATTCCTTTTCTGTGAAACTCAAAAACAAGGAAAAAAACAAAAACTGGCACTGGGCTCTGGGTTAATAGGTTAGTCCAAAAAATCATATAAATGCACATAGAACAACCAAGATAGATAATATAATAGCATGGAACAATAAAAAATTATAGATACATTGGAGACGTATCAAGCATCCCCAAGCTTAGTTCAAGCTCGTCCTCGAGTAGGTAAATGATAAAAACATTTTTTTTTGATGTGGAATGCTACCCACCATATTTATAAATGTAATAATTTTTATTTTTGCATGAATTTTCAGATCCATCAGACTCAAAATAAAATTTTATCAATATCAAAACAATAGTACTTCAAGCATACTAGAAAGTAATCTAGGAACCTTCAAAAATAACTTGGCTAAAGAAAGTTATTCCTACAAAATCATATAGTCATTTATGCTCCCTCTTCTTAACACAAAGTATAAATCATGCATATCACGGTGTCAATCAAGAAATTGTTTTCATACTTTAACATTCTTAACCTTTTTCAACTCTTCATGCAATACATGAGCGTGAGCCATTATATAACACTATGGGTGGAATAGAAGGTGGTAATAGACAAAAGGAGGGAGAATGTCTCACATCGACTAGGCAAATCAACAGACTATGGAGATGTCCATCAATTGTTATCAATGGAGTGAGTAGGGATTGCCATGTAACGGATGTACTAGAGCTATAAGTGTATGAAAGCTTAAAAAGACAACTAGTGGGTGTGCATCAACTTGCTTGCTCATGATGACCTCGGGCATTTTGAGGAAGTCCATCTTGGAATATACAAGCCAAGTTCTATAATGAAAAATTCCTACTAGTGATATATGAAAGTGACAACATAGGAGACTCTCTATCATGAAGAACATGGTGCTACTCTGAAGCACAAGTGTGGAAAAGGATAGTAACATTGTCCCCTCTCTTTTTCTCTCATTTTTTTTGTAGTCTCCTCTTTTTTTGAAGACCTTTTCCTCTTTTTTTGGAGACTCTTTTGGCCTCTTTATTTATAACCTCACATGGGACAATGTTCTAATAATGATGATAATCACACTTTTATTTACTTACAACTCGATAGTAGAACAATGATATGACTCTCTATGAATGCCTCCGGTGGTGTACCGGGATGTGCAATGACCAAGAGTGACGTATGAAAAATATGAACGGTGGCTTTGCCACAAATACTATGTCAACTACGTGATCATGCAAAGCAATATGACAATGATAAAGCATGTCATAATAAATGGAACGGTGGAGTTACATGGCAATATATCTCAGAATGGCTATGGAAATACCATGATAGGAAGGTATGGTGGCTGTTTTGAGGAATGTATAAGGAGGAGTTTATGCACGGGCGAAAGTTGCGCGGCACCAGAGTGGCTAGCAAGGTGCAAGGGTGAGAGTGCGTATTATCCATGGACTCAACATTAGTCATAAAGAACTCACATACTTATTGTGAAAAATTTATTAGCTCTCAAAGCAAAGTACTACGACGCATGCCCCTAGGGGGAGGTTGGTAGGAGTTAACCATCACGCACCCCCGACTTTCATGCAAAGACAAACACTCAAAATACAAAGTGCTCCAATTCGGTTACATTGTTAGGAGACCATGCGTGCATGCTACGAGAATCACAAACCTTAACACAATTATTTCTTTGACCTCACAAACTACCACTATCATTACTCTAATATTACCATCTTAACATCTCAAAAACAATTCCAAGGAGTCAAACTTCATATAGTATTCAATGATCTATATATGAACGATTTTATTATATCTCCTTTGGATGTCTATCATATTAGGACTAAATTCATAACCCAAGCAAATTACCATGTTGTTCTTTAAGACTCTCAAAATTATATAAGTGAAGCCAGAGAGTTTAATAATTTTTATAAAATAAAACCACCGTCGTGCTCTAAAAAGATATAAGTGAAGCACTAGAGCAAAATTGCCTAGCTCAAAAGATATAAGTGAAGCACATAGAATATTCTAATAAATCACGATTGAAGCGTGTCCCTCTCAAAAGGTGTGTACAACAAGGATGATTGTGACAAGCTAAAAAGAAAAGACTCATATCATACACGATGCTCCAAGCAAAACACATATCATGTAGTGAACAAAAATATATCCTCAAGTAAAGTTACCGATAGATGAAGACGAAAGAGGGGATGCCTTCCCGGGGCATCCCCAAGCTTAGGCTCTTGGACGTACTTGAATTTTACCTTGGGGTGCCTTGGGCATCCCCAAGCTTAGGCTTTTTCCACTCTTTATTCCATAGTCCATCAAATCCTTACCCAAAACTTAAAAACTTCACAACACAAAACTCAAGAGAAATCTCGTGAGCTCCGTTAGTAAAACAAAGCAAATAACCACTCAAGCTATTGTTGTGATCTTATTATAATTTTATATTTGTGTAATATCTATTGTATTCCAACTTTTTCATGGTTCATACCCCCCGATACTAGCCATAGATGCATCAAAATAAGGAAACAACACATAGAAACCAGAATCTGTCAAAAATAGAACAGTTTGTAGCAATTTGAAAACTTTGCATACTTATGTAACTCTATTTTTTTTTAAAATTAGGACGACGTGGGGAATTTGTATATAAATTTTGTGTAAAAGATTCAGAAGGTTTCGATGTTCCAGTGAATTATTGAATTTTCTGCACTGGGCGCAAAAGTTTCCGTTTTCCAACAAAATCAAGTCAACGATCACCGTAAGCCATCCCAAAGGTCTTACTTGGCTCAAACACTAACTAAAACACCAAATCACAATTACTAAAGAAGTAATAACGTG
Organism: Secale cereale; assembly: GCA_902687465.1. Taxonomy (NCBI): domain Eukaryota; kingdom Viridiplantae; phylum Streptophyta; class Magnoliopsida; order Poales; family Poaceae; genus Secale; species Secale cereale. The sequence goes on along the minus strand of LR738715.1, from coordinate 832,908,680 downwards.
TAAAACTTGAAAAACATAAGCAAAAAATAAAAAGTAAAAATAAAATTAAGTTGCCTCCCAACAAGGGCTATTATTTAACGCCCTTAGCTAGGCATAAGACAAAAATAGATCTAGGTATTATCATCGTTGGTATGCAATCCATAGGTAGCTCTCATAGTAGATTCATAAGGCAATTTAATTTTATTTCTTGGAAAGTGTTCCATGCCCTTCCTTAACGGAAATTGAAATATAATATTTCCTTCTTTCATATCAAAATTGCACCAATTGTTCTAAGGAAAGGTCTACCAAGAATAATAGGACATCTAGGATTGCAATCTATATCAAGAACAATGAAATCTACGGGCACATAAATCCTATTTGCAACAATAAGAACATCATTAATCCTTCCCATGGGTTTCTTAATAGTGGAATCCGCAAGATGCAAATTTAAAGAACACTCATCAATTTCATGGAAACCTAGCACATCACATAAAGTTTTTGGAATCATAGAAACGCTAGCACCCAAATCACACAAGGCACGACACTCGTAATCTTTAATCTTAATCTTAATGGTAGGTTCCCACTCATCATAAAGTTTTCTAGGGATAGAAACTTCTAATTCAAGCTTTTCTTCAAAAGATTGCATCATAGCATCAACGATATGTTTGGTAAAAGCTTTATTTTGATTACAAGCATGAGGAGAATTCAACATGGATTGCAACAAGGAAATACAATCTATTAAAGAACAATTATCATAATTAAATTCCTTGAGATCCAATCTAGTGGGTTCGTTGCTACTTAAAGTTTTGACTTCATCAATCCCACTTTTATCAATTTTTGCATCAAGATCTAAAAACTCCGAATTGTTGGGACGCTTCTTAACTAAAGTAGATTCATCTCCAGTCCCGTCTTTATCAAGATTAATTTTGAAAAAAAAGATTCAATAGGAGTCACATCAATCACTTTAAGGTCTTCATCATTATTTTTAGATTCTGGTTTAGTAGCCATCTTATTTACTAAGGTGGCTTGCTTACAAGAGATTTGCCCAACTAAATTTTCAAGATAAGTAAACTGAAATTTTAGACCATAAAATTCCTTGGACATATCATCAAGTTCTTTATTCATGTATTCCAAAAAACTTTTCTGCTCCTTGAACTCATTTCTAAAGAAATTATTGTGTTCAAATTGTAAAGACATAAAGCTTCTAACATTGTTCTCAATTTCTTCCAACTTTCTAGAGTGAGGATCAATGTTTTTTGGTTGAGCCATTGTGCCAAAGCAAGCAATCCAACACACAAGCACACGGAAAGCAAGCGAAATAGACGAACGGAAGAAGGGTGAAGAAAATGCAATCGTTTTAGAAGTGGGGAAGAGGAAAACGAGAGGCGAATGGCAAATAATGTAAATGTGAGAGATGAGAGTTCAATGAAGGGTAATTGGTAGGTCTTGACTTGGCGTAGATCTCCCCGGCAATGGCGCCAGAAATATTGCCTGCTACCTCCTGAGCTTGCGTTGGTTTTTCCCTTGAAGAGGAAAGGGTGATGCAGCAAAGTAGAGTAAGTATTTCCCTCAGTTTGAGAACCAAGGTATCAATCCAGTAGGACATTACGCACAAATCGCCAAATACATGCACAAACAATCAAACAACTAGCACCCAACATTATAAAGGGTTGTTAATCCCTTCATAGTTATTTGACAAAGTGGGATCTGATAGAGATATATGAACTAGTAAAGTAAATATTTTTGGGTTTTTGGTTTATAGATTTAAAATGAATTGGGGTTGAGCACCGCAAGATTGAACCCAAAGCAAAGCACTTCTCCCATTGTAAGAAAACCAATCTAGTTGGCCAAACCAAACCGATAGTTAGAAGAGAATTACTAAGATATTAAATCAAGCATATAAGAATTCAGAAGATATTCAAATATTATTCATAGATAATCTGATCATAAACCCACAATTCATCGGATCTTGACAAACACACCGCAAAGAAGATTACATCGGATAGATCTCCTAGAACAACAAAGAGAACATGGTATTGTGGATCAAAGAGAGAGAAGAAGCCATCTAGCTACTAGCTATGCACCCGTAGGTCTGTGGTAAACTACTCACACTTCATCGAAAGGGCAATAGGGTTGATGTAGATGCCCTCCGTGGTTGATCCCCCCTCCGACAGAGTACCGGAAAAGGCCTCCAGATGGGATCTCACGAGAACAAAAGGTTACGACAACGGAAAAGTGGTTTCGATGGATGTTCTCGGGTTTCTGGAATATATGTGAATTTATAGGCGGAAGAAGTAAGTCATGGGGGGTCTTTGGGGGCCCACAACATAGGGGCGCGACCTACCCCCCACGGCACGCCCTCCACCCTTGTGGCTGCCTTGAGGCTCCCCTGGCGTGTACTCCAAGTCCTTCTGGTGTCTTCTCGTCCAAGAAAAATCCTCGTAAAGTTTCGTTCCGTTTGGACTCCGTTTGGTATTCCTTTTCTGCGAAACTCAAAAAACAAGGAAAAAACAGAAACTAGCACTGGCTCGGGGTTAAGAGGTTAGTCCTAGAAATCATATAAAATAGCATATAGATGCATATAAAACATCCAAGATAGATAATATAATAGCATGGAACAATCAAAAATTATAGATACATTGGAGATGTATCAGGTGGAAGCCTAGAGGAAGATCTTTCACGAATTGGAGGGGAATCCCTCATGAACAAGAAGAACACAAAGGGGGAAAATAGAGAAAACACTCAAATGGACTAGATCCAATCACACATATGCTAGATCCACATACATATAAGGTCACAAAGATCCAAGGACAACAAGGAAATATACATGGTAACTAGTTCATCCCAATCCTATGAGGAAAGAGGTCTTGATGATCCTGTGATGGGGATCCTTTCCTAGAAGGGGTCTTGATATCCACAAGGGGATCTTCTTCTTGGAGGTCTTGATCTCCATGGGAGAGGTCTGATACGTCCATTTTGCATCATGCTTTTATGTTGAAATTTATTGCATTATGGGCTGTTTTTACACGTTATGTCACAATACTTATGCCTTTTCTCTCTTATTTTACAAGGTTTACATGAAGAGGGAGAATGCCGGTAGCTGGAATTCTGGGCTGGAAAAGAAGCAAACTCTGGAAACCTATTCTGCACAACTCAAAAAGCTTCGAAACTCCACAGGACAGCGTTTCAGAAAATATAAAAAATATATGGCGAAAGAAGATCACCAGGGGGCCACCACCTGTCCACGAGGGTGGAGGGCGCGCCCCCCTCTCTGGGCGTGCCCCCCTGCCTCGTGGGCCACACGATGGCCCCCTGATACGTCCAAAATGCATCACTATTTTGTATCATAATTTGTCCTTATTCATTGATATATTTCACGTTATGATGATGTTCTTATGTTGTTTTGGTCTATTTTACATAGTTTGCAACTTTCCGATGCCGGAACAGCAGACGCAGGATTCAGCAGGAAAAAGTGGATGCTGAGTTGCTGAAGAAGAACACCTCCAAATTACCTGAAAATTGACGGGAGGTATTTTTCAGACGAATAACGAAGACACGCAAAAGGGGAGTCAGAGGGGGGCCACAGGGTGCCCAGGCGGCCTGGGGGCGCGCCCCCCTGGCCGCGCCGGGGGGGCGCCTGGAGCCCCTGGCCCACCTCTGGTCGCCCCCTTTTGCATATATGTTCTCCGTTCTCCGAAAACCCTAGACACGGGACTTTTTACGGAGTTCCGCCGCCGCTTCGAGGCGGAAACCTACAGAGAAGAAAAGGGCATCTCCGGCGGGCAGATTCCGCCGGGGAGATCACCTCCCGGAAGGGGAGATCGTCGCCATCGTCATCACCATCGTCACGGGCATCATCGAGATCATCATCAACATCATCACCAACACCAGCACCATCTCCATCTTCATCCAAATCTCATCTTACCATCGCAACTCGTGTTGTAACTCATACTACCTATCCTCTCTACTCCATCGGTGTTGATTACTACTTTGTGGTGAATGCTATTGAGTTTTGTTGGAGAAATATTATTATGTGCAGATTGTTTATCACATATTTATCCCCACTGATCATGATCTCTTTTATGTCTTGTGAGTAGTTACCTTAGTTCTTGAGGACATGGGGAAAGTCTTGTTGTTAGTAGTCATATGCTGTTGAAGTAATATGTGTTGTTTGATACTTAAGTTGCGTTGTCATTCTACTAGTGGTGTTGTGTGAGTCGAACACCCAACACTTCGCCTTATTAAGGACCTAGGAGAATACATTGTGTATAAAGAATGCTTATGGTGGGTTGCCGGAGTGACAGAAACCTGAACCCCAGTTCGCACGCTTTTGCATAAGGGAATAATGGATCCTCGATCGTATTGCTATGGTTAGGCTTTTGCCTTAAATTCTATCTTGTATTTGCGGATGCTTGCAAGGTGTTTAATCATAAGAGTGCATTCATCTTAGTCTAGAGTGCACTAGCATAGATCCACCCACTCAACACTTATCAACACATAACATAGTATCGATACGGAATATGGTGAAAGCACATGACTACCTCTCCCGTGTGTCCTCAAGAACGCTTTAGTCTTTATAAGTTCAGTTGCTAGGCCTCTCCTTTGCTAAGAAAGGATTGGGCCACTTGTTACCCTCATTACCTTTTACATTACTTGCCTTTACATTCCTGTTGCTTATACCGAGAAAACCCCTAAAAGTTATCCTTCAGTGCTTGCAGTAATTTCTTGCTCAGAATCGCTTATCAATACCTTCTGCTCCTCGTTGGGTTCGACACTCTTACTTATCGAAAACGCTGCAATAGATCCCTTACGGTTGAGGGTCACCAAGTACCGTTTTCTGGCGTCGTTGCCGGGGAGTGTAGCACTATTCGTAAAGTGAAACTGGTAAGAAAGTCTTTTTATAATTCTGTTTTTATTTTTGCTATTGCTGCTCTTTGTCCGTATGGACAACCCTATTATTGGAGCGTTTCTTGCGGGAAGACGCCCCACACCTGTGGTGGTTGATCCTCCCCCTACTGAAATTGTGCCTTATAAAATACCAGCTGGCATTATCGATTATGTTTTGGCTAATCGTTATGCAGGAGACAGACATCCCGGTGAACACTTGCTATATTTGTCACGACTATGTTCATTATTTAAGCTTGCAGGTGTATCGAGGGAGTTTGTCATGAGGAAATTGTTTGTCGTATCACTTATAGATAAAGCGTCAGATTGGTATGGGCTTCTCGATAACTCACACTTGCTGGACTAGCAGGAGCTTATGTCTCTCTTTTATACTAAGTTTTATCCTCTTCATGAAATTCATCGAGACAGGAATCATATCTATAACTTTAGGTCTCGTGACGGAGAAAGCATTGCTCAAGCTTGGGGGAGATTGAAATCCCTAATGCTCAAATGCCCTATTCATAAGCTTCCCAAGGAAATTATACTTACAAATTTTTATGCCAGGCTTTCTCGTCAGGATAAGGAGATGCTGGATGCCTCCTCTAGTGGGGTGTTTCAGAAGAAGACTGTTGAAGAAAGGTGGGATCTCCTTGAAAGAATCCAGAGGAATACCAAAGATTGGGAAATTGATAAAGGTATTGAACCCGCTATAAATTATGAACATGATTATATTGAGAGCTATGTGGAAACTGATTACTTCAATACTTTTTGCTCTAAGATTGGTCTTGATTCCCATCTAGTGATTGATTTGTGTAAGAATTTTGCCTCTCACGTTGATTCTTTTAAAAAGAAGAGAGACCAGCACCATGCACCTTTTAAAGAACCACCTATTGATATTTTTGTTGCTGACCTTATTTTGCCTGCAGTTATATATGAACAGCCTCCTTTTCCCACGAGGATAAGGGAGCACTCTCTTGTGACAGGCATAATAAATAAAAGTGAGAGAAGAGTCGATGAGCCCGAGGACCAGATTAGGGTCGATCCTCAAGTTGCATTGATTAAAGACCTTGCTACTGATGATGTTTTGGATTCCAATATAAATTTTTGTGCTGTTTCCACTAACCTTGTCACAGCCAAGAATAAAGGCCCAATTACAGGTACTTCAGTGGTATCTGTTAAAATAGGAGATCACAATTATTATGGGCTATGCGATTTGGGATCGAGTGCAAGTGCTATTCCTTATTCACTTTATGAAGAAATCATCGGTGAGATTTCCCCTTGTGAACTTGAAGAAGTTGATGTTACTATTCATCTTGCAAATAGAACAACTATCTCTCCTATCGGAATTGTGAGGGACGTTGAAGTCCTATGTGGAAAGGTAAAATACCCTACCGACTTTCTAGTACTTGGTTCAGAGAGGGACAATTTTTGTCCCATTATTTTTGGTAGAGCTTTTCTTAGAACTTGTGGAGCTATAATAGATTGCAAGAAAGGTAAAGTTTCTGTTGAATTCGATGGTGAGGCATATGAATTTATTTTTTCTAAGTTCTCTAAGCATCCTCGTGGTACTGATTTACCTAGTGATGATAAAATTATTGAAAGTATTGCCTCTATTGCTATTCCCCCTAATGATCCTTTGCAGCAATACATGGAGGACCACGAGAATGATTTGCATATGCAGGAAAGAAATGAACTAGATGAAATATTCTTGAGGCAACCTGTTATCCTGAAGCACAACCTTCCGGTTGAACCTTTGGGAATTTTATCAAAACCGAAAGAAGACCCGGTGTTCGATCTTAAACCTCTTCCCGATACGCTAAAGTATGCTTATTTAGATGAAAAGAGAGTATATCCTGTTATTATCAATTCTAACCTTTCAGGATATGAAGAAGAGCGATTATTGGAAGTACTTCGTAAACACCGAGGCGCAATTGGCTATACCCTTGATGACCTTAAGGGGATTAGTCCATCTATCTGTCAACATACTATCAACCTTGAGCCTGATGTTAACCCAGTTGTTGATCATCAACGACGATTGAACCCGAAGATGATGGATGTCGTGAGAACTGAGATTCTCAAGCTTCTAGCCACAGGTATTATCTACCCTATAGCTGATAGTAAGTGGGTGAGTCCGGTACTGTCGGTGTACTAAGGTAGGGGTACCTCAGTACCCCAACTTGTGCACGAGCAGTTGCAGCTTCCCGCGGCAAGGTTTACCGCGTGCTCGCCGGAGACCTTCCTGCTCCTTATTAAACCATTCAAAAACAAAGTATACAAGACATAAGATCGAGACCCCGGCAAGAGGAGCTTGCCGGGAAGGCCGTACCAGGCTCAAGGTTACCTCACTAGCACAAGACCCTGGCAAGAGGAGCTTGCCAGGAAGATTAGAAGACACGCCTCGGCGCTATATGCGCCCCGGCAAGGGCCCGGGGAGCGGCAAGCTCCCGGGCCCGGCAAGATCAAGGCCCCGGCAAGGTGCTTGCCGGGAAGGCTGCGCTGTGTGCCCGCGCTCCAGCTCATCGGCCCACGCGTCGCCCTGGGGCCTATCCAGGGACGCGTGGCGGATGGCTGTGCAGCCTGGGGTACACGGTGGCACTCCACGGCGGTGGATCCATCGCCGTGGCAGACGGAGACGCAAGAGCGGGAGCTTTTGGGGTCGACGGCGACGGGCATTAAATGCCCTTGTCCCCCTCTGTCAAAGTAGGTATAGACCACTGTTCTGCACTGTAGCTCCACTGTTCCCGCACTGTTACAACTACCACCTCTTTTACGTTTTTACCCCTTTCTCCTACGTTGACACCTGTCGGTGACCCCTTGCGCTATAAAAGGAGGCCCATGCACAACGTGGAGGGGGTTCGGAACCTAGATCACTCACACGCTCGGTGTAGCTGCTTCTTCGAGCTCCCGAGCTCTCCAACTTAATACACAACTAAGCAGGAGTAGGGTTTTACGCGTCTACCGCGGCCCGAACCTGGGTAAAACTACCCGCGTGCTCGCCTCGATCTGCTCTTCGTGCTCCCTCCGCCCTCGTACCGCACAGACAAGGGGCTCCGGTCCCATAGGTGTTCGTGGCGGACAGTTTCCCCCGACAGGTACATTGTGTTCCTAAGAAAGGAGGTACAACTGTGGTTCCTAATGATAAAAACGAATTAATACCTCAGAGAATTATTATTGGATATAGAATGTGTATTGACTACAGGAAGTTGAACAAGGCAACCAGGAAGGATCACTACCGGTTGCCGTTCATCGACCAAATGTTTGAAAGGTTATCCAAAAATACCCACTTTTGTTATCTCGATGGTTATTCTGGCTTCTCTCAAATTCATGTTAACACTGCCGATCAAGAGAAGACCACTTTTACTTGTCCCTTTGGTACTTATGCTTATAGACGTATGCCTTTTGGTTTATGTAATGCCCCTGCTACTTTTCAAAGTTGTATGTCTGCTATCTTTCATGTTTTCTGCGGGGATATTATGGAAGTCTTCATGGACGATTTCTCCGTCTATGAAACTTCATTTGACCATTGTCTTCACAACCTTAATAAAGTTTTGCAGAGATGCGAGGAGACAAATTTGGTACTCAACTGGGAGAAGTGCCACTTTATGGTTAATAAAGAAATTGTTCTTGGTCACAAGATTTCCGAAAGGGGAATTGAAGTGGACAAAGCCAAGATCGAAGCTATTGAGAGGATGCCCTATCCAAGGGACATCAAAGGTATTCGCAGTTTTCTCGGTGATGCAGGTTTTTATAGAAGATTTATTAAAGACTTTTCTAAAACCTCGAGACCCCTCACTAATCTTCTCCAGAAGGATGTTCCTTTTGCATTTGATGAAAATTGTAAGGAAGCTTTTGAAGTCCTTAAGAAAGCTTTAATAACTGCTCCTATAGTACAACCACCCGACTGGAATTTACCTTTTGAGATTATGTGTGATGCAAGTGATTTTGCTGTTGGAGCTGTTTTAGGACAAAGAGTTGATAAGAAATTGAATGTTATACATTATGCTAGTAAAACCCTTGATAGTGCTCAAAGAAATTATGCTACTACTGAGAAGGAATTCTTACCTGTAGTTTTTGCTTGTGATAAGTTTAGGCAGTATATTGTTGATTCCAAAGTTATTATTCATACTGATCATGCTGCCATTAAGTATCTTATGACAAAGAAGGATGCCAAGCCAAGACTTATCAGATGGGTACTCCTTCTTCAAGAATTTGATTTGCAGATTGTTGATAGGAAAGGGGAAGACAATCCGGTGGCGGACAATCTTTCAAGGATGGAAGATATACCGCACGACCCCATCCCAGTTAACGATAGTTTTCCAGACGAACAACTTGCCGTTGTAAAAGTACAACCTCTTTCCGATCCTTGGTATGCAGATTATGCTAATTTTATTGTTGCAAAGTATTTGCCTCCAGGTTTAACATTTCAGCAAAGGAAGAAGTTCTTTCATGATTTGAGGCACTACTTTTGGGATGACCCACATCTTTTCAAAGAAGGTCCCGACGGGATCGTCAGAAGATGCATTCCTGAACGTGAGCAGAAGGACATTCTCAGACGGTGCCATGATAGTCCCTATGGAGGACATCACGCCGGTGAAAGGAGTGCACATAAGGTTCTTCAATCAGGTTTTTATTGTCCTACTCTCTTTAAAGATGCTAGAAATTATGTTTTAGCCTGTGATAAATGTCAGAGAGTTGGTAACATTAGTAGAAGGAATGAGATGCCTATGAATTACTCACTAGTGATTGAACCTTTTGATTGTTGGGGTTTTGATTTTATGGGTCCTTTTCCTTCTTCGCACAAGTACACTCACATTTTAGTAGCTGTTGATTATGTGACCAAGTGGGTTGAAGCAATCCCCACTGAAAGTGCTGATCACAAGCCATCCTTGAAAATGCTTAAGGATGTAATATTTCCTAGGTTTGGTGTACCAAGGTATCTCATGACCGATGGAGGATCACACTTCACGCACGGAGCTTTTAGAAAAGCTTTGGCTAAATACGATGTTAATCATAGAATTGCTTCACCATATCATCCTCAAACTAGTGGGCAGGTTGAGCTCACCAATAGAGAGATTAAGTTGATCTTGCAGAAAACAGTAAACAGAAATAGGAGGGATTGGTCAAATAAGTTAGGAGATGGTTTGTGGGCATATAGAACTGCTTACAAAAACCCCATGGGCATGTCTCCCTATAAGATGGTGTATGGCAAAGCTTGCCATTTGCCATTAGAGTTAGAGCACAAAGCTTTCTGGGCTGTTAGAGAGCTTAACGCTGACCCAAAATTAGCTGGTGAGAAGCGTCTCATGAACTTGACTTCTCTAGATGAATGGAGAAGTTAAGCTTACGAGAGCGGTAAAATGTTCAAGGAAAAGGTAAAAAGGTGGCATGATAGGAAGATTCTGAAACGTGAATTTAATGTTGGTGATAAAGTTTTGTTGTTTAGATCCCGTTTCAGGTTTTCTCCAGGTAAACTACTTTCCAGGTGGGAAGGACCATTTCATATTGAAGAAGTTTATCGGTCTGGTGCAATTAAGATTAATAATTTTGAAGGCACCAAACCTCATGTTGTGAATGGGCAAAGACTTAAACATTACATAACAGGAGACCCTGTCGATGTTGATGTGAATATAATATACACAACAACCCACGAAGAACATGTTGCAGCCCTGTTTCACACGCCAGCAGAAGCAGAATAAAGAAAAGGTATGTAGTACGGTAAGAAAACACCGCAAACCATCATAAAAGTTCCGTATAACGATTTTTTGCAAAATTAGTAAAATTCCGAGTCGAAGTGGAGCCGGAGACGACCTCCAGGGAGTCCAGGCGCCCCCCTGGCGCGCTCTCCCTGGGCCGCGCCGGTAGGCCGCCTGGACACCCGGGAGTCCGCCTCCGACCCCGCTTTGGTCCGTTACCTTCCTTTCTGTGCATAATTTTTTCCTATATATTTGCCCGGATTGTTCCGGCAACGTATCTTGCGATTTCGCATGTTTTCTCTTCGATCTGTTTCTGCCAGGAAATCTTTCAGCTAAATTTAGGTGCCATGGCTTCTCCAAGTTCCCCCAAGGACACGTTCGTCGTCAACGTCATCAACCCTTACCTTGCTGAGGTGAAGAAGCACCCTCAGGTTGTTCAGATGAAGGAAGGCGTCCTTCATCAAGAAGATCTGAAGGGACCTATCAAGGAGGGGAGCGTCCAGGCCAGGCTGGAAGAAGTGGAGCAAGAAGTCTTCGAGTACAAGAAGATGATCGAGCGTGGTGTCGAAGCTAACTTTGACATCACCAACGAGCTGAAGAACTACTTCCTGAAGGAGATGAAGGAGATGTGGGAAAGAATCGCCGTGTCTAAAGACAGAATTATAGAACTCCAAGGGCAAATTAATGATCTACATAACCAGAACTGTGAGTATGAACTAAGGTTTCTGCGCATGGGCTTGGGTGCTAAATGCAGGATTCAGGAGACGAGCCTCTCATATGAGACTCTAACTAGATATCCATGGAAGCGTTTCGCCAAGGACTACGTGATCAACGCCAACAAGAATGATGAGTGAAATCTACTGGGGTAATGGCATTCCCTTGGCTTGTTCCAAGCTTGGGGGAGTGCCCGGTATCTTTATCTTTACTTTTTGTCTTTTAAGAGTCAAGTAGAGTCGTATCATGTCTAGGGAGGTTATTATATGAGATAGGTATGTGCATTGAGGTCTATCACCCCTTTGGTGAAGAATTGTATCCGTGAGTGTGGAGTCGTCTATGATGGAATATTAATGAGAAGTTTATCAGTTCCGTTTGCTGCACACGGTATTCTCTTCACGCAATCGACCTTATATGATGATTCTTATGGGGAGTATTGACCTTATGTCAGGTATGGCTATGAAACTTTATTTAATCTTGGCAAACATAGCTTTGGTCATAACAACAAGCATGATTTTCTTAAAGTATCAACATATCCAAAACCTTTATGTTATTATGCTTGAAGTGTTATGTTGACAAGGAAGACAACTTGATGTGTTATGCTTATTTCAATGTTCATGCTTTATATTGCTTTGCATCTTAGTCATCATAAATTGTCTGCTCTCTCAAAACCTTTGCTAGCCTAACTCTGTACTAAGTGGAATTCTGCTTGTGCATCCATACCCTTAAGCCAATACCTTCCATATGAGTCCACCATACCTACCTACTCATGGTACTCCACTACCACCTCCTAAAAGTATATAATTTATTTGTTATCCTTAAAAGTTCAAAATCTTTTATTTTGTGCCTCTGTTTTAGCTCATGAGGAAGTAATAGCTAATTCATAGTATTGTTGAGTTGGACAAGCTTCACCCCGGGATTGCATGTATAATGTGCAAACCCATAATACGAGAAGGAACTGGCAAGGAGTGCGCCCGGCTTAAGAATAATATAACAAACAAACCCTCCTTCACGCTTTGTTCATGAGAAATCAGAAAACTTTGGCAGTGATAAACAAAGGAGAATAAGAGGATGTTATCGTCCTCATACGGGAGCCGTTCCTCGAAACTTGTCCAGTTCAAGAAGCAACTGAGTTATTTATTAGCATTCGTTGACAAATCATGCACCTCTCAAAACTTGTTTTCATTCTATTTGATTTGAGGATAGCACATGAGTTTTCCCTACTACCCTAGAGCAGGGCCTATCTTTTAATTTTAAGTTGAGTCAGTTATTCCTACTTCCCTCTATTTCTCAAAGAGAGCAGACGTTTGATGTTGATAAGGATTCATTCATATAAAGCTGCATTAAGATTTGTCATATCATATCCTTGTTGACATTATCATTTGATAAGTAAGTTGTTTGTCATGCCCAGCTAAGGAAAATATCTTCCTTAGTGTTAACACTTTCACTTCTTGCTTATTAACATGTTATTTCAAAAAGCTTCAATTAATCCCATCAAAATATAAGAGCAAAAGTTAAAATTATTTGTTGTTCTTTGACCAAAGGACATGTTTGCCATGATATAATGAGTTTCCTTGGTCCTACTTTCGAATATAAGTGTTAACACTCTTTCATAAGAGCCTTATGAGTTGAAGATTGCTGCTGAGGATATTTGAGTTGGTAAAGAGACTATGATGCTTCTTGTCCGTATTCTATTTATCGACACTTCACTCTCTAAACTTGTGGACAGGTTTACCGAGTTCATATTCGCTTGGGGACAAGCGAGGTCTAAGCTTGGGGGTGTTGATACGTCCAAAATGCATCACTATTTTGTATCATAATTTGTCCTTATTCATTGATATATTTCACGTTATGATGATGTTCTTATGTTGTTTTGGTCTGTTTTACACAGTTTGCAACTTTCCGATGCCGGAACAGCAGACGCAGGATTCAGCAGGAAAAAGTGGATGCTGAGTTGCTGAAGAAGAACACCTCCAAATTACCTGAAAATTGATGGGAGGTATTTTTCAGACGAATAACGAAGACACGCAAAAGGGGAGTCAGAGGGGGGCCACAGGGTGCCCAGGCGGCCTGGGGGCGCGCCCCCCTGGCCGCGCCGGGGG
>LR738715.1:832842510-832895205 GCA_902687465.1 Secale cereale | reverse complement strand
GGGGGGGGGGGGGCGCCTGGAGCCCCTGGCCCACCTCTGGTCGCCCCCTTTTGCATATATGTTCTCCGTTCTCCGAAAACCCTAGACACGGGACTTTTTACGGAGTTCCACCGCCGCTTCGAGGCGGAAACCTACAGAGAAGAAAAGGGCATCTCCGGCGGGCAGATTCCGCCGGGGAGATCACCTCCCGGAAGGGGAGATCGTCGCCATCGTCATCACCATCGTCACGGGCATCATTGAGATCATCATCAACATCATCACCAACACCAGCACCATCTCCATCTTCATCCAAATCTCATCTTACCATCGCAACTCGTGTTGTAACTCGTACTACCTATCCTCTCTACTCCATCGGTGTTGATTACTACTTTGTGGTGAATGCTATTGAGTTTTGTTGGAGAAATATTATTATGTCCAGATTGTTTATCACATATTTATCCCCACTGATCATGATCTCTTTTATGTCTTGTGAGTAGTTACCTTAGTTCTTGAGGACATGGGGAAAGTCTTGTTGTTAGTAGTCATATGCTGTTGAAGTAATATGTGTTGTTTGATACTTAAGTTGCGTTGTCATTCTACTAGTGGTGTTGTGTGAGTCGAACACCCAACACTTCGCCTTATTAAGGACCTAGGAGAATACATTGTGTATAAAGAATGCTTATGGTGGGTTGCCGGAGTGACAGAAACCTGAACCCCAGTTCGCACGCTTTTGCATAAGGGAATAATGGATCCTCGATCGTATTGCTATGGTTAGGCTTTTGCCTTAAATTCTATCTTGTATTTGCGGATGCTTGCTGTAGGAGATATGCCCTAGAGGCAGTAATAACAGTTATTTTGTATCTCCAAAGTCTGTAATGAATGTTTAGGTTCCATGCTATAACTGCAATGATTCTCGAGTCTGCAATATCCACGAGGCTCGGAGGGAAACTCATGTGCACGTGTGGTATACTAAACTGTAAAATATATTCCTAGTCTTGCCTCTAAGACTGGCTCATGTATTGCATGATGATCATGTTTTCCTGATCATGGGCATGTCTATGCTAGCAATTTTGAGGGCACGGTGTTGGTAGAACACTTGTGTTGAATCGACCCAATTTGATGTTATGCTATGAGATTCTTTTCGTCACAAGTTTATGGTTAATATCACAGAGATAGTTAATGTTTGCATAATTCCTCAGACCATGAGAGTATCGAGTTATTTCGTGCTTGCTTCGTGTACTTTGGGGTTTGTTAAACGTCATCCGTAACTGGGTGGCTATTACGGCGGCTTACGGGTTCACGGAAAAGTATGGCAAGCAACAAGATAGCTCAAGATTGGGATTTGCTCCTCCGACGATGGAGAGATATTCTCGGGCCCTCTCGGTGTTACGGTATCCATAATCGTCTGGCCAGACACCTTGTGATTTGATCACTGGGATGCCGGAACACGGAAACGAGAAAAGAGAACAAAACCGGTAACGAGGTAACTTACATGGTGGACAAATTGTTCGTCCACGGGGATGCAATAAATCTCACCTCGGGTGTTTGTGACATATCGTGAAGCAACATGAATAGCTCACTGCAACTCGAGGTTCACTCGAATATTTATTCGTGTGGGTATAGGGGTCAATATGGGTGTCCACGGCTCCCATGTTGATCATTGATCGGAAGGGGTTCCGGGTCATGTCTATACTTCACCGAACCTATAGGGTCACACGCTTAAGGTTCATCTATCTGCTGAATACTAGACAGGGAGTCTGAAAGAAAATCACCGGAAAAGTTTCGGACACCGGAAAGGTTTCGGACAGCGGAAAAGTTCTGCAAAGAGAGGTCATCGGATGAGTTTCTGTGAAACCGAAAAGTTGTTTCGGGATATACTATTAAGTCAAATTGGTTTCGGCACCTGCGTGATAATTCTTGGAGGGTGCCAGAATCATTCTGGAAACTTTTTGGAATTTTGCGGGATAAAAACAGGAAATGTTCCGGAGCTGCCGGAGTCACTTCAGATGCTTTTCGCAGATGAAAATCACTAAACCGGAATTGTTTCGAAACGCGTTGAAAATTATTTTAGTGGGTACTGGAAATGTTCTAACCGACATAATTATTTTCAGTTCGAACGGACGCTGAAAAATGTCGTTGTGAATAGTGAAAATCAGCTTTATGGATATTTTTTGGAAAGCCACCTTTTAGGGCTTTTGTGAAAAGGCTTCTAGAAGGGCTTGGGGGCCAAGGAAGCCCCTCATGGGGCCCCCCAAGGGTTGGGACGGCCACACATGGTGGTGCTCCATGGAGCTCTACATGGCCTCCCATTTTGCCCATAACACCCTCATGTGTGCCCTAATGCATGGGAGTTTTTGGTAATTTGTGGAGGCACCCTACCCCTTGTTTTTCCTATAAATAGGGGGTGAGGGGGCTGCCCAAAGATCATACCTTGCTCTCATACACATGCCATGACTTGTCTGGCTTCTCTCTCCCTCCCAACGAAATAGTTTCGTAGAGCCGAAAGGCTGTCTGGGTTCCGGCAGGAACTAGTTCTGGACGGCGAAGCCCTGCCGGATAGCTGACACTGTATGTGTGCAAACCCGTAGAGAGATTGTAGTTTCGATATTTTTGCCCGAGGGGCTGTTCGAGTATCCTCCCGAAGGGCTGTCCGAGTTACCATTCGAGTTTCGAGGGTCCTCCCGAAGGGCTGTCTGCGACATCGTTCGGGGGACTGTCCGACCGCCTCCTGAAGGGCTGTCCGGAGAGGGAGTTCATCCTCGCGGTTGGGAGGTTTTAAATCCTAGCTGCGGGGATCTGCATCGACGATCTCCACCGACTCTTCTTCCGCTGCGCTTCGAGTCGGTACGGATCAGATCAAACCTTTTTATGCAGTCTCCATAGTGGTCCTGGGCGTGCTCGCTATACCGGAAATTTTTATTTTCTGTCGCGTTCCCCAACAGTGGCATCAAGAGCCGTGCTATGCGTAGATGTAGGTTACGATCTAGAATACATGGAGATGTATGGGTATTGCATAATATAATTTTGGAGTAGATGAGATCTATTGCTGAAAATTATTTATGCGGGTGGCAGATGAAATCTGTTACCCGATGTTCTTGTTGCTTCCCTAGAATTTGCGTATTTCTGATCTTGAAACGGCATGATGGAATTTCACAAAGTTCTGGCAATCCGCGATCCTGATTGATCAACGAAGTGCTATCAGTTCGTTGGGTTCCACCATAGTTGAGAGAAAGATGAAATTGCGCAGACAAAAGGGCAATGCAGATATGATCTGCACGGGGGTCATGCGTATAACGAAGTTTAGTATGGGGTTCGAGATTTTATTATCTCGTGCTTCATACACCCCGCAAATTTAATCTAGCGACTTGAATAATCATACTTGATGATAAACGTTGGTAGCTGCGGTTTAAGTCAAAACCTTAGAAGCCACGTAAAATACAATTTTGCATAAATCGATTAGAGGCGTCTAACTTGGTTTTGCAGGATGTTTTGCATGTGATGTGGTATAGCAAGCTCATATTCAATTTTATTATGTATGAGATGACTATATGATGTAAATTAACATGACCTGTGTGTCATGATTCGGCATGATGGCTGGAGCCATATGATTGTCACTTTAATGACCTGCGTGTCAACCTTAAGTAATGCACTTATTTTATTAGCTATAGAGATAGCAATATTATCTTGTGCATCGACAAGGTGGTGGCAATCTTCACAAAGGTGAACACCAACGCGAATGCCGGAGACGAATAAATGAAAGACTTCTCCGTCAGAAAGGGCTAAACCATAGCATGCTATTATGAAATGCCTGAGATGTTTATCCCTTTTGGTGCACCCATCTTGATTGCGTGGTAGTCGCTTTTATTAGGGTGATCTCTTACTTAAAATATCAAGTAGATAGTGTTCTCCCAAGTGTAGCACCGTCACGGCACCTATCTTTTCGGGGTGCGCCGTGTCACACGGGTACGAACGATTAGAGAAGTGTGAGGCGGGCGAGTTGAGACCTCGCAGCGGGATCACTTGGTTGTCTTGATGTTCAGGCATGACCGTCATGAGCTCGGAACACATGCATCGAAAGATGAACAAGAATCACATAGAGATGTGATTGGCAAGTTGGCCTACCGGTTAAGATTTTCGTCATCAGTGGTGTTACACCAATGGCGAACAATCAAGACACGGATCTTGAAAAACTCATAATCAATTTTGAGAGATATTGATTTGAGTGGGAGCGCACTTTAGAATAAAATCGTTTATTCACTTGTGCAATTTTCATTATAAACAAAGTCTAAGTGAAACATGTGTTTTCCGTTGTAGATCAAATGGCTCACAACACCGCGTTCAACTTAGGCCCAATGTTAGAGAAAGAGAAGTTAGCTGCGACTGGAAACAACTATGCAGACTGGGTCCGCAACCTGAGGATTGTCCTCAGGAGCGCTAAGAAATTGTATGTGCTAGAGTATCATCTTCCAACTAAACCCACGGCAGAGGCCCCGGAAGATGTACAAAATGTCTGGGCCACTAAGGATGATGATCACAACTTAGTGCAGTGCCTCATGCTAGCTTGCATGAGTCTAGAGCTTCAAAAACGTTTTGAATTCCATAAACCCCTTGATATGATCCGGGAATTGGATGCTCTGTACAAGGAAACCGCAAAGTCTGAACGATTTGATATCATGAAGGCTTTGATGGAATGCAAGATGGCTGAGGGTAGTTCAGTTGGCGAACACGTGGTCAAAATGATTGGCTATGCTGAAAGGCTTAAAGCCTTGGAATTTCCACTTCCACCTGGCCATATGATGGACATGTTGCTTTCTTCACTCCCCCCGTCTTACGACGGTTTTGTCTTGAACTACAACATGACTGGGATGGAGAAAACACCCGAAGAGCTGCTTGCCATGCTGAAAACTACAGAAGGAGGACTACGTAAAAATCGCAAGCAAGTGTTGCTTGTGAATAAAACCGCCAGTTTCAAAAAGAAGAAAGGCAAGCCAAAGAAGGGCAAGGGTGCGGGTAAGACGGCTCCCAAAGCAACTCTTAGGGCGGAGCCAAGAATGAAACTGAGTGCTTCTACTGCAAGGGTACAGGACACTGGAAGAGAAACTGCAAGAAGTATCTGGAAGATAAGAAGTCCGGGAAAACCGGAAAAGGTATAATTGTTATACAAGTTAATGTCATTGACGTTTTGCTTGCTACCGAAAATTCTAAGTCTTGGGTATTTGATACCGGATCAGTTGCTCACATTTGCAACTCGATACAGGGGCTTCAGAAGGTGCGCAAGCTGGCAAAGAATGAAGTCGTGATGCGCGTCGGGAACGGCGCTGGGATTGCCGCTCAAGCAGTCGGCATTATGCCTCTACGTCTCCCGTCAGGATTTATCTTAGAACTAATCAACTGTTATTTTGTTCCACTGTTGTGTAGAAACATTATCTCCGGATTATGTTTAGTACACGATGGGTATTCGTACAAGTCTGAGAACAATGGCTGTTCACATTATTGTAAGGATATGTTTTATGGATTTGCACCCATTGTTGGAGGCCTTTTCATACTAAATCTTGAATGTGAAAATGATGTTTTTAACGTGAATGCTAAACGCCTTAAGAAGGCTGATACCACCACCACTTACTTGTGGCACTGTCGGCTTGGCCACATCGGAAAGAAACGCATGCAAAGACTCCAGAGAGATGGAGTTTTACCGTCCTTTGATTTTGAATCATTTGACACATGTGAAGCTTGTCTGATGGGGAAAATGACCAAGACGCCGTTCACGGGTCATCCTGAACGGGCAGGTGAATTATTGGAAATAATACATACTGATGTATGTGGTCCAATGAGCACAGCCGCACGTGGTGGGTATTTCTACTTCGTGACTTTTACTGATGATTTAAGTCGGTATGGATATATCTACTTAATGAAGCATAAGTCAGAAACCTTTGAAAAGTTCAAAGAATTTCAGAATGAGGTAGAAAATCATCGTAACAAAAGGATTAAGTTTCTGCGGTCTGATCGCGGAGGCGAATATCTTCGTCATGAGTTTGGCCAACATCTGAGTGACCGTGGAATCATTTCACAACTTACGCCTCCCGGAACTCCACAGAGAAACGGAGTATCGGAAAGACGTAACCGAACCCTGTTGGACATGGTAAGGTCGATGATGTCTCTTACAGATCTACCGATATCTTTTTGGGGTCACACACTAGAAACAGCCGCTCACACACTAAACAAAGCACCGTCTAAGTCTGTTGAGACGACACCACATGAGATGTGGCACAGGAAGAAACCCGACCTATCGTTTCTCAAAATTTGGGGTTGTGAAGCTTATGTAAAGCGTTTACAGCCAAGCAAACTTGATCCCAGATCAGACAATTGTTACTTTGTAGGTTACCCCAAGGAGACAGTTGGGTATTCTTTCTACCACGCCTCCGAGAACAAAGTGTTTGTTGCAAAACATGGAGTCTTTCTTGAGAAAGAGTTTCTCACTAAAGAAGTGAGTGGGAGGACAGTACAACTTAATGAGATTAGTGAATCTTTGGCAACCGTTGGTATGGCTAAGGAACCGGAAGAAATTCCGCTAATTATCCCTACAACCGAGCCGGAAGTTGTCGCATGTGATGTGGAGACTTCAAACAATGTTGTAACTGAACCGCGCAGATCAGGTAGGGCTATCCAGCCACCTGAGTGGTTTCATAACGAAATCTTCATTCTTGAAGATGATGAACCTGCGCACTACAAGGAAGCAATGGCGGGGCCTAGCTCATAGGAATGGCACAAGGCCATGAAATCCGAAATGGAATCCATGTACGAAAACCAAGTTTGGAACTTGGAAGAACTTCCAGAAGGCGTAAAGCTGATTGGCTGTAAATGGATTTTCAAAAGGAAGACAAACGCGGATGGTAACATTACTATCCACAAAGCTAGACTTGTAGCGAAAGGGTTCACACAAGTTCCAGGAGTGGACTACGACGAGACTTTCTCGCCCGTAGCTATGCTTAGGTCTGTTCGGATATTACTAGCAATTGCTGCTTATTTCGATTATGAAATATGGCAGATGGATGTCAAAACGGCTTTCCTAAATGGAAACCTCAAAGAGGATGTATACATGATACAACCAGAAGGTTTTGTCATTCATAAGGATGCTGGAAAGGTATGCAAACTTCAGAAAGACATTTATGGACCGAAGCAAGCATCAAGGAGCTGGAACATTCGTTTTGATGAAGTGGTCAAAGAGTTTGGCTTCATCAGGAATGACGAAGAATCTTGTGTTTACAAGAAGTTTAGTGGGAGCGCAAAAGCATTTCTAATCTTGGATGTGGATGACATATTATTGATTGGAAATGACGTGAATTTTCTTAGCGAAATAAAAGACTCATTGAAGAAAAGTTTTTCAATGAAAGACTTAGGCGAAGCGACATATGTATTGGGCATTAGAATTTATAGAGATAGATCAAAACGCCTGATAGCGCTTAGCCAAAGCACATACATTGACAAGGTGTTGAAAAGGTTCAACATGGAGAACTCTAAAAAGGGCCTTCTCCCTATGTCACCTGGCACAGTGCTTTGCAAGAATCAGTGTCCTCGGACTCTCAATGAGTGAGTACAAATGAATGATGTTCCATATGCCTCGGCAGTTGGTTCTATTATGTATGCCATGCTATGTACAAGAACGGATGTTTCCTATGCGCTAAGTGTTAGCAGCCGGTACCAAAGTGATCCAGGATTGGAACACTGGGCCGCAGTCAAGGGTATTCTTAAGTACCTCAGAAGAACCAAGGATTTACTCCTTGTGTACGGAGGTGATGAAGAGCTCATTGTAAGTGGTTACACTGATGCAGGCTTCATGACGGACCCAGATGACTTCAAATCTCAATCAGGCTATGTTTTCATATTGAACGGTGGCGCAGTGGATTGGAAAAGTTCCAAACAAAAGACTGTGGCGGATTCTACGACGGAGGCGGAATATGTTGCTGCTTCAGAAGCCTCCAAAGAGGCGGTATGGATCAAGCAATTTCTTGAAGACCTAGGTGTGGTTCCTAGTGCCCAGGACCCGGTGGAGATCTATTGTGATAATAGTGGCGCCGTGGCTCAGGCATGGGAGCCAAGTTCGCACCATAAGACAAGACATATTGAACGCAAATATAAACTCATTCGACATCATGTCGAAGAAGGTTTAGTGAAAGTACGCAAAGTTCACACGGATCTGAACGTGTCAGACCCGATGACAAAGCCTCTACCACGAGCAAAGCATGAGCAACACCGGATAGCCATTGGTGTTAGGGAAGCCATGTAACTGGATTATGACTCTAGTGCAAGTGGGAGTCTGTAGGAGATATGCCCTAGAGGCAGTAATAACAGTTATTTTGTATCTCCAAAGTCTGTAATGAATGTTTAGGTTCCATGCTATAACTGCAATGATTCTCGAGTCTGCAATATCCATGAGGCTCGGAGGGAAACTCATGTGCACGTGTGGTATACTAAACTGTAAAATATATTCCTAGTCTTGCCTCTAAGACTGGCTCATGTATTGCATGATGATCATGTTTTCCTAATCATGGGCATGTCTATGCTAGCAATTTTGAGGGCACAATGTTGGTAGAACACTTGTGTTGAATCGACCCAATTTGATGTTATGCTATGAGATTCTTTTCGTCACAAGTTTATGGTTTATATCACAGAGATAGTTAATGTTTGCATAATTCCTCAGACCATGAGAGTATCGAGTTATTTCGTGCTTGCATCGTGTACTTTGGGGTTTGTTAAACATCATCCGTAACTGGGTGGCTATTACGGCGGCTTACGGGTTCACGGAAAAGTATGGCAAGCAACAAGATAGCTCAAGATTGGGATTTGCTCCTCCGACGATGGAGAGATATTCTCGGGCCCTCTCGGTGTTACGGTATCCATAATCGTCTGGCCAGACACCTTGTGATTTGATCACTGGGATGCCGGAACACGGAAACGAGAAAAGAGAACAAAACCGGTAACGAGGTAACTTGCATGGTGGACAGATTGTTCGTCCACGGGGATGCAATAAATCTCACCTCGGGTGTTTGTGACATATCGTGAAGCAACAGGAATAGCTCAATGCAACTCGAGGTTCACTCGAATATTTATTCGTGTGGGTATAGGGGTCAATATGGGTGTCCACGGCTCCGATGTTGATCATTGATCGGAAGGGGTTCCGGGTCATGTCTATACTTCACCGAACCTATAGGGTCACACACTTAAGGTTCATCTATCTGTTGAATACTAGACAGGGAGTGTCGTGGAATTAACACGGCAGATGTCCGGTTTAGCGGACTTGATGATGGAACCATCGCACGGGTTAGCTTGAAAGGATTCATGGCACACAAAGGGACACAAAGGATTTATACTAGTTCGGCCCCTTCGAGAAGGTAAAAGCCTACGTCTAGTTGGTTTGGTATTGCTTGGGCGTCGGTTTACAGGGAGCGGATTCGCTTTGCCTGCGTCTCGACGGATTGATTGTTGCTTGTCCTTGAACCGGTACCGGGTCGTCCCTTTATATAGAGGTGACGCCTGGTCCGGTTTACAGAGTCCCGAGGCCGGCTCATAATCGTGTCCGCCTCGGTCTCTGCCCTTTTCTTTCTTATCTCTCAAGTTACATCTCTTGGCGGTTTACAAACCGTATCTCTATACATGGGCCCTGAAATCTCATGGGCCGTAATCTCTAAAACAATAAACCAAGTACAATATAACTAAGCCGGTTTACAATACCCGGTTTATACCTACTAACCATATCCCTGACATTAGGCCCCAGAATGATTTGAACTTGTTCATATCAATCTCCGTCGTCTCATATAATTCTGTTCTGTCTTCATCTTTTTGTAAACCGGCTCTGACGTCATCCTCCGAAATCATTAAAGTCTGACAATGACATCATCTCCGCATTTAACGCTGTGAGCTGTACTGTAGCGTATTTTAAGGGTTATCCCGAAGATCGAGGCATCACGGGATCTTTATCCGATTTCTGTCTCCTCGATTCTCGCTCCTGTCGTTTCAGACCTAACCTCTGGCTATAAATACTGCCCCGCTCCGTTCGTTATCTTCTTCTCCCTTCATCCTCTTCCTGCGTCTTCCTCCTCCATTGCTGCTCGAGCTCAAACCGCCGCCGACGACCGCCGGATCTCCAGTCCTCGACCGGCCGCTGCATCAACCTGAGCCTTGACCAGATTCTCTCCGCCGCCGATTCTCGCTGTTCCTGGTACGTTTACCCTCCTCGCTGTAGATCTGTGTCCGCCATTGCTTCGCCTGTGTTCTTCCGCCATTTAGGGCTTCCAATGAAGCTTTGTCTCTTCGTAGATACGTTTCTCATAGGAGTCTTCTGATCTTTAGGCCCTAGACAGTAGATCTTCCGCTTTGTATTAGATTAGATCTTACCGTCATAACGCTGTAGATTTATCCTTCCGCCATTAGAGCTCTCATCAAGCTTTGCATTGTTCGTTCTTTGAACCTGTGACTCGTAATAGTCTTATTTATCGATCTTCTTCCATTTTTACTCTGCTGTAGATGCGTCGAATCTTTATTGCACCTGTCTAACATGTAAACTCGTCCTTTTGGTATGAAGTCTGCGTAGCTTTCCCCTTTAGCAATTATTACTCCGCTGTAGATCAGTTTCTTTTCCTCAGCATACTCAGATCTTTCCCCCTTAGCAGTTATTTAGAAACCTGTTTTTCTCCTCGGTAGATTCGCTAAGTATGTCCCGGTTTAAATTGTCATGCCATAAACCGGAAATGATATAAACTGATGCGACGATTAAACTGTTCCTCTTCAACTGCCATTTAAACCGGAAATGATATAACTTGTTTTATGATTGCCGGTTTAACCTTGCCAGCTAGTTCTCCGTTTTAACCATTGTATAACATGAATAGATCCCGGATCATTATACGTTCATAATCCGTCTCTGTACTTTCTCTTCTTCAGTACTTTGTTCAAATGGCTAAGCAGTATGTTTCGTGCGATTGGGTCCGTTCTGTCGTGACTGAGGAAGACTTAGTCAAGCTGTCGAGCATCGGCACCTTAGGCCCTCGGGCTGAGCTAAAATGGCGTGCTCCGGGTAATGAGTGCCCTCCTACTCCTAGATCCCGGGAAGTCATCGTATTTCTGGACCATATCTCTAGAGGCTTCTCTCCCCCCGGTTCAAAATTTTTCCGGGATGTTCTTGCCACCTTCCAGCTGCACCCACAGGACATCGGACCAAACTCTGTTTCCAACATTTGCGATTTCCAAGTATTTTCTGAAGTGTATCTGCAAGAAGAGCCTTCAGTTGATTTATTCCGGGATTTCTTCCATGCAAACCGGCGCACTGAATTCACCAGCGGGCCTCACCAGGAGCTTGGTGGGATTAGCATTCAGAAATGGAGGGATGCAGTTTTTCCTCACGCCTCCTTACACACTCACCCTAAGGACTGGAACAAGTCCTGGTTTTATTGTATAGACACATCTCCTGAAGGTGAAAATCCTTTGCCGGGTTATCGTGAAACTCATATCCCGGCGAATCACCCCTTGCCACAACGGTTAAGTGCTGCTGAACGGATCCAGTTTTCACCACAGCTCTCCAAGCTGAGAGCTTTCATGGCAAATGGTCTGATTGGCACTGATTTCCTTCGCTGCTGGCTATCTTGGAGCATCCTTCCCTTAAGCCGGCGCCCTGAGCTGATGTGTAAGTACTCCGGTAAACCGGATGATCCTCAGAGGTTTTCTAAGGAGAAGCTTTCTGAATCGGAAGTAATTGAGTCAGCCAAGAAGATTGTCAATCCTGCTTTAACAGATTGCTCTAAAGTTGGTTTGGCCCCATACTTTAAGAAGAATAAGCTGCCTGAAGTAAGTTTGTCTTTAACTTGTACTTTATAAACCGTCCTCTTTGAACCATCTTTCACTTGCCTTTACTTTTTTCATTTAGGCTGAAGACCCCTTCTGGAGGAGAAAACCTCAGGAAAAAACTGTAAAGCAGGCTCGCCGAAAAACCCCTGCAAACAAGAAGAGGAAAGCAGCCGTTGATGCCGGTTCTCCTTCTGAGGATGATGATCCGGACTCCGAGGTATGCCTTACTCCGGTTTAAGTTTTGCTTTTATGTACTTGTTAACATATCTAATGATACCCTTTCACAGGAACCACTTGAAGGTGATAACCCGGCTGAGATTGAGGTAACCCTTATTTCTTCTGATTCAGAACCTCCTCCTCAAAAAAGCCGTCGGACTGTCAGAAAATATCAATTTTCTCACCCTTATGCTAAGTTGGATCCTAATTTTACTTTGAAGAAGCAACAACACGAAGCTTTGCGCCGGACCACTCGCCATAGTGGCTTGGCAGTGGAGTCCTCTGGAATCTCATTAACTCCGGTTCGAAAGCGCCGTGCTGAGGTGATACTCTCTCCGACCCTTCTTCATCCCAAGGCCGGACTTATCCGAAAACCACTTAAACCGTCTGATCCTGACTATCAGGAAACTCCACTGTCTTCTTCCGGCGAATCGACCGCTACACAGCTTCCTCCTTTGAAGACCGTCCCGGGGTAATTCTCTTCACCTCTTCTGGTTTATGACACCCCCTTCCTTTATAATGCTAACTTATTTTGCTTGTTTTTCCAGCAAACCGAAACCTAGCAAAAGAGCCAAGGCGAATAAGCCTGTTGCTGATCCTTCTGCTGATGAACCGGTGATTGATCCGTCTACAGCCGTTCCTCCTGAAGGTACTCCTGCCGCTCCGGTTGACAAACTCGCTCTTGAAACTCCTGCCGCTGAAGATGTCCAAGACCCACCAAGTCCGGCCCGGGTTAATTCTCCTCAAGTTAACCCGGCGTCTCCTGATCCGGCTCAAGTTGAAGTTACTCCTCCCAATGCACCCACTTCCCCTGATGTCGTGGTTACTGGCACTGCTTATGTTGCGCCAGCAGAACCCACCGTTTTAGCAAAACATACAGCTAAAGCGGAAAAGATAACTCAGGAAAAGGGGAAGTGGAGTACTGATATATCCAGTCTTTCGAGTATGAGTGCTCAAGATATCTATTCCGGATATTTGAACCGGCTCCACAGCAGCCGGGATTATGAAGCCAGCCTAGTAAACCTGATGAGAGAAAAATATGAAGTAAGTTTTCCTCTTCTGACTTTGCTTTTTTGACGCATCTTTATCTTATAGCAGCCCCCAAGTTCCGGTTTATCTGCTTTATTGAAGGTAATCCGGAACTTTGTAGTTTTGAACTGCTGATCCATACATTAGCCCCCAAGTATCAAGTAGATAACTTGGTTATGTAGTTGATACTTGTAATTTCCAATTGTCTGTGGTGCATTGCTTCAACTGCCATTAGCCCCCAAGTGTCAAGTATACAACTTGGTTGTGTGCTTGAGACTTGTATTTTCAAATTGTCTTTGCTGTATTACTTCAACTGCCATTAGCCCCCAAGTGTCAAGTAGACAACTTGGTTGTGTGCTTGAGACTTGTAATTTCTAACCTTGCTTTTGAACTTTTGTGTACAGGCTGAGCTGAACCGGAATGCTCTGGAAATCAGTGAACTTCGAAGCCGGCTTACAGAGACTGAGTCAGCCGCTTCAAAGGCTAAGAAAGAACTCCAAGTGAGTTTAAAGACCGCTGAAGACTTGAAGAGGTTCTTTGATGAGGAGCGGACTACTTTTGAAGTCCAGAAAAAAGATCTTGAGAAACGTGTTCAGGATGCCGAAGGAGCACTTAACCCGGTTACTGAAGAATTGACCGGGTTAAAGCGCCAAATTGATTTGATGACTTCTGCTATCTTTGGTAAGCATAGCCTGAACTTCTATCTTTTATCTTTGCAACCTGTGACCTACGCCGGTTTTAACTTTTATTGTTGTATGTAGGACGCCGTGTCTCCCATCTTGGGGATGATGTACGGAAGAAGCTGAAGGCCTGCTATACCTTGGTTGAACAATTATACTCTGGAGCACAAAGGATTATCAGTGCTACTTCCTTTGGTAAACCGGCTCCTTCAACCATCAAGGATACTTTGAACAGTTTGTCCATTCTGCCGGCCCGTCTTGAAGAGGTTAAGAAATCGGCTGCTCGAGGAGGTGCTCTTCTGGCCCTTACAAGGGCTAAAGCTTGGGTCCCGGACATTGATCCGGAAGAAGTGTTAACCGGATTTCCTGATACCAAGGAAGACGGTTCAACGTTTAATGAAAAGGATCTTTATGCTCTGACAAAGGAAATGCGTCCCCTCGCTAGCAAGATTGCGGTGGAGTCTGACTTGTCCCGATATCATCCATCATACAACCTGCAGAACGAGCGAGTGGATCGACCGGTTTACGATATTGTAAACTTAACTCTGCCGGTTCGTCCTCACACCTTTGCTCCTGATATTGATCCTGCTGAGCTTATCAACGATGAAGTATATTTCCGTGCCTTGGCCAAGATTGATTGGCGTGCGCCAGATTTCCCGCCGCTTCACGAGGAGGAAGACGTTCCGGAACAAGACGGTGGCCAACCATCTCAGCAAGGAGAAGCATAATCTTGAATGCCACTTTTGTAATCATGATTGCTATTCCGTCAAACAATGCTTCCAACTATTTGGCTTTTTATGCCTTGTAATAAGTTTAGCTGAAACTTAATGCGCTGTGATCCGACATTTGGTCTTTATAAAATATTCGTTCGTTGACTTGTTGATTGATGCTGATGCCTTGCTCTGTTCATAAAAAATATCAAAAAACATGTCCTAGTGGCTTACCACTGGACGGATTAACTTGTTCTCCTGATATATCTAATTAGCATATCTTTAAAAAAAATAACTGTGATACCTGAATTGTTATGCAGCCAAAATACCTTAAACCGGTCAGGATGTTAGAATCACCTTAATCGGTCTTCATCAATTCTAATAAACCCTTGAAACTCTTCGGTTTATCTTGTTGATAAATCTTTCTCATCTTGGTTCAGAAATTTGTAACTTGTACCTGATCGTGTACTGCCAACCTGCCGGCTTATCATGAAGTCGATCCAAGTTATGATGCACGCCGGTTTAATTCTCGCTGGTGTTCATGACCCAGACTTATGATGTTATAGATAGGTGGTCAACTTCTGGAGCTGTTCCACTCGGTTTAAAAGGTTTTATGGAACACAAAAAGCATCAAGCAGCACACAATTCTTGTAAATCAAACCATGTAGTCGAGGCTTTTTCAAAGAGCTGCCAGGCTCAAAACAAGGTTCCGGCCAATCAATGGGACGTGGGCAAACCTACTGTCCCAAGGATCCTAGCCAATCACTAAACGTGAGCGTATCGACTGTTCAGAGGGCTGATAAAATTATAAACATAGCCAATCATTGGGACGTGGGCAAACCGGACTGTCCCAAGGGGCCGGGTCATCATTGAACGTGAGCGTATCGACTGTTCAGGGAGCCCAAAAAATCGTAACATAGCCAATCATGGGGACGTGGGCAAACCGGACTGTCCCCAGGGGCCGGGCCATCATTGAACGTGAGCGTATCAACTGTTCAGGGAACCCAAAAAAAATCGTAACATAGCCAATCATGGGGACGTGGGCAAACCGGACTGTCCCCAGGGGCCTCTGACGTTCCTCCTAACCCTGCAGGTTTTTTCTTTTTATGGGGTTTTTCTCTTCTTGAACCGGATATAATCTCTTGTTCCCGAGAGTTCTACCGCTCCTTCACATACCCTGCAAAAATTAGTTTCTAAAACCAGCCAACATTGTAATTTGATCCTTGATAACAAACTGATATGATTATTTGCCGCAAAACTTATATATATAGAAAAAAGGCTGAGCCCCCGGTTTACCGAGGGTGCCGGTTTATTCATTATTCATAATATATACATAGGATACATTGGAGCCCATGGCTCAAGTGTAGTATGGCCGTAGATGAGAAATGTTCCACGGCCTTTTCATCTCCTCTTCTGATGTCCGTGAATCCTTGTGTTCTCGAATGTCCACCAAATAATATGACCCGTTATGTAAATTCTTGCTGACCACAAAGGGCCCTTCCCATGGCGGGGATAGCTTGTGCATATCTGTTTGATCTTGGATAAGCCGAAGTACCAAGTCACCCTCCTGGAATGTCCTGGTTCTAATCCGGCGGCTGTGATATCTGCGCAGATCTTGCTGATAAATTGCCGACCGTGCTGTAGCTATATCACGCTCTTCATCCAACCGATCCAAACTGTCTTGTCTTGACTCCTCATTAATGGCTTCCACATAGGCCGCTACCCTCGGTGAATCATGGCGTATGTCACTTGGAAGAACTGCTTCTGCGCCGTAAACCATGAAAAAAGGTGTATAACCTGTAGACCGGTTGGGTGTAGTGTTAATGCTCCAAAGGACAGACGGTAATTCTTCAACCCAACACCCTGGGGTTCTCTGCAAAGGTGTCATAAGCCTGGGTTTGATTCCTCGCAAAATCTCCTGATTTGCCCTTTCTGCCTGACCATTGGATTGGGGGTGAGCCACAGAAGATACGTCCAAACGAATATGCTCTCGTTGACAGAATTCTTCCATCTCACCCTGAGATAAGTTGGTGCCATTATCTGTGATGATGCTGTGTGGAAAACCAAACCGGAATATTACTTTTTTGATGAACTTAACTGCTGTTGCCGCATCACACTTGCTTATAGGCTCCGCTTCAATCCACTTCGTAAACTTGTCTACTGCTACTAGTAGATGAGTTTTCTGATCTTGGGATCTCTTGAAAGGACCAACCATGTCAAGCCCCCAAGTTGCAAAAGGCCAAGTTATTGGTATCATCCGGAGTTCTTGTGCCAGAACCAGGGCACGTTTTGAGAACTTCTGACAAGCGTCACACTTGCGGACCAGGTCTGCCGCATCTGCATGTGCGGTTAACCAATAAAAGCCATGTCGGAAAGCTTTAGCCACTAAAGATTTTGATCCGGCATGATGACCACAATCCCCTTCATGAATCTCCCTTAGAATCTCACAACCTTCCTCAGCTGAAACACACCGTTGAAATACTCCAGAAGTGCTACGATGGTGCAGCTCCCCGTTGGCAATTGTCATAGATTTGGAACGCCGGATTACCTGCCGTGCTTCATCTTCGTCCTCTGGTAACTCTCCTCGGCTTAAATATGCCAAATAGGGTAACGTCCAATCCGGAATAACATGGGTTGCTGCAACCAACTGTGCCTCTAGATCCGGAACGGCTAGGTCGTTCTCTGAAGGTATTTGAACCGAAGGATTGTGCAATTCATCCAAAAAGGTGTTAGGTGGTACCGGTTTACGTTGCGACCCTAGCCGGCTTAAAGCGTCGGCTGCTTCGTTCTTCCGCCGGTCTATATGCTCCACCTGATATCCTTTGAAATGTCCTGCGACCGCTTCAACCTCTCGTCGATAAGCCGCCATGAGGGGATCCCTTGAATCCCACTTGCCCGAAACTTGCTGTGCCACTAGGTCTGAATCGCCCAGACACTTAACCCGGCTCAAATTCATCTCTTTTGCCAATCTCAAACCATGAAGCAGCGCCTCATATTCTGCTGCATTATTAGTACAAGGAAATAATAACCGGAGTACATAACAAAATTTATCACCTCTGGGGGAAGTTAAGACAACTCCGGCCCCCGAGCCCTCCAACTGCTTTGAACCGTCGAAGTGGATCGTCCAATAAGTAAGATCCGGCTTCTCCTCAGGAGTCTGTAATTCCGTCCAGTCATTGATGAAGTCGACCAGTGCCTGAGATTTTATAGCAGTACGTGGTACATACTTCAACTCATGCGGACTGAGCTCAATGGCCCACTTGGCTATTCTGCCTGTTGCTTCTCTATTCTGGATTATATCTCCCAACGGAGCTGAACTAACCACAGTTATTGGATGCCCTTGGAAATAATGCTTCAGTTTCCGGTTTTCCATGAACACCCCATATACCAATTTCTGCCAATGAGGGTATCTTTGCTTAGACTCGATGAGTACTTCACTCACATAGTAAACCGGGCGCTGAACCGGATGTTCCTTCCCTGCTTCCTTGCGCTCAACCACAATCGCAACGCTGACTGCCCGTGTGTTTGCCGCAACATATAACAACAAAGGCTCTTTATCGATAGGAGCAGCTAAAACCGGCGGTTTCGCTAGTTGCTGTTTCAGATTCTCAAACGCTGTATTCGCTTCATCACTCCAAATGAACCGGTCCGTTTTCTTCAACATTTGATAAAGCGGGATCGCCTTTTCTCCTAAGCGACTGATAAACCGGCTCAACGCCGTGATCCGGCCAGCTATGCGCTGAACATCATTAATGCAAGCCGGTTTTGTCAAAGATGTGATGGCCTTGATCTTCTCCGGGTTGGCTTCTATTCCCCTGTTCGAGACCAGGAATCCCAAAAGCTTACCAGCCGGGACACCAAAGGCACATTTCTCTGGATTAAGCATCATCCTGTAAGCCCGAAGATTATCAAAGGTTTCTCTGAGGTCTTCTATCATTGTCCTTTCCTCCTTTGACTTAACCACGATGTCATCCACGTAAGCATGTACGTTCCTTCCTATCTGCCCCTTGAAACAATTCTGAACACAACGCTGATAAGTTGCCTGTGCACACTTGAGCCCAAAGGGCATAGATACATAGCAAAAAGCACCAAAAGGGGTTATGAACGCTGTCTTCTCTTGATCTTCAACTGCCATCTTGATCTGGTGATAACCTGAGTACGCATCCAGAAAACTCAGCCGCTCACACCCTACTGTGGCATCAATAATCTGATCAATGCGAGGCAGAGCAAAAGGATCAGTAGGGCAAGCTTTATTGAGGTCTGTGTAGTCCACACACATCCTCCACTTCCCATTCTTCTTTAGAACCAGCACCGGATTAGCCAACCATTCCGGATGAAAAACTTCCACTATGAACCCTGCCGCCAAAAGCCTGGCCACTTCTTCTCCTATAGCCTTGCGCCTCTCTTCGTTAAAGCGGCGCAGATACTGTTTTACCGGTTTAAACTTCGGATCAATATTTAACTTGTGCTCAGCGAGTTCCCTCGGTATACCTGGCATGTCAGAAGGTTTCCATGCAAAGATATCCCGGTTCTCACGGATGAACTCGATGAGCGCGCTTTCCTATTTAGGATCCAGGTTAGCACTGATGGTGAATTGCTTAGACGAATCTCCAGGCACAAAATCAACCTGCTTAGTCTCTTCCGCTGATTTGAACTTCAAAGCCGGATCATGCTCGGTAGTTGGCTTCTTCAGCGGAGTCATATCTGCCGGATCAACATTATCCTTATAAAATTTTAACTCTTCCGTGGCACATACCGCTTCTGCATAAGCTGCATCACCTTCCTCACATTCCACTGCTATCTTACGACTGCCATGCACCGTAATTGTGCCTTTATGACCCGGCATCTTAAGCTGCAGATAAACATAACATGGCCTAGCCATAAATTTAGCATAAACCGTCCTCCCAAACAAAGCATGATACGGACTTTTAATTTTGACAACTTCAAAGGTGATCATCTCCGATCTGGAATCATGCTCATCCCCAAAGGTAACTTCTAAGTCAATCTTACCAACTGGATAAGCTGACTTACCTGGGACCACCCCGTGAAACACTGTGTTTGATGTCCTTAACTGTTTATCTATCAGACCCATACGGTGAAAGGTCTCGTAATATAATATATTGATACTGCTACCTCCATCAATGAGGACTTTAGTAAACCTGTATCCTCCCACCTGAGGTGCCACCACCAAGGCTAAATGTCCCGGATTATCTACCCGTAACGGGTGGTCCTCTCTGCTCCATACAATGGGCTGCTCTGACCATCGTAGAAACTGTGGCGTCGCCGGTTCTACCGCATTAACAACCCGCTTTAAAACCTTCTGGTCCCTCTTACATAAACTTGTGGTGAAAAAATGATATTGACCGCTGCTCAACTCCTTCGGATTACTCTGGAATCCGGATTGCTGCTGTTGCTGCGGACGCTGTTGCTGCTGGTTTCCTTGGTTATTGTAACTCCCTTGACCCTGCTGCTGATTATTCTGATTGTTGTAGCCACCTTGATGATGCGATTGATTTCCCTGACCATTGTAACCACCTTGATGATGTGATTGATTTCCCTGACCATTGTAGTTCCCTTCACTACTTTTGCCGCCTGGCCGGGATTGATAACCGCCGTTGTTCCCTTGATAGCCGCCGTTGCCCCTATATCCTGATCCGGAGTTGTTTCCTTGATAACCCGGACCATAAAATCCGGGCCCTGAACCGCCGTACGGGGGCCGGTTAGGAGGATTAAAACGGCCGTTCCCTGGTTTCATAGGGGACAGGCATTCTCTTATAGAATGTCTTGCAATCCTCCCTCTTCCACTATGCTTCAGACAGGGTTGATCCAAATCCTGCTCCCAACCCAGGTTTCCACAGCCGGTTTGGAGAGTGGAACCCTGCTGATTAACCTGAAGACCGCCTTGAGCCTGCGTACTGGCAACAAAATCGGAGCTGTTTTCTGCCTTTCGTTTGCCCAAAAAGCTTGAAGTAACTGGATTAACCGGCGCCGGTTTACCAGACTTGCTGGCCTTTCCTGTTTTATCTCCTTCTGACTCCGGATACTTGGTATTATCTGAGTCTCCGTACTTCACCAGGGCGCTCATCAAAGTCCCCATGTCATTGCACTCCCGTTTGAGCCGTCCGAGCTTTAATTTCAAAGATTCAAACCGGCAATTGTTCTCCAATGTTACAATTGCTGTGCTCGGGTTAATGCCGTTTGAGGAGTGCAAGATCTCTGCCACTCTGCGTACCCAAGCTGCTGTAGACTCCTGTTCTCCTTGCACGCATGCTGCTAAATCTATCACCGACATAGGTTGCTTGCACGTATCCTTGAAGTTTTTGATGAACTGACTGCGCAGCTCCCCCCATGATCCGATAGAATTCGGAGGTAGTGCCTTTAGCCAAGTCCGGGCCGTGCCCTCAAGCATCATAGTGAAATATTTGGCACAAGCCGATTCATCCACGTCCAGCATCTCCATGGCCATCTCGTAACTCTCCACCCAAGCTTCGGGCGGTAAATCGGCTGTGTAGTTAGGCACCTTGCGGGGTCCTTTGAAATCCTTGGGCAACTTAACGCTCCGCAGGGCGGGGACGAGACATTGTATTCCAAAACCGCTCGCTGTAGCTCCTGTCCCTGTAGCGCCTCTGTGAACCGGCGTCGACTGACGAACTTCCTCCCTGGCCTCCGATCTAGGCCGGTTTCGATCCGGGGCTGGCATCTCCGCCCTTGCCGGATTATCCTGCCTGTGCTGATGTCTCCTACGTTCACTGCTAGACACTTCTGGCTCCTCCCAATGTCTAGAGTAACTTCGGTTGGGACGCGGTGTCGAATGCAACCTTTCCCTACTATGAGAGTATGCTTGCTGCTGTATCAACGCCGTATTGAGCAGTTTCTGGGCCCTGCGCGCCTCTATCGCCACCGGAGATGTTTCTTCCACAGGTAAAGCGGCCAACCGTGCTGCCGCTGCAGCAATATTATCCACAGGGTTTGAGTAGTGTCCCGGAGGGACGGGAACATAAGGCGCCGATGTAATCCGTCGCTCCCGTTCTGCGGCGGGCTGCTGAACCGGCTCCTCCCGAGCCGGTGGGCTTCTCCGGTTTAGGACCGGATTATTACTGGCCCCAGCCCCAGGTGTTTTGAACAAATTCGCAGATTCGTAACCCGGCGGTAGGCGGGATCGATACTTTCGCCCCCTTACTGCTTCCACAGAAGCCTGCTCCATCCTCAAGTGAAAAGCTTGATCATCCAACTCTGCTTGTCTTATGGCTAACATCTCCCCTTCTGCCTTTAAATCCTCCTTTAACTGATCGATCCGGGCTTTCAACTGAAGAAGCACTGCATCATGTTGCGCCTTGTCTGCTGGAGCCACGACCTCCACTGCCTTAGCTGTGAACTCCTCGATCAAGGTGGATAGAACTGCAGTAAGGGAGGGATTTGAACCGCTTCCCCCTGCACCAGCCTCCGCTGTTGTTCCGTTCGTCGGGGGTTGTGAACCGGCCATGAAGACCGCCACCCGGTTTGGCGGGCCGGAGGGGTCCGGAATACTGTTTCCATCGGACTCGCCCTCAGACCTGCCGTCCCGCAACTGATACAGAGATTCAGTCTCCCCGGATGAAGGCTCGTCATCTGAATAGACGACGGTTGCACCATCAGATTCCGACCCGTCCTCGGCTTGGCCTCCGTGAATCGCTCCAACGAACACATGCTTCATGGCAGGCTGAATCCGGGCCGATCTCGCACGCTGAGCCGGCTCGACGATGTTGGGGAAGGTGTCCGGCTCAGGTCCCGGTTCTCCAATTTTGCCGATGAAGACTTGGATGCTGCCGAAGGGGACCCAGTACCCGTATTCAATTGAATCGGCCTCCGGTCCCCAACTTGCATCGTCGATGTATATCCGGCCACGACGACTCTTGGTCATCCGGCCGACTGCGTAACCCTTTAATCCTTCGAAGCCGCCTTTCAAGAACTCGAAACCATCGTGCGCGAGCCCCACGGTGGGCGCCAACTGTCGTGGAATTAACACGGCAGATGTCCGGTTTAGCGGACTTGATGATGGAACCATCGCACGGGTTAGCTTGAAAGGATTCATGGCACACAAAGGGACACAAAGGATTTATACTAGTTCGGCCCCTTCGAGAAGGTAAAAGCCTACGTCTAGTTGGTTTGGTATTGCTTGGGCGTCGGTTTACAGGGAGCGGATTCGCTTTGCCTGCGTCTCGACGGATTGATTGTTGCTTGTCCTTGAACCGGTACCGGGTCGTCCCTTTATATAGAGGTGACGCCTGGTCCGGTTTACAGAGTCCCGAGGCCGGCTCATAATCATGTCCGCCTCGGTCTCTGCCCCTTTCTTTCTTATCTCTCAAGATACATCTCTTGGCGGTTTACAAACCGTATGTCTATACATGGGCCCTGAAATCTCATGGGCCGTAATCTCTAAAACAATAAACCAAGTACAATATAACTAAGCCGGTTTACAATACCCGGTTTATACCTACTAACCATATCCCTGACAGGGAGTCTGAGAGAAAATCACCGGAAAAGTTTCGGACACCGGAAAGGTTTCGGACAGCAGAAAAGTTCTGCAGAGAGAGGTCATTGGATGAGTTTCTGTGAAACCGAAAAGTTGTTTAGGGATATACTATTAAGTCAAATTGGTTTTGGCACATGCCTGATAATTCTTGGAGGGTGCCAGAATCATTCTGGAAACTTTTTGGAATTTTGCGGGATAAAAACAGGAAATGTTCCGGAGCTGCCGGAGTCACTTAAGATGCTTTTCGCAGATGAAAATCACTAAACCGGAATTGTTTCGGAACGCGTTGAAAATTATTTTAGTGGGTACTGGAAATGTTCTAACCCACATAATTATTTTCAGTTCGAACGGACGCTGAAAAATGTCGCCGTGAATAGTGAAAATCAGCTTTATGGATATTTTTTGGAAAGCCACCTTTTAGGGCTTTTGTGAAAAGGCTTCTAGAAGGGCTTGGGGGCCAAGGAAGCCCCTCATGGGGGCCCCCCAAGGGTTGGGACGGCCACACATGGTGGTGCTCCATGGAGCTCCACATGGCCTCCCATTTTGCCCATAACACCCTCATGTGTGCCCTAATGCATGGGAGTTTTTGGTAATTTGTGGAGGCACCCTACCCCTTGGTTTTCCTATAAATAGGGGGTGAGGGGGCTGCCCAAAGATCATCCCTTGATCTCATACACATGCCATGACTTGTCTGGCTTCTCTCTCCCTCCCAACGAAATAGTTTCGTAGAGCCGAAAGGCTGTCTGTGTTCCGGCAGGAACTAGTTCTGGACGGCGAAGCCCTGCCGGATAGCTGACACTGTATGTGTGCAACCCCGTAGAGAGATTGTAGTTTTGATCTTTTTGCCCGAGGGGCTTTTCGAGTATCCTCCCGAAGGGCTGTCCGAGTTACCATTCGAGTTTCGAGGGTCCTCCTGAAGGGCTGTCTGCGACATCGTTCGGGGGACTGTCCGACCGCCTCCTGAAGGGCTGTCCGGAGAGGGAGTTCATCCTCGCGGTTGGGAGGTTTTAAATCCTAGCTGCGGGGATCTGCATCGACGATCTCCACCGACTCTTCTTCCGCTACGCTTCGAGTCGGTACGGATCAGATCAAACCTTGTATGCAGTCTCCATAGTGGTCCTGGGCGTGCTCGCTATACCGGAAATTTTTATTTTCTGTCGCGTTCCCCAACACTTGCAAGGTGTTTAATCATAAGAGTGCATTCATCTTAGTCTAGAGAGTGCACTAGCATAGATCCACCCACTCAACACTTATCAACACATAACATTGTATCGATACGGAATATGGTGAAAGCACATGACTACCTCTCCCGTGTGTCCTCAAGAACGCTTTAGTCTTTATAAGTTCAATTGCTAGGCCTCTCCTTTGCTAAGAAAGGATTGGGCCACTTGTTACCCTTAGTACCTTTTACATTACTTGCCTTTACATTCCTGTTGCTTATACCGAGAAAACCCCTAAAAGTTATCCTTCAGTGCTTGCAGTAATTTCTTGCTCAGAATCGCTTATCAATACCTTCTGCTCCTCGTTGGGTTCGACACTCTTACTTATCGAAAACGCTGCAATAGATCCCTTACGGTTGAGGGTCATCACCCCCCGATGCCCATCTTCTCCTATATGAGGTGTTTTGACCTGGAAAAAATTAGAAGGAGGTTTTCGGGACCAGACACCGCCGTCTCGAGGCGGAACCTTAGCGGAAACCAATCTAGGGCTCCAGCAGAGCTGTTCTGCCGGGGATACTTCCCTCCGAGAGGGGGAAATCATCACCGCTGTCATCACCAACAACTCTCCCAACTTGGGGAGGGTTATCTTCATCAACATCTTCACCAGCACCATCTCCTCTCAAACCCTAGTTCATATCTTGTACCGAATCTTTGTACCCAAACCTCAGATTGGTACATGTGGGTTGCTAGTAGTGTTGATTACTCCTTGTAGTTGATGCTAGTTGGTTTATTTGGCTGAAAATCATATGTACAGATCCTTTATGCATATTTATACCCCTCTGATCATGACCAATATTATGTCATGTGAGTAGTTACTTTTGTTCCTGAGGACATGGGAGAAGTCTTGCTATAAGTAGTCATGTGAATTTGGTATTCGTTCGATATTTTGATGATATGTATGTTATCTCTCCTCTAGTGGTGTCATGTGAACATCGACTGCATGACACTTCACCATTGTTTGGGCCTAGAGGAAGGCATTGGCAAGTAATAAGTAGATGATGGGTTGCTGGAGTGACAGAAGCTTAAACCCTAGTTTATGCGTTGCTTCGTAAGGGGCTGATTTGGATCCATATGTTTCATGCTATGGTTAGGTTTACCTTAATACTTCTTTTGTATTTGTGGATGCTTGCATTAGAGGTTAATCATATGTGGGAGTCTTGTCCAAGTAAAGACATCACCCAAGCACCGGTCCACCCACATACCAAATTATCAAAGTACCGAACGCGAATCAGAAGATCGTGATGAAAACTAGCTTGATGATAATTCCCATGTGTCCTCGGGAGCGCTTTCCTCCATATAAGAGTTTATCCAGGCTTGTCCTTTGCTACATAAAGGATTGGGCCATCTTGCTGCACCTTATTTACTTTTACCTTTTGTCACTTGCTACCAATTACCTTATCACAAAACTATCTGTTACCGATAATTTCAATGCTTGCACAAAATACCTTACCGAAAACTGCCTATCATTTCCTTCTGCTCCTTGTTGGGTTCGACACTCTTGTTATCGAAAGGACTACGATATATCCCCTACACTTGTGGGTCATCAAGACTCTTTTCTGGCGCCGTTTCCGGGGAGTGAAGCGCCTTTGTTAAGTGGAATTTGGTAAGGAAAAATTTATAAAGTGTGCTGAAATTTACTGTCACTTGTTACTATAGTTCATCATCCTTTGAGGGGCTTGTTTGGGGTATCTTCACCCCGACCAGAAGAGCAAAGAGTTGCTCCTCAACCTACTGCACCTACTGAAAATGTTTGCTTTGAAATTCCTTCGGGTATGATAGAGAAACTGCTAGATAATCCTTTTACAGGAGACTGAACACTACATCCTGATTTACACCTAATCTATGTGGATGAAGTTTGTGGATTATTTAAGCTTGCAGGTATGCCCGAGGATGTTATCAAGAAGAAGGTCTTCCCTTTATCTTTGAAGGGAGATGCATTGACATGGTTTAGGCTATGTGATGATATTGGATCATGGAACTATAATCGTCTGAAGTTGGAATTTCATCAGAAGTTCTACCCTATGCACCAGGTTCATCGTGATCGTCATCATATTTATAACTTTTGGCCTCGCGAAGGAGAAAGCATCGCTCAAGCTTGGGGGAGGCTTAAGTCAATGTTATATTCATGCCCCAATCATGAGCTCTCAAGAGAAATAATCACTCAAAATTTTTATGCTCGCCTTTTTCTCAATAATCGCACCATGCTCGATAATTCTTGTTCTGACTCTTTTATGGTGAAGACTGTTGAATTCAAGTGAGATTTATTGGAAAGAATTAAACGCAACTCTGAAGATTGGGATCTCGACGAAGGTAAGGAGTCAGGTATGACCCCCAAGTTTGATTGTGTTAAGGATTTTATGGATACTGATGTTTTCCGTGAGTTTAGCACTAAATATGGACTTGACTGTGAGATAGTAGCTTCTTTCTGTGAATCATTTTCTACTCATGTTGATCTCCCCAAGGAGAAGTTGTTTAAATATCATCCTCCCACTGAAGTAAAAGTAGTTGAGCCTGTTAAAGTTGAAGAAAATACTATCACTTATAATGTTGATCCTATTGTTCCTACTGCTTATATTGAGAAACCACCTTTCCCTGTTAGAATAAAGGATCATGCTAAAGCTTCAACTGTGGTTCGTAAGAGTAGTACTAGAACACCTACACCCTCTGAGCAAATTAAAGTTGAACCTAGTGTTGCTATGGTTAAAGATCTCTTGGTTGAAAATTTAGATGGACATGTTATTTACCTCCAAGAGGAAGCTGCTAGAATAGCCAAACCCGATGCTAGGAATAAACATAGATCTGTTGTAGGCTTGCCTGTTATCTCTGTTAAAATAGGAGATCATTGCTATCATAGTTTATGTGACGTAGGTGCTAGTGCGAGTGTAATACCTATATCCTTATATGATGAAATTATGAATGATATTGCACCCATTGAGCTAGAAGGTATTGATGCACTATTAAGCTTGCTAATAGAGATACTATTTCACCAATTGGGATTGTTAGAGATGTTGAAGTCTTGTGTGGGAAAGTTAAATACCCTGCTGATGTTCTTGTTCTTGGTTCCCCAAAAGATGATTGTTGTCCCATTATATTTGGTAGACCCTTCTTGAATACTGTTAATGCTAAGATAGACTGCGTGAAAGATATTGTTACCGTTGGTTTAGGGGATATGTCTCATGATTTTAACTTTGCTAAATTTCGTAGACAACCCCTTGACCAAGAATTACCTAGTAATGATGAAACTATTGGTCTTGCTTCTATTGTTGTGCCTCCTAACGATCCTTTAGAACAATATCTGCTAGACCATGAAAATGATATGTATATGAATGAGAGAAGGGAAATAGATGAAATATTATTTAAGCAGGGACCCGTATTGAAAAACAACTTGCCTGTTGAAATTCTAGGGAATCCTCCTCCACCCAAGGGTGGTCCCGTGTTTGAACTTAAACCTTTACCTGATAATCTTAAGTATGTTTATCTTGCTAAAAAGAAGATATATCCTCTTATTATTAGTGCTAACCTTTCAGAGCCGGAAGAAGAAAAATTATTGAATACTCTGAAGAAGCATCGTGCTGCTATTGGATATACTCTGGATGATCTTAAGGGCATTAGTCCCACTCTATTCCAACACAAGATAAAATTGGAAGAGGACGCTAAACCGGTTATTGATCATCAACGACGGTTAAATCCTAATATGAAAGAAGTGGTAAGGAAGGAAATACTAAAGCTTCTAGAGGCAGGTATTATCTATCCAGTTGCTGATAGCCAGTGGGTAAGTCCTGTCCATTGTGTCCTAAGAAGGGAGGTATGACTGCTGTGCCTAATGATAAAGATGAATTGATCCCACAAAGAATTGTTACATGTTATAGGATGGTAATTGATTTCCGCAAATTAAATAAAGCTACTAAGAAAGATCACTACCCTTTGCCTTTTATTGATCAAATGCTAGAAAGGTTATCCAAACATACTCATTTTTGCTTTATAGAAGGTTATTCTGGGTTCTCTCAAATACCTATGTCAAAAGGGGATCAAGAAAAGACCACTTTTACTTGTCCTTTTGGTACCTTTGCTTATAGACGTATGCCTTTCGGTTTATGTAATGCACCTGCTACCTTTAAAAGATGCATGATGGCTATATTCTCTTATTTTTGTGAAAAGAATGTTGAGGTTTTCATGGATGATTTTTCCGTTTACGGAACTTCTTTTGACGATTGCTTGAGCAACCTTGATCGAGTTTTGCAGAGATGTGAAGACACGTGCCACTTTACGGTTAATGAAGGCATTGTCTTGGGACATAAAATTTCTGAAAGAGGCATTGAAGTTGAAAAAGCTAAAGTTGATGTTATTGAAAAAATGCAGTGTCCCAAGGACATCAAAGGTATACGTAGTTTCCTTGGTCATGTCGGGTTTTAGAGG
This sequence comes from Secale cereale, assembly GCA_902687465.1. Taxonomy (NCBI): domain Eukaryota; kingdom Viridiplantae; phylum Streptophyta; class Magnoliopsida; order Poales; family Poaceae; genus Secale; species Secale cereale. Next base: position 832,866,608 of record LR738715.1, on the reverse strand, counting down.
AGGTTCATTAAGGACTTCTCCAAAATCTCCAGGCCTCTGACTAATCTCTTACAAAAAAGATATTCCTTTTGTCTTTGACAATGATTGTCTAGAAGCATTTGAAATACTTAAGAAAGCATTGATCTCTGCACCTATTGTCCAGCCCCCTGACTGGAATTTACCCTTTGAGATTATGTGCGATGCTAGTGATTATGCTGTAGGTGTTGTTTTAGGGCAAAGAGTTGATAAGAAATTGAATGTTATCCAATATGCTAGTAAAACCCTAGAGAGTGCCCAGAGAAATTATGCTACTACTCAGAAAGAATTTTTAGCAGTTGTATTTGCTTGTCATAAGTTTAGGCCTTATATTGTTGATTCTAAAGTAACTATTCACACTGATAATGCTGCTATCAAATACCTTATGGAAAAGAAAAATGCTAAACCTAGACTTATTAGATGGGTTCTCTTGCTGCAAGAATTTGACTTGCATATTATTGATAGAAAGGGAGCTGAGAACCCCGTAGTAGATAACTTGTCTAGGCTAGAGAATATACTTGATGACCCAGAACCTATTGATGATAGCTTTCCTGATAACAATTAGCTGTCATAAATACTTCTCGTACTGCTCCATGGTATGCTGATTATGCTAATTAAATTGTTGCTAAGTTTATACCTCCTAGCTTCACGTATCAGCAAAAGAAAAAGTTCTTCTACGATTTGAGACATTACGTCTGGGATGACCCTCATCTTTATAAAGAAGGGGTAGATGGTATTATTAGATGTTGTGTACCTGAACATGAACGGGAACATATCCTACACAAGTGCCACTCCGAAGCTTATGGAGGACACCATGCTAGAGATAGAACTGCACAAAAGGTATTGCAATCTGGTTTTTATTGGCCTAATCTCTTCAAGGATGCTTGTAAGTTTGTCTTATCTTGTGATGAATGTCAAAGAATTGGTAATATCAGTAGACGTCAAGAAATGGCTATAAATTATTCACTTGTTATTGAACCGTTTGATGTTTGGGGCTTTGATTATATGGGACCGTTCCCTTCCTCTAATGGGTATACACATATTTTAGTTGCTGTTGATTACGTTACTAAGTGGGTAGAAGCTATTCCAACTAGTAGTGTTGATCACAACACCTCTATTAAGATGCTTAAAGAAATTATTTCCCCGAGGTTTGGAGTCCCTACATACTTAATGACTGATGGTGGTTCACACTCTATTCATGGTGCTTTCCGTAAAATGCTTGCGAAGTACGATGTTAATCATAGAATTGCATCCCCTTATCACCCACAGACTAGTGGTCAAATAGAACTAAGTAATAGAGAGCTGAAATTAATTTTGCAAAAGACAGTTAATAGGTCTAGAAAGAATTAGTCCAAGGAACTAGATGATGCATTATGGGCCTATTGAACTGCATATAAAAATCCTATGGGTATGTCTCCATATAAGATGGTTTATGGAAAAGCATGTCACTTACGTCTTGAGCTAGAACATAAGGCATATTGGGCTATCAAAGAGCTCAATTATGATTTCAAACTTGCCGGTGAGAAGAGGTTATTTGACATTAGCTCTCTTGATGAATGGAGAACCCAGGCCTATGAGAATGCCAAGCTTTTTAAAGAAAAATTTAAAAGATGGCATGGCAAAAGGATACAAAAGCATGAGTTTAACGTAGGTGATTATGTCTTGCTATACTACTCTCATTTAAGATTTTTTGCAGGAAAACTTCTCTCTAAATGGGAAGGTCCTTACATTATCGAGGAGGTATATCGTTCCGGTGCCATAAAAATCAACAACTTCGAAGGCACAAATCCGAAGGTGGTGAACGGTCAAAGAATCAAACATCATATCTCAGGTAACCCTATAAATGTTAAAACCAATGTTATTGAAACCGCAACCCTAGAGGAATACATAAGGGACACTTTCTAGAATGATTCAGACTCCGAAAAGGAAGAGGTATGTGGTACGGTAAGTAAACCGACTCCAAAATAGTTCTAAAGGCAATTCTTCACCGTTTTGGAATATTTAGAAAAATAGAAAAATAAGTGGCAGTCCGGAAGAGACACGAGCCGTCCACGAGGGTGGAGGGCGCCCCCCTTCCCCTGGGCGCGCCCCTGCCTCGTGGGCACCTCATGTGCCTCCCGAGCTCCGATTTCTTGTATGATTACTCCTTTTGGTCGGTAAAAAATCGTTATATATTCTCCCGAAGGCCTTGACCATTGTATCATGCAAAAATCCTCTGTTCTCGTTCCAAGCTGTTTTTGTTGCAGATAAGAGCAATATGTCATCACAGGATTCGGAGGGAGAAAGCTATGTGGCCGATCTCCTTGCTGGCCCTAAGATCTATGGGGACGGGGAGTATTATGGTTGGACCACAGAGGAAGAAGAAGACCATGATCCCAAGGGAAAGGATTGGACCAGCTCAGATGAAGACGAAGTCCCACTACCTCAACCTGGGAACATGCATGTGGAGTTCAAAAAGTCAAGCCTTCCCGACAGAGCAAAGAAACCAAAATCGAATTTATCCCTTTTCACCTCTTGCAGGAAAACAAGCCGACATTATGCAAGAAAATATTAAACCTTGAGCAGGAGATCAATGACCTAAGGGAGCAAAAATTCTGTCCTTAAGCGCAAGTTAAGGAAGAATCCATCATCACCAACTTCAAAGAAGGAGACATAATCATATTGGTATGGGCACTCCCCTTGGCAACTGCCAAGCTTGGGGGAGGTGCCCCGATATCATATCACCATCACACTCCTATCTTTACCGTTTTTCTTAGTTCAATACTTTCGGTAGTGTCTTGATCTAGTAGAATAAAGTTAGCGTAATCTAGTTGTGAGTTTTTGCTTTATGATCCGTATCTTTGTAATCGAGTCCGTGAGCTATATAATAAAGATTAGTGTTGATTCAAGGGCTTCATTTCCTCACTTTGGTCATGATAGAATAAAAGAAAACATAAAATGTATCAAAGAGATCATATTGATCTTATGGGAAGTAATGACTTCACATATAAATAGTATGATGGATAAAAGTTGTTGAGAGTTGACAAACATAGTTTTGGTCATCGTTGCAATTAATAGGAAGTAATAAAGAAAGAGAGGTTTCACATACAAATATACTATCTTGGACATCTTTTATGATTGTGAGCACTCATTAAAATATGACATGCTAAAGAGTTGATGTTGGACAAGGAAGACAACATAATGGGTTATGTTTTCTTATATCTAAAATAAAGTATATTTTCATGGATCATTCAACATGTTGAGCTTGCCTTTCCCCCTCATGCTAGCCAAAACTCCTTGCACCAAGTAGAGATACTACTTGTGCTTCCATACACCCTTAAACCCAGTTTTGCCATGAGAGTCCACCATACCTACCTATGGATTGAGTAAGATCCTTCAAGTAAGTTGTTGATGGGCCTCGAACCCCTCGTTGGTTACCCCAAGTGGAAGGTGTAAGATGCAGTATTGTAGAAGTGTTTTCCCTTAGCAAAGATGCCAAGGATCGAATCCCCAGAGACTCCTAGGTTCAACAAGTAGGTGTCAACTGCTACGGCGCCAGATTAGTAGCAATCAACGTGGACCTGCACACAGATACAAATAACTTTGCTCCCAACGAGTACAGAGAGGTTGTCAATCCCTCCGGCCTTGTAGTTCACAAATGATTAAAAGCAATGATAGTAGTGATAGATAGTGTTTTGCAATAGTAAATAATAACGAAAAGTAAATAGCGGATGTGATCAATGATGGTAATATGGACCGGAGTCTCATGATGTTCACTAGTGATATCTCTCTCCCAAAAGACGATAAAACAGCTATGTGAGGTAAACAAATTACAGCTGGGCAATTGACAGGACCACGAACGCAAAACAATGCTGACTACATTGCAAGAAAGGTTGAGGTTCAAAGCATGGGCGGTACGCCAAAGTAAGTAGACCGAAATCCATCAATATCTACTACTAATCATCCACCTTGAGATATCTATCCAGAACATCTCGCTGCTATTAAGTTGCGAGTCCCACCCATAGTGTAAACTCAATGCAACAGACAACTGCATTAAAAGAACTTTGCGTAAAGTAAACAATCCTTGCACCCGCGGGCACAAGCACCGTTGTTTTCCCCCTTGTGGCAACATCACATCCCCTAGACTCATGTTTCTGTCACTCAAGCTAGTCATCGAGGGGCATGAACCCACAATCGAGCATAACGTTCCCTCTTGGAGTCACTACCTATTACTCGGCCAAAGCAATAAATAACAACGGAGAACATGCAAGAATTACTTATGAAAAAAAATATAAAAGAGGTAGATCAAATATATTACTCAAGATCAATCTGAACATAATCTCATAATCCATCGAATCCCAGCAAACTCAACATAGCAAAAGCATAAGGATTACATAGGTGCCTCGATCATGAAGGGCAGCTCACGAGGACTAATTAGTGAAGCACAAGAACGGGAGGAGAACATCACATAGCTACTGGTCATGGACCCATGGTCCAAGGGAGACTACTCATGAGTCATCCGGGAGGCGTCCATGGTGGTGGAGAAGCTCCCGGTGGTGATCCTCCCCTCCGGCAGGGTGCCGGGAAGAGTTCTCCTGGTGCTCCCGATCTTGGAAGCGGCGGCGGCGGCGGAACAGAGATGGGATCGCGAAAAGAGTTCCTGTTCTGAGGGTTTCGGAGGACCCTTTAAATATATGCCAAAGGAGGGCATCGGGGGAGCTTCGGGGGGCCCAGGCGCCCCCCCGGCGTGGCCCACGGGGGTGGCGCGCCGCCAGGGCGCCTGGAGCCCTGGTGGCCCCCCCAGGCTTCCCTTCGGACGCAGTGTTGTTTCCGGAACGCTGATATTTTTTATAATTTTTCTGGATTTTTCTGGGCAGTTCTCGAAACGTGAAAACCTGAAATACAAAAACAGCCGAAAACAGAAACTGGCACTGGGGTGCACTGGATTAGTAAGTTAGTCCAAATATGATCAAAAGTGTATGGAAGTGTATGAATATCATAGCAATATCACCCAAAAGTGGCATGGAGCAAGCAAAAATTATAGATACGTTTTGGACGTATCAACATCCCCATGCTTAATTCCTGCTCGTCCTCGAGTAGGTAAATGATAACAAGAATAATTTCTGTGGTGACATGCTATTAACCATATAGGACTTTTTATAGTCATATGACAAAAGCTTACTGAGACAATGATTCTAAAGTAGTTAAGTTGCCTCATGAGAAAATCACAAATGACTGAAAGTTTTACAATATGAAACTGAAACATCAAATAGATTTGCAATGAACATGATGTGCAAATATGACAAAGTGATATCTAGCTTGCCCCCTTTAGTGATGCAAAACATAAATGCAGGGGCACCGTCAAGGTTTAAGTGATGACTAGATACAATGATTTCAGAATAAACGATATCACAATCATGCAAAAGACAATGCTACTTTGGGACAATGCACATTACACTCAGAATGACAATCATGCTCTCAGTAGTTGGTGCTGTAACATAAAAGTAAAAGAATGCTTATGTGCTAGAGCTTTTTATTTTGAAAACATGGAAGCAATTTTGTCAACGGTAGTAGTACTTTATATGTGTCATGCATAAGACATCCTATAAGTTGCAAGCCTCATGCATCGAATACCAATAGTGCTCGCACCTTGTCCTAATTTGCTCGGATTTCCATGGGTTATCATTGCATTGCATATGTTTCAACCAAGTGTTACAAAGGGGTACCTCTATGCCACCTGTACAAAGGTCCAAGGAGATAGATCACATTTGATTTCTCGTTTTTGATAGATCTCAACTTGAGGACATCCATACCGGGACAACATAGAAAATAGATGATGGACTCCTCTTTAATGCATAAGCATATTCTCATAAGAGATTGAGGATTAAGGTCCAAGCTAAAACTTCCACCATGATGCATGGCTTTGGTTGGCGGCCCAATGTTCTTCTCTAACAATATGCATATTCATTCAACCCATGGTAAATCACCCTTACTTCAGACAAGACGAACATGCATAGCAACTCACATGATATTCAACAAAAGTGTGACAGTTGATGGCGTCCCCAGAAACATGGTTACCGCTCAGCAAGCAACTTATAAGAAATAAGATACATAGGCAACATACTCTTTACCACAATAGTTTTTAGGCTACTTTCCCATGAGCTATGTATTGCATGGTTAGTTCGCTTAGTACAGGTGGAGGTTAGCAAAAGACTGGGAGCGACGAACTAAGAGAGCAATGACGGTCATAATCATGCAGAGCGACAAAGCAATGTTGAATCAGGCATGGTAGTTATATCGCTACTCAGAAACAAAAGATCATCAAGGCTTGACAGACTTTCTTTACAGTCTTAAATATGCGTGAGCATACGCCAAATCAATCAAAATAAATTCTCGAAGGAAGATATTACTAAACCATACCATATCATAGGCAAACAAATCAAGTTGGTACTCCAATAACACATTGGGAACCCCCTAGCTATTTGAGATTAACCATAAGAAAACCTGAACTACTAAGCACCATCATGCAAGTAGCATCTTTATCATAGACACATTAACCAATGCAACGGAAGCAAACTCTCTTAATAAGGTGAGCATGATAATTAAAGAGAGTTCAAGCAACCAACTAAACAAAAGCTCTTTGAAAAGATAAGCATGAATACTAAGAGCAGAGCATGATAGTAGCTATTAAAAGACAAAGAACACACACAGCAAAGATAGTCATGAAAATTCTATGTTATGTTCTAGGTAGAGGTGGAGCGTGTTTCTCTCCCACATAAAGGAATGCTGAGTTCCGACTCGTTATGAAAAACTAAAAAGAAAACTAAAAGCAAGACGCTCCAAGCATAGCACATAACACATGAAGTGATAAAAATATAGCGGAACGAAAGACGAACTGATAATGTTGATGGAGAAGGGGATGCACGGGGGCATCCCCAAGCTTAGACGCTTGAGTCTCCTTGAATATTTCTTGGGGGTGCACGGGGGCATCCCCAAGCTTGAGCGCTTGACACTCCTGAATCTTTTTTTATCATCTTCCCTCGCACACTTGAAAACTTCCTTCATACATAACTCATCATAATCTGATTAGCGAGGTTAGTACCCTTAATAAAATAATTATACCTTGCTGGAAATAAAGATATTCTTGAAGTTCTACTGTTTCTCAAGATTGCCAAAAAGTTTTTGCAAAGAAAAAGCAAGTTCTTGATTTGCAAAGTGAAGGAAAGGCAAAACAGGACAGAATCTGTGAAAAACAGAACAGCAGGTAGTAATTGATCTGTTCAGGATACTTTTGCAACTCAAATCAACAAACTAAGAACAGACGCACGAAAGATAATTATATAGAGAACGCTGTAGAAACAATTCAGACCAAAAAGATGATCTGGTGAATTTATACGAATTTTTCTATCCAAGGACAGAATCTGTTTCCTAGATAGCACCTCACAACTTTTGAACTTTCTAGCAATCAGAGGCTATACTTGGCACAAATATGAAAAGCAAAGATACAATGATGATGCTACAGCAGTAAACAACATCAAGACACAACAAAAACAAAAAATTTATTCATTGGGCTGCCTCCCAAAAGCGCTTTCTTTTATGCCTTTAAGCTAGGCATAATGCATAGATCAAGTTTTATCAAGAGTAAAAGAATAACTAGCCCGTACAACGGACTCAAAAGGTAACTTGACCTTCTTACGAGGGAAGTGTTCCATCCCTTTCTTGAGAGGAAACTGAAATTTTATATTACCCTCTTTCATGTCAATGACAGCACCAACGATGCGCAAAAAGGGATGTCCCAAAATAATTGGACAAGAAGGATCACATTCAATATCCATAATAGTGAAATCAACGGGCACATAATTATCATTGACAACAATAAGAACATCGTCGATCCGTTTCTTTATGGAAGAATCAATGAGACGAACACCAAAAGAACAAGAATCATAAGGTTTCAATTTAAGCATATCATATATTCTTTTGGGCATAACAGAGGTACTAGCACCAACATCACATAATGCATAACAAGAGAAGTCATTCAAATTAATTTTTATTATAGGATCCCAACCATCTTCTAGCTTTCTAGGTATGGAGGCTTCTACTCTAAGTTTCTCCTCCCTAGCTTTGATGAGAGCATTAGTGATATGCTGTGTGAAGGCAAGGTTAAGCGTGCTAGTGCGGGGATCTCTAGACATCTTGTGAAGGAAATCAATAACTTTGGTAAGAGTGCAATTATCAAAATCAAGGTCACAAGCATCAAGTAAAGTGGTAGTGGTGTCCTTAAGGTTCACTTGTTTGGTAGCTTCTATAGTCATAGCATCACCATTAATAGGTCCATTGGGACCAGGAGTACATTGGGTGCTAAGAGTTTGAACATCCTCAACAACTTGGATAGTAGCAACAGTGTGGTGGGTAGGAAGGCTCTTAATTCTATCTTCTTCCTCCCTTAGGGATGCAACCACTTCGGGTTTAGCTTCCATTTGGTTTATCAAAGTGGCTTGTGTGTGGGACATATTGGAAACTTGGGTCTCAGTGATAGTGAGTCTAGTCTAGAGGTTAGAAATCTCAATATGTATGTTCTCTAATCGTCTACTAATGTCTTGCAAGATAGCAGTATGCTCATTTAATTGCCTCGAGAAGGTTTTGTTTTGTTCATATTGGGTGTGCATGTAATTCTTAGTGGCCTTCTCTATTTCTAGCAGTTTCTCATAGCCAGGCAAATCTCTATCTTTTTGGATGGAGTTCTTGGTGCTAGGATAAGCATTGTTGTTCCCATAGGAGGGGAACGGTCTAGAATTACTACCAAAGTTACTCTTATAAGCATCAGCAATCACAGAATCTAAAGGGTCATAACGAGGATCAACAGAAGATTGCTTCGAAAGTAGAGACATGATCAAGTCAACTTTTTCATTAAGGGAGGAAATATCCTCGATAGAGTTTACCTTCCTACCTATTGGAGCCGTTCGGTGTGCCATTGGGAATAGTTGGTCATCATCTCATCGAGAAGCTTTGTGGCAGCACCAAGTGTAGTTGACATAAAAGTTCCTCCCGCGGCCGAATCTAACAAGTTCCGCGAGGTAAAGTTCAAGCCTGCATAAAAAGTTTGGATAACCATCCAAGTAGTCAAACCGTGAGTAGGGCAGTTCTTGATAAGAGATTTCATATGTTCCCAAGCTTGGGCAACGTGTTTATTATCCAATTGTTTAAAATTCATTATGTTACTTCTAAGTTGGATAATTTTAGCAGGTGGATAGTATTTTCCGATAAAAGCATCTTTGCACTTGTCCCATGAATCTATGCTATTTATAGGCAAAGACTGAAACCAAATTTTAGCTCCTCCTCTCAAAGAGAAAGGAAAAAGCTTAAGCTTAACAATATTACCATCTATTTCTTGGTACTTTTGCATATCACAAAGTTCAACAAAGTTGTTCAAGTGTAAAGCAGCATCATCTCCAGCACCGGAGAATTGTTCTCTCATAACTAAGTTCAGTAAAGCAGGTTTAATTTCATATGAAGGTGCTGAAGTGGCACGTGTAGTGATAGGTGTGCTGATAAAGTCATCGTTATTGTGACTAGTGAAGTCACACAACTTGGTGTTCTCGGTGGAACCCATAGTAGAAAGCAAGCAAGATAACTATTTTTGTGATTTTCGATAAAAAGGTACTAAAGCAAAAAATGGAAGGTAAACTAACAAGGCTAAAAAGCAAAGGTAAAATATAGCATGCAACTCCCCTATCCTGAAGAGTGGAGTCCCCGGTAACGGCGCCAGAAAATACTCCTTGATGGGCCTCGAACCCCTCGTTGGTTACCCCAAGTGGAAGGTGTAAGATGCAGTATTGTAGAAGTGTTTACCCTTAGCAAAGATGCCAAGGATCGAATCCCCAGAGACTCCTAGGTTCAACAAGTAGGTGTCAACTGCTACGGCGCCAGATTAGTAGCTATCAACATGGACCTGCACACAGATACAAATAACTTTGCTCCCAACGAGTACAGAGAGGTTGTCAATCCCTCCGGCCTTGTAGTTCATAAAGGATTAAAAGCAATGATAGTAGTGATAGATAGTGTTTTGCAATAGTAAATAATAATGAAAAGTAAATAGCGGATGTGATCAATGATGGTAATATGGACCGGAGTCTCATGATGTTCACTAGTGATGTCTCTCTCCCAAAAGACGATAAAACAGCTATGTGAGGTATACAAATTACAGCTGGGCAATTGACAGGACCACGAACGCAAACCAATGCTGACTACATTGCAAGAAAGGTTGAGGTTCAAAGCATGGGCGGTACGCCAAAGTAAGTAGACCGAAATCCATCAATATCTACTACTAATCATCCACCTTGAGATATCTATCCAGAACATCTCGCTGGTATTAAGTTGCGAGTCCCACCCATAGTGTAAACTCAATGCAACAGACAACTGCATTAAAAGAACTTTGCATAAAGTAAACAATCCTTGCAACAGCGGGCACAAGCACCGTTGTTTTCCCCCTTGTGGCAACTGCACATCCCCTAGACTCATGTTTCTGTCACTCAAGCTAGTCATCGAGGGGCATGAACCCACAATCAAGCATAACGTTCCCTCTTGGAGTCACTACCTATTACTCGGCCAAAGCAATAAATAACAACGGAGAACATGCAAGAATTACTTATGAAAAAAAATATAAAAGAGGTAGATCAAATATATTATTCAAGATCAATCTGAACATAATCTCATAATCCATCGGATCCAGCAAACTCAACATAGCAAATGCATAAGGATTACATAGGTGCCTCGATCATGTAGGGCAGCTCACGAGGACTAATTAGTGAAGCACAAGAACGGGAGGAGAACATCACATAGCTACTGGTCATGGACCCATGGTCCAAGGGAGACTACTCATGAGTCATCCGGGAGGCATCCATGGTGGTGGAGAAGCTCCCGGGGGTGATCCTCCCCTCCGACAGGGTGCCGGGAAGAGTTCTCCTGGTGCTCCCGATCTTGGAAGCGGCGGCGGCGGCGGAATAGAGATGGGATCGCGAAAAGAGTTCCTGTTCTGAGGGTTTCGGAGGACCCTTTAAATATATGCAAAAGGAGGGCATTGGGGGAGCTTCGGGGGGCCCAGGCGCCCCCCCCCCCCCGATGCGGCCCAGGGGGGGGCGCGCCGCCAGGGCGCCTGGAGCCCTGGTGGCCCCCCAGGCTGCCCTTCGGACACAGTGTTGTTTCCGGAACGCTGATTTTTTATATAATTTTTCTGGATTTTTCTGGGCAGTTCTCGAAACGTGAAAACCTGAAATACAAAAACAGCCGAAAACAGAAACTGGCACTGGGGTGCACTGGATTAGTAAGTTAGTCCAAATATGATCAAAAGTGTATGGAAGTGTATGAATATCATAGCAATATCACCCAAAAGTGGCATGGAGCAAGCAGAAATTATAGATACGTTTTGGACATATCAGTTGTCATGTTGCAAACTCGCTAAAATATGTATGATTTATTAGTGTGGAGGAAATAAGCTTTATACGATCTTGTGATATGGATGTAATAAAAGCGATGGACTGCATAATAAAGGTCCTTATCACAAGTGGCAATATAAAGGGGCGTTCCTTTGTGCTAAGACTTTGTGCATCCAACCATAAAAGCACATGACAACCTCTGCTTCCCTCTGCGAAGGGCCTATCTTTTATTCTTGCCTTATAAGAGTAAAGGTGAAAATCACCTTTCCTTTTTACATTTTATCCTTCGGCAAGCACATTGTGTTGGAAAGATCCTGACATATATACACACTTGGATGTAAGTTACCATGGTCTATTATTGTTGTCATTACCCTTGAGGTAAAAGGTTGGGAGGCAATACCATAAGCCCCTATCTTTCTCTGTGTCTGATTAAAACTCCATAACCATAAGTATTGCGTGAGTGTGAGCAATTATGATAGACTATATGATAGTTTAGTATGTGGACTTGCTGAAAAGCTCTTACAGTGACTCTTTCCGATGTAATGATAAATTGCAATTGCTACAATGACTGAGATCATAGTTTGTTGGTTTTGAATGAAGTTTCTGATTCATACTTGACATTGTGGATGAATTGTCACTTTAGCATAAGAATCATATGACAATATATGTGTGTTGTTGTTATGAGAATGATCATGATGACCTCATGTCCGTATTTTATTTTTTATCGACACCTCTATCTCTAAACATGTGGACATAGTTTTCGATATCGGCTTTCACTTGAGGACAAGCGAGGTCTAAGCTTGGGGGAGTTGATACGTCCATTTTTCATCGCGCTTTTTTGTTGCTATTTATTGCATTATGGGTTGTTATTACACGTTATGTCACAATACTTAAGCCTTTTCTCTCTTATTTTACAATGTTTACATTAAGAGGGAGAATGCCGGCAACTGGAATTCTGGGCTGGAAAAGAAGCAAACTCTGGAAACCTATTCTGCACAACTCAAAAAGCTCCGAAACTCCACAGGACACCGTTTCAGAAAATATAAAAAATATATGGCGAAAGAAGATCAGCAGCGGGGCCACCACCTGTCCACGAGGGTGGGGGGCGCACCCCCCCCTCTCTGGGCGCGCTTCCCTGCCTCGTGGGCCACACGATATCCCCCCGATGCCCATATTCTCCGAAATGAAGTGTTTTGACCTGGAAAAAATCAGAAGGAGGTTTTCGGGACCAGACACCACCATCTCGAGGCGGAACCTTGGCGGAAACCAATCTAGGGCTTCGGCAGAGCTGTTCTGCCGGGGATACTTCCCTCCGAGAGGGGAAAATCGACATCGCCGTCATCTCCAACAACTCTCCCATCTTGGGGAGGGTTATCTTCATCAATGTCTTCACCAGTACCATCTCCTCTCAAACCCTAGTTCATCTCTTGTATCCAATCTTTGTACCCAAACCTCAGATTGGTACATGTGGGTTTCTAGTAGTGTTGATTACTCCTTGTAGTTGATGCTAGTCGGTTTATTTGGTGGAAGATCATATGTTCAGATCCATTATGCATATTAATACCCCTCTGATCATGAACAATATTATGTCTTGTGAGTAGTTACTTTTGTTCCTGAGGAAATGGGAGAAGTCTTTCTATAAGTAGTCATGTGAATTTGGTATTCGTTTGATATTTTGATGAGATGTATGTTGTCTCTCCTCTAGTGGTGTCATGTGAACGTCGACTACATGACACTTCACCATTGTTTGGGCCTAGAGGAAGGCATTGGGAAGTAATAAGTAGATTATGGGTTGCTGGAGTGATAGAAGCTTAAACCCTAGTTTATACGCTGCTTCGTAAGGGGCTGATTTGGATCCATATGTTTCATGCTATGGTTTGGTTTACCTTAATACTTCTTTTTTAGTTGCGGATGCTTGCATTAGAGGTTAATCATAAGTGGGAGGCTTGTCCAAGTAAGTACATCACCCAAGCACTGGTCCACCCACATACCAAATTATAAAAGTACGGAATGCGAATCAGATGATCGTGATGAAAACTAGCTTGACGATAATTCCCATGTGTCCTCGGGAGCGCTTTCCTCCATATAAGAGTTTGTCCAGACTTGTCCTTTGCTACAAAAAGGATTGGGCCATCTTGCTGCACCTTATTTAATTTTACCTTTTGTTACTTGCTACCAATTACCTTATCACAAAACTATCTGTTACCGATAATTTCAGTGTTTGCAGAAAATACCTTACCGAAAACCGCCTATCATTTCCTTCTGCTCCTCGTTGGGTTCGACACTCTTACTTATCGAAAGGACTACGATAGATCCCCTACACTTGTGGGTCATCAAGGTCTCTCTCTCTCTCTCTCTTTAGAGGAGGAGGTACATGGAGCGAAGGTCATATCATATGCATAGTTTAGCTAACCCTAACAAATGAACTAGACAGGAAATATATAGGTAGGTGGAGAAGGGGGACGAAGTGGAGGGCAAAACATGAAGCTTTGGTCGAAATCCTGTAGGGCCTGTGCGCACGGTGTAAGTTGGGCCCGTGCGCACGGGGATCCCGTGGGCACGGTACAAGCCCGTGCGCACGGGGTGCTCCAACGGCGAGAACCCGTGTGCACGGGGTCTTTTGAGGTCGTGCGCACAGGGGTGTGCGTCTTCACTTCCATTAGGTTTCCGGGAGGCCCGTGGGCATGGGGTCGGGGCAGGCCTTGCGTACGGGGTTGCTTGGGACTTGCTGACTTTTCTTGGTGAGCTCCTTCTTCTTCCTTGTGGCCTTGGGGTCCTTCTCCATTGACTTGGTGATGCTCCCTAGCTTCATGGTGGTGGTCGTCCTCGTACCTAATGATGCAGAAACTTCCATGGTGAGGTAGCAACCAAGTCCAATGGATATACATATCAAACTTGAAGAGGAGTGGGTTCACCTTAAGTCCGATGGGTCCACTTGGGGTTTGAGGTGTTATGAAGGTGTACATGGAGATTGTCGTAGGATGCTCTGCATTATCTCCTCCCCCTTGTGAAAGATCCATCCTTGGATCGGAAACCATATCGCCATGTACACGGTACACATGGATGGACTTGTAGTTGGATGAGGTGTATGTCACGCCGCAAGCAAACTACTCCAAGATTTCGTCGGAATGGTAGCCATGCAAAAAAGAGAAAACACAAGGGACACTTGGAAATACAATGGTTAGCAGACGCAAGGTGTCCACCATTTAAGCAGGAGTCCGTCCAATGAAATTGGTAGTGGAATGAGCATGGATAGTCGAAAAATGAAAGAGCATGTCATACAATGCATTCATGTGATCAAGCTTATTGTGCAAGAAGTGGCAAATTCTACCATTGTGCAATAAGATGTGATAGAGGAATGGTATATCAAGAGCATGAACATGGTAAATGGTGCTCAATGTGGCTATGTGATCATGCAATTTATAGTTGGCAATGTGATCAATATGTATGAAGAGTCCATCAAGAAAGATCACAACAAATTTGCTAAGGAAGTGCACAAGCTCATATATCATGGATGGCCTAGAAATACAAGATTCAACAAGGCAATCATAATGTGAGTCAATCCATGCATAAGATGCAAACAAATTATGAGTAGTGTTGTACCATTGCTCAATGTCGTGGCGGAAGTATTGGTCCGGTGGTGCATCCAAAGTAGGTGCATCCACAAATTTTGAGCACTCTTCAACTTGAAGGTCCATAGAGTACATCTTCAATGTTGGTCCTCCATCCCATAGATGTATCATGTAAACAACAAGAAGGAAACAACAATGAAAGTATGGCCCATCCAATATGCATATGTGAGGATGGCTCACAAGGAATGAATTCACCTTTATGAGGATGTCGAAAATGTTGGTGTCGCATAATGTGTATGCCTTCACATGCCCAAGATAGCTCATGATCGTACCACTTTGTGAATCCTTCAAAACAAAATAACATGACAAATACTCGAAAAACAAATGAGGTTAGTGGAAGTGCAAAACCTATCATTTGTGTGGTAAAATACCCAACAAATGTATGCATCATGCTCATCATAAGAAAGGACAAGGGAATGTGGCATGGTATGTAAGCGCATGATGCGATAACAACCAAATACATTAGGATCACAGAAATAAGCATGCATCACAAGTAAGGTGTCCAAGTCTCCAAGATCAATAATCATAGCATGGTTGCACTCAAGGTATGTGAATATGAGGGATGCAACAAATGGAGACAAGTGATAATTGACAAGACAAATCATGTGAATGGCATGACAATATATGTCATCAACCCAAGAAAGCGAGTAAGAATGGAACATTGGTGATTCGACAAAGCAAGCAATCATAGCGATCAAGTCTAGCAAGCTAGTAGTGCGAAGATGCAACGTAATAGAAGGAATCATGGCAAGCATGTCATGTGTGCAAATAGTGGACATACATAATGCACATGACATATCACAAGCATGAAAGCAAGATATGAGCAAAGGCTGAACATCTTATTGGCAAGAGGTCTTATGTAAAGAGCAATTAAGCATCATGACTCTCCCAACACAACAAGCGTCAATAGCATGGGGCACAAAGCAATCTTGGCAATAGCTACTAATACCTCCTCCAAGCATGCAAATACACATATGAATAGCATAATTGAGAATCATGGGTAATTGCAAGCAAGGGTCACAATTGCATGGCAAAGTCATGTAAAGAGGCATAACATGCAAAGTGAACACTAGAGAATGGGCATAATGTAACAAGTGGTAAAGGGCCCAAAGTCGTGTGACAGACAAGTAAAAGGAAAGCGCGTAGTCCTTGCTCAAAGAGAATGGTGGTAAGGATAATCCATGGGATCCAAAATTGTCTTTGCTTTCAAGAGCTCATTTTGTCAACTCATGGTATTGTGAGGTTGACAGGTATTCATGAGTACCTACACAAAACAAAGACAAAGGAAAAATTGTGTGTGCGTGGTATATGTACACATCATCCATTATGATGCGCACGTGCATGTGTTGGTTAGCACAAAATAACCAATGCTCAAATAAATGAGATGCGTGATATAGAAATATGCCATCCATAATGAGAGGTTTTTTGTTATGTATAGCATAATGGAGACTTAAAGTGTGTAATGCATCATGATAAACATCTATCGCATTGTTATTCATGGAATGCATATGGTGCACGCAATTATGGGAAGCATGCAAAGTATGGATGCATCAAAATTTCCGGAAAGTGTATGAGGCAACTATGGGGGTCTCCTCATGAGCATTAATAGAAATATCACATGGAGAATATTGACAACATCCAGAACTAAGCATATTTGGAACAATGCGATCATGGCATGGCATATGGTATGAATTGCATAAATTTTGCAAAGGTAGCATCGCAATATCATCACATGAAAAACAAAAGCCAACGACGATCATCTCGTAATCTATGCCATAAGTGCAAATGCGATTTATTTTAATGGGGCATGCATAGTTACTATGTTGAGATTGAAATGATGCAATATGGGAGATTTCACTCATAGCATATGACAAGTTTAAAGGATTGTCAAACATGATGTGACCGATAGAATTTTCACAAGATATCCTATGTAACATAGCATGAGAACTGGACAACTTGACATGATCGTCAACATATTCATCATAAATTGGTAAATCGTGACATGAAGAGCACTAGGTGGAAGCATAGTAATAGGTGAATCAACATCATGCAAGCAATCATTGTTAGGATAGTCCACTAGTGGGACAAGAGAAGCACCATCACCTATGTTACCTTCGGAGCTCCACTCATGTGGTGTAGGTGAGGTGTCAAAGACTGATGCTTGTTCAACATTGTTGTCTTGATGGAACCATGTGGGGGTACGTCATCATCCACCATGGCCATCATATTGCCCATTGGAGGTATGAACTCGTCGAAGATTGGCATGTCGTCATGTAGGAGATCTAGCACCAAAGAAGCAAACACAATAGAAGTAGAGGGTAAGTCGTTAGAAATCATAATGGCCTCACGTGCTCTCTCAACTTCCTCACTCATTAAGTGTTGTGTCTCACTCATTCCCACTAGGATTATCTTAATCATATGGTCGGTGGAGTCACTCAAGTCACTCATGTGGTGGTGGCCCTCCTCACATAGGATGTGTGGCATGCTCTCATGTATGGGGATAGTGGTGGTCTCTGATAACCCACAAGTATAGGGGGTCGCAACTGTTTTCGAGGGTAGAGTATTCAACCCAAATTTATTGATTCAACACAAGGGGAGCGAAAGAATATTTTCAAGTATTAGCAGCTGAGTTGTCCATTCAACCACACCTGAAAGACTTAATATCTCTAGCAAAGTATTTAGTAGCAAAGTAGTATGGAAGTAACGATAACGGTGGAAAAAGTAACAGTAGCTGTTTTGTAGTAGTGGTGACATCAGCAGTAACAAAAGTAACGAAGCAAGTATCAATATGAAACAAAATCGTAGGCAATGGATTGGTAATGATAGGTATCGGATCATATTCATCATGTAGAAGTTATATAACCTAGGGTGACACAGAACTTGCTCCAATTCATCAATGTAATGTAGGCATGTATTCCGTATATAGTCATACGTGCTTAAGGAAAATAACTTGCATAACATCTTTTGTCCAACCCTCCCTCGGCATCGGGGTCCTAATGGAAACTAAGGGATATTAAGGCCTCCTTTTAATAGAGTATCGGACCAAAGAATTAACACATAATGAATACATGAACACCTCAAACTATGGCAATCATCGGAAAGAATCCCACTTATTGACACCTTGGGGTATGTGGATCATAACACATAGTAGGTGTCTACAACTTGCAAGATCAGATCAAGAACACATGTATATTCATGAAAACATAACAGGTTCAGATCTGAAATCATGGCACTCGGGCCCTAGTGATAGGCATTAAGCATAGCAAAGTCATAGCAACATCAATCCCAGAACTTAGTGGATACTAGAGATCAAACCCTAACAAAACTAAATCGATTACATGGTAAATCTCATCCAAACCATCACCTTCCAGCAAGCCTACGATGGAATTACTCACACACGGCGGTGATCATCATGAAATTGGTGATGTAGGAAGGTTGATGATGACGACGGCGACGACCTCCACTCTCCGGAGCCCCAAACGGACTCCAGATCTGGTCTCCCGAGGAAGAACAGGGGGTGATGGTGCCTTCGTATCCTAAAACGCGATGAATCCTTCTCTCTAATTTTTTTCTCCTTCAACGTGAAAATATGTAGTTGGAGTTGAGGTCGGTGGAGCTGCGGGGGACCCACAAGGCAGGGGCGAGCCCTAGGGGGGCACCCCCACCCTTGTGGACAGCTGGTGGGTCCCTCAGGTAGATTCTTTTGCCAATATTTTTTATATTTTCCAAAAATAATCTCCATGGATTTTAGGCCATTCTGAGAACTTTTGTTTCTGCACAAAAATAACACCGAAGCAATTCTGCTGAAAACAACGTCGGTCCGGGTTAGTTCCATTCAAATCATGAAAATTAGAGTCCAAAACAAGGGCAACAAAGTTTGGAAAAGTGGATAGGATGGAGACGTATCAACTCCCCCAAGCTTAACCCATTGCTTGTCCTCAAGCAATTCAGTTGATAAACTAAAAGTGATAAAGAAAAACTTTTACAAACTCTGTTTGATCTTGTTGATGCAAATATGTAAAGCCAGTATTTAAGTTTTCAACAAAGATTATGAACTAACCATATTCACAATAACATTTAGGTCTCACATTTACTCATATCAATGACATAATCAACGAGTGTGCAATAATAATAAACCTCGGATGACAACACTTTTTCAAAACAATCATGATATAATATGACAAGTGGCATCTCGCTAGCCCTTTCTGAGACTGCAAAACATAAATGCAGAGCACCCGAGAAGATTAAGGAATGACTAGACATTGTAATTCATGGTCAAAGAGATCCAGTCACACTCATACTCAATATCAATTAATAACAACGCATACAAATGACAGAGGTGCTCCCCAGCTGGTGCTTTTTATAAGAGGATGATGACTCAGCAATAAAAGTAAATGGGTAGGCCCTTCGTAGAGGGAAGCAGGGATTTGCAGAGGTGTCACAGCTCGGGTTTTTAAAATAGAGATGAATATAATTTTGAGCGGTATGCTTTCGTTGTCAACGCAACGACCAAGAGTTCTCAATATCTTCCATGATGCATACATTATAGGCGGTTCCCAAACAGATTGGTATTTAATCCCCCTCCACCATCAAACACACTCCACGGCTTGTCCGAAACAACGGGTGCCGTCCATACCAACCACAATCCTAGGGGAGCTTTGTTTAATTACATTTTGATTTGATTTTGAGCATGTGATCGGGCATCCCGGTTACCAACCATTTTCTCGTGAATGACAAGTGGAGTCCACTTATCGTGAGAATGACCCACCTAGCATGGAAGATAAAGACAACCCCCAGTCGCTACATGAGGGATTTGAGCATACAAAAAAGAATTTTATTTGAAGGTTTAGAGTTTGGCACATGCAAATTTACTTGGAACGACAGATAACTACCGCATTTCGGTAGGTATGGTGGACTCATATGGAACAACTTTGGGTTTGTGGAAATGGATGCACAAGCAGTATTCTCGCTTAGTATAGGTGAAGGCTAGAAAGAGACTGGGAAGTGACCAACTAGAGAGTGACAACAGTCATAAACATGAATTTAGATTAACCAACATTGAGTGCAAGCATGAGTAGGATATAAATCACCATGAGCATAAATATCGTGAGGCTATGTTGATTTTGTTTCAACTACATGTGTGAACATGTGCCAAGTCAAGCCACTTGAATAATTCAAAGGAGGATACCATCCTATCATAGCACATCACAACCATTTTAAAAGCATTTTGGCATGCAAGATAAACCATTATAAACTCTTAGCTTATTAAGCATGGCATGAGTAACTATAATCTCTAATTGTCATTGTAAACATGTTTCATTCATAATAAGCTGAATCAAGAACGACAAGCTAATCATATTTACAGAAACAAAATAGGTCGAGTTCATACCAGCTTTTCTCCATCTCAATCATTTCATCATATATCATCATACTTGCCTTTCACTTGTATGACCGAACGGTGTGGATAATAATAATAGTGCACGTGCATTGGACTAAGCTGGAATCTGCAAGCCTTAATTCAAAGGAGAAGACAAGGTAATATGGGCTCTATGTTAGATAATCAATAATGCATATGAGAGCCACTCAACATTGTCATCGTGGTCTTCTCCTCTCGACCCCCAAAGAAGAGAAAAATAATTTCAAAGAAACACACTGAAATGTTTTTGGAGTTTTTGCTTTTCTAAAGAAATTGAAACAAAAACGAGAAAAACTATTACATGAGAAAGCTCCCAACAAACAAAAAAGAACGAGAAATCTTTTTGGATTTTCTTTTAATAATACAAACTACTAGAAGAACAAGCAAGAAAGAAAAGACAAAACGAAGTGAGAAATGTTTTTGGGTTTTTCAAAAAAATTCAAACACACAAGAAGAAAGTGAGGAAAATAAACTAACATGGATGCCACAACGAAAAAGTATGAACACCGACAACTGGAATGAATGTGTGAACATGAATGTAACGTCGGTGAGAAATATGTATTCCCCCAAGCTTAGACTTTTGCCTAAGTTGGTCTATGGCCACCACTGGCCAGGATGATATCAGAAATCATAGTTGGGGTTGTACTGTGCTGCGGCAGCTACTGCTTGGCGAGCTCCTTCTTGGAGGCGAGCGACCTACGATGTTCTCTCATACTCATTTGCCTCCTCTATAGTTATAAAATAACTCCCATTTACCTGAAAGTTAAAGAAGGCAGGAGCAGGAAGGGTAACATGGACGGCACGCCGTCTCTCAAAGATTAATTAGTACCGGAGGTACTGTTCGTTCCTCTCAAGAAACTGGTAGCGTACCATAACATTATAATCTAGAAAAGCAGGTGGCAAGTTAACATCATTCCCTCTTATGGGTACACCCAAATAATTAGCTAAAGGAGTTGCATAAATCCTACCAAATAAATCTCCATTTTTAGCATTAATATGTAACCTCCTCGTAAAAATAGCCCCCAAGTTATAACGCTTATCACCTAACACTGCACACTTAAGGAGACTAAGATTTGGAACGCAAAGGTGGATATGCTCATGTTTACCATCATTGCATCTTCCTATAAAGAGAGCAAAATAATGTATAGCAGAAAAGTGAATGCTCCCTATGGTGGCTTGTGTGATATTTCTAGTTCCCCCCACGGTGATGCTAGCAAGGTAATCATTGTAATTAGATTTGTGAGGTTCACTAAGAATGCCCCACATTGTAATTTCGCATGCATCAAAAAAATCTTCTAGGTCCATGGTATAAGATTGGGCATAAAGATCAAACAGGACAGTATGAGTATTGCGCTTAGATGAAAACTCAAACCTCCGCACAAAGGAATCCGTGAGATGATAATATTGTAGGCACTTGTCCGACAAGAAGTCCTCAAGGCCGGTATTTTGTACGTATGCATAGAACTCATCCTTGAAACCTGCACCAACCATAAATTCATCTGACGACCATTCAGAAGGTCGCACTTGAGCTTCCCTTGGCGGTTCAAGGTCCGGTTCGCGTATCGTGAGCCTCGGTGCTTGCTTCCTCGAAGGACCACCTTGGTACATTCTCCTAGACATTTTTCTTCCTCTGAAAAATTTCTGAAATTTTTAGTGACTCAAAATAAAAGTGAACCAAACTCAACAAAATCGATGGCAACCACTCCTACAAGTGCCTAGAGTCTATATCATGCATCAAAACTACTTTGGACCATATAAAATTGAAACGCAAGCTCAAGAACAAGGTCACCACATTAGCAAAAAATGCAATAAATAAAGCACTAGAACAAAACTAATTGAACCATTGGAGGAGTCACATACCGATGATCAATCCCCCAAAGCAGTTTTGTGAATGATGATTTTAGCAAGGAGATCGAAAATGGCAGCAAGATGAGCAAGAACATGAGTTTGAGCTATGGGATGATTTTTTTTGGAGGAAGACGAAGTGGATGGATGCTGGAATATGTCGAGGGGGACTACGTGGGACACACAAGGTAGGGGGCGTGCCCAGGGGGTAGGGCGCGCCCTCCACCCTTGTGGCCCACTGGCGTATCCCCTGGTGCATTCTCTGCGCCAGTAATTCTAAAATATTCTATAAAAAATCATACTAATTTTTCAGGGCATTTGGAGAACTTTTATTTTTGGGACATTTTTTATTGCACGGATAATTCAGAAAACGGACGAATAATCCTATTTTTGCTTTTTTAATCTGCATAACAGAAAGTAAAAAGTAGATACAGAAAGTTATGCTTTCTCAATTCATCCATCTCATGCTCATCAAAAGGAATCCGTTAACAAGGTTGATCAAGTCTTATTAACAAACTTCTTTTGAACAACATAAAATCGGAGAATTTTTGAATAACACTAGGTTACCTCAATGGGGATATGCATGTCCCCAGCAATAAGAATATCATATTTCTTTTTGACAGTAGGAATAGGGAATTCAAAACCTCTGATAGCAATAGTCAAAATTTTCCCAATAGATTTGTTGCTATTAACTTGCGGTTGTTTCTTCAGAAACTGTACCGTATGCTCATTACCATTAACATGAAAAGTGACATTGCCCTTGTTGCAGTCAATAAAAGCCCATGCAGTATTCAAAAAGGGTCTACCAAGGATGATCGACATACTGTCGTCCTCGGGAATATCAAGAATAACAAAGTCTGTTAAGATAGTAACATTGGCAACTACAATAGGCACATCTTCACAACTACATATGGGTATAGCGGTTGATTTATCGGCCATTTGCAAACATATTTCAGTAGGTGTCAACTTATTCAAATCAAGTCTATGATATAAATAGGAAGGCATAACACTAACACCGGCTCCAAGATCACATAAAGCAGTTTTAACATAGTTTCGTTTAATAGAGCATGGTATAGTGGGTATCCTTGGATCTCCAAGTTTCTTTGGCATTCGAACCTTAAATGTATAGTTTGCAAGCATGGTGGAAATTTCAGCCTCCCGTATCTTTCTTTTATTAGTAACAATTTCTTTCATATACTTGTCATAAGGAGATATTTTTAGCATATCAGTCAAACGCATACGCAAAAATATAGGTCTAATCATCTCACAAAAGCGTTCAAATTCCTGATCATCCTTTTTCTTGGATGGTTTACACTACTGAAATCAGCTACTTTGCCATCTGCCAGCTCTTTGCCGTCTGCTAGCGGACGGCAAAGAAGCTCTTTGCCATCAGCTACCCAAAAGCAGACGTCAAAGAACGGGCTGATGGCAATGAAAGCCTTTGCCATCAGCCAGATCTTTGCCGTCCTCTAGCAGACGGCAAAAGAATCTTTGCCGTCCGCTAGCAGACGGCAAAGAGGGAGGGGGGCCCACTGAGGAGCTGGTTAAAAAATACTTAACGTCCCCCCGCTTTGCCGTCCGCCGCAGATGGCAAATATGAAGAAAAGCGGACGGCAAAGGCTACCCTAACTAACCTAACTAACGACCGAGCCCCCTGCCCCGCCCGTTACTCATCTCGATCTCCCTCGACCTCCTCCGGCCCCGCCCCCGCCGCCCGACGCCGCCCCCGCCCTCGCCGTCCGGCGCCGACGCCGCCCCCGCCGTCCGGCGCCGCCGCCG
>LR738715.1:832831687-832842157 GCA_902687465.1 Secale cereale | reverse complement strand
GGAGGAGCACACGTCCGGATGGGGTACCTGGCCGGATCAGCCCGAGGAGCCGAGTGACCATCAAGGCAGCTCCAACTTATATCAGTTCGGGCGCAACTGGGTATGTGGTTTGCTTCATGATTCATGCAATTCATTCATCATGCTAGCTTGAGCCCTTTAATTACTAATTTTCATTGTTTCTCTCTTTCAGGCACGCTACAATAAGGCGGATAAGGTGCCAGAGGTGTATGACCTGTATGCCATGGCCCACACTGCCTCTTTCAAGAAAGTCAAGGCTTTCTCTCAGTCTGACCTCGATGATGCAAACAACTTCACCAACATCTCCTCCCACAACAAGCTCGTGAGATATAGAGATGAGGGGAAGGCGAAGAAAGGGGAGGACTTTAACCCGAGCCAGGGTCCCATTGATCCAGAGCTGTTGATGATATCTGGTGGTGGGAGGTCCCATGGCTCCATAGCATCACACGATCCTTCTCCAGCTACCGACACGAGCCACACCGCTCCTACACCTCCTGGATCTTGGTAAGTTTATCTAGTGTTTTGCTTAACACATGCATAAAGACCTAGACTTAGCTTTATTTCCTCCAATGCTTACCATAATGACGTAGACTTAGCTTCTTCTCCTCCAAAATGACTTAATAAGCTTACTGACCTCCAAAACCATCCATTTTACCTAAGTTAGCTCTAAAACGATCTATACTTAGCTTACTTATGTCAAAAATTGCATAATTAGCTTAGTTAGCTCATAGACTATCCATTTTACCTAAGTTAGCTCCAAAATGACCCATCTTACCTAGGTTAGCTGATAAATGATCCAGTTTATCCAAGTTAGCTCTAAAATGACCCAATTTACCTAGAGTAGCTCCTAAACGATCCATTTCACCTAAGTTAGCTAAAAACGATCCATTTCACCTAAATTAACTCTTAAATGATCCATTTCACCTAAGTTTGCTAAAAAACGATCCATTTCACCTAAATTAGCTCTTAAATGATCCATTTCACCTAAGTTTGCTCAAAAACGATCCATTTCACCTTAGTTAGCTCAAAAACGATCCATTTCACCTAAATTAGCTCTTAAATGATCCATTTCACCTAAGTTTGCTCAAAAACGATCCATTTCACCTAAGTTAGCTCAAAAACGATCCATTTTACCTTAGTTAGCTCAAAAATGATTCATTTCACCTAGTTAGCTCAAAAACGATCCATTTCACCTTAGTTAGCTCAAAAATGATGCCCTTCACCTTAGTTAGCTCAAAAACGATTCATTTCACCTTAGTTAGCTCAAAAACGATCCATTTTACCTAAGTTAGCTCATAAACGATCTATTTTACCTAAGTTAGTTCTAAAATGATCCATTTAACCTTACTTAGCTCATAAATGATCCATTCTACCGAAGTTAGCCCTAAAATGACCCATTTTACCTAGCTTAGCTCCAAAATGATCCATCTTACCTAGGTTACCTCTAAAATGATGCATTTTACCTAAGTTTGCTCATAAGCGATCCATTGCACCTAGGTTAGCTCATAAACGATCCATTTCACCTAAGTTAGCTCACAAATGATCAATTTCACCTAAATTAGCTCATAAATGTCATATATATTCTTCTTCTTCTTCATTTTCTTCTTCTTCTTCTTCTAATCTTCTTCTTCTAACTTTCTTATTTCCCATTTTGCAGATTTCATTCACTTGACGAAAGTTTGCATAGATGGAGTGCTCCTTATCCCTTTCTCTGTTTCTTTTGTATCGTTGAACTATGCATGTATCGTTGGATGAAACTATTGTAATATATATGGTTGGATGCCTCTATGTTGAACTTGTTATGTATGATGGAACTATGCATGTAATATATATGGTTGGATGATGAAGTTATGTGTTGGATATCTTATATGTTTGCTCTGTAATGGCCTTTTGAAATATATCTATATATGTCATATATATTTGTGATGAAAATTGTTGGATTTAATAAAAAAACAGATAAAAGAGCCAATATGCAGGCTCTTTGCCGTCTGCCACCGACGGTAATGGGCTCTTTGCCGTCTGCCGCGGACGGCAAAGGCCTTCCGTTAGCCACTTAACGGACTGACATCGCAAATATTGCCGTCCGTCGTCTTTGCCGTCTGCCGCTCTCTCTTTGCCGTTCGCCGCAGACGGCAAAGACTTTGCCGTCAGTAGCAGACGGCAAAGAACCTGTTTACCGTAGCCTACTTTGCTGGAGCCTTTTGCCGTCCGCCGCTGACGACAAAGGCCTTTGCCGTCCGCCGTTCGTGCCTTTGCCGTCCGCTATGGCGGACGGCAAAGTAGCTGATTCCTGTAGTGTTAGGAGTAAAGGGCATGGGCTTCTGAACCCATGGTTCTCTTTCTTTACCATGTTTCCTAGCAATGAAGTCTCTCTTATCATAATGTTGATTCTTTGATTGTGGGTTATCAAGATCAACAGCAGGTTCTATCTCCACATCATTATCATTACTAGGTTGAGAATTAGTATGAACATCATCATTAACATTATCACTAGGTTCATGTTCATCACTCGATTGTGTCTCAGCATCAGAAATAAAAATATCATTTGGATTCTCAAAAGTGTTTATAACAGGTTCACTAGAAGTATGCAAAGTCCTATCAATTTTATTTTTATTTTTACTACTAGGGCTAGGTGTGTCAGTATTAATTCTCTGAGAATCTTGCTCAACTCTCTTAGGATGACCCTCAGGATACCAAGGTTCCTGAGTCATTTTACCACCTCTAGTAAAAACCCTAACATCATTATCATTGTTCTTACTATTCAACTCATTTAGCAAGTCATCTTGTGCTTTAAGTACTTGTTCTACTTGAGTTTTTACCATGGAAGCATGTTTACTAATGAGCTTAAGATCATTAATAGTTCTACTCATATAATCACCCAAGCGTTCAAGCGGATAAGCATTACGTTTCAGTTGTCTACTAACATAAGCATTGAAGTTTTCTTGTTTGACAACAAAATTATCAAACTCGTCCAAGCATTGACTAGCAGACTTAATATGAGGAATATCACCTTCGTCAAATCTATAGAGGGAATTTACCTATATTACCCATGTCGGGTTATCAAGACCATGTATTTCTTTAATAGGCAGTAAATTCTTAACATCTTCAGCTTTAATACCCTTTTCTTTCGTAGATATCCTTGCCTCTTGCATATCTTCAGGACTGAGAAATAGAATACCCCTTTTCTTCAGAGTTGGCTTAGGAGTTGGTTTGGAAAGTGTCGAATCATTTTCATTACTCAATATATTATTCAATAGTTTTTCAGGTTGCTCAATAGTTCGTTCCCTGAAAACACAACCAGCACAACTATCTAGATGGTCCCTAGAAGCACCGGTTAGTACATTATAAAAGATATCAAGTATTTCATTTTTCTAGAGAGGGTGATCGGCAAAGCATTAAGTAATTGGAGAAGCCTCCCCTAAGCTTGTGGCAGACTATCTTCTTCAATTTGCACATAGTTAAATATTTCCTGTAAGGCAGCTTGTTTCTTATGAGCAGGAAAATATTTTGCAGAGAAGTGGTATATCATATCCTGGGGACTACGCACACAACCAGGAGCAAAAGAATTAAACCATAACTTAGCATCACCCTTTAATGAGAAATGAAACAACTTAAGAATATAGTAATAATGATTTTTTTTTCTCATGAGCAAATAGGGTGGCTATATCATTTAATTTAGTAAGATGTGGCAAAACAGTTTCAGATTCATAACCATGGAAGGGGTTAGATTCAACCAAAGTAATTAACTCAGGATCAAGAGAGAACTCATAATCCTTATCAGTAACACGGATATGTGAAGTGGCAAACTCATGATCATATTTCATTCTAGCATTCAAAGATTTTTCTTTCCATTTGCATAACAATTTCTTAAGATCATTCCTATCCTTACAAGCAAGAAAGTCTTTAGCAACCTCTCCTTCCATAACATATCCCTCAGGCATAACAGACAATTCATATCTAGAAGAGCTAGGTCTAACATGTGTTTAAAAATTTCCAGTTTCAATGATTTCATCAGATTCGGAAATATTATCATCTTCAGCATATTCAGTATTTCTTACTTTAGCAAGATGTTTATCAAGTAATTCACCCAGTGGCACAGTTTTATCAAGTAGAGTAGTAGCATCATAAGCATCATTCATAGTAGAAGTGGCATCATCTATAACGTGCGACATATCATAATCAATAGCAGGTGCACGTGTCGTAAGCTTACTAAAAATAGAAGGAGAATCAAGTGCAGACCTAGATGGTAGTTCCTTACCTCCCCTTGTTCTAGATGGAACGATCTTGGTTCTATCATCCTTTAGTGGCCTCATAGTGATCAACAGATATAAATGCCAAGTGACTCAGAGAATATAGCTATGGTCCCTGATAACGGCGCCAGAAAAAGGTCTTGATAACCCACTAGTATAGGGGATCGCAACAGTTTTCGAGGGTAGAGTATTCAACCAAATTTATTGATTCGACACAATTGGAGCCTACGAATATTCTCAAGTATTAGCAGCTGAGTGTTCAATTCAACCACACATGAAAGACTTAATATCTGCAGCAAAGTATTTAGTAGCAAAGTAGTATGGAGTAACGGTAACGGTGGCAAAAGTAACAGTAGCAGTTTTATAGTAGTGGTGACAGCAACAGTAACGAAAGTAACGAAGCAAGTATCAAAATGAAACGAACTCGTAGGCAATGGATCGGTAATGATAGGTATCGGATAATATTCATCATGTAGCAGTTATAACCTAGGGTGACACAGAACTAGCTCCAATTCATCAATGTAATGTTGGCATGTATTCCGTATATATATAGCCATACATGCTTATGGAAAAGAACTTGCATGACATCTTTTGTCCTGCCCTCCCATGGCAGCGGGGTCCTAATGGAAACTAAGGGATATTAAGGCCTCCTTTTAATAGAATACAGGACCAAAGCATTAGTAGTTAGTGAATACATGAACTTCTCAAACTACGAAAATCACTGGAAAGAATCCCAATTATTGTTACCTAGCAGTATGCGAATCGTAACACATAGTAGGTGTCTACAACTTGCAAGATCGGATCAAGAATACATGTATATTCATGAAAACATAATAGGTTCAGATCTGAAATCACTAGTAGAAAACAGGGCTTTGGTTCAGGCCTGGCAAGCCCATTAGTCCCGGTTCACTCACGAACCGGGATCCATGGGGGCATACGTCCCGGTTCGTGCGCCCAGGGGGCCGGCCGGGCCTCGTGGGGCATCTGTCCCAGTTGGTCTGGACCCATTTGTCCCGGTTCCAGACACGAAACGGGACCAATGGGCCTCGCTCCTGGCCCACACCCATTGGTCCCGGTTCGTATCAGAAACCGGGAACAATTGGTTGCCTTGTGTCCCGGTTCGTATCATGAATCGGGACCAATTGGTTGCCTTGTGTCCCGATTCCTATCACGAACCGGGACCAATTGGTTGCTTATATATACCCCATCGTCGGCGAGCCCACACTGCTCTGTTTTTTCTGGCCGGCGAGGGGAGAGCTTTGTGTGGTGCTCTAGCTCACCTCCCATATATGCACATGAGGTGTTTGATGAAATGCCCGAGCCACACTAGTTAAGCTTTCTCCTCTCGAAGCTCCATTTTCTCTGAGATTTGGCTAGGTTGAGTGGTCCGTCCCGTCCCGTCCCCGTCTTCACCGCCGTCGATCGCCCGCGCCAATCTCGTCGCCGGCACCACTGTTGTGAGCTATGCATGTACTTTGAATATAATGTGATGATGAACTTATATTAATTTGATCACTTATCTATCCATGATGTTCTGTAATGGTTTTTGACACAGTTAATTATATATAAATGCAAGCAGATGAACCGGCAATGGATGCACGATGATAGACGCACCTCCGAGTACATTAATGGCGTGCATAATTTTCTCGAAGTGGCTAAGGCAAACAAGCAGAATGGAATTATGTGATGTCCATGCACTATCTGTGGGAATATGAGGTCTTACTCCGACTCGAAAACCCTTCACACCCACCTACTTTATAAGGGTTTCATGCCACACTATAATGTTTGGACCAAGCACGGAGAAATATGGGTTATGATAGAAGACAACGAAGAAGAAGAGGACGATGACAACTATGTGCCCCCAGAATATGGTGATGTTGCAACGGGGGAAGCTGCTGAAGGTCAAGAGGAACCAGACACTGTTGTGCCCGACGATGATCTCCGCCAAGTCATTGTTGATGCAAGGAGACAGTGCGAAAGTGAAAAGGAGAAGCTGAAGTGGGATCACAAGTTGGAGGATTACAAAAAAGGCTTGTACCCCAATTGCGAAGATGGCAACACGAAGCTCGGTACCGTACTGGAATTGTTGCAGTGGAAGGCAGAGAATGGTGTGCCTGACAAAGGATTTGATAAACTACTCAAAATATTGAAGAAGAAGCTTCCAAAGGATAACGAATTGCCCAACAGTACATACGCAGCAAAGAAGGTTGTATGCCCTCTAGGATTGGAGGTGCATAAGGTACATGCATGCCCTAATGACTGCATCATGTACCGCGGTGCGTACAAGCATTTGAACGCATGCCCGGTATGCGGTCCCTTGCGGTATAAGATCAGACGAGATGACCCTGGTGATGTTGACGGCGAGCGCCCAAGGAAGAGGGTTCCTGCCAAGGTGATGTGGTATGCTCCTATAATACCACGGTTGAAACGTTTGTTCAGAAACAAAGAGCATGCCAAGTTGATGCGATGGCACACAGAGGACCTTAAGAAAGACGGGAAGTTGAGAGCACCCGCTAACGGGTCGCAGTGGAGAAAAATTGAGAGAACGTACTAGGAGGAGTTTGCAGGTGACGCAAAGAACGTATGGTTTGGTTTAAGCGCGGATGGCATTAATCCTTTTGGGGAGCAGAGCAGCAATCACAGCACCTGGCCTGTGACTCTATGTATCTATAACCTTGCTCCTTGTCTGTGCATGAAGCGGAAGTTCAGTATGATGCCAATACTCATCCAAGGCCCTAAGCAACCCGGCAACGATATTGATGTGTATCTAAGGCCATTAGTTGAAGAACTTTTACAGATGTGGAATGGACAAGGTGTATGTGCGTGGGATGAGGCCAACCAGGAGGAATTAGACCTACATGCGTTGCTGTTTGTAACCATCAACGATTGGCCTGCTCTCAGTAACCTTTCAGGACAAACAAACAAGGGATACCACGCATGCACGCACTGTTTAGATGACACCCAAAGTATATACCTGGACAGATGCAGGAAGAATGTGTACCTGGGGCATCGTCGATTTCTTCCGACCAACCATCAATGTCGAAAGAAAGGCAAGCATTTCAAAGGCGAGGCAGATCACCGGAAGAAGCCCGCCATGCGTACCGGTGATCACGTACTTGATATGGTCAATGATTTACAGGTAATCTTTGGAAAGGGTCCCGGCGGACTATCTGTTTTGAATGACGCTGAGGGACACGCACACATGTGGAAGAAGAAATCTATATTTTGGGACCTACCCGACTAGAAAGACCTAGAGGTCTGCTCTTCAATCGACGTGATGCACGTGATGAAGAACCTTTGCGTGAACCTGCTAGGCTTCTCTGGCGTGTATGGGAAGACAAAAGATACACCGGAGGCACGAAAGGACCTGCAACGTTTGCACGAAAAAGACGGAATGATTAAAAAGAAGTATGAAGGTCCTGCCAGCTACGCTCTTACCAAAGAAGAGAAGGAAATCTTCTTTGCATGCCTGCTCAGTATGAAGGTCCCGTCTGGCTTCTCGTCGAATATAAAATGGATAATAAATATGGCAGAGAAAAAATCCCATAACCTAAATTCTCATGACTGTCACGTGATTATGACGCAACTGCTTCCGTTTGCATTGAGGGGGCTTCTACCGGAAAACGTTCGATTAGCCATTGTGAAGCTATGTGCATTCCTCAATGCAATCTCTCAGAAGGTGATCGATCCAGAAATCATACCAAGGCTAAGGAGTGATGTGGCGCAATGTCTTGTCAGTTTCGAGCTGGTGTTCCCACCATCCTTCTTCAATATCATTACGCACGTCCTAGTTCATCTAGTCGACGAGATTGTCATTCTGGGCCCCGTATTTCTACACAACATGTTCCCCTTTGAGAGGTTCATGGGAGTCCTAAAGAAATATGTCCGTAACCGCGCTAGGCCAGAAGGAAGCATCTCCATGGGCCATCAAACAGAGGATGTCATTGGGTTTTGTGTTGAATTCATTCCTGGCCTTAAGAAGATTGGTCTCCCTAAATCGCGGTATGAGGGGAGACTAACTGGGAAAGGCACGCTTGGAGGGGAGTCAATAATATGCAGGGACGGGCATTCTTGGTCTGAAGCACACTACACAGTTCTACAGAACTCTACCATGGTGACCCCGTATGTCGATGAACACAAGAACAGTCTGTGCTCCAAACACCCGGAGCGGTGTGATGACTGGATTGCACGTGAACACATCAAGACTTTCGGCAGTTTGTTGGAAACACGTCTCAGAGGTGACAACACTGTTTGTGATGAGCTGTACTCGTTGTCCAGGGGACCATCTTCGACTGTATTGACTTACAAAGGATACGAGATAAATGGGAATATATTTTACACGATCGCCCAAGAT
This sequence comes from Secale cereale, assembly GCA_902687465.1. Classification (NCBI taxonomy): domain Eukaryota; kingdom Viridiplantae; phylum Streptophyta; class Magnoliopsida; order Poales; family Poaceae; genus Secale; species Secale cereale. The sequence continues at coordinate 832,833,535 of LR738715.1, read as the reverse complement.
AAAAAGAGTACCAACCAAAATAGTGGTGTCCGGTTTGATGCAGCAACCAAGAAGGGAAAGGACACATATTATGGTTACATAGTGGACATATGGGAACTTGACTACGGACATGATTTTAAGGTCCCTTTGTTTAAGTGCAAATGGGTCAATCTATCGGGAGGCGGGGTACAGGTAGACCCAGATTACGGAATGACAACAGTGGATCCGAACAATCTTGGGTACACAGACGAACCGTTCGTCCTAGCCAATGATGTGGTGCAAGTTTTCTATGTGAAGGACATGTCTACAAGAACCAGAAAAAGAAAAGATATGGAAGCGAACACATCAAACAATGAACCAAAGCGCCACATAGTTCTTTCAGGAAAAAGAGACACCGTGGGAGTGGAGGGCAAGATAGACATTTCCGAAGATTATGAAAAGTTTCATGAAATTCCCCCCTTCAAAGTCAAGGCTGACCCAAGCACCCTGATAAACGATGAAAATTATCCATGGATACGGCGCAATAAGCAAAGGACACAAGCGAAGAAAAAGTGAAGACTTTCTCTCCACAATTATTGTGATGATGCCTTTAATCTAGAATATCACTTTGTAAAGGTGCATTTTTAACACAGAAATAGTGTGTAGTTCAAATATGTTAAAAATTTGAAATCCCTTTGTAACAGGTGAGTTTTCGTCTGAAACCCTGATACCTCGAAACAGATAGTCCGTTTTGTACACGAAGTGCATCCAGTTTTTGTCATAACCCTCTCAAATTTTTAGCACATGCTATGTGGGTCAAATGATGATGCAATGCCAGCTTTCAACCTTTTTCACAGTTCATTTGAAACGCTTTTCAATTTCAGGGTCATTTAGCTCAAAGAATGAACTAATATAAAAAAGAATGAACTGGAATACTTTTATGAAACTCTAATAGCAAAAATAATGAACTAAAAGAATTAACTAGAAAACTTTAATGAAACTCTAATAGAAAAAAGAATGAACTAGAAAACTTTAATGAAACTCTAATAGCTAAATGAATCAACCAAAAAGCTTTTATAAACCTCTAGTATTAGTGAAACTATAATTATATAAAATTTATGCAACTAAAATTATCAAAGTATTTTCTGTTCAAAACATTAAAATCAAAAAGAATTTTCATAAAATAAATAAAAAAGCAAAAAAATAAAATAAAATAAATAAGTAGAAACAAAATAAACTTTAATAAAGTAAAATAAATAAACTTTAATAAAATAAATAAAAATAGAAACAGTAAGTATTTTGTTGAAAGTAGAAACAAAACTAAAAAATAAAGCAACAAAGAAAAAAATGGAAAAAATTAAAAAATGCCACCTACTGGGCCACCACGGCCTGAATACGACTAGAAACCCAACTGTGGGCTAGGATTCAGGCCCGTAGAAAGCCCAGAGGCATAGCAGTGTCAGTTTAGGCCCATAGGCGTGCAGTTCAGAGGAGTTCAAGATGGAAGAGATAGCGGGGCTTATAAACAGGTGCTCGTCGCTCTCAGCTAGCGAGGTGGGACTAAACTCCCACCACCACGCTGTTGTGCACAGGCTATTGGTCCCGGTTGGTGGCTCGAACCAGGACCAATACCCACCTTTGGTCCCGGTTCGTGGCACCAACCGGGACCAACGCCCCCCTTTTAGTCCTGGTTGGTGCCACCAACTGGGACCAAAGGCCTCAGCTTCCCGCCCTTTGGGCTGTTGAAAAGAGACCTTTGGTCCCAGTTGGTGGCACCAACCGGGACTAAAACGGGGCATTGGTCCCGATTGGTTCCACGAACCGGGACCAAAGCTCCATCTATATAAGCAGAACATTAAAAAAAATTCAGTTATCTTCTTCCCCCTCCTG
>LR738715.1:832791289-832831656 GCA_902687465.1 Secale cereale | reverse complement strand
GCCACGAGGCCGCCCCAACGCCGCCGCCCGCCCCGGCGCCGCCGACGAGCTGTGTATATTTTTTTTTCCTGTTAATATTGTAGTGCATATGATGATGATGATGATGTATGTATGTTCATATGCAAATAATATGCAAAATTAAAAAAAATCATAGAATTTTTATGATTTTTTCTGTTGTAATTTTCTTCATAGAATTTTTATTTTGTTCATAGAATTTTTATGGTTTTTTTCTATTGTAATTTTGTTCATAAAGTTTTAGGATGAAAAAAATAAGTAGAAGAAAAAAAAGGAGGAGGAGAAGTTTCGTTTAGTTTTAGGATTATTTTAGTTTATGTTTAGGTTAGAAAAAGGAGAAGAAGAGGAGAAGGAAGAAGAGGAGACATAAATAAGAAGAGGAAGAAGAAGAAAAAAAGGTCGAGGGGTCGAGGGTCACCGAGGGTTCGAGGGGTCGTGGGTCGAGGGTTCGAGGGTCGTTGAGGGGCCGAGGGTTCGAGGGTCGAGTGTTCGAGTGTCGTCGAGGGGTCAGTTTGTTCGGTAGTAGATGATGATGATATATGAAAACTTGCTTGGTCAATTTTTTCTACTAGATGATGAGGATATATATAGTGATATATGAAAACTTTGTTAGATGTATAATATATGATGATGATGATGATGCAATTTTATTCGATGATATATGATGATGTTATTTTGTCGATATACCCCATCCCCGATAACTTCGACATGAGGGGGGTCCATCGATCTACCCCCTACCATATAACATTTTTTCTACATATATGTCGTCGTTGTCGATATATATACCCCTCCCCGATAACTTCGACATGAGGGGGGAGGGGTAGCCGAGGGATCGAGGGTTGCTGAGGGTTCGAGGGTCGAGGGTCGCGGAGGCCACCGCAAACCCTAGAGAAGCATCGAGGCCACTAATATGGTTCCTTGTTGTGATTATAGCTAGCTAGGTCTACGTTTGCCACTAGTATATCTGTTCTGTCATGTTTGTATAATAATTGCCATGTCGTAATATTTGCAGAAACTATGGAGATAGGACGAGACAAGGTAGCAGAACAGGTGTTGGGGAACATAATCGCAGACGGAGCTGCTGTCGAAATGTATATGAACGTCGACTACGATGGTCATTCGGAAGGACATGGTGATGACGAAGTAGGCTACGGTGATCCAATGGAGGAGATAACAACACATGATTATGATGGCTACAGTGATCCAATGGAGGAGGAAACACATGAATATGATGGCGCCGGTGACCGATTACCGGTGGAAGAAGGACACAGTGATGATGGCTCCGGTGACCGAACGGAGTCCGGCCAGGTATATATGTATTAATTAAGCATGTGATGACCCTATAGCTAATTGATGCATTGATTGTTTTGGTGTATATGTACACATATTAACTCTCTTCTTTCTTCTTTTCTAGCCCTCCGGATCGAGCCAAAGTTCGGTAAGGACTACACGAGGCCCGAAGAAAAGGTTGCGCCAGGATGAAAAGTTCATCATCGAATAAATCGGGTGCGATGGCCTACCGAGTAAACCCAGCAAGGCCAAGGACGCATTTACTACTCAGTGCGGGGTTGTTGTTAGGGACATGATCCCGATCAGCATCCACCTATGGTACAAGCCTAAGAACGAAGACCCTCAGGTGTCTTATGTCAACGATATGCAGAAAAATGATTGTTGGACCGCGCCGAAGGCCAATTTCACCCTACCGCTAGAGGAGGATCCGGAGAAGCAGCCACCAGTTATAGAGCAATTGGTCAAGGCAGCCGCTCTTAAGAAGATTGGCAACTATTCATCGGCCGGTTTGAGAAGATTACAGATAACTGGGACGCATTTATGGCCCACAAGAAATTAGAAAAGAGTAAGGAGATGTCAGAGAGAAACAAGAAAAATGTTGCGAAGAAGCGGTATCACCATTGCACGGGGTCAGGTGGCTACCTCAAAGCCCGGCCATTATGGGCCAAGGCCGAGAATGACCTGCTTGCTAAAGGGGTTGAACCACAGACATTACACTGTCCAGACCGTTCAAGGACTTGGTTCTTCGGAGTTGGGGGAACCTTGGACCCTGTAACAGGGAAATGCGTTTGGACGGAGGAGCAACTTGCAATACCCATCAAGAACCTTCAATTCTATATCGAAGCAGCGCAACAAGGGACATTCGTTCCCGACAGAGAGAACGACGAGCTCACAATGGCCCTCGAGAATCCTGAGCACCCAAGACAGACACGAGGCACGCCAGGCTCCCTTTCATGGAAGACCAGGTTTCCCGACGCAGGTGGTTACAAATGCCGGGAGAGGAAGAAGAAAGTGGATCAGAGCACTTTGCAGGCGCTGCACGCAAGAGTAAAAGCGCTAGAGGAGGAACGAGAAGTAGCTCGCAGCAAGCAACAAGTCGAAGCTACCCCCGAAGCTACCCCGCCATCGCAGCGAAAAAGCAGCATGGCTTCCACCGAGCTGCCTGAGGAGCATGTCTTCATGGCTCCTGCTAGCTACCCCGTGGATGCTATCATGGAGTCTCAACATTGCCACCTTATGACGCAATGGATGCAATTCAAAGTCAAGGCGGCTGTAGGCTCTGTTTTTCCTTCTGAACCCGGCGCAACTTTTCATTGCCGTCCGATTCCAGAAGGATATTCTAGGGTGATGGTGGATCAAATAACGGAGGGGTTTGAGGATCTCGAGCTTGACCACCCTACCGGTGAAGGGGAGACTCGGCTGGGTTCTTCTCTGAAGACTCCATGCCTATAGCGGAATGACCTCATCTACCTTGTGAACAATACGCCTCCGGCGAGTCAGCGCACTCCGCCTCCTCCTCCGACAAGGGATCAGCGCACTCCGCCTCCTTCTCCGCGTGATCAGGCGCGTGGCGGCACTCCGCCTCCTTCTCCGCCTGCTCCGGTGCATCCGAGCAGCCCGCCTCCTTCTCCGCCTGCGTCGGCGCGTCCTAGCAGCCCGCCTCCTCCTCCGCCTGCGCCGGCGCGTCTGATCAGCCCGCCTCCTCCTCCGCCTCATCAGCAAGGCGTGAAGAGAGCCATCGATGCTCCGGCTGCTCCGGCGAGTGGTAGCACCCCGCCTCCTCCTCCGCCTCATAAGCAACAAAAGAAGGCAGCCGCTGGGACTGCTCAGGCATCTAGCAGTACAACCGAGGCAGGAGGCAATACAGATACGGTCCATCTCTCAGGCCCTGATGGCTTCTCGCCCCTCGTTGGTTACCCCAAGTGGAAGGTTTGAGATGTAGCGTAACGGCAAGTTTCCCTTGGCAAGATACCAAGGATCAAATCCCGTGAGACTCCGAGGGTCGACAAGAAGGTGTCAACGGCTAACGGCGCCAGATACTTAGCGGTTGACAGGACCTGCACACAGATACAAATAACTTTGCTCCCAACGAGTACAGAGAGGTTGTCAATCCCTCCGGCCTTGCTGTTTACAAAGGATCAAACACAAGAGATAATAATGATAGCTATGACTGCAACTAGGAAATAAAAGAAGGAAGTAAATATAAGGTGTGATCAGTGGTGGTAATATGGACCGGGGTCCCATGATGTTCACTAGTGATGTCTCTCTCCCAAAAGACGATAAAATAGCTAAGCGAGGTAAACAAATTACAGCTGGGCAATTGACAGGATTATGTGCGCAAACCAATGCTAACTATGCTGCAAGGAAAGGTAGAGGCTCAAAAGCATGGGCGGTACGCCAAGGCAAGTAGACCGAAATCCATCTGCATCTACTACTAATCATCCACCTTGAGATATCTATCCAGAACATCTCGCTGGTATTAAGTTGCGAGTCCCACCCAAAGTGTAAACTCAAAGCAACAGACAACTGCATTAAAAGAACTTTGCGTAAAGTAAACAATCCTTGCACCCGCAAGTACAAGCACCGTTGTTTTCCCCCATGTGGCAACAGCACATCCCCTAGACTCATGTTTCTGTCACTCAAGCTAGTCATCAGGGGGCATGAACCCACAATCAAGCATAACGCTCCCTCTTGGAGTTACTACCTACTACTTGGCCAAAGTTCAGACATTACTCATGGCAATACCTCAAAACTATTTCAAGTTACTACTAAAATTAAATAGCAACCTCAATTACCTACTTTAAGTTAAGACACACAACTCAGTGCAACAGGCAAACTCTCTTAACAAGATAAACATGAAAACTCAAGAGAGTTCAACAACCAACTAAACAAAAGCTCTTTAAAAAGAAAATCATGAAAACTAAGAGCTAAACATGACAGTAGCTATGGAAAGACAAAGAACACACACATCAAAGATAAGCATGAAAATCCAATGTTGTGTTCTAGGTTGAAGTGGAGCGTGTTTCTCTCCCAAACAAAGAAAGCTGGGTTCTAACTTGTTATGTACAGCAAGCAAATCTAAAGAAAACTAAAAAGGAAACTAAGAGCAAGACGCTCCAAGCATAGCACATAACACATGAAGTAATTAAAATATAGTGGAACGAAAGACGAACTGATAATTGTTGATGGAGAAGGGGATGCACGGGGGCATCCCCAAGCTTAGACGCTTGAGTCTTCTTGAATATTTCTTGGGGGTGCACGGGGGCATCCCCAAGCTTGAGCGTTTGACCCTCCTGAATTTTCTTTTATCATCTTCCCTCGCACACTTGAAAACTCCCTTCATACATAACTCATCATAATCTGATTAGCGAGGTTAGTACCCATAATAAAATAATTTTTCCCTACTGGAAATAAGGATAATATTTAAGAGCTACTGTTTCTCAAGATTGCCAAAAGGTTTTTGCAAAGAAAAAGCAAGCTCAAGGTTTGCAAAACGAAGAAAAGGCAAAACAGGACAGAATTTGTGAAAAACAGACGAGCAGATACTAAATAATTTTTTCGGGGCACTTCTGCAACTCAAATAAAAAAACTCAGAACAGACGTTCGAAAGCCAATTGTATAGAGCACGCTGTCAATAAAATTCTGATCAAAAAGATGATATGGTGATTTTATACAAATTTTTCTGTCCAAGGACAGAATCTGTTATCTGGACAGCACGTCACAACTTTTGCACTTTCTTGCAATCAGAGGCTAAACTTGGCACAAAGCTGAAAATAAAAGATACAATGATGATGCTACTGTAGTAACAAACATCAAGACACAACAAAAGCAAAATAAAACCTAATTCATTGTGGGCTGCCTCCCAAAAGCGCTTTCTTTTATGCCTTTAAGCTAGGCATGATGCAAAAAGAAAAAGATCAAGTTTTATCAAGAGTAAGAGAATAGCTAGCCCGTGTAACGGACTCAAAAGGCAACTTAATCTTCTTTCTAGGGAAGTGTTCCATCCCTTTCTTGAGAGGTAATTGGAATTTTATATTCCCCTCTTTCATGTCAATGATAGCACCAACGGTGCGAAGAAAAGGACGTCCCAAAATAATTGGACATGAAGGTTCACATTCAATATCCATAATAGTAAAATCAACGGGAACATAATTGTCATTGATAATGATAAGAACATCGTCGATCTTCCCCAAAGGTTTCTTTACGGAAGAATCAACAAGACGAACACCAAAAGAACAAGGATCAAAAGATTTCCATTTAAGTATATCATACATTCTTTTGGGCATAACGGAGGTACTAGCTCCAACATCACATAAAGCATAGCAAGAGAAGTTATTCAACTTAATTTTAATCATAGGATCCCAACCATCTTCTAGCTTTCTAGGTATGGAGGCTTCTACCCTAAGTTTCTCCTCCCTAGCTTCGATGAGAGCATTAGTGATATGCTCTGTGAAGGCAAGATTAAGTGTGCTAGTGTGGGGGTCTTTAGCCATTCTTTGTAAAAAGGTGACAACTTCTGAGAGACTACAATTATCAAAATCAATTTTATCATTATTGAGCAGAATTGTAGTGTCATCTTCTTTGTTTGAATTGCTCTCTATTATAAGATTTTGGACGTCTTCCCAAGTTTGGGGAAGTGTGGGAGCAACTTTAAACAGAGGCTCATACCTTTTTCCCCGGAAGACCATGCCATGGGCATAACTCTCCATTAAAATTAACATAATCACAAGGTTTATTACTTTTGTAGATCCCGACAGTGGTGATTGGCGTGATGGAAGAAGGGGTGTACTCCTCCCACTTAGTGTTTTTGGTGGAACCCATAGCAGCAGCAAGCAAGATAACTATTTTTGTGATTTTTGGTAAAGGAAACTAAAGCAAAAACTGAAATGTAAACTAACAAGACTAAAAAGCAAAGATAAAAGATAGCGTGCAACTCCCCTATCTTGAAGAGTGGAGTCCCCGGCGACGGCGCCAGAAACTTTGCTTGATGGCTTCTCGCCCCTCGTTGGTTACCCCAAGTGGAAGGTTTGAGATGTAGCGTAACGGCAAGTTTCCCTTGGCAAGATACCAAGGATCGAATCCCGTGAGACTCCGAGGGTCGACAAGAAGGTGTCAACGGCTAACGGCACCAGATACTTAGCGGTTGATAGGACCTGCACACAGATACAAATAACTTTGCTCCCAACGAGTACAGAGAGGTTGTCAATCCCTCCGGCCTTGTTGTTTACAAAGGATCGAACACAAGAGATAATAATGATAGCTATGACTGCAACTAGGAAATAAAAGCAGGAAGTAAATATAAGGTGTGATCAGTGGTGGTAATATGGACCGGGGTCCCATGATGTTCACTAGTGATGTCTCTCTCCCAAAAGATGATAAAACAGCTAAGCGAGGTAAACAAATTACAGCTGGGCAATTGACAGGATTATGTGCGCAAACCAATGCTAACTATGCTGCTAGGAAACGTAGAGGCTCAAAAGCATGGGCGGTACGCCAAGGCAAGTAGACCGAAATCCATCTACATCTACTACTAATCATCCACCTTGAGATATCTATCCAGAACATCTCGCTGGTATTAAGTTGCGAGTCCCACCCAAAGTGTAAACTCAAAGCAATAGACAACTGCTTTAAAAGAACTTTGCGTAAAGTAAACAATCCTTGCACCCGCAAGTACAAGCACCGTTGTTTTCCCCATTGTGGCAACAGCACATCCCCTAGACTCATGTTTCTCTCACTCAAACTAGTCATCAGGGGGCATGAACCCACAATCAAGCATAACGTTCCCTCTTGGAGTTACTACCTACTACTTGGCCAAAGCAATAAACAGCAACGGAGAACATGCAAGAATTACTCAAGAACTAAAATATAAAAGAGGTGAATCAAATATATTACTCACACACAATCTGAACATAATCTCATAATCCATCGGATCCCAGCAAACTCAGCAGAGTAACAACATAAAGAGTACATATGTGCCTCGATTATGTAGGGCAGCTCACGAGGTCTAATCCATGAAGAACAAAGAGGGGAGGAGAACATCACATAGCTACTGGTCATGGACCCATGGTCCAAGGGGGACTACTCACAACTCATCCGGGAAGCGTCCATGGTGGTGGAGAAGCTCTCGGTGGTGGTTCTCCCCTCCGGCAGGGTGCCGGGAAGAGTTCTCATGATGCTCCCGATCTTGGAAGCGTTGCGGTGGCGGAACAGAGGCGAGATCGCGAAAAAGGGTTCCGTCCTCAAGGGTTTCGGGACGCGAGGAGTATATATGTCAAAGGGGGTCACCAGAAGCGGAGAGGGGGGCCCAGGCACCCCCCTAGGGCGGCCAGGGGTGGGGCTGCCTGGGCTGCCCCTGGCTCCCCTCTGGCCCCACTTCGGTTTTTCTCGAAGCTTCCTGTACGCTGATTTTTTCTGTATTTTTCCCGGAATTTTTGGAGCACTTTTAATATGGGGGAAATCTGAAATAGAAAAACAGCAGAAAACAGGAACTGGCACTGTGGTGCACTGAGTTAATAGGTTAGTCCAAATATGATCAAAAGTGTATGGAAGTGCATAAATATCATAGCAATATCACACAAAAGAAGCATGGAGCAAGCAGAAATTATAGATACGTTTGTGACGTATCAGGCCCTTAGAGAAGTTACCATACGAGAGGACCGACGAGGAGAACGCGGAGATTTGTAAAGCCGAAGTGAAGGACTTTTTTGCAAAGAAACCTCTACCTCCAAAGCAAAAGATAGATCCAGCGAGAGCGAAGCGCACTATTGATGCCCTGAAGAAACCACCACCGTCTCCGCCGAAAAACAACTATGAGCGCATTATTCAAAAGTCATATGTCGAAGCATCGCGGTCGGGAAGTACTTGTAGTGATCACAGGCTAGCACAGAAAAAATGTGGGAAACAAATTCTCCAGCTCGGCGAACAAGAGAACCAATCGTGCCCCCCGCTCAAGGTGCCTAGTGACATCGTCCCTCATCATCCGGGGATGGCGCCCGGTACCAATCTTGGAGATTACCTGACCGATGATGTAGTTCTTGATGTGTGAGAGGTGGATGATCACAAATACCGGTACGGGAAGCCTCTTGCCAAAGATGCCAGAACTCTAACCACGATGATGCGAAGATTGCATGACTGGTACAAGGAAACCTGCAGAGACTCTGGTGGCCAGGATACTCTGATGCTGAAAGTTAAAGCGGAGCGCGACCTCATTGGAATTGATATGTTGTCTATTACATTTGAGGAGTTCTTCAACTTTTTCAATCAGAAGGCCCTCGATAAACCAACGATCACTTGCTACTATCTGTAAGTACTAGTTCTGTCATTAATTAACTCTCTATATATAGCTCAGCTCTTCATATTGCAAGTATACTTCATTGCAAGTATATATAATTATCGTCACTATCTTATGCAGATTGAAGATCGTCGAATGTAGAAAAGCTGATATCTATGATATTGGCTTCATTAACACAAATCTCATAGATGAATATCAGGTTCAATTTCATGCCAAAGAAGCCGAGGCCAACTTGCTACAATCGTTGATAATAAATCAAAACAAAGATAAAATACTCTTTCCTTACAACTTCTAGTGAGTGTTACTGTCTTGTGCATATTCGGTTTCCCTTAATTATATATTACTCGAGGTTATAGTAATTAATGTAATTGATGAGTTGTATGCATGCGTGCGCAGGTTCCACTATATTCTCCTAGAGATTAAGCTTGAGGAGGGACTAGTAACCATCTTAGACTCGAGACGAAAAGATCCCGAGACCTTTGCGAACATGTCTAAAATGCTCAACAAGTAAGTTCAATCGATCATTACCGCACCATATCGGCAACTTTGTTCATTTCCTGATATAAAGTAATTGTTTTCTTTTTCTCGCAGGGTTTGGAAAGAATTCACCAAAAAAGTTCCGGCACTGCCGCGGGAACTGCGATGGATGTACCCGAAATTAAGTACTACTAGCTAGCTAGTTTCGCGCATCTCCCGTTGGCTCTAGCTATACTTTCATCAATGCCATTTATAAAACTTCATTATCAGTTTGACTGACCTCTATTTCTTGTGAAGTGCTTGTGGCAGGAACCCGGGTATAATTATTGTGCATACTACATATGCGAGTTCATCTACAACGCAACGGCCAAGTATAGGCGGTGCTACTCTAAAAGACAATTTGATGTGCGTAAGCAAAAATATTCACAATTTTATTTTATTACCATAATTTATGTTGAGTTTAATTCATATATATATGTATTGCCCCCCTTCTTCAAATTAGATGTGGCAGATGCGGGATGAACTCATACCACAAGATCGCATACGGGCAATTCAAGAGGAATTGGCGGGATTCTTTCTTGATCATGTCATCAATAAAGCCGGAGAATACCATCTGGAAATTGACTCAAGATGTTAGGGAATTGTAGTAAGAGATCTTATATTGTATGTATGTAGCCAGTAGCGTCAGATAGATATACGAGAACTTGTTGTTTGACCAATCTCTCTCGAAGAAGGAGAGAGGTCGATCTTCTGTACTTAATGGTTTCCTTCATTTGCTTACTAGCTAGCGTGTCGAGTCCTCCGATCTATACGTATATATATAGTACGTAGCGTCGACCAAGCACGGAGATAAGAGAGGACACTTCTCTCTATTAGCGGGCTAACACAATATATGAAACCCCTAAATTAACCCTACAAAACCCCCAAACCCCCTCCATCCTTTCAGAAAAAAAACCCGAGCCACTGAACTGCTGACGCGTGGAAGCTTATTTGTCCCGGTTGGTGCTACCAACCGGGACAAAAGGCCCCCCTGCCTGGGCAAGCCGCAGTTGCCACGTGGAACCCCATCTGTCCCGGTTGGTATAAGAACCGGGACTAATAGTCTAGGGCATTTGTATCGACCATTTAGTCCCGGTTCCCCAACCGGGACAAATGGCCCTCACGAACCGGGACAAATGACCCTTTTTCTACTAGTGAATCATGGCACTCGGTCCATAGTGACAAGCATTAAGCATAGAAAAGTCATAGCAACATCAATCTGGGATATATTGGATACTAGGGATCAAACCCTGAAAAAACTAACTCGATTACATGGTAAATCTCATCCAACCCATCACCGTCCAGCAAGCCTACAATGGAATTACTCGCACACTGAAGTGAGCATCATGAAATTGGTAATGGAGGAAGGTTGATGATGACGACGGCGATGATCTCCACTCTCCGAAGCCCCGAACGGCCTCCAGATCTAGTCTCCCGACGAATAACAAGAGGTGACGACGGCTCTGTATCGTAAAACACAATGAATCCTTCTCTTTGATTTTTTTCTCCCCGAACGTGAGTATATGGAGTTGGAGTTGAGGTTGACGGAGCTGCAGGGGACGAAGAAGGCAGGGGGCACGCCCCCACCCTTGTGCACAGCTGGTGGGTCCCCTCCGTAGATTCTTTCACCAATATTTTTTATATTTTCCAAAAATAATCTACGTGGATTTTCAGGCCATTCCGAGAACTTTTATTTCCGCACAAAAATAATCCAAGGCAATTCTGCTGAAAATAGCGTCAGTCCGAGTTAGTTCCATTCAAATCATGCAAATTAGTGTCCAAAACAAGGGCAAAAGAGTTTGGAAAAGTAGATACGATGGAGACGTATTAGTCACTCTCATACTCTCAAGTGAAATGCACTCAATATCGCATATGGTGGAGTCACTCATGTCACTCATGTGGTGGTGGCTCTCCTCACATGTCAATTGGGTGTCGGAGAGATGTAGGTGCAAATGTCTCCAAACTCGACTCCTTTCGTCTCCTCATTCATAACACCTCCAAAGATGAATGCCGTAGGGAGTGGTAAATCATCACTCTCCTTCGAGGCCGAAGAGAAAGTCCCATGTGCGCTCGCGTAGCTTGACTCGCAGTAGTTGTCATAGAGGGGCGCCGTCTTCATGTTGTGGAAGAGGTTCATGCTCGTCGCCTAGGTCTAAGGGGATGGCACATGCTCGACCGTCATGCTTGAGGTGCTTCCGAAGATGGAAGTGTCGTCCTCGCTCATAGGTGGTCACCTTGATGTTGAAGATGTCGATGTAGGCGAACTCACGGGAAGTAGGCGAAGATGTCGTACATTCAAAGGCGAAGATGCCTTGATGACACTTGGCAAAGATGCTGAAGTGGTGGTGGTAGCCGTAGCTCCCTCTTGGTGATGCTTGTCTCACGGTCTTCTCTTGTGCTCATGAAGCTCGGCCGTAGCTTGATGTAGAGCTTGTTGGGACTTGACGGTGTGCGCATCTTGAGCGTATTCATGTTGATGGTGACGTTGGCGCGCTTGACGGCTTGAGTGTTGCCTCCATGAAGAAGATGAAGGGGAAGAAGACTTGTAGTCGGCCAACGCTTGTCGGAACTCCTCCTTGCGTGTGACCATCATGGCGCCGATGGATTGCATGCATTCATCCAACATTTTGTCTATGTAGCCTCTTCTCCTTGCTTCCGAGTGTTGTATGTCGATGGCGAGTGGCTCAATGCCTTGTATTGCTCATTGTAGTCCAAAGAGTGGAGTTTTGATGACGTAGTCATTCGTGTCGTTGTTGTCGTCGAAGACTGGAGATGAAATGCTTTGCCTATACATCACAATACTCGAGCAAATGTGAGTGGAAGAAAGGAAAGAACTAGACCAATGTACCTTATCCAATGTGGAAGATGGATCAATGATCACTCAATAATGTATCATGGAAATAACACAATTGGTACCGGATCTTGTCAATTCTCACATCTACACAAGTAAAGATTTTGGTGGAGCTCGGTGAGGACAGTGGCACAAAAATTTGATGCAAATGTTAGCAAGAGTCAATAATGTTGAAAGAGATTCACAAATTCGCAAGTGCAACAAGTATACCAATAGCAAAGGAAAGCACACGGAAACACACACATAGATAGATGATGGGGTCGTGCAACCAATGAATGAAGACCAAATATGGAATCCACGCAAAACACTCGTGTTGCACAACTCTAGAGAGACGCTTGCACGATTGCTCAATAGGCGGATACGACACTTGTGCACAACCTATAAGATGCAAAATGTATCAATTTCTATCCCAAGTATGCTATATATGTGTAATGTTTCGATGTTTCACACACGATGATCCAAGATGATCAATATGGTAATGTGGTGGTGGTTTCGAAGTTAGCAATGCGGAAGTGGATGGTGTAGTTTGATTAGAAAGTAATCATCCCTCAGTAGCCGAAACACCTTAGGAGACTCAAGTCATCACTCAAACAACCTCTAATGGTCTAGGGATCACAACGGGTTAGGTTGCGAAAAGTGATGGTGGTATGGTGGATGATATGGTGGATGGCCGAAACAAAGATGTCAAAATTGCCAAATGTCTATGGAGTCAAATGATGAGGGAATCTACCTAGATGGACGGGGGATGTCAATAGCTACTCAACGATCTACAGAACGGGAAAATCGGACTCCGGATGTGGAAGATATGACCGAAATAGTGGGTCGGTCGCGGCTGCTGTAGGGGGGTGCGCACGGGGGTGGGAGCCCGAGGGCACGGGGGTCCGTGCGCACGGGACATGGCCATGAGTACGGGGTGTCCAGAGACACGGGGGTCCGTGCGCACGGGGTCTAAAGGGGCCATGGGCACGCTGACGGTGGAAATTTCACGATTTCGGGCAGATTTGACGGGGGGGGTAAAGTTTTGTGGGGTGGGATTCGTGGTGGTGAGGTTGGGGAAGACTAGATCCACATGAAACCAAGGAAATCCATGCGTCAAATCCAACAATACATCATCAAACCAACAAATTATAAAAAAAATTGGGGGTATTTTTGGTGGTGATTTTCAAAATTGGGGAAGAACACAACAAAATTACGCTAGAAAACCAAGAGAAGGGCTCCAATTTCGTGAGAAACCATGGCTCATGATACCAAGATGATGTAGGGTGGAACCCTAGAGGAATATCTTTCACGAATTTGAGGGGAATCCCTCAAGAACAAGATGAATACAAAGGGGGAAACAAGAGAAAACACTCAAATTGACTAGATCCAGTCACACATATGCTATATCCACATACATATAAGGTCACAAAGATCCAAGGACAACAAGAAAATATACATGGTAAGTAGTTCATCCCAATCCTATGAGGAAAGATGTCTTGATGATCCTATGATGGGTATCCTTCCCTAGAAGGGGTCTTGATATCCACAAGGGAATCTTCTCCTATGAGGTCTTGATCTCCATGAGATATCTCTCTCTCTCTCTCTCTCTCTCTCTCTCTCTCTCTCTCTCTCTCTCTCTATCTCTATCTCTCTCTCTCTCTCTAGAGGAGGAGGTACAAGGAGCAAAGCTCATATCATATGCATAGCTGAGCTAACCCTAACAAATGACCTAGGCATGAAATATATAGGTAGGTGGAGAAGGGGGAAAAGTGGAGGGCAAAACATGAAGCTTCAGCCGAAATCCTGGAGGGCCTGTATGCACGGGGGTCCCGTGGGCACGATTCCAGCCCGTGCGCACGGGGTGCTCTAGAGGCGAGGGCCCGTGTGCACGGGGTCTTTTGAGGCCGTGCGCATAGGGGTGTGTGTCTTCACTTCCAGTAGATTTTTGGGAGGCCCGTGGGCATAGGGTCGGGGCAGGCCGTGTGCACGGGGTTGCCTGGGACTTGCTGACTTGTCTTGGTGAGCTCCTCCTTCTTCATTGTGGCCTTGGGGTCCTTCTCCTTGAATTGGTGATGCCCCCTAGCTTCATGGTGGTGGTCGTCCACATACCTAATGATGCACAAAGTTCCATGGTGAGGTAGCAACCAAGTCCAATGGATATACATGTCAAACTCGAAGAGGAGTGGGTTCACCTTAAGTTCGATGGGTTCACTTGGGGCTTGAGATGCTATGAAGGTGTACAGGGAGATAGCCGTAGGATGCTCCGCGTCGTTCTGCCTCTACAAATTCTACAAAATCGGGAAACCAACAGAGAGCCAGACAAAATACTTTTTCTGCCGCTGCAAGTTCCTATTCTCGCGATATCCCATCCGGAGGCCTTTTCTGGCACTCTGCCGTAGGGGGAAATCAATAACGGAGAGATTGTACATCAACTTAGCTGCCCTTTCGATGATGTGTGAGTATTTTATGACAGACCTCCGGGTCCATAGTTAGTAGCTAGATGAATTTATCTCTCTCTCTCTCTTCGATCTTCAATACAATGTTATCCTTGATGTTCTTGGATTTCTATTTGATGTAATCACTTTTTGCGATGTGTTTTTCAGGATCCGATGAATTGTGAGTTTATGACCAGATTATCCATGAATGTTGTTTGAGTCTTTTCTGATAACTTTTATGCATGATTATTATAGCTTTGTATTTCTCTCCGATCTACTGATTTGATTTGGCCAACTAGATTGATTTTTCTTGCAAAGGGAGATGTGCTTTGTGATGGATTCTATCTTGTGGTGCTCAATCCTAGTGAGAGCAAGGGACATGGCACGTATTTGTATCATTGCCATTAAGGATAAAAATATGAGGTTTATTCATGCGTGAGTTTACTTTGTCTATATCATGTCATCTTGCTTAAGACGTTACTCTGTTCTTTATGAACTTAATACTCTAGATGCATACTAGATAGCGGTTGATGTGTGGAGTAATATTAGTAGATGCAAGTTTCCGTCTACTTGTCTCGAACGTGATGCCTATATACAGGATCATTGCCTTGGATATCGTAATAATTATTTGCTTTTCTATTAATTGCTCAATAGTAATTGTTTACCCATAGTATGTTATTTCAAAGAGAGAAGCCTCTAGTGAAAACTATGGCCCCAGGAATACCTTGCTACAATTTTTCTTTACCTATTTTATTTTGTGTTTTATCAATCCATCTATCACTATAAAATTTATTATTGCAAGTAATCATCAAGGGATTGCCAACCCCTTGTTCGCATTAGGTGCAAGTATTATTTATTTTGTGCGCACGTACTGCTAATGAGGTGTTGCGTGATTCTCCTACTGGATTGATAACCTTTGTTCTTAACTGAGGAAAATACTTATCTCTATTGTACAGCATCATCCCCTCCTCTTTGGTGGGAAATCCGAATGGGGTTCTCCTTCGCTTCGACGGGGTGAAAATAGCATATATGCGAGAGGCGGCGGTGCGCCTAACGACCGCTCATGCGAGGGCGCACGGTCGCATGGAACGCCGTTGTTCGTTCTGGAAGCGTGACGACGGCGGTTTCTTTAGACTTCTTGCTTGATTCTTTTATGGAAAGTGTTTATCACCTTTGATACGTGATTCCATTGCCATTTTTAGGGATTTTCTCCAATAAGTTATTATTGCTCCAAAACCTTAACCTGAAGGATTATCAACAAAAGTAGTGCACGAACGCGGTAAAATTCCATAAAGCCTACCTAGTTGGCACAAAAATAATGGTAAAAGGTCTCGTAATTTGGACACATCACCCACCGTATGCTACGTGTTCGAGAGAGAGGCTTCTAGTGAAAACTGAAAACTAGGGCCCCCAGGTCTACCTTTATCATACATTTAAAACCAAAAACACCTTGCTACAATTTATTTACATTTATTTCGTTTTGCAATTTACCTATTTATCTATCACTATCAGAATTAATCCTTGCAAGTAACGAGTTCAAGGGGATTGACAATCCTCTTGCCCGCATTAGGTGCAAGTATTTGCTTTTGTATGTGTAGGTGCTTCTTAGGGAATTTTCTTGGTTCTCTTATTGGTTCGATAACCTTGGTTTTTACTGAGGGAAATAGTCATCTCTACTGTGCTGCATCTCCACTCCTCTTCGAGGAAAATCCCGACGCAGATTACAAGCAGCGGGAAGAATTTCCGGCGTAGTTTTCGGGGAGACATCATCAAATATTGCGAGGTTACTACATACAAACTATCATCTACTTGCTCTACTTTTTATTTGCATCTATTTTTCATCTCCCTCTGAGTAAAAACAAAAGCACAAAAATATTTTACTTTGCTAATTTGCTTGCTGTCTTGCTTTGTCACCATGTCTCAAGAAAAATACCAAATTGTGTGACTTTTCAAATACTATTAATAGTGATTTTATTAGTACTATATTGCGTCACCCTTCCTCTTTGAGGAAAAATCCCAACGCAGCTCACAAGTAGCATAAAACTACCACTTTCATGATGTATCTATCTTTTATAAGAACAATTCGAGTATTAGGAATCAGTTCTTCAATGAACAAGCCCGACCTTACTCCTACTTTTATGTCAGTATCTTATAACCTTTATTCAACACACATATAGGCCTAAATTGTTGAATCAATTCAACATTTTGAACTTTAGGAATCAAAGCATCACAACAAGATTTAATCTCCTCACATCCAATACACCATTATGGAAAGCATGAAATAGCCATTTCAAGTCATAGTTTATCTCATACAAGAATTTCTGGTGAAATTCAATGGGAAATCCATCTGGGTCACTTGCCTTATTCTGTTTCATACCCAAAATCACCTCCTTGATCTCTTCGAAACTAAAATCTATGGTAATAAACACATATCCTCTTCAGACAATTGATTGCACTCCAATCCCTCTAATTTAGTAGAGGTAACATCAAGAGGTTCAAATAGTTCTTTATAGAAATTGGTAATATTTTTCACATGGCCATCATGACCCTTAATTTCAACTCTATCTTAGAGCGGACCAACAATGTGATTCTTCTTTCTCCTGTCACTAGCCTTGATTTGAAATACATAGTATTTCCATATCCTTCATGTAGCTCTATTTCACTAACCCATTGTCTCCACTTCATCTCTTCAGCTCTGGAAAATTTCTTTAAATTGGTATGAACTAACTTATGCTCTTTTTCACCATGAGACAAAGGTTGAATCTCACTTTTTTTTAGAGTTCATCCAACTTAGACATAATTTATCAATCCAATTGTAAGTTACATTATGAGTAACTATTGCCTTCTAGCCAGCCCTCGCTTGAGATTTTTGTGTTTATCAACATATGATAGGTGGAACGGACTGAAAAACATCCATTACTCTCAAAAGCCCAAGACCCAAGATCTAATAGTATGTTCCTTGTGCAAATAAAACTCACAAAATTGAGGTGGCATACATGGGTAAAAAACTATTTCTCACCGGTTCTTCCCTCAATTTGGCATTAGTCCCATCAATAAGGTCTAAGACCAAAAAAACAGTATTATTAGGGAGGGGAACTTTTGGTCCATGGGTGTACATACACCCTATGTGGAAAAAGAAATTAGTAATAAATACAAAGTCAAAAAAATTGAAAATATTTTTGAAATAAACTTCACCTTCCATTGTAGTTGTTCAAAAATCTACAAAAAGAAAAAATATGTTGACTTCTTAAAAAACAAAAAGAATTGGTCAAAATAGTGTGAATAGTGACCTATAATTGAAATACTATTTTTTGTCCTGAAGTCAATTCCAAAGAACTAAAGGGTATTTCCCATGTTATTATTAGCAGCTATTATAGGTCTCGTAGAATTTTCCCTAGGTAACCGGTCATGATCCGGACCAAACAGCACCTACGCAGCCAAAGACGAGTAGCAGGATTTTTTTATAAATTTTTTTTTGAGACAATCTCGCGAAGCTTTTATTAAGTCGTCACAATGTTTACAGGGACGAAAGAAAGATTTCCCGGATGGCCTAACCAAACATGGCGACCAACCGAGAGAGAAAGAGCATGCTTCGCTAAATTGTGAGCCTCAAAATTTGAGCTCCTAAATTCATGACTAAACTTACAAAAATCAAAAGACGACGAATGATCTAATATTTCTTCTTGAATCGCCTTCCTGCGCGCTCCCTAGATCGCCCATATAGTGACAACCAACCGCACAAAATCATCCCTGCTCAATATTTCATGTAGTGCAAAAAGCCAATCTTTCGGGCTCTCCTCTTGCCGATCAGCTAACTGTTCCACCAGTTGTTCAGGTGCTAACGCCCACACACTACTGGCCATAGGACAGGTAAGTAGCGCATGTCTCCACGTGTCCCTCGCCCCACAGAGATTACAAGTGTCCTCTGTCGACATATGTCGATGCATAAGCAGCTCGCCAGTAGGCATGGACTGCCTTGCAAGCCTCCATACAAACATTCTGAGCTTTGATGGTACTTGGATGTGCCAGATGCTAGTCCACTGTTTGCTTTCATGTTGTACTCCAGATGATCCCTCAGCCTCATGCAGCCATGCTTCTCTATTTATCTTTGTCCGCATGATCATGCGGTATGCTGACCTCACACTAAAAACCCCGTGCGGTTCCTCGTGCCATGCCCAAAAATCTGAAACTGTGCGCGTGCAAAGAGGGATCTTAAGAATTTCCTCTGAGTCGAAAGGAGTAAATATAGACCAAACCAATCCTTCATCCCACGAAGCAGTGACGGAATTGATGAGCTCGGCAACTCTAGTCGGCGGGTGGTGAATCAAAGCTGATATGGGCCGCTTAAAGCTTTCCCTGGGGATCCAATTGTGTTCCCATATGTGTGTGGTTTCTCCATCTCCAATCCTCCTAATTAGACCTTGCGCCAGAATGTCCCGGCCATCCAAGATAGCCCTCCATATCTGAGATGGATGGGATCCCAGCTCGGCATCCAGCAAAGAGCAGTTGGGGAAATAAACTGATTTGAGGATCCATGAGCTCAATGAAGTTTCTGAGGTCATTGTGCGCCATGCCTGACGTGCCAAGAGTGCCAAGTTGAAGATCTCCATGTCGCGGAAGCCGAGGCCACCCATATGTTTCGGCCTAGTCATAACGTCACATGCTACCCAGCTGGGTTTCCTTCTACCTTGCTTACTCCCCCACCAGAACTGTCTTATGATTGATGTGATGTTCTCGCAAAGCCCTCGCGGCAACCGGAAGCACGCCATGGAAAACACTGGTATAGCTTGAGCCACAGACTTAATCAGTACCTCCTTACCTGCTGAAGATAGAAGTTTCTCCATCCACCCTTTAATCTTTTCCCAAACCCTATCTCTCAGGTATTTAAAAGTTCCATTCTTCGAGTGCCCTACATCAATAGGCATTCCCAAGTATCGATCAGACAGTGACTCATTTTGCACCTGAAGGGAGTCCTTCACTGCTGTTCTGGTGGGACCTGGACACCCTTTGCTAAAGAATATAGATGATTTCTCGTGGTTTATCCTTTGCCCTGAAGCGTCACAATATGCCTCTAGCAGGTTTGACACTGCAACTGCTCCCCTACACTCGCCTTGAAAAGCAACAGGCTGTCATCTGCAAATAGAAGGTGGTTAATAGTTGGAGCCGTGGGGGCCACCTTGATACCTGCTAATGATGACTGAGAACTAGATTTCAGGAGGCACGAAAGGCCCTCTGCTGCAATCAAGAATAGGTAGGGGGAGATTGGGTCTCCCTGCCGGATACCTCTAGTGGGTTTGAAAGGGTCGAGCTTCTCACCATTGAATAGAACTGAAAAGGAGACAGAAGATACCATGTCCATAACTGTATTAATCCACTGTTCTGCAAACCCAAGTTTTGTCATGATAGCTCTCAGGTATGTCCACTCAAGCCTATCATAGGCTTTCATCATATCCAACTTCAGTGCACAAAAACTGTTCGACTTAGCTCTGGATCGCTTCATGAAATGTAAACATTCATATGCACAAATGATGTTATCGGTGATCTGCCTCCCTGGCACAAAAGCGGACTGCTCCTCCGAAATAATATCGGGTAATATGATCTTCAACCTATTAGCAACCACCTTGGAAGCAATCTTGTATAAAACATTGCAAAGACTAATAGGTCGGAACTGGGATAAAACGGTTGGATTTGTTACCTTTGGTATAAGAACCAGAACTGTATCATTGATGCATTCAGGACTTTCCTCCCCACGGACTATGCGTAGGACAACATTAGTAACCTCATCCCCACATAAATCCCAATGACGTTGGTAAAAGTGCGCAGGAAAGCCATCCGGGCCAGGTGCCTTGGTAGGAAACATTTGAAACAATGCCGTTTTTACCTCTTCTTTTGTGTATGGTGCACAGAGGGATGCATTCATCTCCTCGGTCACCTTATGAGGCACATGCACAAGCACCTCGTCCATGTTGTTAACCCCCTCCGTGGTATATAAGTTTTGATAGAACATATTGGCCATATTCCGGAGTTCAGCAGGGTCGGTTACAACAGCACCCAAAGAGTTTTGTAGTGCCTTCACCATGTTTTTCTTCCGGCGGAGACTAGCACGGAGATGAAAAAATTTGGTATTTCTATCCCCCGCCGATAACCATTCAATTATTGCCCGCTGTCGCCACATGACCTCTTCTCTGTGATACATCTCAATAAGCTTCTCGTTGATCTTTAATTCCACATGAGAAGGCCCCGTTCTCAGTGGGTCGCCCCTGAGGTCCTCCAAAATTTGTTTTAGCTTCTTGATCTCTTTCCTGACACTACTGAAGGTGTCTTTACTCCATTTAGTCAACCCGCATGCAAGGCTCTGAAGCTTCTCCCGCATCTGCTCAACACTAGTGCATGGTAGATCCGAGGCCCATCCATCTGTCAAGTATGTTTTGAGTCCCTCGTGTGTCTCCCACATTAACTCATACTTAAAGGATCTCTGTCTAATTTCCATTGGGTTAGAGCCATAATCCAGCAAAATTGGAGAGTGGTCCGAAGTAGCACATGTGATATGGGATACTGAGGTAAGTGGGAATCTCGCCATCCAGTCAGTGTTCGCCATAGCTCGATCTAGGCGACAGCGTGTGAAAGTACCACCCACCACTCTCTTTTCAAACGTCCAGAAATTACCCTTATAGCCTAAGTCCATCAGCATGCATATGTCTGTAGCATCCCGGAAGGCCTGGATTTGAGCGGTGCTTCTCTGCCCGACCCCTTCATGTTCGTTTGGACGTAAGACTTCGTTAAAATCACCTATGTAGAGCCAAGGAAGAGCACTCAAAGTGCTTATGTTTTTCAGCACCTGCCAGGTTTGATGTCGCAAGTGGGTCTGTGCCTCACCGTAAATGCATGTCATCCGCCATAAACCATGTTCATTATCATCGACCGATACATCCAAGTGATAATCAGAGTACCCTAGAATATCCACTTTTATTGAGTCATTCCAAAACAGCCCTATTCCACCACTTCTTCCCCGGCTGTCCACAACATAAGCTTTATCGAAACCAATAGTACTAGCTAATGCTTCTACCCTAGTTCCTTCAATTTGTGTCTCGACTATACACAGTAGGGTAGGGGCAAATTGCCTCGCGAAATCACGAAGCTCGCGAACTGTCGCGGCTTTGCCCGCGCCGCGGCAGTTCCAACAAAAGGCACTCATTGACCCCGGCGTCGCCCCTCGAGGCCCGCCACTGTTTGTTCAACCTTTCCCTGTCCTCCAGTAGTGTCCATGGTGTTCTTCCCCCCATCTGATTGTAGCTTTGTCCTCTTGGGCTCCTGTTTACTATTAGGGCTGGGAGGGACAGCAGGTGCTGGGAGTGCTAACGCAGCATGTTGTCTTGCTGAAGGAATGCCGCTCCGTCCCACAGATATATCTGATCCCCTCTTCTTGTTGTTCCCTGCATCTTCCATCTCAGCATCCCTATCATCCTCATAGACCTCGTCATATCCGCTGTCGCCATGTTGGTGTTGGTCCTGGATATCCTTTCCTCTTCCTCCTGAGCGTCCACCCCTGCGGCCTCCTCTTCGGCCTCGACCTTCACCAGGTCCCCGGCCAGTGCGCATAGACCAACCTGCCCGAAGGTCCTTGAAGACCAAAGCTGAAGGAGGATGTATCCCATTGCCATGCTCCTTGAATTGATGGCCCAGCTTCCCACAAACCGCACACCAATCCGGCAGCTTTTCATATCTAACTCTGTAGATCTGCCTTTTGCCATCACGAATCATGGATACAGCATTCTTGAGAGGTTTAGTGACATTAATCCTCAGCCAAACCCGATAGAAGTTACCTTTAAAGTCCTGGGACTGCGGTTCTGTGAACAACACCTCTCCAATCTTAGCTCCAAGGGACGGAACCAAGTATGCGTAAAGCTGAGGTACATCGTGGATTTGAGCCCAGATCTCAATGGTGTCTAGTCGAACTGTGGACGGCTTCATGATCCCATCGTAAGGTTTGATGATCACAGCATCTCCCCTAAAGTGCCAAGGTCCATCCTGCATGACTCTTTCCCAGTCCCCCAAGCATGAGAATTGGATGGTATAGAGATTATCCTCCAGAGGTTTAAACGTCGCCTCCTACGCCAGATCCCAAGCTGCTCTCATGTTCTGAAAGAACCAGTATTGGCTATATGTTTTCTCAGAGTGCACCCTCGCTATGGCGATCCATCTGGCTGCTTCTGGCGGTGCCTCTTCTTCATCAAAGATCACATCATCAAGGTCTTCTTCTCAAAGCCCCAATTCCTTCATCATCTTTTCCACGTCATCTGCCTCCGATGAGCCCGCGGCCGCCTCGTCCTGAGCCGCGCTCGAAGACATCTTCTTTGAAACCCTAACCCGATCAGTGACAAATCGGGCCTCGAAGAGACAAAACCCTAAACCCCGATATCACCCCGCTCCGCCAGATCCCAGGAGGAGACCCCCTGAGACGTTCGAGGGGGAGGGGATCGGTGATCGGAGGAGGGGAGAACACTTTCTCGACGGCGGCGAAAAATCGCCCCGGGAGGAGTAAAACCCTAACTAGAGGGAAAAAGTCTCTTAACATAAATAGTACGAGTGTAGACAACTACAAACAAATTACATAAGCCAAAGCCCAATAGAAGCCCGCTAATCTTAACTCGTAAGCCATCGTGGCTTGCAAACTGCCCATTCTTTTCCAGAAAGCAATCTGGCGTCGCCACTAGGACTATCAGTTGATCGTATCTGTGTCTCGCTGCTAGAGCTTAGGGCAAGTACTCCCTCAATTTTTATTTACTCTGCATATTAGAGTTGACTGAAATTAAACTTCATAAAATTTGACCATAATAATATTGACTTGTTATTGTATATGTTCATAATTTTATTTATTAACTTTGTCAAAGTTTACAAAGTTTTGACTTTGATCAAAGTTAATACACAAACCAAATAAAAACGAAGGGAGTACTATTACGTAGTTCCGGCAAAAATAAAATAAAAAATAAAAAATCTACACTAGTAGTGCCAGAACTATTTACTCCATCTGTTCCTAAATATACGTCTCTTTAAATATTCCATTATAGTGAGTACATATATATGCAAACGTCTTTTAAGGTATAATTCCCTTATTTTGATTCGTATGTAGTCTATAGTGGAATCTATTAAAAGACTAATATTTATGAAGGACTGAGTAGTTAATTCTTAGAATTATAATATATTCCTTCCCTTTCTAAATATAAGTTTTTGGCAAGGTTGTACTATGGACCACATATGAAGCAAAATGAGTGAATTAATCTACACTCTAAAATGCAATCTATATACTTCCTTGTGTGGTTTATAATGAAATCTGTAGAAGACTTATATTTAGCAACGAAGGGAATACTAGTCTAGTTAATTTGTACCCTTGTGTTTTTTTCTAAAGTATATTAAGACCTACTCCCCCACTATATCACGTTTTCATATTGAGCTTGCAAAAACAGTTTATATTGTGAATCAACATGTGGTTGGATGTTTAGAGGGATGATTGTATCCCTGGCCTGTCAGGGTTCACGTCCTAGTGCTCGCATTATTCCTGCATTTATTTCAGGGTTTTCATCGATGATGAGGCATCTACAGTAACATCGTAAATCTCAAGATGATATGCTGGCTAAGTCTCTCGAAGGTGCTTGTAGAGGTAGGGTGTGTGTGCGTTCATAGGGGTGAATGTATACGTGTATGTATGAGCGCTTGCATCTGTATTGTGTCATAAACACATCTTGTATTGTGGGCAAAAACGTTTTATATTGTGTGACAGAGGGAGTAATATATTGTAACGTGTGATGTCTTAGAGCAACTCCAACGCGCCGACTCAAACAGACGGCGCTTTTGTCCGATTATTGTCCGTTTGGGTCGGCCGCCCGCTTGGCGTCCGCCCAGTTTGAGATTTGGGTCGGCAATGTTCTCAACGCGCCGGTTCATATATGCCGGCGTGCCCGGCTGGCCATCCTTTTCAACAAAATTTGCATTATTTCACAAACAAACATACAATAAATAGCTTAATTTCAACCAAATAAATAGTTTAGTTTTACCAGATGAATAAAAGTCAAATAGTTTTACATAGTTTTGCAACCCGAATAAAAAAGATGCATCTATTGGTTGCCAACATGAGCCCACATATGCTCAACCAAATCACTTTGCAGTTGCATGTGAGTTGCCCAATCACGCATGTTATGATGAAATTGAGTCAACTGTTCAAACGTTGCCGCTCCTCCATGTTCAGGCACAACATTCTCACACTGAAACTGAAACCCTCGATCGTAGAGACGTTCAGGACGCTCATCTTCTACGATAATATTGTGCATGATCACACAACAGTCACCACCTCCCACAATTTCTTTGTGCTCTAGGTCTTAGCAGGATACCGAACGATACCCTATCTAGATTGCAAAACAACAAAGGCACGCTCGACGTCATTCCTAGCACTCTCTTGCTCTTGGACAAATCTTTTCCTCTTCTTTCCAACAGGGTTGGGGATTGTCTTCACATTACTGGTCCATTGAGGATATATTCCGTCACCCAGGTAGTATCCTTTTTCATAGTTGTGGCCGTTGATGGTAAAATTAACAGGTGGGTTGTTGCCTTCGGCCAGCCTAGCAAACACCGGCGAGCGCTGAAGCACATTGATATCATTGTGTGATTCGGCCATGCCAAAGAAAGAGTGCCAGATCCAAAGATCTTGAGATGCCACGGACTCAAGTATGACAGTGCAGGCCCTGACATGGCCCTTATACTGCCCTTGCCAAGTAGAAGGGCAGTTCTTCCACTCGTAGTGCATGCAGTCTATGCTGCCAAGCATCACTAGGAAGTCCCTGCTGGCATTCATCGCCAACAAGCGGGCGGTATCTTCAGGAGTCGGCTCTCTCAAGTACTCAGGGCCAAAAACAACAATAACAGCTCTGCGAAACTTGTACAATGAGTCTAGGCATATAGACTCGCTCATACGGACGTATTCATCAATGAGATCACCGGGCACTCCGTATGCAAGCATTCGAATGGCTGCAGTGTATTTTTGGTAAGAGGAGAAGCCAATCTTTCCAACGGCATCCTATTTGCACTAGAAATAGTTATCGTAGCCGACCACCCCCTCTCTAATATGGTTGAAAAGATGCCTACTCATACGGAAATGATGGCGGAATTTCTGATGTTTGAGCAACGGGTTTGTTGTGTCAAAGTAATCCTTCCAAAGAAGGAAATGCCCGCTCTCTCAGTTGCGATTCAACGCCGGAAGGTTCCCGGAATGGAGCCACGGAACAATGGACAGTGGCGGAGACATGGGGGACCAGCAGGGGCCTGGCCCCCTCTAAGATCATTGTTTTGCTGGAAATTAGTAGATGAACAGTGTGTAATTTATACAAAAATACATGTAATAGTTTTGTTTGGCCCATGTTATGAAGAGTTTTAGTCATTTGGCCCCCCTGATCCTTAATTCCTGGCTCCGCCACTGACAATGGCCGTTGGCTATTGAGGTGGTGATGCACCAACACGGCAGCCAAGATCTCCACCTCACCATCGGACAGGGAATCGTCGGAGTCGGAAAGAAAATTGTGGAAAAAGAATTGGTTGGCGGAGTCCATTTCGTACCTTGGCAAACATTCAAACAGTTTGCGGGCATCAATGAAGGAGCCGGTCGGTGAAGGGGGTCGCGCCGCCCTCGGACCAGCAAGCTGCCCTAGCGGCATCCGACGAATGTGCCGGTGTGAGGACGAAGGAGCTGGCCGAGGCGGCTTCTTGGTCACGGCTATGTCTGGGGAGTGGGGGTGGGAAGCTTTCGGATCCTCGGCGGTAAGACGGCGGTGGCGGCGACATGGGAGGTGACGGCGTCGCACGGGGAGGATGTTGCGGCACCGGCAGCTGGCAGAGGCACCCGAAAAATAGGCGGCCGCGAGGGTTTGCTGTGGGAGAGGATGGGCAATGTGCCACCGACTGGCGGTCGAGTGGAAGGAGTACGCGTGCGAAGCGCGCGTCAGCCTCGTGTCCGCGCCGATGCAAATAAGGCGCATAAATGGGCTGGGAATGAATCGGCAGGCGGACAAAAAGCGAACGCGGGTCCATTTAGGTCGACGCGTCGGGTCAATTTTTTTTGACATCCGTTTGGGTCGGCACGTTGGAGTTGCTCTTAGCCTCTCTCGACCAAATCGTACTGCACCTCAATTTAAATCCTGCCTTTTTTCACTCTCGTGGATTCAACCTAATACTTACACAACTGACTCGTGTGAAATCCTTGCGTCATTGATTGAGTGAAACCGCAACGAAGAAACTAGTCCAAAAGACCAAAAGATTGACCTCGTCGGCGCGAGAGAGGGCATGATCGATGCCGCTTGCAGCCAAGGCAGGGCGGACAAGCAGAGCAGTAGCCCGGGAGACCGACGGGAGAAAGGGCCGGACGTACGCATGGGCCCTGAACGTAGACATCCACCTCGTGGGCGTGATGGCAGACAGGCAGCGTGAGTGAGAGAGTGAGTGAGAGGGGGCGGTGATTCTTTCCACGGCGGGGAAAAGGTCGTCACCTCACCCGTCCTTTCACCGGCTAGCTAGCTGCCCTCCTTCACTCGCGCACCACCACCTCCCATGCGGGGCGGGGGCATTGATGCGTGGGGGCATGGAGACGTCCCGTCACCGGCGCAAGCCAACAAACCGCCGCTGCGCCACACTGTCGCCGATGCTGCTCCGTGTGGATATGGTACGCATGGGCTTCCACCGCCCGGTCGGCGTCGCCTCCGTCCACCAGTTAAAAACCACCACACCACCGCACAGACGGATCAACAGTTTTCGAGCGTACGGGCAAAATGTATCGCGTACTCCCGTCCGTCCCGTCGTGTACTTTAATTGCATCCTCTTCTCTAGGTTAGCAGGTTACGTCCACAGTACTGTGACACGTACGTATACAGTGTTTAGTTAACCCGGCATGTCATGGTCTGATGGTCACCATGAGAAAGTGCGCTAGAGAGTGAGAGAGCAACTGTAGCTATGTCGTGCATGCTCTCTCTCTTCTATGTTTTTTTAGCTTGCAAGTGGATTCTCTCATTTCTGCTTAGCTTCATCGAAAATGCTCTACAAATGATAGTCCACCGACGAAATCAGGATAATGCCTATCTTGAACAGTGCTGATTTGTGAAATGATGCATGATTTGATCCGACGTTCAAAAATCAGATGAAAAGATACCAGCCATATAGCACTGCTCTGGCTTTACAGATAAAGCCCCAAACGGCTACCGCGAAGAAAGTGTTACCACTTACCACCCCACACACACCAAACATAGAGTTCGAACACCAACTTAGCAACTGGTATCACAAGAACAACCTAAATCTATTTCCTATGAGCAAAGAGTTTATTTTCTTTCATTTGAATCCTACGTCCGGTCAAGATCAACTGTGATTGAAGAAAAGGAAAAAGTCATAGCAAACTCCTTTTCTCTTTGGCGGCTCACATCTTTCACGTACGTACAGTTGCACGTAAAAAGTTGTACTGTTCCAAATGGCCCCGAGGAATGGTGTGCCTGACGAGAGCGCCGCAGGGCTGCATTAACGTCATTGCTGGTAGTGCACGAGCCGCATGCTCGATACATCCCAATCCCATGCATGCATCTAATCGGCATGTTGGTTTTCATTCGTAGTACGTGTGCTGGTCCAAAAGTTTTTCTTAGATCTTCAGCGCTGGTCCATGTTACACAGTGCTCCACCGTAGAAAGTGTATCGGCTGCTCTGGCGCGCTAATCATTCATGCTGGTCCACCGTACGTACGTGCACGTTTACTTCGTTCTGTGGTCGGCGTACATGCATAGGTGCAGGGTATCGTTGCCGCACCCACCACATGCAAATGTTGGTCAAGGTATATACGTCCCTGTTCCTGGATCAAGGTATATAGGTCAAAGAATAAGAGGCTCGAGTACGAACGTGGGGTATTTGAGAAGATATTTGAAATCTCGCTGAGGAAGACAACGCATGCCGACTAGCTTATAAGTGTTACTGGTCCGTACACGGTAAAGGTCCATCACGCCGGCCGTGGCGCAGCGCATGCATGCACGCACGAACGCACGACGCCACTGGTAGTCGGCCTGCACCTCGATCGATGGCGCAGGGGCAGCACTTTCTCCGGTCCCGTCGTGTCTCCCTCTCTCTCTGCAACGCATGCATCCATCACTTTTTCTGGCCTGCGAACCACACGTGTGGGTGGACGCGAGTGTGCCTGCCTGCCTGCCTGATCCATCGATCGATCAGATCATATCAGAGCAGATCAAAGCCTGCGTCTCCTCTCCTCTCCTCTGCGTGGACCAGCTGCCGGGGAACGCGACGTTTCGCCGCACGTGAGCTGGAGCGCCTGTGCCGCTGCCTGCATGCATGATGTATGTGAGCCACCAAAGTCCATGGCGGAAAGCTATGGCCACACCACTACTACCACAATTGACCGTCTTCTGCTCGTCCGCGCCATGCATGATCCAGCGGATCAGCACGACGGTTTCTTCAATGAGACCGGGCTGTGTGTAATTGAGGAAGGGGCCTACGCGTGTCAGCCTTTCTCCACTCGAGCACGAGCGAGTGAGAGAGGGCATGTGCCTGACCGATATTTTGTCGGAGTACTCCTTGGTCCTAAAGTCTCTGCAGCCGGCTGGCCTACGCATGTCCTCTCTCCCAATGGCCCTCGTCGTCGTCCAAGCTCGTGGTGTGTTCTGCGACGTTTCAGACGAACTAGGAGTCACATTATTTTTGTGTTACTATGACTTTTTTTATCAAAACATTTTGGTTATTTAGATAAGGCAAATGAACACAAAGGGTATAAGAGCGTCTACCCTTCAAACGCCCGCGGTCACTAACCGGTTATTCCTCAAATATTTGATTCTACAACTGGACATCTTAAATTAGAAACTTCAAATCCATATTATTATATGCAACGTGAAACCCTAATTTAACCGGAGCTTGCCTGGTCTGCCGTGGCCATGTCCGGCGGCCGGTTGCTCTCCCCATAGTGTTGGTTCGGTCGCCGTCAAGGTAGAGTAGGGCATAGGACACGAGCCGGCTCACGAGACACAAGGCGTTGCCGTCTCCCATGCCCTACTCTCCCTCGTCGGAGCCCGTAACCCAAACGGTGACGGTGGACAAAAGATCGATGACAAATCCGTCCTGGAATGAGCCGGCAACGTTCACCACGATGCGGGTGCGGGCCCAATCTGATACGCCATACGGGGCGCCGGAGAATGCGACTCCGTCTCAGCATCGTCCACCACCATGAGGGCTGCTGCCGCCTCCCGCGCCTGATGCCTGCCGTGCAATGTTCTCGTTAGAGGAGACCCATGGTGCGTCCCGATGCTCGTGGCTTCAATGCAGGGGTTGCGTGTCGGCCACTGCGTTCGGACACCAAACGGACCTCACCACCTCCAGCGAGCCAGCTACGGCTACCCTAGCGCCGGATCCATGCGCATTTGGGCGGACGCAATGTATTCCCGATGGAAGGACTCCCAGCGCTGCCGTGCGCGGGTCTCCCCCCGAGAGCGGCGTAGCGCAAGACGGGCGGCTATCTCTTCCTCGGGGTCGTGTGGGATGAGCTTGGGGTCCACAGATCTGGAGGTGAAGGACAAGGATCCGCTGCCTACCATGCCGGAGACGGCCAGAAACTGCCGGAGGAGATCTCGGGTGACGGAGGGGAGTGAAGATACTAGTGCAAAAAGCGTCATTTGTCCCGGTTCATAAGGGCCATTTGTCCCGGTTGGGGAACCGGGACTAAATGGTCGATACAAATGCCCTAAACCATTAGTCCCGGTTCTTATACCAACCGGGACTGATGGTGTTCCACGTGGCCACTGCGGCTTGCCCAGGCAGGGGGGCCTTTTGTCCCGGTTGGTAGCACCAACCGGGACAAATAAGCTTCCACGCGTCAGCAGTTCAGTGGCTAGGGTTTTTGTTTTTTTTTCTGAAAGGGGAGGGGGTTTGGGGGGTTTTGTAGGGTTAATTTAGGGGTTTCATATATTCTGTTAGCCCGCTAATAGAGATAAGCGTCCTCTCTTATCTCCATGCTTGGTCGACGCTACGTACTATACGTATAGATCGGAGGACTTGACACGCTAGCTAGTAAGCAAATGAAGGAAACCATTAAGTACAGAAGATCGACCTCTCTCCTTCTCCGAGAGATTGGTCGAACAACAAGTTTTCGTATATCTATCTGACGCTACTGGCTACATACATACAATATAAGATCTCTTACAATTCCCTAACATCTAATGTCAAATTCCACATGGTATTCTCCAGCTTTATTTATGACATGCTCAAGAAAGAATCCCGCCAATTCCTCTTGAATTTCCCATATGCGATCTTGTGGTAGGAGTTCATCCCGCATCTGCCACATCTAATTTGAAGAAGGGGGTCAATACATATATATGAATTAAACTCAACAGAAATGATGGTAATAAAATAAAATTGTGAATATTTTTTCTTACGCACATCAAATTATCTTTCAGAGTAGCTCCGCCTTTTCTTGGTCGTCGCGTTGTAGATGAACTCACAGATGTAGTATCCACAGTAATTGTTCCCGGCTTCCTGCAACAAGCACTTTACGAGAAATAGAGGTCAATCAAACTGATAATAAAGCATTATAAATGGCATTGCTGAAAGTATAGCTAGAGTCAACGGGAGATGCGCGGAACTAGCTAGCTAGTAGTACTTAATTTTGGCTAAATCCATCGTAGTTCCCGCGGCAGTGCCGGAACTTTTTTGGTGAATTCTTTCCAAACCCTGCGAGACAAAGAAAACAATTATTTTATATCAGGAAATGAACAAAGTTGCCGATATGGTGCGGTAATGATCGGTTGAACTTACTTGTTGAGCATTTTAGACATGTCCGCAAAGGTCTCGGGCTCTTTTCGTCTCAAGTCTAAGACGGTTACTAGTCCCTCCTCAAGCTTAATCTCTAGGAGAATATAGTGGAACCTGCGCACGCATGCATATAACTCATCAATTACATTAATTACTATAACCTCGAGTAATATATAATTAAGGGCAAACGAATATGCACAAGACAGTAACACTCACTGGAAGTTGTAAGGAAAGAGTATTTATCTTTGTTTTGATTTATTATCAACGATTGTAGCAAGTTGGCATTGGCTTCTTTGGCATGAAGTTGAACCTGATATTCATCTATGAGATTTGTGTTAATGAACCCAATATCATAGATATCAGCTTTTCTACATTCGACGATCTTCAATCTGCATAATATAGTGAGGATAATTATATATACTTGCAATGAAGTATACTCGCAATGAAGAGCTGAGCTATATATATAGACTTAATGACAGAACTAGTACTTATAGACAGTAGCAAGTGATCGTTGGTTTATCGAGGGCCTTTTGATTGACAAACTGAAAAAACTCCTCAAATGTAATAGACAACATCTTAATTCCAACGAGGTCGTGGTCCTCTTTAACTTTCAGCATCAAAGTATCCTGGCCACGAGAGTCTCTGCAGGTATCCATGTACCAGTCATGCAATCTTCGCATCATCGTGGTTAGAGTTCTGACATCTTTGACGAGAGGCTTCCCGTACCGGTATTTGTGATCATCGACCTCTAACACATCAAGAACTACATCATCGGTCAGGTAATCTCCAAGATTGCTACCGGGCGCCATCCCCGGATGATTAGGGACGATGTCGCTAGGCACCTTGAGCAGGGGGCACGATTGGTTCTCTTGTTCGCCGAGCTGGCGAATTTTTTCCCACTTTTTTTTGTGCTAACCTGTGATCACTGCATGTACTTCCTGACCGCGATGCTTCGACATATGACTTTTGAATAATGCGCTCAGAGTTCGTTTTCGGCGGAGACGGTTGTGGTTTCTTCAGGGCATCAATAGTGCGCTTCGCTCTCACCGGATCTATCTTCTGCTTTGGAGGTGTAGGTTTCTTTGCAAAAAAGTCCTTAACTTCGGCTTTACAGATCTCCGCGTTCTCCTCGTCGGTCCTCTCGTATGCTAACTTCTCTAAAGGCCTGAGAGATGGACCGTATTTGTATTGCCTCCTGCCTTTGATTGTACTGCTAGATGCCGGAGCAGTCCCATCGGCTGCCTTCTTTTCTTGCTTACGAGGCGAAGGAGGAGGCGGGGTGCTACCACGCACCGGAGCAGCCGGAGTGTCGGCAACTCTCTTCACGCCTTGCTGACGAGGTGGAGGAGGAGGCGGGGTGCTACCACGCGCCAGAGCAACCGGAGCGTCGGCGGCTCTCTTCACGCCTTGCTAACAAGGCAGAGGAGGAGGCGGGCTGCTCGGACGCGCCAACGCAGGTGGAGAAGGAGGCGGAGTGCCGCCACGCGGCTGATCACCCGGAGAAGGAGGCGGAGTGCTCTGATCCCTTGCCGGAGGAGGAGGCGGAGTGCTCTGATCCCTTGCCGGAGGAGGAGGAGGCAGAGTGCACTAACTCGCCGGAGGAGGCGGAGGCGTCCAGTTCACAAGGTTGATGAGGTCCTTCCGCCATATGCATGGAGTCTTCAGAGAAGAACCCAGCCGAGTCTCCCCTTCACCGGTAGGGTGGTCAAGCTCGAGATCCTCAAACCCCTCCGTTATTTTATCCAGCATCACCCTAGCATATCCTTCTCTAATCAGACGGCAGTGAAAAGTTGGGCCGGGTTCAGCAGGAAAAACAGAGCCTACATTGGCCTTGACTTTCAATTGCAGCCATTGCGTCATAATGTGGCAATGTTGAGACTCCGTGATAACATCCACGGGGTAGCTAGAAGGAGCCGTGAAGACAGGCTCCTCAGGCAGCTTCGGGGGTAGCTTCGACAGGTCGCTTGCTGCGAACTACTTCTCGTTCGTCCTCAAGCGCTTTTACTCTTGCGTGCAGCGCCTGAAGAGTGCTCTGATCCATTTTCTTCTTCCTCTCCCGGCATTTGTAACCGCCTGCGTCGGGAAACCCAGCCTTCCACGAAAGGGAACCTGGCGTGCCTCGTGTCTGTCCAGGGTGCTCAGGATTCCCGAGGGCCATTGTGATCTCATCGTTCTCTCTGTCGGGAACGAACGTCCCTTCCTGTGCTGCTTCCATATAGAACTGAAGCTTCTTGATGGGTATTGCAAGTTGCTCCTCCGTCCAAACGCACTTCCCTGTTACAGGGTCCAAGGTTCCCCCAACTCCGGAGAACCAAGTCCTTGAACGGTCTGGCCAGTGTAATGTCTGCGGTTCGACCCTTTAGCAAGCAGGTCATTCTCGACCTTGGCCCACAACGGCCGGGCTTTGAGGTAGCAACCTGACCCCGTGCGATGGTGATACTTCTCCTTCGCATCATTTATCTTGTTTCTCTCTGACTTCTGCTTACTCTTTTCTGATTTCTTGTGGGCCACAAATGCATCCCACTGATCTCTGATCTTCTCAAACCGGCCAGTGAATTCTGGAGTCTTGTTTTTGTCGACAAACTTTGCATTGAGCTCATTCTTCCACCACCTGAATAGTTCCCCCATCTTCTTAAGAGCGGCCTCCTTGACAAATGGCTCTATAACTGGTGGCTTCTCTGAATCCTCCTCTGGCGGTAGGGTGAAATTGGCCTTCAGCGTGGTCCAAAGATCATTTTTCTGCATATCGTTGACATAAGACTGTTGGAAACGTAGTATTTCAAAAAAATTCCTACGATCTCGCAAGATCTATCTACTATAAGCACATCAACGAGCAGTGAGAGTGTGTCTACGTACCCTCGTAGACCGGAAGCGGAAGCGTCTAGTGACTCGGTTGATGTAGTCGAACTTCTTCGCGATCCAGCCGATCAAGCACCGAACGTACGGAGCCTCCGCGTTCAGCACATGTTTAGCTTGATGACATCCCACGAGCTCTTGATCCAGTAGAACCTCGCGGGAGAGTTTCGTCAGCACGACGGCGTGGTGACGGAGATGATGAAGTTACCGTCGCAGGGCTTCGCCTAAGCGCTGCAACGATATGACCAAGGTGTGTTTCTGTGGAGGGGGCACCACACACGGTTGGGAGAGATCAACTGATCAACTTGTGTCGTTTAGTGCCCCCCTACCCCCGCATATAAAGGAGCAAGGGGGGAGGTGCGGCCAGCCCCTATGGGGCGCCCTAGAGGGCCACTCCTACTAGGAATAGGATTCCAATCCTATTCCTAGTAGGAGTCCACCAAGAGGGAGAGAGGGGGAAGTGAAAGTGCAACTAATCCCCGGGTGGTTTTGGTAATTAATAACAACATATATATATATATCATTGAACTAATATTTACTTGAGAATCATTTCAGAAAAGTTCGATGATATGGGTATGGAAATGTCTGAAGAAGTGGACCCCTCAAAATGCTAAGACAAGCATTGGCAAAAGCTCAAGACTCTATTTTTGGTTTAGTGATCAAAGATCACATTGAGTCCATAGGAAAAGCCAATACTATTAAAAGGGGATGAGGTTGTGTTAATGATCTAGTTGCTCAAGTGCTTGGTGATCTAGCTCCCTCAACTATCAGCACTCTTCACTACTCAACACACTCATAAGTAATCTCGGACAAACCGATTCGGCAAACTCAGTCCCACCGAGATGAACCACCTCAGTTATTCCTCCAAACCCTAATTTCTCGGTCCATCCGATTCTGAGTTTCGGTCTCACCGAAAATGGACTACCAACCTTCTGTAACCAATTGACATCACTTCGGAATATCCGAGTTGTTATTTTCGGTCCCACCGAGATGGCAAGTTCCAACCTTTGACTCACTTCGGACACACCGAGATGGTATTTTCGGTCCCACCGAAAATCCCAACGTTCACTATATTTGAACTTTCGGTCTGACCGAGTTTTCACTTCGGTCTCACCGAGATTGGTCAAATGTGTGTGTAACGGTTGGATTTTGTGTGGAGGCTATATATACCCCTCCACCCCCTCTTCATTCGTGAGGAGAGCCATCAGAAAGTACCACCACTTCTACCATACACTTTCTGAGAAGTGAACCACCTACCCTTGTGTTGAGATCAAGCCATTCCTTTCCTACCATATGAAACTTGATTTCTAGTCTTCCCAAGTTGCTTTCCACTCAAACCTTTCTTCCACCACAGCCATATCAGTGAGGAGAGTTGAGTGTTGGGGAGATTATCATCTGAAGCACAAGAGCAAGGAGTTCATCATCATCAACACCGTCTATTACCTTTTGGGGGTGGTGCCTCCTAGATTGGTTAGGTGTCGCTTGGGAGCCTCCGTCTTCGAGATGTGGAGTTGAACCAAGAAGTTTGTAAGGGCAAGGAGATCGCCTACTTCGTGAAGATCTACCCCGAGTAAGGCTAGTCCTCCGTGGGCGTAGGCCATGATGGAATAGACAAGGTTGCTTCTTCGTGGACCCTTCGTGGGTGGAGCCCTCCGTGGACTCGCGCAGCCGTTACCCTCCGTGGGTTGAAGTCTCCATCAACGTGGATGTACGATAGCACCACCTATCGGAACCACGACAAAAATCTTCGTGTCACCAAACTGCGTTTGATCTTCTCCACCTCTCTTTTACATGTGCAATTTACTTTCCGCTGCTTATACTCTAGAATTGCATGTGTAGGGTGATACTTGAATTGATCTTAATTGTAAAACTGCCAAAAACATTGCATGATCTAAAGGCAGATTTTTTATATTGTCAAGTAGTCTAATCACCCCCCCTCTAGACCTACTTTCGATCCTACAAGTGGTATCAGAGCTTTGGTCTCCATTGTTTTGGTTTCCATTGCATTGGACTCCATAAGCTTGGTTTCACAACCTAGGAGAGTATGGCGTCTAGTGAGGGTAATTATCATAGAGGTCCTTACTTTGATGGTACAAATTTTGCTAGTTGGAAGCATAAAATGAAAATGCATATTCTTGGTCATAACCCAGCCGCATGGGGCATTATTTGTGTTGGCATGCAAGGTGATTTCTTTGAAGAAGGAAAAGTTCCGGATCGCGAAGCTACACCCGAAGAGTTGCGGATGTTGCAAAACAATGCTCAAGCTTGTGACATTCTCTTCAATGCTTTGTGTCCCGAAGAGTTCAACAAAATCAGTCGTCTTGAGAATGCTAAAGAGATTTGGGATACTTTGGTTGAAATGCACGAAGGTACTGAATCTGTGAAGGAATCAAAGCTAGATATTCTTCAAGGTTAACTTGACAAGTTCAAGATGAAGGATGGTGAAGGAGTCGCTGAAATGTACTCTAGGCTTGCTCTCATCACAAATGAGATTGCTGGCTTAGGAAGTGAAGAAATGACTGACCGATTCATCATTAAGAAGATTCTCAGAGCTTTGGATGGAAAGTATGACATCGTGTGCACTTTGATCCAAATGATGCCAAACTACAAGACTCTCAAGCCAACTGAAGTCATTGGAAGAATTGTTGCTCATGAGATGACACTTAAGGATAAGGAAGAGCTTCACAACAAGTCAAGTGGTGCTTACAAAGCTACAAGTGATGCTCCTACTACCTCAAGTGACAAGCTAATTTCCAATGAAGAGATAAGCCTAATGGTCAAGAACTTCAACAAGTTCTACAAGAATAGAGGCAAAGAAAGAAGCTCAAAGTCTAGATCATATGATGAAAAGAGATCTTCTAGTCGTGATCGAAACTGCTACAATTGTGGAAGACCCGGACACTTCTCAAATGAGTGTACGGCTCCCCACAAAAGAAGAGAAGAATCTCCAAGAAGAAGAGCAAGAGATGAGTCACCTCGGAGAGAGAGAAGGAGCAGAGATGATCGTTATGAACGAAGACCCTCTCGGAGAAGCAAGGATTCGGAGAGGAAAGACAAGTCATCAAGGAGCTACACAAGAATAAGACATCAAGCTCATATTGGTGAATGGGTCTCCGGCTCCGACTCTGACAATCAATCCGATGGAAGCTATCACTCCGACTCCGACTATAGTCAAGATGAAGGTGTTGCCGGACTTGCACTCGTATCCTCCAACTCCAACTCCTACGACTTATTTGATTCACCAAATGAGGGAATTGGAAGAT
The DNA here is from genome assembly GCA_902687465.1 of Secale cereale. NCBI lineage: Eukaryota > Viridiplantae > Streptophyta > Magnoliopsida > Poales > Poaceae > Secale > Secale cereale. The sequence continues at coordinate 832,794,333 of LR738715.1, read as the reverse complement.
GCTTCATGGCTAAAGGTCCCAAGGTAACACACCCTGAATTCATTGACTTTGATAGTGATGAGGATGACTTGCTTGGTGAAGATGAGCTCTTGCATGATAAATCTAGTGAGCTTAGTAATGATGAAAATGCTAGTAGTCTTTATAGTCGAGAAGAGTCGAATGACAATGCTATGAAGGAGATTGAGCGTCTAACTAAAGAACTAAACACTCTTAAGTTAGCTCATGAAACAACTCAAGAAGATCATAGAGAGCTCCTAAGATCTCATGAGAAGTTACGCTTCGAGAAGCTCACTCTAGAGCAAGAACATGAGTTTCTGAAAGCGATCAATGACGATCTTCGAAAGAAGAGTTCTTCATATCTTGCCAAACGACTTCTCTTGTCTAATTTCTTGCCACCTATTAAGACTAAGCATGACAAGCATAAGAAAAATTCTTCCTCTAGTAGTAACAATAACAATGTTAAATCCAATATTGTTACTTCTAGTAGTTCTCTTGATTCCACTAACAATGTTTCAAGCCAAGTTACACTTGAGCAAGAAAATAGCTTATTGAAGGAAATCATAGAGAAAGGTGTCTACAAGAGTCTTGCCGGAAGCAAGAACTTTGAGGAGATTGTTCACAAACAAGGAAGACACCGGAAGAATCAAGGGATTGGTTTTGAGCGAAAGTTCAACGCCAAAGGTGTTGAGTGGGAAGAAGGTCAATACCCTACTCCACAGTTTGTTTCACAAAAGGAGAAGTATGATCCTACTTCTTCCAATGTGGAACAAGCTCAAGATGATCTTCCACCACAAGACCACAAGCTAAAGGCCAAGGACAAGCTTCAAGAGGAGATTGATGCATTCATTGAAGCACCTCAAGCCATGGTCAAGTGGGTTCCCAAGGACAGATCAAGTTCTACTTCGTCAAGCTCAACTACAACACCAAGGATTCCCATCAAGATGATGTGGATCCCAAAGAAGAAGAACTAGTAGGTTCTTGAGGGTGACTCCGCCAACAAACTTCACTCATATTCATTTTGGCGATAACTTGTGCAATCAACTTCCACATCATGCACTTGTTCATGGAGTCACAAACCCTCTTGTTGGTAAGTCAAGGGACAAGGTAATCATTGCTTTCATGGACATCATCTTTTGTGTACTTCACTCTATGTCTATGGATATTCTTGTTTGTTCCTTGTGGGACTAACCCATGTAGGTATTGAAAGTGCCCTAATCCAAAGGATTGCTCCCAACTTTTGATGATCTGCATCAACATTGAGCATCCACATCTTCAACATCTACATGAAGTCTTCTACGACAACCCAAGGTTAGTTTGACCCTTTAAAAGGGGTTCTCACATCTAGGGGGAGCTTTGCTCTAAAAATTGAGCTAAAGCATCTCCAAGTGATGTGAACACATAAATGCTTTATGTAAAAGTGGTAACCCCACTTGTGCTTAAACGATGAGTATGACCTATGATCAAATGTTCTCATTTGGCTCCTAAGTCAATATACTCATATATAGATGACTTAGTCATCGACAAAGTGTGTGCTAGTAGCTAGAGTGATTGGTTGTGCATGTTTGACACATATTTCAGTTGCTATCTTATTGTGTGAGCATGTTGAATGCATGATTTCATCCATTCAAGGACATCCATTTGTTGTTTTGATTGTTTTGATTTTTCTGGCCAAATGGATGGACAAGAATGCCTAAGCACCTTTCCCTAGCTATCTATGCTTTCTTGTCTCAAATTCTATTCATGCTCATATCACAACTTTGAACAAGTCTTTTTCGGACAGTCCGAGTGAGGAGCACTCGGAACCACCGATTCGTCTAAGGCTGACTTCCAAAACCTTCTAAGTCCATTTCGGTCTGACCGGCTTCTCAATCTCGGTCCAACCGAAACGCTTAGACTGATCTAGGTTTCATCTCGGTGAAACCGAGTTCAAACTCTTGGTCTGACCGATATGCGTAACTGCACAGCAGTTATACATCTCGGTGACACCGAGTTTTTCAACTCGGTCCCACCGACAGCATGGGGTTATATATACCTGAGGGCTGCGCGCGATTCAATTCTTCAAACCGTTCGCCCCCAATACCCCTGCTGCCGTCGCCCTGGTCTACGGATCGTCGCCGTCGTCGCCTGTGCGCCCTCGCCGCAGGTCTCCGCCGCCGTCAACGGTAATCATCTCCACCGTTGCCGCCGTAGAGGGACACCACCAAGTTAGGGTGTGTCCCGATCCCTTTTCGTGCTCCCCTTCCGATTCTTGCACGATAGGCTTGCCATGATTCAATCCACGTTTGAGATATTCCCTATACATTAGTTTAGATCTTCTAGTTTCGAGGAAAATTCTTAGGTTTAGGTTTCCACGGAATGCATCTCGGTGAAGCCGATTTTTGAAACTCGGAATGACCGATTTGGCCTCTGGCCATTGCACTGCATAATTCGATTTAACCGAGTTGTGCCAATCGGAATGACCGAAGCGTAGTTTCAGTGAAACCCTAAGTTATCGGTAGGACCGAAACCCATTTCGGTCTGACCGAAAGTGGTGTGTAGGTTTCTGTTGAGCACTTCGGTTGCACCGAAACATGAAATCGGTTTGACCGAAATACATTATGTGAAAACTCAAAACTAAGTTTTGAACTCATTTTTTTTTGCAAAAACCTCTGCAGTTGTGATAACTCTTCTACTCTGCCTATACCTTATCTTTTCACAGGTTTTTCAGCCATGTCAGATGTCAGTGACAGCCAGAACAGGTCTGAATCACCGTTTGCTGAAATTCCAGAGGCAGATACAAGTCCTGCTAGCAGCTCCAGTGATGATGGTGAGAGGAGCACCCCTAGTGGTTTGCCTCCTGCAGCCACCAGAACCAGGAAGAAGAGAACTTCTGATGATGAGGACTCTGACTTTGTTGCTGAGGAAGTTACCTCCAAGCCAAAGAGGAATGTGGTTGCCAAAGAGCACCAAGGGCAGCAGTCAAGGAAAGGCACAAGCAAAGTGAAGCAGTCAGCAGTTGCAAAGAAGCTCAACTTGGAAGAGCCTGCTCCAAGCAAGGTGAAGAA
>LR738715.1:832737325-832791021 GCA_902687465.1 Secale cereale | reverse complement strand
GTGAAGAAGACTTCCAAAAGGAAGAGGGTAGTATATGCTGAACCTCAAGATGATGCTGCAGAAGAAGAAGAAGAAGAAGCACCCCAGCCTCCTCCTCAGAAAGCTAAGTTCATGGGTGATGCTATTCGGGCTCAAGCCTCCTCTAAGCCCAAGAAGCCTGCTCAAGCCAAGGCAGCTCCAGCCAAGCCCAAGAGAACAACCAGAAGCATTCCAGCTTCTGAGAAGAACAAAGGTGAGATGCCACCGTCTGAATCAGATGAAGAGCATGTGTTGCTTAAGCTCCGTCCCAAGTTGCCACTCCACAATGATGCTCATCCTCAAGCTGAGGACATGAAGGCAAGGAAGGACAAAGGTCTCAGGCTATGGAGACAGTCTGATCCATATGCTGTAAGGAGAAGGACTGCTGTGGACCCCAGATTCCACACCAGAGAGCAGCAGGATTTCTATGAGACCGTGCTAATGGATAAGAATCCCATTGTTGCTGACACCAGGTATGTTGACTGGAAGTATATTGACAGTGAAGAGCACCGGGACTTCTTTCCCCATGTGCATGAGAGCTTTACTGCATGTGGAGTTGCTGATTTTGTGGGTCAAGAGCTGACAGCTTGGAATGACGAGATGATCATGCAATTCTATGCCACAGCCCACTTCTACCCTGATGGCAAGATCACCTGGATGACTGAAGGTCAACGGTTTTCTTCGACTGTTGAAGAATGGGCAGAACTTCTGAACACTCCAGTGCAGAGAGAGGACGACATTGATGTCTATGGGATTCCTAAGAAGAGTCATGATTCCATGAAGAACATGTACAAGGAGATCCCGGCTGCTGATTTGGAAGGATGGAAGCTTGGCTCAGTGTACTATCTCCAGGCAGGTCTGACCACCACTAACACTATTCTGAGGCATACATTGATGCCTAAGTCTGGAGACCACCGGATGATCCGAGGCTATTCTATCAACATGCTGCACATTCTCGATGAGAAGGCACCTTTTAAGGTGATGGACTTGATGGTAGAGACCATTAAGAGGACTGCAGCTGACCAGAAGAGGTCGTGTGGGTTTGCCCCGCAGATACAGATGCTCATCAACGCCAAGTTTGGCACGGGCAAATTCATGTTGGATAGGAAGCACTTGCCACTGCAGCCAGAGCATGAGGACAACGTAGTTGTGATGGATGAAGAGGATCCTACCTCAGTTGAAGGACAGGCCAAAATCGAAGCTGCGAAGAAGGCTAAAGCTGACAAAGAGGCAGCAGCAGCAGCTAAGCCAAAGAGCTTTGGAGAACAAATTTTTGAAGCTACCCAGAGGATTGAACAACGCCTGGCCAGCATTGAGCAATCTCAGGAGAGCCTAGAGAGGATTGTCGAGGACAAGATCCACGCTCTGGACGTGAAGCTGACTGAGATTCAGGTGTCTGTCAACAAGCTTGAGGCAGACATGGAGGAGACAAGGCAGGAGAGAGCAGAGCTTATGCAGGATGATCTAGTCCAGGACTCTCATCGCCAGACTGCTCAGGTTCCCAGAGGATCCAGATCTGCAGCTATCCCAGTGACAGACTCCAGGGCTACCACTTCAGCACCAGCCACAGCTCCAGCAGTTGCTCCAGCTCCAGCATCCACTCCTCCACCGCAGACATCAGCAGAAGTCTTCGCCGATGCAGCTATCTCTACACCGACATCTACCCAGACGGGAGCCGCCAGCAGAGCCCGCAGTGACGCTTAGCTCTATACCTTTTCGAACTTTTTGGTAACTTGTTGCCAAAGGGGGAGAAATTGTTATAGATCATAGGGCTTCGAGAGAGAGAGCGCTCTTTCGTCTTTTCGTTCTTTTGCCGGTTTTTCTTTGAGATACAGTGATTTCTTTTGGTCTTCTGAAACTTTAAGTGTGCTTGCTACTAAGTTTGATGCTACCTTAATGAGTGCTTAGTCATACTATGCTTTAATGTGTGCTTATTGCTGATCCTATGCTATTCCTTATTGTATGGCTATTTACTCTTGTCTTGGTGATTGAGTGCATGTTACTCATTCTTATCATTTTGTGCGCTCCACCAAGATGTATGTGACATGGAAGAGTGACCCATAATCCTAATCGATTGTGCATTTGCATTCAAACGCAAATTTTAAATAATGCACAAATTTAGGGGGAGCTCTTGTTTATCACATACTTCTCAAAGCGACGATATTATTCATTGATTATATCTTTTGTCGAAGCTTTGATCTATATGTTGTCATCAATTACCAAAAAGGGGGAGATTGAAAGTGCAACTAATCCCCGGGTGGTTTTGGTAATTAATAACAACATATATATATCATTGAACTAATATTTACTTGAGAATCATTTCAGAAAAGTTCGATGATATGGGTATGGAAATGTCTGAAGAAGTGGACCCCTCAAAATGCTAAGACAAGCATTGGCAAAAGCTCAAGACTCTATTTTTGGTTTAGTGATCAAAGATCACATTGAGTCCATAGGAAAAGCCAATACTATTAAAAGGGGATGAGGTTGTGTTAATGATCTAGTTGCTCAAGTGCTTGGTGATCTAGCTCCCTCAACTATCAGCACTCTTCACTACTCAACACACTCATAAGTAATCTCGGACAAACCGATTCTGCAAACTCAGTCCCACCGAGATGAACCACCTCAGTTATTCCTCCAAACCCTAATTTCTCGGTCCATCCGATTCTGAGTTTCGGTCTCACCGAAAATGGACTGCCAACCTTCTGTAACCAATTGACATCACTTCGGAATATCCGAGTTGTTATTTTCGGTCCCACCGAGATGGCAAGTTCCAACCTTTGACTCACTTCGGACACACCGAGATGGTATTTTCGGTCCCACCGAAAATCCCAACGTTCACTATATTTGAACTTTCGGTCTGACCGAGTTTTCACTTCGGTCTCACCGAGATTGGTCAAATGTGTGTGTAACGGTTGGATTTTGTGTGGAGGCTATATATACCCCTCCACCCCCTCTTCATTCGTGAGGAGAGCCATCAGAAAGTACCACCACTTCTACCATACACTTTCTGAGAAGTGAACCACCTACCCTTGTGTTGAGATCAAGCCATTCCATTCCTACCATATGAAACTTGATTTCTAGTCTTCCCAAGTTGCTTTCCACTCAAACCTTTCTTCCACCACAGCCATATCAGTGAGGAGAGTTGAGTGTTGGGGAGATTATCATCTGAAGCACAAGAGCAAGGAGTTCATCATCATCAACACCGTCTATTACCTTTTGGGGGGTGGTGCCTCCTAGATTGGTTAGGTGTCGCTTGGAAGCCTCCGTCTTCGAGATGTGGAGTTGAACCAAGAAGTTTGTAAGGGCAAGGAGATCGCCTACTTCGTGAAGATCTACCCCGAGTAAGGCTAGTCCTCCGTGGGCGTAGGCCATGATGGAATAGACAAGGTTGCTTCTTCGTGGACCCTTCGTGGGTGGAGCCCTCCGTGGACTCGCGCAGCCGTTACCCTCCGTGGGTTGAAGTCTCCATCAACGTGGATGTACGATAGCACCACCTATCGGAACCACGACAAAAATCTTCGTGTCACCAAACTGCGTTTGATCTTCTCCACCTCTCTTTTACATGTGCAATTTACTTTCCGCTGCTTATACTCTAGAATTGCATGTGTAGGGTGATACTTGAATTGATCTTAATTGTAAAACTGCCAAAAACATTGCATGATCTAAAGGCAGATTTTTTATATTGTCAAGTAGTCTAATCACCCCCCCTCTAGACCTACTTTCGATCCTACAGGAAGGAAAGAGAGGGAGAGGAAGAGGGAAAGAGGGACCGCGCCCCCTCCCCTAGTCCAATTCGGACTCCTCATGGGAGGGGGCGCGCCACCTCCTGGGCTGCTGCCCTCTCTCTCCCCTAAAGCCCACTAGGGCCCAATACTTCCCCGGGGGGTTCCGGTAACACCCCCTGGCACTCCAGTTTTATCCGAAACCTTCCGGAACACTTCCGGTGTCCTAATATAGTCGTCTAATATATCAATCTTTACGTCTCGGACATTCCGAGACTCCTCGTCATGTCCGTGATCTCAACCGGGACTCCGAACTATCTTCAGTACATCAAAACCAATAAACTCATAATACCGATCGTTATCGAACGTTAAGCGTGCGGACCCTACGGGTTCGAGAACTATGTAGACATGATCGAGACTCATCTCCAGTCAATAACCAATAGCGGAACCTGGATGCTCATATTGGCTCCTACATATTCTACGAAGATCTTTATCGGTCAAACCGCATAACAACATACATTGTTCCTTTTGTCATCGGTATGTTACTTGCCCGAGATCCGATCGTCGGTATCTCGATACCTAGTTCAATCTCGTTACCGGCAAGTCTCTTTACTCGTTCGGTAAAACATCATCTCGTGACTAACTCATTAGTCATTTGCTTGCAAGGATTATTATGATGTGCATTACCGAGAGGGCCCAGAGATACCTCTCCGACACTCGGAGTGACAAATCCTATTCTTTATCTATGCCAACACCACGAACACTTTCGCAGACACTTGTAGAGCATATTTGTAATAACCCAGTTACGTTGTGACATTTGATAGCACACAAGGTGTTCCTCCGGTATTCGGGAGTTGCATAATCTCATAGTCATAGGAACATGTATAAGTCATGAAGAAAGCAATAGCAGTAAAACTAAACGATCATAGTGCTAAGCTAACGGATGGGTCTTGTCCACCACACATTATCCTAATGATGTGATCTCGTTGATCAAATGACAACTCAAGTCTATGGCTAGGAAACATAACCATCTTTGATCAATGAGCTAGTCTAGTAGAGGCATACTAGGGACAAACTGTTTTGTCTATGTATTCACACATGTACTAAGTTTCCGGTTAATACAATTCTAGCATGAATAAAAGACATTTATCATGATATAAGGAAATACAAATAACATCTTTATTATTGCCTCTAGGGCATATTTCCTTCAATGACACCTGAGGGTCTTTTTTCTTAGGCTTGTACCATAGGTGGATGCTGATCGGGATCATGTCCCTAACAACAACCCCGCACTGAGCAGAAAATGCGTCCTTGGCCTTGAAGGGTTTACTCAGTAGGCCATCGCGCCCGATTTCTTCGATGATGAACTTTTCATCCTGGCGCAACCTTTTCTTCGGGCCTCGTCTCCTTACCGAACTTTGGCTCGATCCGGAGGGCTAGAAAAGAAGAAAGAAGAGAGTTAATACGTGTACGTACCAAAACAATCAATGCATCAATTAGCTATAGTGTTAGCACAAGCTTAATTAATATATATACCTAGCCGGACTCCGTTCGGTCACTGGAGCAGCCATCACGGTGTCCTTCTTCCACCGGTAATCGGTCACCGGAGCCATCATAATCATGTGTTTCCTCCTCCATTGTATCACCGTAGCCTGCTTCTTCATCACCATGTCCTTCCAAACGACCATCATAGTCGACGTTGATATACATTTCGACAGCAGCTCCGTCTGCGATTATGTCCCCCCTAACACCTGTTCTGCTACCTCGTCTCGTCCTATCTCCATAGTTTCTGCAAATATTACAACATGGCAATTATTATACAAACATGAAAAATGGATATATTAGTGGCAAACGTAGACCTAGCTAGCTAATCACAACAAGGAACCATATTAGTGGCCTCGATGCTTCTCTAGGGTTTGCGGTGGCCTCGGCAACCCTCGACCCCTCGACCCTCGAACCCTCTGCAACCCTCGACCCCTCGGCTACCCCTCCCCCCTCATGTCGAAGTTAACGGGGAGGGGGTATATCGACAACGACATACTCGATAAAAAAGAAGAAGAGCAAGAAGAAGAAAAAAGATGAGAAGAAGAAAGGAATAGAGGAGAAGATCCAAGAAAAAAAAAGAAGAAAAAAGAGGAGAAGAAGAAAGGAATAGAGGAGAAAAAATAGAATATTCCTTCTTCTTCTCCTCTTTTTTTTCTTCTTCTTCCTCTTCTTATTTTTTTCTCCTCTTCTTCCTCTCCTCTTCTTCTCCTTCTTCATCTCCTCATGTCGAAGTTATCGGGGAGGGCATATATCGACAACGATGACATATAGATAGAAAAAAATATTATCGGGGAGGGGGTAGATCGACCCCCCTCATGTCGAAGTTATCGGGGAGGGGGTATATCGACAACGACGACATATACGTAGAAAAAAATGTTATCGGGGAGGGGGTGGATCGACCCCCCCTCATGTCGAAGTTATCGGGGAGGGGGTATATCGACAAAATTACATCATCATATATCATCGAATAAAATTACATCATCATCATCATATATTATACATCTAAAAAAGTTTTCATACATCACCGTATATATCATCATCATCTAGTACAAAAAATTGACCAAGCTAGTTTTCATATATCATCATCATCTACTATAGAAAAAATTGACCAAGTTTTCATATATATACAAAAACATCTAATAACATCTATATATGTATATATACTACAGAAAATTGACCAAGTACATTTAAAAAACATGTAAAAACAGAAAATTGATGAAGGCATGGATTTCTTCAATACTTTGACACTAGGCATCCTCTCGAACCCTCGTCGATCCTCGACCCTCGACCCCTCGACGACCCTCGACCCTTGAACCCTTGGCCCCTCGATGACACTCGAACCCTTGACCCTCGACCCCTCGGCCGGTGACCCTCGACTGTCTCTACGCTAGCTAGTTCCCGACCCTCGCCCCTCGAACCCACGGCGACCCCTTCCCCCTCATGTCGAAGTTATCGGGGAGGGGGTATATCAATAACGACATACCCAATAAGAAATAAGAAGAGGAAGAAGAAGAAAAAAAAAGAGGAGAAGAAGAAAGAAATAGAGGAGAAGATCGAAGAAAAAAAGGGAAGAAAAAAAAGAGGAGAAGAAGAAAGGAATAGAGGAGAAAAAAAAATAGAAAATTTTCTATTTTTTTTCTTCTCCTCTATTCCTTTCTTCTGCTCTATTTTTTTTTCTTTTTTCCTCTTCTTATTTATTTCTCCTCTTCTTCACATTTTTCTTTTCCTTCTTCCTAAACAAAACATAAACTAAAATAATACTAAAACTAAACAAGACTTCTCCTCCTCCCTTTTTTTTCTTCTTCTTCTTTTTTTTCATCCTAAAACTTTATGAACAAAATGACAACAGAAAAAAAAACATAAAAATTACGTGAACAAAATAAAAATTCTATGAACAAAATTACAACAGAAAAAATCATAAAAATTCTATGAAAAAATGACATATTCTTTGCATATGAACATACCAACATTTGCATATTCTACAATAATATCATAAAAAAAATATGAACAGAAAAAATCTAACATTTGCATATTCTTTGCATATGAACATATACATCATCATATATATGAAAAAAACATGCATATATATATGGAAAAACAAGCATATATATATCATCATATATATGAAAAAAAACAAGGACAGGGAGGACGCCGACCGGACCATGGTGAAGAGCAGGGCCGCGGGGTCGGCGGCGACGACGGGGGCGGGCCGGGGCGGCGCGCGTTGGGGCAGTGGCGGCGAGCGGCGACGGTGTCGGGAGAGGGCGTGGGCGATGGTGAGGGCGCGGGCGACGACGAGGGCGCGGGCGACGGCGACGACGTGCGCGGGTGACGACGACGGCGACAGCGGGGGCGGCGGGCGGCGTCGGGGCTGCTTGGCGCCGTCGATGTCGTCGTCGTCGTCGGGGGCAAGTGCGAGATGAGATGTGAAAATTCCTAAGTGCCATCTTATATAGGAAAGCCTTTAGTCCCGGTTCATGACACCAACCGGGAACAATGCCCCCTATTAGTCCTGGTTCGTGCCACCAACCGGGACCAAAGGTTTCTTTTCAGTAGCCCAAAGGGCGGGAAACAGAGGCCTTTGGTCCCAGTTGGTAGCACCAACCGGGACTAAAAGATGGTATTGGTCCTGGTTGGTGCCACGAACCGGGACCAAAGGTAGGCATTGGTCCCGGTTGGAGCCACGAACCGGGACCAATAGCCTCGCACAGCCGCGGTGCGGTGGGAATTTAGTCCCAACTCGCTAGCTGAGAGACGCCTGAACCTATTTATAAGTGCTGCTGCCCCTTCTACGTCGAGCTCCTCTCTAATGCAGGCTTATGGGCCTAAACACACTGCATCTGCCTGTGGGCCTACTGAGCCTTCTGCGGGCCTGAATCCTGGCCCACAGATGGTTTTCTAGTCGTATTCAGGCCGTGGTGGCCCAGTAGGTGACATTTTTTTTATTTTGTTCCTTTTTTTCTTTGTTGCTTTACTTTTTTTCATTTTGTTTCTACTTTCAAAAAAATACTTACTATTGCTATTTTTATTTATTTTATTAAAGTTTATTTATTTTACTTTATTAAAGTTTATTTTGTTTCTACTTCTTTATTTTATTTTTATTCTACTTATTTATTTATTTTATTTTTTGCTTTTTTATTTATTTATGAAAATTCTATTTGCTTTTAATGTTTTGAACAGAAAATACTTTGATAATTTTAGTTGCATAAATTTTGTATAATTTTAGTTTCAATAATACTAGAGGTTTATAAAAGCTTTTTGGTTGATTCCTTTAGCTATTAGAGTTTCATTAAAGTTTTCTAGTTCATTCTATTTTCTATTAGAGTTTCATTAAAGTTTTCTACTTCATTCTTTTAGTTTATTATTTTTGCTATTAGAGTTTCATAAAAAAATTCCAGTTCATTCTTTTTTATATTAGTTCATTCTTTGAGCTAAATGACCCATAAATTGAAAAGCATTTCAAATGAACTCTGAAAATGTTGAAAGTTGGCATGGCATCATCATTTCACCCACATAGCATGTTCTAAAAAGTTGAGAGGGTTACGACAAAAATTGGAGGCACTTTGTGTACAAAAGGACTATCTGTTTCGAGGTATCAGGGTGTCAGACGAAAACTCATCTGTTACAAAGGGATTTCATTTTTTTGAACTTATTTGAACTACGGACTTTTTCTGTGTTCAAAATGCACCATTCAAATCCACTTCATCAATTTTCAATCCTTTCTGACTTCATTTGTTATTTTTCATGCATTTACTGAATTTTTTGAGCTATAAGACCCTAAATTTGAAAAGCATTTCAATAAACTCTGAAAAGGTTGAAAGTTGGCATGGTATCATCATTTCACCCACATAGCACGTGCAAAAAAGTAGAGAGGGTTAAGGCAAAAACTGGATGCACTTCGTGTACAAAACGAACAATCTCTTTCGAGGTATCACATTTTCATACGGAAACTCGTCTGTTACAAAGGGATTTCATTTTGAACTCCAGACTTTTTCTATGTTCAAAATGCACCATTACAAAGTTATACTCTAGATCAAAGGCATCATCACAATAGTTGTGGAGAGAAAGTCTTCACTTTTTCTTCGTTTGTGTCATTTGCTTGTTGCGCCGTAACCATGGATAATCTTCATCTTTTATCAGGGTGCTTGGATCATCCTTGACTTTGAAGGGGGGAATTTCATGAAACTTTTCATAATCTTCGGAAATGTCTGTCTTGCCCTCCACTCCCACGAAGTCTCTTTTTCCTGAAAGAACTATGTGGCGCTTTGGCTAATCGTATGATGTATTCGCTTCCATATCTTTTCTTTTTCTGATTTTTGTAGACATGTCCTTCACATAGAAAACCTGCGCCACATCATTGGCTAGGACGAACAGTTCGTCTGGGTACCTAAGATTGTTCAGATCCACTGTTGTCATTCCATAATCTGGGTCTACCTGTACCCTGCCTCCTATTAGATTGACACATTTACACTTAAACAAAGGGACCTTAAAATCATGTCCGTAGTCAAGTTCCCATATGTCCACTATGTAACCATAATGTGTGTCCTATCCCTTCTTGGTTGCTGCATCAAAGCGGACATCGATGTTTTGGTTGGTGCTCTTGGGTGATCGTGTAAAATGTATTCCCATTTATCTCGTATCCTTTGTAAGTAAATACAGTCGAAGATGGTCCCCTGGACAACGAGTACAGCTCATCCCAAACAATGTTGTCACCTCTGAGATGTGTTTCCAACCAACTGCCGAAAGTCTTGATGTGTTCACATGTAATCCAGTCGTCACACTGCTCCGGGTGTTTGGAGCGCAGACTGTTCTTGTGTTCATCGACATACGGGGTCACCAGGGTAGAGTTCTGTAGAACTGTGTAGAGTGTTTCAGACCAAGAATGCCCGTCCTTGCATATTATTGACTCTCCTCCAAGCGTGCCTTTCCCAGTTAATCTCCCCTCATGCCGCAATTTAGGGAGACCAATCTTCTTAAGGCCAGGAATGAAGTCAACACAAAACCCAATGACATCCTCTGTTTGATGGCCCATGGAGATGCTTCCTTCTGACCTAGCGCGGTTACGGACATATTTCTTTAGGACTCCCATGAACCTCTAAAAGGGGAACATATTGTGTAGAAATACGGGGCCCAAAATGACAATCTCATCGACTAGATGAACTAGGACGTGTGTCATGATATTGAAGAAGGATGGTGGGAACACCAGCTCGAAACTGACAAGACATTGCGCCACATCACTCCTTAGCCTTGGTATGATTTCTGGATCGATCACCTTCTGAGAGATTGCATTGAGGAATGCACATAGCTTCACAATGGCTAATCGGATGTTTTTCGGTAGAAGCCCCCTCAGTGCAACCGGAAGCAGTTGCGTCATAATCACGTGGTAGTCATGAGACTTTAGGTTCTGGAACTTTTTCTCTGCCATATTTATTATCTCCTTTATATTAGACGAGAAGCCAGACGGGACCTTCATACTGAGGAGGCATGCAAAGAAGATTTCCTTCTCTTCTTTTGTAAGAGCGTAGCTGGCAACACCTTCATACTGCTTTGGAGGCATTCCGTCTTTTTCGTGCAAACGTTGCAGGTCCTCCCGTGCCTCCGGTGTATCTTTTGTCTTCCCATACACGCCCAAGAAGCCTAGCAGGTTCACGCAATGGTTCTTTGTCACGTGCATCACGTTGATTGAAGAGTGGACCTCTAGGTCTTTCCCGTAGGGTAGGTCCCAAAATATAGATTTCTTCTTCCACATGGGTGCGCGTCCCTCAGCGACATTCGGAACAGATAGTCCACCGGGACCCTTTCTAAAGATTACCTGTAAATCATTAACCATAGCAAGTACGTGATCACCGGTACGCATGGCGGGCTTATTCCGGTGATCTGCCTCGCCTTTGAAATGCTTGCCTTTCTTTCGACATTGATGGTTGGTCGGAAGAAATCGAAGATGCCCTAGGTACACATTCTTCCTGCATCTGTCCAGGTATATACTTTGGGTGTCATCTAAACAGTGCGTGCATGCGTGGTATCCCTTGTTTGTTTATCCTGATAGGTTACTGAGAGTAGGCCAATCATTGATGGTTACAAACAACAATGCATGTAGGTCAAATTCCTCCTGGTTGGCCTCATCCCACACACGTACATCTTGTCCATTCCACAGCTGTAAAAGTTCTTCATCTAATGGCCTTAGGTACACATCAATGTCATTGTCGGGTTGCTTAGGGCCTTGAATGAGTATTGCCATCATAATGAACTTCCGCTTCATGCACAGCCAAGGAGGAAGGTTATAGATACATAGAGTCACGGGCCAGGTGCTGTGATTGCTGCTCTGCTCCCCAAAAGGATTAATGCCATCCGCGCTTAAACCAAACCATACGTTCCTTGCGTCACCTGAAACTCCTCCCAGTATGTTCTCTCGATTTTTCTCCACTTCGACCCGTCAGCGGGAGCTCTCAACTTCCCGTCTTTCTTACGGTTCTCTGCGTGCCATCGCATCAACTTGGCATGCTCTTTGTTTTTGAACAGACGTTTCAACCGTGGTATTGTAGGAGCATACCACATCACCTTGGCAGGAATCCTCTTCCCTGGGCGCTCGCCGTCAACATCACCAGGTTCATCTCATCTGATCTTATACCGCAATGCACCGCATACCGGGCATGTGTTCAAATCCTCGTACGCACCGCGGTACATGATGTTGTCATTAGGGCATGCATGTATCTTATGCACCTCTAATCCTAGAGGGCGTACGACCTTCTTTTCTGCGTACGTACTGTCGGGCAATTCGTTATCTTTTGGAAGCTTCTTCTTCAATATTTTGAGTAGCTTCTCAAATCCTTTGTCAGGCACACCATTCTCTACCTTTCACTGCAGCAATTCCAGTACGGTACCGAGCTTCGTGTTGCCATATTCGCAATCGGGGTACAACCCTTTTTTGTAATCCTCCAACATGCGATCGAACTTCAGCTTCTCCTTTTCACTTTCGTACTGTCTCCTTGCATCAACAATGACCCGACGGAGATCATCATCGGGCACAACATCGTCTGGTTCCTCTTGAACTTCAGCAGTTTCCCCCGTTGCAGCGTCACCGTATTCCGGGAGCACATAGTTGTCATCATCCTCTTCTTCTTCGTTGTCT
Source organism: Secale cereale (assembly GCA_902687465.1). Classification (NCBI taxonomy): domain Eukaryota; kingdom Viridiplantae; phylum Streptophyta; class Magnoliopsida; order Poales; family Poaceae; genus Secale; species Secale cereale. The sequence continues at coordinate 832,778,607 of LR738715.1, read as the reverse complement.
TCCATCATAACCCCTATTTATCTGTGCTTGGTCCAAACATTATAGTGTGGCATGAAACCTATATAAAGCAGGTGGGTGTGAAGAGTTTTCGAGTCGGAGCAAGACCTCGTATTCCCACAGATAGTGCATGGACAGCACATAAAACCATTCTGCTTGTTTGCCTTAGCCACTTTGAGAAAATTATGCACGCCATTAATGTACTCGGAGGTGCGTCTGTCACCGTACATCCATTGCCGGTTCATCTGCTTGCATTTATATATAATTAAGTGTGTCAAAAACCATTACAGAACATCATGGATACATTTCCACTCAAATTAATATAAGTTCATCATCACATTATATTCAAAGTACATGCATAGCTCACCACGGTGGTGCCCGTGACGAGATCGGCGCGGGCGATCGACGGTGGTGAAGACGGGGACGGGATGTGACGGACCGCTAAACCTAGCCAAATCTCGGAGAAAATGGAGCTTGGAGTTCGAGCTTCGAGAGGAGAAAGCTTAACTAGTGTGGCTCGGGCATTTCATCAAACACCTCATGTGCATATATATATGGGAGGTGACCTAGAGCTCTCCCCACGCCGGCCAGAAAAAACAGAGTAGTGTGGAGTGCTCTGATCATCGGCGATATGGGGTATATATAGGCAACCAATTGGTCCCAGTTTGTGATAGGAACCGGGATAGAAGGCCACTCTTCTGTCCCGGTTCCAGGAACGAACTGGGACCAATGGGTGTGGGCCAGACGAGGCCCATTGGTCCCGGTTCGTGCCTGGAACCGGGACAAATGGGTCCAGACCAACCGGGACAGATGCCCCACGAGGCCGGCCAGCCCCCTGGGCGCACGAACCGGTACGTATACCCCCATGGGTCCTGGTTTGTAAGTGAACCGGGACTAATTGGCTGGCCAGGCCCGAACCAAAGCCCTGTTTTCTACTAGTGATAGGAGTGCGGTGAAGTGGCTAGGGTTTGGTCCGGCGAGCGGATGGGGAGGAATGTATGTGGGGTCGGGTGGGCCAACGTGGGCCGGGTCCGACGTAGCGGCCGTGCCTCCATACCCGTGTCGGTCAGTCCGGGTGTTTGAGGCCCGTTTGAGGTGTCCGTCTGGGTCAAAATTTTGCGACCGCACAGTGACCGGGCAGCCCGTCGGACGTTTGAGGTGCCTAGCTGTCGATGCTCTAAGTCACAAAGATTGAACCCCAGTTGGATCATTCAATCCCCAAAGAAAAAGCGGGTATATATCTGCAGCAGTCGAGAAAAAAGAGAGTCAAATTACTATTTTTTAGAGAAGCATTTTAGTAAAAGTAAAATCAATAAGTGTGCATGCCACATGCAAGCCCATGTGTTAAGAACCTAAATACGAATCACTAAATAGATCACGGATACATGTGATTCAATCAAGGATACATGCATGTGTCTTCTATACAATTTTTCTACAACAAGGGAGGGGGGGGGGCAGGAGAGTAATAGTTGAGGTGGGGAGGAGATTTGTTGAAGTTGGTGTCTCTGCCACAACAGTCAATATTCCTAGGGTGGGAGAAACATGACTATCGCCTTCTCTCCCTCCCCCTCTTCCCCGTATGGTGGGAAGAGGAGTGAGGACCCATCCATCTCGTTTTTTCCATAGGTTGTGCTTCTCCGGTGACGTCGACAAGGTGGTGGCGACAATAGTTTGTTGAACTAAGTTCTATCCCTACCACAATGACGTCCGATTCCACGTGGACACAGATCATATAAGAGTTTGTATCCCTAGATCTATTGTTTCCCTTCAGAACTTAGTAGTTTATGTCTTTTAAGGAGAGCTTTTAGTTGCCTTTTGGTGTGGCGGCTTTGATATCTTCTTATGTGTAGTTTTGTGTCTTGGCCTGATTTCTCCAACCATGTGAACTGATGGTGATGAATTGCAAGCCTTTTCTATGTTGTGTGATGCTCCAGGCGATGTTGCTTCAACGTTTTATAGTCTAATCCCAAGTGGCTAATGGCTATTGGTTCTTCAAATCCTGGTCTGGCGAGGGCATTGGCAGAAGTTGTTTTTCTTTGCAGTTGGTTCAATGCAATTTTCAAGCTCTAGCGGCGGCATGCAATCAGAGGAAGAAGAAAAGTAGTATGCTTTTAATTTTAATTTATTTTTTACTAGTCATTCTACGTCCAGTTGTCTATCCATTGTATTCTTCTTTGTTTTCCTAGATATTAATCAGATCTAAGATGCCCTTTGGGTGGCTTTATTAAAAAATCATCCAATTCCTGGTAGATGTTCATCAATACCATCTTGGGTGCCCGGGTACTTTCTTTTGTTGCAAAATTTTCGCGAGAATGGTCGTTGGTCTATCAAGAAGGGACAAGGCAGGGTCTGAGGCCCTGTAGAGAACAAACCCATGACATTCTCCCCTCCTTGAAACTAAGCTTGTCCTCAAGAAGGTGTCATGCCCTTACCGCCTGGTTCCCACTTGACGTCCATTGGTACGGTTGTAGTTGCGGTGGTTGCAAATGATGAAGTGAACACGAGTGATGCCGAATAAGTAAGCATCGACGTGTAGAAGTGGAGGCTAAGGCTGTCCAGGTTAAGGACTACAATGAGAAGTAGTGGTGGTGGTCGACTAAGGTGAGCGTTGTAATACTACCCGGCCTTGACAAAGAGTATGCTTATAAACATAACAGAAGAGTATAATATGCATTGAATTCTAGTTGCCAACAAACTACATCCTTTAGTTGCCAACAACTTCTTTCAATGGTTGTGAAATGCAAAATGGTGAACCAACACCAATAGGATTCGAGAAACTACTCAAGGCCAATGAAGCCAGTGTATTGATATCGTAAGTAGCAACTGCTTGTAATCGTAAGTGGAGGTGGTTTGATATTTGAAACAGCCTACAAGTTATATGTATTCGAGGCGGTTTATACCAAATAACTACCTTCATCGTGTGGAACACATATTGTCAGGCCCAGGATGCGATTCTATCCCGATCACGTGACACTTACGTGATTGGGGCACAACCGTATTTCGGGCGCTTAGTAAGATGGATATCATTACATCGTACCATTACATACATACATGGGGGATACAACAATTCATACAACTCACAAGAATACAACAACATCAATACAAGGCATCCGACTACGGATGCAAACATGAAAAGCACAACGACATCCATTTGCTATCCCAGGCTGCCGACCAGGAACCTAACCCGAGACTGAAGAAGAAGAAGAAGAAGAAAGAACTTCAACACAAAGGACATCGCTCTCGCGTCAAGTCATTGGAAACCTGCACCTGCAACTGTTGTTGTAGTATCCGCGAGCCACGATGTCGTTGAATTGGCACGGTAGATGTCCGGTTTAGAGGACTTAGGTGTGGAGCCATCGCGCGGGTTAGCTTGAAGAGGTTAAAGCAGACAAAGAACACAGAGGGTTTATACTAGTTCGGCCCCTTCGATGAAGGTAAAAGCCTACGTCTAGTTTGGTTTGGTATTGCTTGGGCGTCGATGAACAGGGAGCGGATCGCTTGCCTGTGTCTCGACGGGTTGTTGCTTGGCCTTGAACCGTTGCCGGGTCGTCCCTTTATATAGGAGGCGACGCCCGGTCCGGTTTACAGAGTCCCGAGGCCGGCTCATAATCATGTCCGCCTCGGTCTCTACTCTTTCTATCTTATACCTCAAGTTACATGATATGACGGTTCATAAACCGTCAGCTTTACATATGGGCCCTAAGCCTCTATGGGCCGTAACATCTGATTCATATTCTACTGGGCTTATAATAATACAACTATGTAAATGCAATCCGGATCTCCCTAGCCGGTTTATACCTGCTAGTAATATCACTGACATTAGGCCCCGGATTGATTTGAACTTGTTCATGTCAGTCTTCTAAGTCTTTGCATAAATTTCTTCTCTGTAACTTCTCTGCTTTGTAAATCGGCTTATGACGTCATCTCCGGAAATCATCTCAATCTGTTGTGACATCACCTCTGCATTTATTGCTCAACTCCGCTTGTTACCTTTGTTAAATGCTATCCCGAAGATCGAGGCGATAACGAAATCTTTATCCAATCTCTGACCTCCTCGATTCTCGCACTTGCCATTTCACCTCATCAGTTTATAAATACTGAGTCGGCCTGTTTCTTTTCTTCCTTCTGCCTTCGTCTTCCTCCGTCGCCCGAAGCTCCGCCGCCGTTCTTCGAGCCCACCGTCGTCGTCAAGCCAGGCCGCTGCATCACCCTGAACCGTGTCCAGAACACTCCGCCGACGTCTTCTTCTTCCTCGGGTTCTCCTTCTTTCTCACTGTAGATCTCAATCTAGGGTTCCTCCATAGCTTCCGCCATGACACCTTGAAGCTTGCTGTTCATCCCTGTAAGTTACACTTGCAGTAGATTCAAACCTTGGATTCGTTTTGAGTTCGCTCCTGCTCCGTGGTTTAAACCTTAGATTCTAACCTTAGATTCATTAGGTCTGTAGAAACCCTTCGTGGTTCTTCCTGTATAAGACTTGCATATATTTCATCTTTTTCTTATGTCTCAGATCCATTTTTACTTTAGCTTTCTGTAGAAGACTCTTTCTTCGTCTTGTAGATTTGTAAGTTACTCACCGGTTTAACCAATCATATGCTCTTCTTGTAAAAAATTAGTCGTAAGCCCGACGGTTTAGCCTCCTCTTTTCCTGTTATCATAAACCGGTAGCTGCTCGCTTCACATCTGCTTCCGGATTGTCAATGCCATTAGTCCCTTGTCTAAACCGTCGATATAATTTGATGTTATGCTCTGGTTTATGCTTCAGCAATTAGTGATCCGGATTTTGCACTGTATCTTTCAGTGTTTCCTTTAGTCGAGATGACTGCCAAGCAGTTCGTTGCTTGCAACTGGGATCCTTCCCGCATTACTGAAGAAGATTTAACGAACGCCGCTTCAATTGGTCTTCTGGGTCCTAAAAATGTTCTGCACCAACGGGCCCTAGGAGATGAATGCCCCCCTACCCCTAAGGAAGGAGAGATCATTGTTTTCTTTGATCACATGGCCCGGGGTTTTAGCCCTCCCGGTTCAAAATTCTTCCGGGATGTGCTAGCCGCTTTTCAGCTCCATCCTCAAGATATAGGTCCAAATTCTATATCAAATGCCTGCAATTTTCAAGTCTTCTCGGAAGCGTACCTTCAAGAAGAACCATCAGTGGATCTGTTCCGAGACTTTTTCCATTTAAACCGGCGGACAGAGTTTACTGCCGGACCGCATCAAGAGTTGGGCGGTGTTAGCATTCAAAAGAGAAAGGATGCAAACTTCCCTCACACTGCTCTCCATACACACCCCAAGGAATGGAACCAATCATGGTTCTATTGTAAAGAGACCTCGCCTTAAGGAGAAAACCCACTGCCGGGTTACCGTGCACATTGTCTACCTGAAGATCATCTCCTGCCGCAACACCTTAGTGCTCCAGAGCGGGCCCGGTTTGCCCCTTAGCTTTCTAAGCTTAGGGCCTTTATGGCCAACGGTTTAACCGGAGTAGATTTTTTGCGTTGTTGGCTTGCCTGGAGCATCCTTCCACTGAGCCGGCACTCCGGCCTGATGTGTGAGTATACCGGAAAAACGGATGACCCTCAACGCCACATTGACATAATATTTCCTGAGAAAGAAGTCACTGAATCCGCAAAGAAAATGCTCAACATCTCCCTGGAAGAGTGCAGCCGGACTGGATTGGCTCCATTCTGTGAAAACAACTAACCACCAGCAGTAAGTTTTTTCTGACCTCTTCTGCTTATTCTGATCCGTCCATATCAATTGTCTTCTATTTATTTTTCATCTTCTGCACAGGCCAACGAACCCTTCTGGAAGAGAAAACCTCAAGATAAATCAGGCAAGCAGCCACGCCGGAAGACGTATGTTGTCAAGAAGAAAAAGGCGGCCGCTGCCTCCGGTTCACATCCTGAGAAAGATGATCCGGATTCCGAGGTATGAACTGATCCTGATATGTTTTAATCTCCCTTTATCCAAATTTATGTTAACAATGTCTCTCCACAGGATTTGGCTGAAGGAAGTAAAGCGGCGGAAGTTGAGGTAATCTCTCTTTCTTCAAACTCAGAACCGCCGGCGCCCAAAATCCGTCGGGCGTCCTGGAAATACCCTTTTTCTCACCCTTATGCTCAATTGGACCCCAAATTTCTTTTGAAGAAGCAGCACCATGAAGCACGCCGGACCACGCGCCATAGTAGCCACGTAGTAGAATCCTCCAGAATATCTCTTACTCCGGCTCGCAGGCGCCGCTCTGAGGTTTTACTTTTTCCAACTCTTCTTCATCCAAAGGCCGGGCTTATACGTAAACCGCTTAAACCGTATGATCCTAACTATCAGGAGGCTCCTTTGTCCTCTTCTGGCGAGTCGACTGCCACCCAGGTCCCTGTGCTGAAGATCGTGCCTGGGTAAGTCCTTTTCTACATCCGGTTTATCTTTGTATTTGCACCCTGATGATTCTCATTGTTCCTTTGATTTTATCCAGCAAGCCGAAGCCTAGCAAGAGAGCGAAAGCGACCAAAGTGGCTGCCGAAATTGCTACTGTTGAACCGGCCGCTGATCCGGACGAAGTTATCCCTCCAGAAGACAATCCTGCAGCTCAGTTTGACGACCCTACTCCCATGGATCGTGATGATATTGCTGCTCCGGAGAATATTAATGCGGAGAATATAGTTGAACCGGCTAGCCCTGTCCGGGTTAGCCCTCCTCTGGCTAGCCCGGCTCCTGTTAGTCCGGTGCCTACTGCTGCCCCTTCTCAACCAACTGCTGCTTCCTCCCCGGATGTTCAGATAACCGGGTCAGGTTTTACCGCTCCTGCTGAGCCTATCGTCTTGGCCAAACACACTGCCAAAGAGGAAAAGCTTCAACAAGAGAAAGGCAAGTGGAGCACGGACTTATCCAGCTATGCCCAATTAAATGCCCAGGAACTTTATTTCGGGTATTTGGACCGGCTTCATACCAGCCGCGATTATGAATTGGGGTTGGTTAATATGATGAAGGATAAGTACGAGGTAACTTCCTTCACTTGTCTCTGTTTTGTATTCTTTGCACTCCTATAGTAGCCCCCAAGTGCCGGTTTAGCTTCGTTGTAGGTGAACCGGGACTTCCAATGTATCTGTAGATGAATTTACATTAGCCCCCAAGTGCCAGGGGCATAACTTGTTTTATGTGCCTGGGACTTGTCCGAATTGTCTTTTTTGATACTTCAACTGCACATTAGCCCCCAAGTGTCAAGTGGATAACTTGTTTATATACTTGAGATTTTTCTGAATTGTCTTTTACTCCACTTGATTTCCTTGTAGGCTGACTTGACCCGGAGGGCTGCAGAGGTAACTGAGCTCCGGAATAGACTGGCTGCTACTGAAACTGCTTCTGCCAAAGCCAAGGAAGAACTTGCGCTGAACTTAACCAACACAGAAAAGTTGAAAAAAGACTTTGAAGCAGAGCGGTCCGCCTGGGAGGTGCAGAGGAATGCTCTTGAGAAAAGAGCAAAGGATGCTGAAGCTGCCCTTAATCCGGTGACGCAAGAGCTGACCGGCTTAAGACAGCAAATAGAACTTATGACCTCTGCTATCTTTGGTGAGCACTCAATTTGCATGTGTTTTCATCTCTGCAATCTTTGTTCCGCTCCGGTTTAACTTTAACAATCAATTTTAGGGCGACGCATAACTCATCTTGGAGATGACATCCGAAAGAAGCTCAAGGCCTCTTATACCTTGGTGGAGCAGCTGTATTCCGGCGCTCAAAGGATTATAAGTGCAATGTCCCATCAGAAGGCGGCTCCAACTACTATCCAAGGTACTTTAGAGAAGCTATCCATCATGCCTGTGCGTTTGGTAGAGGTGAAGAAATCTGCTGCACGGGCCGGTTCACTTGTAGCACTGACTCGGGCCAAGGCATGGGTTCCGGATTTTGATCCGGAGGAAGATATGAACGGGTATCCCAGTAACAAGGAAGATGGATCTGCCTTCTCTGGCAAGGACCTCCGTACTTTAACCAAGGAGATGCGCCCTCTTGCTAGCAAGCTTGCCGATGAAGCGGACCTGACTAGGTATCATCCGGCATATGACTTAGAAAATGAACGGGTGGACCGGCCGGTTTATGATACCGAGAATCTGACCCCGCCAGTGTGTGCCCATACTTTCGCTCCAGATATTGATCCGTCCGATCTTATTACTGAGGAAATGTACTTCCATGCACTATCCAAGATTGACTCGCGCGTTCCCGACTTCCAGCCACTTCATGAAGACGAAGAAGTTCCAGAACAAGCCGATCCTCAGCCTTCACAGCAGGAAGAAGAATCATAAACCACTCAGTTTAACTCTTAGCTGTTGAAATCTGTTGCCAAAAAACTTTAATCCGTTCAGGCCTGCAAGTGCATTGTAATAGGATAGTTCGAAACATTGTCTGTCTCAATTCGGATGTCACAGCTTGACTTGGCGTCTGCCAATTTTAATCCCTTGTCTGCTATGGTTGATCCGTTTATGTTGTCTGTATCTGCATAGACAATGCTAAAAAGATGTCCTGGCGGTTTACCACCGGACCTATTATATTGCTCCCATAGGCATATATATTGAAAGAGTATATGGTTTATATCCAAAAATACTTCATACCTTTGATTAAGTGTGCTTGACATCCTTAATCCGGTAGGCATAATTGAACATGTAGATTTTGATTAGGCTCTTGGCCCTCTTGGCGTATGCCCAATGACTGTTCTGGGTTATGATAAACGCCGGTTTAAATCATGCTGGTGTTTATGACCCAGACTTTGAACTTATGCTGGTGTTCATGATCCACACTTTTACTTTGTAGATATGTGGTCAACTTTGAAGTTGCCCAGTTCTAGATCAAAAACTTAGTTAACCACAGAAAACTTTGAAAAACCACAAAACACAAAACATTGTTGCAAATAAGACCATGTAGTCGAGGCTTTTTGCGAGCTGCCAGGCTCCAAATCGAGGCTTCTGATTCGAATGCGATCATTATACCGGACCAAAGGGGTTAAGCTAGGATTAAAATGCGACCATGTAGCCCCCAGTGGCCTTGAAATTTTTGCCAATCAATGGATTCGAATGCAATCCAAGGAGCTATGATTCATTTTGCCAATCAATGGATTCGATCCAAGGAGCTATGACTCATTTTGCCAATCAATGGATGCGATCCAAGGAGCTATGATTTATTTTGCCAATCAATGGATGCGATCCAAGGAGCTATGATTCATTTTGCCAATCAATGGATGTGATCCAAGGAGCTTGTAATTCGTTTTGCCAATCAATGGATGTGATCCAAGGAGCTTGTAATTCGTTTTGCCAATCAATGGATTCGAATGCGATCCAAGGAGCTTTGTAATTCGTTTTGCCAATCAATGGATTCGAATACGATCCAAGGAGCTTTGTGATTTGAATACGATCATACAAACCGGACCAAAGGGGGTTAAACTCGGATTCAAATACGATCCGTAGCCCCCTAATGACCATGGAGGCAGGGTACTGATACGTCTCAAACGTATCTACTTTTCCAAACACTTTTGATATTGTTTTGACCTCATTCTTGCTTGATTTGAACTAAACTAACCCGGACTGACGCTGTTTTCAGCAGAGCTGCCTGTATGGTTTTATTGTGTGCAGGAAAACAGATTTTTAGGTATCTCAGAAAATTCCACGAAAAATCACAGAAAATCCATGCACCCGAAGGAACCTAGTGCCAGAAGAGGGGCCAGAGGGCGGCCAGGGGGGCTCCAGGCGCCCTGGTGGCGCGGCCCACCCCCTGGCCGCGCCGGGAGGCCGCCTGGGTGGGCCCCACCTCCCCTGGTGCCCTACTTTGACCCGTATTTTAGCCCGTGACGAGAAAATCCCAGATCAGAAGTTGTTTTCCCAGTTTTCGTCGCGGAGCCGCCGCCACCCTCTGTTCTTCTTCGGGAGGGCTAATCTGGAGGCTGATTTGGCCTCCGGAGAGGGGAGATCGTCGCCATCGTCATCATCATCCCCACTCCATCCTCCCTCCATGAATTCTCCTTCCATGTGTGAGTAATCCTCTGCTGTAGGCAAAGGGGATGGTAGGGATTGGAAGAGTTAGATCATGTAATAGTTTATCAGATCGTTGGGGGCATGTTGCTTATCATCTACTATGGTGTTTATCATCTTTGCTTCAACTTGTTATACTTAATGCTTGTCACTTAGGGCCCGAGTGCCATGATTTCAGATCTGAACCACATGTGTTTGCATGAATATATTTGTGTTCTTGATCCTATCTATGAGTTGTTTGCACCTATTACGGTCCGGAACCGGCGATCCCAAAAGTGACAGCTTGGGACACCAAAGGGGATGGTCCGTAGTTTGAGGATTACATGTATCCATTGAGTTTATTGCTTTGTTCCGGTGCTCTTTGACAGGAGCACCTTAATCTCCATAAGTTCCTTTTGGCCCCGTTCGTAGCGGGGTGGTAGGACAAAAGATGTTGTGCAAGTTCTTATTGCAAGCACGTACAACTACCTATGGGATACATGCCTAATGTTTGATATTTGCCTAGATGATCATTACTTTTCCGTGTGCCTTGCCCCAAGTTAGATTCATGATATATCTCATCCATGCAGCGCCCAACCATCTATCTCCCTAGCCTACAGTGTTTTAAATCCTGCTGGTTACTAGTTGCTACTTTTGCTATTTACTTTTGCTGTTTACTTTTACTATCACCACCATCACTATCATATCACCGTTACCACTTATCTTTTGTTGCAAGTAAGTATATTTCAGGTGCGGTTGAATTGGCAACTCAACTGTCAAAGCTTATAAATAATCTTTGGCTCCCCGTGTGTCGAATCAATAAATTGGGTTATTCTTACCCGCGAAGACTATCTCGATCCCTTACGGTTGAGGGTTATCAGGTACCTATAAGAGAGTTGCGCTTGTATGGCAAGTCCTGTTTGGTCCCTTATAGAATTGTCCTGCATAGCAAAATAGACTGATCAAAGCATCGTGTTTTTCTTGATGAAAATAATATGTATCAAAGGAAGCAACCTTTAGATGGATATCACTTGAGTGAACTCCCATAAGACACTTGTTTAGAAGAAAAATGGCTGATCCCCCGGTTTACCAGGGGTGCCGGTTTATTTATTAATCATAATATATACAGGATACATGAAGCGGAGCTCATGGCTCAAGTGTAGTAAGGCCGCAGAAGAGCAATGTTCCACGGCCTCTTCGTCTCTTCCTCTGATGTCCGTGAGTCTTTGTGTTCTCGAACGTCCACCAGGTAGTATGAACCGTTGTGTAGGTTCTTGCTGACCACAAAGGGCCCTTCCCAAGGTGGGGATAGCTTGTGCATATCTGTCTGGTCTTGTATAAGCCGGAGTACCAGGTCCCCCTCCTGGAACGTCCTGGTCTTAACCCGGCGACTGTGATATCTGCGCAGGTCGTGCTGATAAATTGCAGATCGTGCTGCTGCTATATCACGCTCTTCATCCAGCCGGTCTAAGCTGTCTTGTCTTGCTTGCTCATTAGCCGCTTCAACAGAAGCTGCCACCCGTGGTGAGTCGTGCTGGATATCACTAGGAAGAACAGCTTCAGCGCCGTACAACATGAAGAAGGGCGTATAGCCTGTAGATCTGTTAGGCGTCGTATTGATGCTCCAGAGGACAGAAGGTAACTCCTCAACCCAGCACCCTGGTGTTCTCTGTAAGGGTGTCGTAAGCCGGGGCTTGATGCCTCGCAAGATTTCTTTGTTAGCCCTTTCAGCTTGACCATTGGATTGAGGATGAGCTACTGAAGACACATCCAGGCGAATATGTTCCCTTTGGAAAAACTCTTCCATCTCTCCTTTAGATAGATTGGTGCCATTATCAGTAATAATGATGTGTGGAAAGCCAAACCGGAAAATTACCTTCTTGATGAATTTAACCGCTGTTGCCGCATCACACTTACTGACAGGCTCTGCCTCAATCCACTTTGTAAATTTGTCCACTGCCACCAACAGGTGAGTTTTTTGATCATGGGATCGTTTAAAAGGCCCAACCATATGAAGCCCCCAAGTCGCAAACGTCCAAGTAATTGGTGTCATCCTTAGCTCTTGCGCCGGAACAAGAGCACGCCGTGAAAATTTCTGACAAGCGTCGCATCTCCGGACTAGATCCTCCGCATCAGCATGGGCTGTTAACCAGTAAAATCCGTGACGAAAAGCCTTGGCTACCAGCGATTTTGAACCGGCGTGATGACCACAATCCCCTTTGTGTATCTCTCGAAGAATGTCATTGCCTTCTTCTGATGATACACAGCGCTGAAACGCCCCAGAAACGCTGCGGTGATGAAGTTCTCCATTAACGATGGTCATATACTTGGATCGCCGGATTATCTGCCTAGCTTCCACCTCATCATCTGGCAACTCTCCTCGGCTCAGGTATGCTAAGTAAGGGAGTGTCCAATCCGGAATAACATGAAGCACTGCAACCAGCTGTGCTTCCGGATCAGGAACAGCCAAATCCTCCTCCGTTGGTACCTGAACTGATGGACTGTGTAACTCATCCAAGAAAGTATTTGGTGGCACCGGTTTACGCTGAGAACCCAACCGGCTTAGAGCATCGGCCGCTTCATTTTTTCGCCGGTCTATGTGATCCACCTGATATCCTTTGAAACACCCTGCAACTGCTTCAACTTCTCGCCTGTAAGCTGCCATGAGAGGGTCTTTAGAGTCCCACTTGCCAGACACTTGCTGCGCCACTAGATCTGAATCATCAAAGCACTTGACCCGGCTCAAGTTCATCTCCTTAGCCATCCGCAGGCCGTGAAGCAGTGCTTCGTATTCAGCCGCATTGTTAGTACAAGGAAACATTAGTCGGAGGACATAACAAAACTTGTCACCTCGTGGGGCAGTTAACACGACTCCAGCCCCCGAGCCTTCTAATTGCCTTGAACCGTCAAAGTGAATAGTCCAGTATGTATGATCCTGCTTCTCCTCTGGTGCTTACAATTTTGTCCAATCATTGATGAAATCTACCAATGCCTGGGATTTAATAGCAGTACGGGGTACATACTTCAATCCATGTGGGCTAAGCTCAATGGCCCACTTTGCTACTCTGCCCGTGGCCTCTCTGTTCTGGATTATATCCCCCAACGAAGATGAGCTAACAACAGTGATTGGGTGGCCCTAGAAGTAGTGCTTAAGCTTCCGGTTTGCCATGAACACGCCATACACCAGCTTCTTCCAGTGTGGGTACCTTTGCTTTGATTCAATTAGAACCTCACTGATGTAATAAACCGGGCGCTAAACCGGATATTCCTTGCCTGCTTCTTTGCGTTCCACCACAATTGCCACGCTAACTGCACGGGCATTGGCGGCCACGTATAACAGCAGCGGCTTGTTGTCAACAGAGGCAGCAAGAACCGACGGCTCTGCTAATTGCGGCTTTAAGTCCTCAAACGCAGCGTTTGCAGCATTGCTCCATATAAATCGATCTGTCTTCTTCAGCATTTGATAAAGCGGTATTGCCTTCTCTCCCAAACGGCTGATGAATCAACTTAACGCTGTAATCCGACCAGCTATACGCTGGACATCATTGATACAAGCCGGTTTAGTCAAGGACGTGATCGCCTTGATCTTCTCCGGATTGGCCTCTATTCCTCTGTTTGACACTAAGAACCCAAGGAGCTTGCCTGCCGGAACACCAAAAACGCACTTCTCCGGATTAAGCATCATCTTATAAACCCGGAGGTTGTCAAAGGTTTCCTTTAGGTCTTCTATCAGTGTCTCCTCCTTCCTGGACTTTACGACGATGTCATCCACATAGGCATGGACATTTCTTCCGATCTGCCCCTTGAGACAGTTCTGTACGCAACACTGGTAAGTTGCTTGGGCACTCTTGAGCCCAAAGGGCATAGATACGTAACAGAAGGCTCCAAAGGGAGTTATGAAAGTTGTTTTCTCCTGGTCCTTAACTGCCATCTTGATCTGATGATACCCTGAATATGCGTCCAAAAAACTTAGCCGCTCACATCCTGCCGTAGCATCAATGATCTGATCAATATGTGGGAGAGAAAAAGGGTCAGTTGGACTAGCCTTGTTTAGGTCTGTGTAATCCACACACATCCTCCACTTTCCATTTTTTTAACACCAGAACCGGATTAGCCAACCACTCCGGATGGAACACCTCAACTATGAACCCTGCGGCCAAAAGCCTGGCCACTTCCTCACCTATAGCCTTGCGCCTTTCTTCGTTGAAGCGGCACAAATACTGCTTGACCGGTTTGAATTTCGGATCAATATTAAGACTGTGCTCAGCGAGTTCCCTCGGTATACCTGGCATGTCAGAAGGTTTCCACGCAAAGATATCCCGATTCTCACGGATGAACTCGATGAGCGCGCTTTCCTATTTGGTGTCTAGGTTAGCGCTGATAGTGAACTGCTTGGATGAATCGCCTGGTACAAAGTCAACTTGCTTGGTTTCCTCTGCCGATTTAAACTTCAACGCCGGATCATGCTCTGTAGTTGGCTTCTTTAACAGGGACATATCTGTCGGATCAACGTTGTCTTTGTAGAACTTCAACTCCTCTGTAGCACACACTGCCTCTGCATAGGCTGCGTCTCCTTCCTCGCACTCCAATGCAATCTTGCGACTTCCGTGAACCGTGATGGTTCCCTTGTGACCCGGCATCTTGAGCTGTAGATAAACATAGCACGGTCTAGCCATGAACTTGGCGTAAACCGGCCTTCCAAACAGAGCATGATATGGGCTCCGGATCTTTACGACCTCAAAGGTCACTGTCTCTGACCTGGAGTCCTTCTCATCTCCAAAGGTGACCTCCAGATCAATTTTCCCAACTGGGTAAGCCGATTTACCTGGCACCACTCCATGGAACACCGTGTTGGACTGTCTCAACTTCTTGCCCGTCAACCCCATATGACGGAAAGTCTCGTAATACAAGATGTTGATACTACTGCCGCCATCCATGAGTACCTTTGTGAATTTGTAGCCACCCACCTGTGGTGCTACCACTAAGGCCAACTGGCCCGGATTATCAATCCGTGGCGGGTGATCCTCTCTGCTCCACACAATAGGTTGCTCCGACCAACGCAGAAAACGTGGTGTTGCCGGTTCAACTGCATGTACCGCCCGCTTCAGGATTTTTTGATCTCGTTTGCACAAACTCGTAGTAAAAACATGGTACTGTCCACTACTTAGCTCCTTCGGATTACTATGGTATCCGGATTGCTGTTGTTGTTGACGCTGCTGATTGCCTTGGTTATTGTAACCACCCTGACCATGCTGGTGGTTGCCTTGGTTGTTATAACCACCCTGACCATGCTGCTGGTGGTTGCCTTGGTTGTAGTTATTGTTGCCACCATGATATCCTGATCCGGACCCATTACCCTGGTGACTCGGACCTTGAAAACCGAAACTTGAGCCGCCGCCCGGTAGTCCATTTTTGTATTTGGCTTGTCTCATGGCCTCTATCATGATCCGGCATTCCCTCCGTGTATGTTTAGCTAGGTGTTTCGGCATGCTATGTTTCGGGCAAGGCTCATTCAACTTTTGATCTAGATTGACGGACCCTCCTTCACTCCGTGGAGGTGGTCTACCTTTGCCGCGCTGAAAGTTCCCTTGAACATTGGTATTGGCACAAAATCAAAGCCGCCCTCTGCCTTTCGCTTACCATTGAAACTTGTTCCTGCCGGATTAGCTTGCGTCGGTTTACCAGCCTTGTTTGCTTTCCCGGACTTGTCTCCATCTGCCTCTGGGTACTTAGCGTTATCAAAGTCCCCATACTTCACCAGAGCGCTCATGAGTGTCCCCATGTCATTACAATCCCGCTTGAGCCGTCCCAACTTCAGCTTCAGAGACTCAAACCGGCAATTGTTTTCCAGTGTCACTATCGTCGTATTGGGATTGATGCTATTGGAAGAGTGCAAGATTTCTGACACTCGCCGTACCCAGGTGCTCATAGGCTCCTGCTCTCCTTGAACACATGTTGCTAAGTCTACTACTGACATTGATTGCTTGCACGTGTCTTTGAAATTTTTGATAAACTGGTGACGCAGCTCACCCCATGATCCGATGGAGTTAGGTGGTAAGCCCTTTAAACATGTCCGGGCTGTACCCTCAAGCATCATGGTAAAATACTTGGCGCATGCCACTTCATCCACATCGAGCATCTCCATAGCCATCTCATAGCTCTCAACCCACGCCTCTGGAGCCAGGTCTGCCGTATAGTTGGGCACCTTGCGCGGACCTTTGAAGTCTTTGGGTAACTTTACGCTTCGTAAAGCGGGGACAAGACACTGTACTCCAAAGGAACTCGCCGTGACTCCTGTCTCTGCTCTGGTTGGGTGAACCGGCGTCATTTGACGGGTATCCTCACGGGCGGTAGGTCTGGCCCGATTCATCGCCTCCTGGGCGTGCGCTTCTGCTCCTGCCGGATTATCATGCCTGTGCCGGTGACGTCTCCGCTCGCTGCTAGACACTTCCGGTTCATCCCAATGCCTAGTGTAGCTCCGGCTGTGGCGGGGGGTTGAGTGAATCCTCTCCCTGCTGTAAGAGTACGCCTGCTGCTGCGTCAGTGCCGTGTCTAGCGATTCCTTAGCCCGACGTGCTTCCAACGCCACGGGGGACGTCCCCTCGATAGGTAAAGCGGCCAGTCATGAAGCGGCGGCGACAATGTTGTCCAACGGGTTTGAGTAATGGCCAGGAGGGGTGGGGATGTGTGGCGTGGGCACAACTTGACGATTTCGCTCTGCGGCCGGCTGTTGAACCAGCGCGCCTGCTCCTGGGGCTCCTCCCCGGTTTACTTCTAGGTTATTGCTGGCTCCCGCTCCTGGTGTGCCAAAGAGATTCATCACCTCATAGACCGGCGGTAGACGAGTTTGCTGCCTCCTGTTCCTTACCTCCTGCGAAGAAGTCTGGTCAATCCTGAGCCGGAAAGCTTGGGAATCCAGCTCTGCTTGCCTCGTAACCATCATGGCCTTCTCTGTGTCCAGATCCCGTTTAGCTTGCTCAATCCGGCCCTTCAGCTGAAGGATATCCACATCATGTTGCGCCTTGTTGGCAGGAGCTATTTCTGCTATTGCGTGTGTTGTCAACTCCTCGACCAAGGTAAATAGAGCGTCAGAGGGTGAGAGGGCCTGGCTGCTCGCCCCTGCACCAGCTACCTCTGTTGTGAACGCCCCAGTCACCGTGGGCTACTGCATAGACTGTGATCCGGCCATGAAAACAGCCACCCGGTTTGGCGGATCAAAGGGCTCCGGAATACTGTCACCATTGGATACACCCCCGGATCGGCCGTCCTGCAACAAATACAAAGATTCGGTCTCCCCAGATGAAGATTCATCGTCAGAATAGACAATTGTCTCGCCACCAGAATCCGATCCGTCCTCGGCTTGGACTCCATGTACTGCTCCAACGAAAACACGCTTCACGGCGGGCTGAATCCGGGCCTATCTCGCACGCTGAGCCGGCTCGACGATGTTGGGGAAGATGTCCGGCTCAGGTCCCGGTTCACCAATCTTGCCGATGAAGACGCGGATGCCGCCGAAGGGGACCCGGTACCCGTATTCGATTGAATCGGCCTCGGGGCCCCAGCCTGCGTCGTCGATGTAGATCCGGCCGCGGCGACTCTTGGTCATCCGGCCAACCGCGTAACCCTTGAGTCCTACAAAGCTGCCCTTCAAGAACTCGAAACCATCGTGCGATAGCCCCACGGTGGGCGCCAACTGTCGTGGAATTGGCACGGCAGATGTCCGGTTTAGAGGACTTAGGTGTGGAGCCATCGCGCGGGTTAGCTTGAAGAGGTTAAAGCACACAAAGAACACAGGTGGTTTATACTAGTTCGGCCCCTTCGATGAAGGTAAAATCCTACGTCTAGTTTGGTTTGGTATTGCTTGGGCGTCGATGAACAGGGAGTGGATCGCTTGCCTGTGTCTCGACGGGTTGTTGCCTGGCCTTGAACCGTCGCCGGGTCATCCCTTTATATAGGAGGCGACGCCCGGTCCGGTTTACAGAGTCCCGAGGCCGGCTCATAATCGTGTCCGCCTCGGTCTCTACTCTTTCTATCTTATACCTCAAGTTACATGATATGACGGTTCATAAACCGTAAGCTTTACATATGGGCCCTAAGCCTCTATGGGCCGTAACCTCTGATTCATATTCTACTAGGCTTTTAATAATACAACTATGTAAATGCAATCCGGATCTCCCTAGCCAGTTTATACCTGCTAGTAATATCCCTGACACACGAGGAGTCAGCAATCCCATAACCATGGGTATCAAGACTAACAAAGCTTAATGGGTAGGAAGACCTTAAGTGGTGAGGTTGCAGCATCGGCTAAGCAAAAGTATGGTGGCTAACTTACGAGTACAAGAATAAGATGAGCATCTACGCAAACGGTCGCAACTAGTAGTGATCGCTAAAGATCCTGAACTACCTACGAGGCAAACATAACCCCACCGTGTTCTCTTCTCAAAGTGAAAAGAGACAGTCATGGTTACTCACACAGTTGTGTGTTTTACTTCGGATCCTTTGTCAAGTTTTCTCCAACCGGACATTAACAAATTCCAATCTACCACATAATCGCGGGCACAGCTTTCGAAAGATCATAACCCTGCAGGGGTGTCCCAACTTAGCCCATCACAAGCTCTCACGATCAGTAGAAGTAATAATAATATTACCCCTTATCTTAGGGAAGGCCCGATCAGACTCGAAATTCCCGGTGCACAAGACATTTCGACAATGGTAAAACAAGTCCAGCAAGACCTCCCGGTGTGCCGACACCCTGATAGTAGCCGCGCATATCTCGTCTCAGGCCATGACCGGATGGGCGAGCCTACGGGAGCCACTCCTCGAGTTTCCCCGCGGTGGCCCCGCAGTCTCCTGATACGTCTCAAACGTATCTACTTTTCCAAACACTTTTGATATTGTTTTGAACTCATTCTTGCATGATTTGAACTAAACTAACCCGGACTGACGCTCTTTTCCGCAGAGCTGCCTGTATGGTTTTATTGTGTGCAGGAAAACGGATTTTTAGATATCTCAGAAAATTCCACGAAAAATTACAGAAAATCCACGCACCCGAAGGAACCTGGTGCCAGAAGAGGGGCCAGAGGGGGGCCAGGGGGGCTCCAGGCGCCCTGGTCGCGCCGGGAGGCCGCCTGGGTGGGCCCCACCTCCCCTGGTGCCCTACTTTGACCCGTATTTTAGCCCGTGACGAGAAAATCCCAGATCAGAAGTCGTTTTCCCAGTTTTCGTCGCGGAGCCGCCGCCACCCTCTGTTCTTCTTCGGGAGGGCTAATCTGGAGGCTGATTTGGCCTCCGGAGAGGGGAGATCATCGCCATCGTCATCATCATCACCACTCCATCCTCCCTCCATGACTTCTCCTTCCATGTGTGAGTAATCCCCTGCTGTAGGCAATGGGGATGGTAGGGATTGGATGAGTTAGATCATGTAATAGTTTATCAGATCGTTGGGGGCATGTTGCCTATCATCTACTATGGTGTTTATCATCTTTGCTTCAACTTGTTATTCTTAATGCTTGTCACTTAGGGCCCAAGTGCCATGATTTCAGATCTGAACCATATGTGTTTGCATGAATATATTTGTGTTCTTGATCCTATCTATGAGTTGTTTGCACCTATTACGGTCCGGAACCGGCGATCCCAAAAGTGACAGCTTGGGACACCAAAGGGGATGGTCTGTAGTTTGAGGATTACACGTATCCATTGATTTTATTGCTTTGTTCCGGTGCTCTTTGACAGGAGCACCTTAATCTCCATAAGTTCCTTTTGGCCCCGTTCGTAGCGGGGTGGTAGGACAAAAGATGTTGTGCAAGTTCTTATTGCAAGCACGTACAACTACCTATGGGATACATGCCTAATGTTTGATATTTGCCTAGATGATCATTACTTTTCCGTGTGCCTTGCCCCAAGTTAGATTGATGATATATCTCATCCATGCAGCGCCCAACCATCCATCTCCCTAGCCTATAGTGTTTTAAATCCTACTGGTTACTAGTTGCTACTTTTGCTATTTACTTTTGCTGTTTACTTTTACTATCACCACCATCACTATCATATCACCGTTACCACTTATCTTTTGTTGCAAGTAAGTATATTTCAGGTGCGGTTGAATTGACAACTCTACTGTCAAAGCTTATAAATACTCTTTGGCCCCCCGTGTGTCGAATCAATAAATTGGGTTATTCTTACCCGCGAAGACTATCTCGATCCCTTACGGTTGAGGGTTATCAAGTACCGTTTTCTGGCGCCGTTGCCGGGGAGCATAGCAATATTTACAAGTCTACTTGAAGTATCCTACCTGCTGCACTTCATCCGCTATGGGTAAGAAAGGAGACCCTAAGGTTCCGATCTTACTATCCACTACAAGAAGAGGTACTGTTCTGAACACTAGTGCTACACTTGATTCACCTTGTGTTATGAGTAAGTTTGCCTCACCGCCACCACATGATGCTCCTACTGAATCTGTTACTATGTCCGATACTCTTGATGATGCTTCTACTACTCTTGATGATATTAGTTCACTTTGTTATGCTCTTGAGAAACAGATCGCTGCTACTGCAAAAAAGTCTGGAATTGAAATTCCTGTTACTCGCTACCCTATTGGTGGAACTTACGATTATCCTGATTTGAGTAAACTCAAGGAGAGACTCCTTGATGATGATTCCATTATGCTTGATGATGATTTATGCAGGGAACTGACAGAGTTTGCCGGCTCTGACCCTGAAGCTATTAAGAAGCTGCTTGAAAAACACTCTTTGAAGAACAAGACCGTTCCTGATCCTGAATTTGCTACATCTCCTATATGCATTGATGATCCTGATTATGATTTCTCTGTTGATCTTTCACTTATACCTATGGTTGAAGCTGACCCCTTTTATGGCAGAGAAAATGATGATTCTATTGCACACCTGACCAAACTCACTGAGTTGGGCGTTTTGTTTACCACGGATGAGAAGATACGAAACTTTTATGTGACCAAGCTTCTTCCTTTCTCTTTGAAGGAAGGTGCTAAAACGTGGTATGATTCACTCCCATGTGGTTCCATTAAGAGTCCTCAAGACTTAGCTTACTCTTTTGTTGATAAGTACTTTCCTGCTCATATGCAACATGCTGCTTTACAAAGAATTTATAACTTTAAACAGTTGCAGGATGAGCACCTCCCTAAAGCTTGGGGGAGGTACTGCGGTCTGATTCGGGCTAGACCAGGACATGGAGTCCCTAAGAACGAATTAATTGATATATTTTATGCTGGTCTAACTGATGAATCTAGGTCCTATTTGGACAGTTGTGCTGGTTGTGTTTTCAGGAAAAGAACATCGGACGATGCAGAGGATTTGATGGGCAGGATTGCCAAAAACCATGAAGATTGGTCCGTCCCTGAACCACCTCCACCACCAAAGAAGAGGGGCATGTTTGTTCTAAGCCCCGAAGATATGCGAGAAGCAAAGAAGTCTGTTAAGGAGAAGGGTATTAAAACTGAGGACGTCAAGAATCTACCCCCTATTGAGAAGTTGTGTGAGCCTACCACTCACCCTCCTATGGTAGAGGTACACTCTCTTTTAGATTTCAACGCAAGTGACATCCCTCATGGTAAGCCTCCTGATCAATGTTTAGATGAGTTTGATAATTTTATTATGAAACAAAATCATTTTAATGAGAGGATACAAAGTCAATTGCATGATGATTCCCTTACTATCAAAAGTTTGCTTGATGTTCTAGGAAGAACAGTTAATGATGTTCAATGTCTTGTGAAGCATTTTCATATGGTTCAAACTCAGCTTGAACAAATTTCTAATGCGCAAAAAGATTTGCTTGCTAACAATGCCAAACAAGATGATTTGCAGGCCTTCTGGATTAAGACCCAAGGAGGTACTAGCACTCAAGATCCTCTCTATCCAGAGGGGCATCCGAGGAGAATCGAGCAAGATTCTCAAATGCAGGAAGAAGAAATTGTTGGCTCTCCAAAAAATAAGAAGAAACATAAGGAGGCTGACAATTCCAATGATCCTATTACAGATGAAGAGCCAGCTGTTGATCCCAACAGTGTATCTATCTCCGATGCTGAGACTGAAGACGGTGCTGAACCTGAAGGTAAGGATAATGAGAAGAATGATCCGCCTGAAGTTCGAGAAGAAGAAGCACCTGACAAACGTAAGAGGTACACTAGAGAAGACTTCGTCGCAAGAAGACATGGGAAGGAAAGAGAACCATGGATACAGAAACCCATGCCCTTTCCAGGTAAGTCTATCAAATCTAAAGAAGAAGAGCATTACAATAAGTTTTGTGAGTGGATTAAACCTCTTTTTCTTCAAATCCCTTTGACTGATGCTATTAAGTTACCTCCCTATTCAAAATATATGAAAGATATTGTCACTAATAAAAGAAAAGTTCCTAATGAAACAATATCTACTATGCTTGCTAACTACTCTTTCAGTGGCAAGATTCCTGAGAAGCTTGGTGATCCAGGTATACCCACCATTCCTTGCTCCATAAAGAATAATTATGTCAAAACTGCTTTATGTGATCTTGGAGCAGGAGTGAGTGTTATGCCTCTCTCTCTTTACAAGAGGCTTTGTTTAGAGAAACTAATTCCTACAGATATCTCTCTTCAGATGGCTAACAAGTCAACCGCCGTTCCGATAGGTATTCGTGAGGATGTTCCCGTAGAAGTTGCTAATTGTTTGATTCTTACTGATTTTGTTGTGCTTGACATGCCCGAGGATGGGAGCATGTCCATTATTCTTGGTAGACCTTTTCTTAACACCGCAGGTGCTATTATTGATTGCAATAAAGGGAAGGTTACCTTCAATGTGAATGATAGAGAGCACACGGTGTATTTTCCAAAGAAGACCGACAGGAGGCATGGCCTCAACTCTATAGAAAATATCGAGACCGTGAAGATTGGAGAATGGGACTGTCCACTACATGTGCACCACAAATACAAAACTATTATGGTGGGGACAATGTCCATCAAAGTAAAGGTTCAGTGATTACTTCGTAAGAGGTGAGACTTTTTGCTCTATATATCGCCTGTTTGTTGGTAAGACTTGATCAACCTTACTAGTGAACATGTTTTATATAGATAAAAAGTTGAGCTTGTTATGTTTTCATTTGTTTTAGTTTTTGTTCTCCTTGCTGTACCAGGTGTTTATGTTTTGAAGCTTCACAATACTAATCACTGCTTTAAGTTTTTAGAAAGTCTTGCAGCTTTTTGAACTTCGAAAAAATTTCAACAGTGAAGTTTTCAGAAAAATTCCAGAGAAATAAAAATAAAAATTTCCATGCCGGGAGTGACCCAGAGGTACCTGGGGCCGGCCAGAGGGAACCACCAGTGGCCCAGGCGGCCAGCTGGCGCGGCCTGCCCCCTGGTCGCGCCCACAGGGCGCCTGGGGCCCATAAGGCCCCCTCCAGGTAAGTCTTCTTCCTCCCTCTCTCTTTCTCTCCAAAAACACGAGTTTTGCACTTGTTCTTGCATTCTTGCTGCTCTTGGAGGCGATTCTTTGATCTCTCTCTACAGCCTATCATTTGAGCTGAGATTTTGAACAAATACTCCTTGGTATGTAACTCCTCCACCCCTCCAATTAGATTTCTGATTGGTGGCTTCATTTGTGAGTATTTAGTAGTTATTCGTGCTGTATAGATGAGCTTGCATGCATGTGTAGAAATTTATTTTCCAAGTTTTGATGCAAGTTTATGCCTTAGGTAAGTTAGTTGAGTAGTTTGCCTTAACCCACTTTGTTTTAATCCTTGTTATTGTAATTTGCCAAAAATTTCAGAAATGAGTTTGTTAGGAAGGGCAAAGGGGTGTCTTGAGAAGAAGAGGCCCACGCACTCCGATCGAGTTACTAGAGCCGCAGCTTCACCCTCGACTACTAGGGTGAGCTACAATGAAGATCATGTGCCCTAGAGTTGTTGGAAGACACAAGTCCAGCACGTGATATGATGTTTCCATGTGATGAATTCCTTGAAGCTGCGGGAATCAAGGATGAGTTTTATAATCTTTGTGCTAATGCAGGTCTGACACGGCTCGTCACGTGCCGTGTTACTCAGTATCAAAAACTCACCTCCGGTTTCATTAACAGTTTTAGATACAATCCCGATTCTGGTGCTATTGAGTTTAAAATTTACAATGATCTTATCACCATGCCCTTGGGAAAGTTTTGTGAAATAATAGGTGTGCCAAACGTTCGGAGGACGGCTAGGATGAACTCTCAGCCCTCAGAGCTGAAAACCGTCTTCAACTCTCTCTGCAGCATGGGTACGAGGGGTATTCATCGGTCAAAGATCTCCAGCATCTTATTCCCTCACCTCAGGTATTTTGCATATTATGTTGCTAGAGGGGTGTTAGCTCGTGACAACACGGGCAACACTTCTGCGCCGGATATTGCTATCCTGGCAGCCGCCCTCTCAGGGAGGTCTGATTATAATCTAGGTGCCTTAATTGCTCGACGCCTTGCTATGAACGGTAACAGGGGAGACTTATTTGGTGGCGTTTATGCCACACTTATCTTAGAATATCTTGAAGGCACCCCACACCCTGATGATAAGCCTTTTACTTATTTAAGTTTTGATCTTGCTGCTATGAAAAGGCATAAGTTTGTTACCATGACTTCTGAGCTTGATAATCTTGTTTATATCTTGCGTTTCGGAACCACCGCGGAACGCGAGATCCGTCTACCTGCACCTCTTTTGTTTGATTTTTCTCGCAGGAACGGATGGTCCTTTGATGTTATCCAGTTCGATGAGTTCATGGCCCAGCATCAGTTTCATAACCCCATGGAGGGGGTTGTGCCCGACGAGGAGGAGCACGGTGAGTTACCACCTTTTCAGGGGGAGACCGCCACCCAGTTTGGTGAAGGGTCTTCCTCTGCTTGGAGTACGGGCCCTTCCTCGTGGGAGGATCCGAGGAGTTCGGTGTACGCGCCAGAATCCTTCTACGACCCTTGGACTCACCGCCATTCCCCCGGAGCAGGAGGCTCCTGGGGGCAGTAGCTACTACCAACTTAGGCCAAAAGCCTAAGCTTGGGGGAGTACGTGCCCCTCTCACTTTTCCATTGTAATTATCCGTTTTATTCGCTTTGATCATTTCGAAGTTTTTGCCCGTTCTTCTTTATTTCTTTCTTTGCAAAAACAACAAAAAGATTTTCTCTTTCTTTTGCTTTCGTTCAACCTTTGAAATAATCCAAAAAGATTTCCTTTCTCTCTTTAGTTTGCTTTGTTTTCAGAGTTCAGCTCGAGTCCGTGATGGCATTTAATTATATTTCCTACGTTCGATCGTGCAAGTGACGAGGCAGTAATGACGAAGATCGACTGAAGGGAAGCAACAAGGGAAAACCGGTATGAACTCTTCTTGTTTCTACTTTTGTACATATGCCTGTACTTATGATCTAGAGACCAGCTTGTAGCGACATAGTTCTATGTTTACAATGCTCTCCCAGTGGTTCATGCTTTCCTTGTGGCTAGTCTCAAATAGCTAGAGTATATAATGTGTTATTGAAATGATTTACATGCATTGCACTGTTCATAGTTTGGTATACTAAGGTGGTATTTCCCTTTGGAGAATTCTTGGATTGACTTGGCGCATGTTTACACATGTTTAAGACTAAAAAGTCTGCTCTGCCTTGATGATCTTTGAGTTTTAGAATAGTTATATCACTTCCATGCCCGATTCAATGTTGCTTTGTCGCTCTGCATGATTATGACCGTTATTGCTCTCTAGTTGGTCGCTTCCCAGTATTTTGCTAACCTCCACCTGTACTAAGCGGACTGACTGCTTGTGCATCCAAAATCCTTTCAACCAGTTATGCCATATGAGTCCACCATACCTTCCTATACATGGTATTTACCTGCCATTCCTAACGAAGACTTTCGTGTACCATCTCGAAATTAATCAAAAGCATTTCTCTTTTTGTGCCTCTGTTTTACCTCATGAGGAAGTAGTAGTTAATTCATGATCTTTTTAAGTTGGACAAGTTTCACCCCGGGATTGCATGTCTAATCTGCAAACCCTTAATACGAGAAGGAACTGGCATAGAGTGCGCCCGGCTCATAAGAGATAATACAACAAACAAACCCTCCTTCACGCTTTGTTCATGAGAAATCAGAAAACTTTGGCAGTGATAAACAAAGGAGATTAAGGGGATGTGACCGTCCCCGTGCGGGAGCCGTTCCTCGAAACTTGTCCAGCTCAAGAAGTAATTGGGTTATCTACTAGCATTCGTTGACGAAATATGCACCTCTCAAAAACATTTTTACCTCTGTTTTTAAAACCAAGAGCTCTGGTACATGTTTAGTTTTTGTTTCCGACCACGGGTTTTCAACCTCGCCATCAAATTCCACGGTTCGAGAGTCTCCACCTTGTTTCTTCAAAGCACCAACTAGGAGAGCATAATTGTCATTCTGAGTGTAATGTGCATTGTCCCAAAGTATCACATTGTCTTCTGCATGCTTGTGATATTATTTATTCGGAAATTCTTAGTTCTAGTCTCCTTTAAAACTCTGGAGGAGTTTCTGCATTTATGTTTTGCTTCACTCATAGAGGCTAGCGAGATACCACCCTAATATGCTCAAGCTATGTGCAATGTAATCTTGTCTTGATTTTTCAGTAGTATATTATTTACTTTTAGGTATTTGTGATTGGTCACTTGAAAGAAGGATTGCTCCGTGCATTGTCCTCATAGCATTGTTTCAATACTTGCTAGACTCTTTTCGTAGTACATGCTTATATACATCTAATGAAGCAAAAGAGTTTGTCAAAGTTTTCTTTGTCGCGTCCAGTCCGTTGAACTGAATTGCTTGAGGACAAGCAATATGCTAAGCTTGGGGGAGTTGATACGTGTCAAACGTATCTACTTTTCCAAACACTTTTGATATTGTTTTGACCTCATTCTTGCATGATTTGAACTAAACTAACCCGGACCGACGCTGTTTTCAGTAGAGCTGCCTGTATGGTTTTATTGTGTGCAGGAAAACGGATTTTTAGGTATCTCAGAAAATTCCACGAAAAATCATAGAAAATCCACGCACCCGAAGGAACCTGGTGCCAGAAGAGGGGCCAGAGGGGGGCTCCAGGCGCCCTGGTGGCGCGGCCCACCCCCTGGCCGCGCCGGGAGGCCGCCTGGGTGGGCCCCACCTCCCGTGGTGCCCTACTTTGACCCGTATTTTAGCCCGTGACGAGAAAATCCCAGATCAAAAGTTGTTTTCCCAGTTTTCGTCGCGGAGCCGCTGCCACCCTCTGTTCTTCTTCGGGAGGGCTAATCTGGAGGCTGATTTGGCCTCCGGAGATGGGAGATCATCGCCATCGTCATCATCATCACCACTCCATCCTCCCTCCATGACTTCTCCTTTCATGTGTGAGTAATCCCCTGCTGTAGGCAAAGGGGATGGTAGGGATTGGATGAGTTAGATCATGTAATAGTTTATCAGATCGTTGGGGGCATGTTGCCTATCATCTACTATGGTGTTTATCATCTTTGCTTCAACTTGTTATTCTTAATGCTTGTCACTTAGGGCCTGAGTGCCATGATTTCAGATCTGAACCATATGTGTTTGCATGAATATATTTGTGTTCTTGATCCTATCTATGAGTTGTTTGCACCTATTACGGTCCGGAACCGGCGATCCCAAAAGTGACAGCTTGGGACACCAAAGGGGATGGTCCGTTGTTTGAGGATTACATGTATCCATTGAGTTTATTTCTTTGTTCCGGTGCTCTTTGACAGGAGCACCTTAATCTCCATAAGTTCCTTTTGGCCCCGTTCGTAGCGGGATGGTAGGACAAAAGATGTTGTGCAAGTTCTTATTGCAAGCACGTACAACTACCTATGGGATACATGCCTAATGTTTGATATTTTCCTAGATGATCATTACTTTTCCGTGTGCCTTGCCCCAAGTTAGATTCATGATATATCTCATCCATGCAGCGCCCAACCATCCATCTCCCTAGCCTACAGTGTTTTAAATCCTGCTGGTTACTAGTTGCTACTTTTGCTATTTACTTTTGATGTTTACTTTTACTATCACCACCATCACTATCATATCACCGTTACCACTTATCTTTTGTTGCAAGTAAGTATATTTTAGGTGCAGTTGAATTGACAACTCAACTGTCAAAGCTTATAAATACTCTTTGGCTTCCCGTGTGTCGAATCAATAAATTGGGTTATTCTTACCCGCGAAGACTATCTCGATCCCTTACGGTTGAGGGTTATCATCTCCCCATTTGGGACCAACACCATCAGCACTAGCCCCCCTGCTACGTAGAAAGAATCCTCGGGTAGCTCTAAAACCAATGTTGGGCCTTGCTGGAGGAGTTTTATTCAAAGACTAACTGTCAAGGGGTCCCCATATACCCAACCGTGTAAGGAATGCAAAATCAAGTAACATAACGCCGGTTTATCGGCTCCTAAGGTGGCATGAGTGGAACAAAACATCGAGCAAAAGGCCAAGCCTTCCACCCATTACCAAGTATATAGGTGTGTTAATAATAATAGTAGATATTATGATATTCCAACATCAAGCTCCAACATGGAACAAACTTCATCTTCACCTGCAACTAACAACGCTATAAGAGGAGCTGAGCAAGCGGGTAACATAGCCAAATAACAGTTTTGCTGGGAAGGTGTCAAAGGTTAGAGGTTTCATGGCAACAAGGAGTGGGGCTAAATGATGGGTAGCGCGACATATAACGATAGCATCGAGACATCTAGCATAGCAATGATAGTAAAGGTATCCAAGGTGATGGTCATCCTGCCTGAGATCCCGCAAGGAAGAAGAACGAAACCATGAAGAAGACGAAGAAGAAGCCTTGAAGACGAACCACGTGTAGCCGAACGAATCCTCATGATCGCAACAGAAAAGAACTAGCGAGAAGAAAGCACACAACAAGGTAAACACGCCACTCAAGAACATGACAAGATGCTCAACCAAGTATGATGCAAGACAAGTCTATATGATGCAATACATGGCAAGCGATGAAGCACACAAGAACAACACAAACCAACAAGTTTAAATGAGACCGGAAACAACATATAGAAATTGTGGTAAGTCCTTATATGCACATTTTGAAAAAATGGTCCAGATCAGAACAAACCTTAAGTTAAAGTTGTTAATCAGCCAGTTAACATGCACCATGATGATCTACTCTAAATTCTAGTCAAGTTTCATATAAAGTTTGTTTAATTCGGAGCTACGACCTAGAAGATATGAGCAAAACAAGACAATCATGTCATCGGTGCAAGATGCACCCAAACATCAAGCAAACACACTCCAAACTTGAAAACAACATGATATTATGCTACTACATGCAAAATCACACAAGTTTCATATAGGGCACGCTCAAAACGGAGCAACGGTTCAACACATACACATGAAACAAAATATAACAACAAGCTGTCCACAATCAGCCACATAGCAACTTGGGAGCAAGGCATATATATGCTACAACACTCAAACATGCCAACAAGAAGCATGGATGTGAAATAGACATGATACTTAACAAGCATTAACTTAGAACACACCCAAAAGCTTGCTGGAACACAATTGACCAAGCATGACAAGTTGCATTAATTTAATCCAGACTTAGTCAAAATCCGGGAAGGCAAAAACATCATCACGGTGCTGCCTTCGGAGGCACAAAACAACAAGCATATCAACTCTACTAAGTATATAAAGATCATGGACATGTAATAGACATAGCATACATCAAACAACTCCATTGGAGAAACTTCATAGGAGGCATGGATCAATAACAACAAGCTTCACCAAATTGATCATGCTGATAAAAGTCTAACAGGTAAATTTATAGCAACTTGAGAGCAAGATATAAATAAGCTACAGCAGGCCATATGTGAAAATAAGGGCATGGATGGATAGAGCATAACATGGACAACAAGACATGATCATTTGACATACTAAAACATGCAAGGATCTAAGTGAGGCATCAAGCAAACATAGCATCAGGTTTAACAGATTCCAGACTTTGCAGTTTTTTCACTAAGTATAAAACAGCAACATTGGCATGTTTACAAGCTTGTTTAAGTCACAGCAAAGACCACATGATTGTGCTTCTAAAACATATAGACATGTGGCATGAAGACAAACACATCAATAGCAACGAGGAAGGCAAAACAACATCTCATAACAAGTTTCAGCACTTAACAGGCACATGCACTTGTGCAACAGAGATTAACATGGCAAGGTGGCACCTAACATGAATGCTACAGCAACCAACATGTAGAGCACTTCACAATGAACATTTTGACATATCATATGCTTCATTTGGATAAACATGCACAAAGTTATCACATCTCAAACATGTTAACAAAATTACAGTTGACAACAGTTTTAAACATGTAGCACTCTTGCAACGATGATTAGAGCATCAAGATGAACTCAAACAAGTATGTCACAATGGAACAAAATGAAGAGCACATCATAACGAACATTTGGACATATGATATGCTCAATTTGGACATACACACAAAAAGTTACAGGCACTCAAAGTATGCCACAAAATTACATATGCTAGGGACTTAGAAGAAAAAGACCTCGTAGGGGTGGACATGTCCGTGTCAGATCGGACATGTCCGTCGGTGCTGGCTCTCGGGCCCACCTGGCAGAGGCACAGAGAGGGGACGGACGGACATGTCCGGACTCCTCCGGACATGTCCGGGGACGGCGGCGGCTGTTCGGCCTGACGGAGCTCCGACGAGCCCGAGGGCGCCGGCGAGACGGAGGGAGGCCAGATCGGGGTGGCCCGGGGCAGATCCGGCCGTTCCCCTCCCGGATCTGGCCGGAGGGCGGCGACCGAGCGAGGGCGGCGGTGCGGTGGCTCTGCTCCGGCGAGACGCTCCGCGGTGCGGCGGAAGGCGTCGGTGGCGGGCGGTGAGGGGGCGCAGTCGGGGCTAGGAGGAGATGGCGGCGGGGCACGAGGGCAAGGCCACGGCAGCGGGAGGGTGAGTTGAGGTGGCGAGTGCGTCGGCGGCGTGGTGAACGACGGTGGCGGGGCCGTGCCCAAGCGGCGGCGCCGCCGGAGGCGAAAGGAGCCGGAGCGGGAGACGACGCGCGCGTGCTTCGGGGCCCTGGCGGGCATGCGCCCGGGCCAGGCGGGCCCGTTCTGGGTTCGCAGAGGAGGTGGGAGAGCGGGGCTGAGGTGCCAGCCCCGGAGTGGTGGAGGGGGCGCTGGATGGCGGCGCTGGCCAATCCGGCGGCGCCAAGTGGCGGCGGTGAGCTGGCTGGCTGGCTGGCCGGTGACAAGTGGCAGATCCGGAGCGGCTGGGTGCGGAATCTGAGGGAGAGAGAGGCTAGAGGTTGGTGGAGACTAGGGAATGCCAAAAATGGCAAGAGGGGGGGGGGTCTATATATAGCAGTTTTGGCTAGGGTTAGGTTTTTTTGCATCGTTTAGACCATCGGATCGCGATCGTGTGGCTCCGGTCGCGAGGAGGGGTAGGATGGGCCTAGGGGGGCTGTGTAGAATAGTTGGGCTGAGATGAGAGGAGAAAGAGAGGGAGGCCCGCGGGGGTTTTCAGAGACCGAAAACGTCCGACGATTTTAACCGTCGACTAGTGCTGCTATATATATCTGTTGGGCTATCAAACGGACTCCGAATGCGATGAAATTTGGCAGGCGGCCTGTCTACACTATAATAAGACCACACTCCAAGTTTCAACCCATTCTAAGAACATTTTTCGGCCACTCATAAAATAAATATCCAGAGGCGCCACGGGCGCGTGTGAGTGTGTTTGGGCTCAGAACGGACAATGGAAAGGATGGGCGGACTCGGACGGATGCAAGTTTTGAAAACATGATGATGCAACAAACATGATGACATGGCAAAGATGCAACACGCAAGCAGATGACATGGCAAAGATGCAACACGCAAGCAGATGACATGGGAACGACGACGAATAACTGGCTGACACCTGGCGCATCGGTCTCGGGGTGTCACACATATCTTCTCTAAATTGCTTTCACCCCCACCCTAGCCTATTTTGTTTACCATTGCCCCCCTCCCACACACTCAAATCTCATGTCGTCAATGCTCTCTATCACCTGCATGTGGTTGTGGTGTCGCATGTGACATATGATCGCCGTGCGACATCCCCACACTTCATTCCTCCACCTCACTCTCTTCGTCTAACTTTGGTATTTTGCCATTCCCTTAAAAATACTAAATTCAAATAGAAATTTGAATTGCATTGCATAATTTTGCAATACCTTTACATAAGTTAGTACATATTACCATTGCTAGACTTAGCACTACCACTACCCGATATTGTACAATAAGCTAAAGCCTGGCTAAACCAATCCATGCTAGAAGAGAGCTCGATGACCTTCATGCTTGTCAGAACCAGAGGCCTCATGATCATGGGTGGCCCTTGGCATCCATGTCATTGGTTCTGACTCCTTATAGTCATTGGTGTCACCGTGCTCGTTGAAAATGGTTTCGTATACGCCCTCAACAATGGCCAAGGTGCACCATTTGGCGACGACCTCACGCATGTCCTGTGCAGATTCCTAAATGGTGCGGTGCTTCACCGCCACCTCCGGATTGGCAAGGATGACAACTGTTTCCCCACACACTGGTGCGAGTTTGGCCTCGGCGGCGCAGTGCTCACCCATGGTCCGGACACACACACACACCTTCGTTTGCCCCTCCTCATTATCGTCCACCTCCCCAAAAGAGGAGCTCGCCATGATGCCCATCACAGCGACCATCGCTAACACCTTGACAATGATTTGAGACCACGTCAGCGGAGATTTACCCATAGTAGGTAGGGCGCGGAGATTCGGAGCTAAATCGAGGGAATGGTGGCCAAGGGCGTGGTGAACTGATGCTAGATCGGGGAATGGGGTCGGCGACTAGGTTTAGAGTAGGGCGACAGGTTGGATTTATTAGGCAATTGGAGGTGATTGAATTAGGCGATGTGGCATATCAGGCCGTGGTGCTCCTGCTACTTCAAGTTCCGTGTAAAAAATGCAACTTCTTCAACTTCACTCTCAAATGTAAATTGCTTCATATTCTCCATAACTAAAAAGTGCTCCAACTTCTCTGCAAACTACTAGTGTTTACTCACTTACCTTGATTTAGCTTGCACTATATTTCTAATAACTTGATTGTATTTTCAACAAGTAGGTCAATTTTAATTGCACTTCACAAAATAACAGACAATTAGTTATGTGATATATAGATATAAATGGCACCAACAATTGGCGCATGTTTGTTTGTTTGCTGCCACATCCAAAGACGGAGAGGGTGTATGATCTTCTCAATTACAATATAAACCATTTAGTATGCTATATTATTTCCATGCCTTAGCGTATTTCGCGTATCACACAAGTGATTCGTGGCACCCATCAAGCAGATATCTGGCAGTAAGATGGCAAGGCGAGATGGGGTAGACTCCTTGAGACTACCAAGGGTATATAGGTTGAGTTTACTATGAACTACTATTAAAACTTTTGTGCAAGTTGGCTTTGAATTATCATATATCACTGGTAGAATAAGAGCCATTTGTCCCGGTTTGTAAGGGTCATTTGTCCCGGTTAGGGAACCGGGACTAAACGGTCGATACAAATGCCCAAGACCTTTAGTCCCGGTTCATAAACCAAGCGGGACAGATAGGCGTCCACGTGGCCACTGCTACTTGCCCAGGCAGGGGGACCTTTTGTCCCGGATGGTAGCACCAACCGAGACAAATAAGCGTCCACGCGTCAGCAGTTCATGGGCTAGGGTTTTTTTCTAAAAGGGGGGAGGGGGTTTGGGGGGTTTTGTAGGGTTAGTTTAGGGGTTTCATATATTGTGTTAGCTATCTAATAGAGACAAGTGTCCTCTCTTATCTCTGTGCTTGGTAGATGCTACGTACTATACGTATAGATCAAGAGGACTCGACACACTAGCTAATAAGCAAATGAAGGAAACCATTAAGTATAGAAGATTGTCATGAACATATACGGAGAGAAGTGATGATCGACCTCTCTCCTTCTCCGAGAGATTGGTCGAACAACGAGTTTTCGTATATCTATCTGACGCTATTGGCTACATATATATATAATCTGTAAAATCTCTTAGAATACCCTAACATCTTAATGAACTTCCACATGGTATTCTCCGACTTTATTGATGACATGGTCAAGAAAGAATCCCGCCAATTCCTCTTGAATTGCTCGCATGCGATCTTGTGGTAGAAGTTCATCCTACATCTTCCACGTCTAATTTGAAGAAGGGGGTCAATACATACATATGAATGAAACTCAACAGAAATGATGGTAATAAAATAAAATTGTGTATATTTTTGGTTACGCACTTCATATTGTCTTTTAGAGTAGCCCCGCCTATTCTTGGCCGTCTCGTTGTAGATGAACTCGTAGACGTAGTAGCCACATTAATTATTCCTGGCTTCCTGCCACAAGCACTTTACGAGAAATAGAGGTCAATCAAACTGATAATGAAGCATTATAAATGTCATTCATGAAAGTAGCTAACTAGTAGTACTTACTTTCGGGTAATTCCATCGCAGATCACGCGGCAGTGCCAATTTTTTTTGGGTGAATGCTTTCCGAACCCTGCAAGACAAAGAAAATAATTATTCTATATCAGGAAATTAACAAAGTTGCCGATATGGTGCGATATGATCAATTGAACTTACTTGTCGAGCATTTTAGACATGTCCGCATAGTCCTTGGGATCTTTTCGTCTCGAGTCTAAGACGGTTACTAGTCCCTGCTCAAGCTTAATCTCTAGGAGAATATAGTGCAAACTGCGCACGCATGCATATAACTCATCAATTACATTAATTACTATAACCTCGAGTAATAATTAAGGGAACCGAATATGCACAAGACAGTAACACTCACTTGAAGTTGTAAGGAAAGAATATTTTATCTTTGTTTTGATTTATTACCAACGATCGTAGCAAGTTGGCCTTGACTTCTTTGGCATGAAATGTAACCTGATAATCATCTATGATATTTGGGTTAATGAACCCAATATCATAGATATCAGCTTTTCTGCATTCGACGATCTTCAATCTGCATAATATAGTGAGGATAATTATATATACATGCAATGAAAGAACATTGAAACTATGTAGAACATTTCAACGCAACAACAATTGCGATCATAATCGCAACCAAGGTAACAATTGATCCAACGGCATCATGATACCAAGCCTCGGTATGAATGGCATATTTTCTAATCTTTCTAATCTTCAAGCGCATGGCATCCATCTTGATCTTGTGATCATCGACGACATCCGCAACATGCAACTCCAATATCATCTTCTCCTCCTCATTTTTTTTAGTTTTTCCTTCAAGTAATTGTTTTCTTCTTCGACTAAATTTAACCTCTTGACAATAGGGTCCATCTTGATCTTGTGATCATCGACGACTTCCGCAACATGCAACTCCAATTCTATCTTCTCCTCCTCCGTTTTTTCCAATTTTTTCTTCAAGTAAATGATTTCCTTTTCAACTAAATTTAACCTCTCCACAAGAGGGTCGGTTGAAATTTCCGGTTTAACTACCTCCTAGACAAAAGCATCTATGTCACGTTGGTCGGCATAATTTTCATAAACACTGAAGCAAATAGTTATAAATTAAAAATAATGTACCAGATCTGAATCATAGACAGGACGATGGCCGACATGGGCGGATACCAAAACCATCGCACTATATAATAACAAGCAATAGTAAAAGTAAGAAATTTAGACAAATATCTATCTAAAGCAATAATAAAAGTAAGAAAATCATAGACATAATAAGAGGGTCACCACGGTGGTGCCGGCGACGAGATCGGCGCGGGCGATCGACGGCGGTGTAGACGGGGACGAGACGTGATGGACCGCTAAACCTAGACAAATCTTGGAGAAAATTGAGCTTGGAGGTCGAGCTTCGAGAGGAGAAAGCTTAACTAGTGTGGCTCGGGCATTTCATCGAACACCTCATGTGCATAGGAGGTGAGTTAGAGCACCACAAAGCTCTCCCCCCTCGCTGGCCAGAAAAAATAGAGCAGTGTGGAGTGCTCTGCTCGCCGGCGATGGGGTATATATAGGCACCCCATTGGTCCCGGTTTGTGGCAGGAACCGGGACTAAAGGCCCCCCTTCTGTCCCGTTTCCAACCACGAACCGGGACCAATGTGTGTGGGCCAGGAGCGAGGCCCATTTGTCCCGGTTTGTGTTTGGAACCGGGACCAAAGGGGCCAGACCAACCGGGACCAATGGCCACCGAGGCCCGGCCGGCCCCCTAGCCTCACGAACCGGGACAAATGCCCCCATGGGTCCCGGTTCGTGAGTGAACCGGGACTAATGGGCCTCCCCTGCCAGAACCAAAGCCCTGTTTTCTACTAGTGTATGAATACGAGGGTTTGGTGTGAACTTATAAAACTGCAAATCAATGGTAATGTGCATGACTTTGTATTTCAGCGTTTTACATAAATTTTAGTAGGGGGGTTGGTTACCTAATGAAACTAAATTGGCAATCCTGAAATAAACAATGAAGGTGATTCTGAACTGAAACCATTTTCAATGAAGAACTATTCCCTATGGTTCTATGGGAAACGGCCTTTGACACCTAAAGCTACAAGACTGGCTATTCATGAGGAACCACAAGTGGGCCTGCAAGCATTTCAGGCGGATTTGCAAGCACATCCGATGGTCTGACTATTAGCGACGTGCTTAGAGGCGGAATGAAAAACTGTCTCATGCTCATGTACCAAAACCACCCCGACACCTATTTGTGTAGTATTGTGTGATTCATGCAATGTGTCATCCCCATGCCTCATCGACGGAAGCCTAAGAAATTTGGTCCTTCAACCCATACAAAATACATAGAAATTTGTTTCCTTGCATTACATGGTTTCTGCATGACACAAGAAAAAACTCGTGATAATGTTGTCGGTCGTCTTATTATAGAAGTCAACATGCTTCGTGGCCTAAACTGTAAATGAGCTTATGCAATGATTGTTGTGGATGACAATCCTGAAAAGTGTCATGTGTGAAATAGTGTGGACCATTATCATCAAAGTAGAGTCTATGTCCAAATAAAAGAGTTGTACCATGACTAGCAAGAAATATTTCAAGCCGATGACTTGGAAAAATCTTGATGCTACCATTAGCTTCATTACGGGTGTTTCAACTTCTTTTCGTGTGCCATGCTAAATTTGATGAAGTTTGCGTTGAAAAAAACACCCCGAAACTACACAACAATAGTTCTAGGTTGATTTTCTTTTGAACCATGCAGGAGGACTGCATGTATTATATTAAAGAGAGAGGGAGAAATACACGACCAATGTCCATCAGAGTTACAACAAGGACAACCTAAACTACTGCAAACAAAGAAGACCTAAAGCCCTAACTACAAAATTGTCTTCAAACAACGCATACCGAACGAAACTAATGTAATACAAAATGACTTAGACTTGCTTCTGCCCATTGCATCGCATCCATCTTAATTTGATTGATTATTCCTTGAAGCGGTGTGCGCGAATTTTCAAAAATTCTTCCCTTTCTTTCCCTCCATATACTCCATCTAATTAGTGGTACCATAGTGTTCAAGGAGTTCCTTCTGTGTTCATGGACTCTATTTCTCGCCTCTTGCCACAAATTTCGGGGATTAGGAGCATTTTGGGGGATGGCCTCACTCGGATTTGCCCAAAGAAGCACTGAACTCCAAATGATGGTCACTACACTGCAACCCATGGAGAGATGATGAACTGATTCTTGCGTGATGTTGCAGAAACAACATGCAACATTATGAGGCAAATCACGCTTAGCTAGACGGTCCGCTGTGCAGACACGCCCCTTGATAACCAACCAAATAAAGAGCTTGCATTTTAAAGGAGCCCAATCCTTCCAAATGGTGCAAGCAGTACTACACATAACTGATGCAGCGAAGTGTACTTTATAAATAGATTTCGCGGAGTAGGTACCTTTAGAATTCCACGACCAGATCCATTTGTTTTCAGCACCATGTGTGATTGGAACTACATAAATCACCTCCCATAAGGTTAAGACCTGATGGAAAATGTGAATATTTATTTTCCTCTTTATGTCTTTGATCCATACTGCACTAATCATTCTTGTGCTAATATTCATCTCTCCCTGACGGCTGGAGGCATGGAATTGAAAACATCTGGTGCGATATCTTCTAGTGTGGCTCCATTGATCCATTCATCAGTCCAGAAGAAACATCTAGTATTTCCATTGCCTAACTCAACACAAGCAGCAGCATTTAGTAGACGCGTTTCATGATTTTCCAAAGGGTTTAAAGATGCTCCTTGCACGATTATTTGATGTGCGGGCCTTCCAAGCCCACCACAACCGAAGCATGGAGTTCATGATCTGCAGGTCTAGAATGCCTAGTCCTCCACTCTCTTTAGGACAATGAACTTGTTTCCAACTCACCAAGCAGTGTTCGCCATTTGCCACATCAGTGCCTTTCTAAAGGAATGTTATGTGGATTTTGTCCATGGCCTTGAACATCCATGGTGGAGGGCCAAGGGTCATTAATTGAAAAATTGGAATGGCTGATAACACAGGCGGAACATAGGCAAGGCCGAATGGGCCGTGGCCCGTCCAGCCCAGACGAAAATGGGGAAGGATGAGATCAAATTTGGGCCTTAAGTACAAGTGCTATGTGTAATTCCTTAGCCGCCCCACCCAGCCTATTTCCGGTAGCTCCGCCATAGGCTGATTACACCGAAATCACTAGTTGAAGAGTACACGTTGCAAAGATCACTCCAACCTCCTCAGGTTGCGACAAGTGGCGCGCTGCATGGGCGCCACTTGTCGGAACCTGGGAATTTTCCTTTTTTGTAGATCCATTTATTCAAAATATTTTATCTCTTAAACCATGCGTCCGAATCTCGAACCACTTTCACCTTTGGATTCCTCGCGTCACGATCTTCTAAACTAGATCCATGTTCATAGGTTTTGACGAACTTTTGTTTACGAAAATATCAGACCGGGAGCACGGTTTTTTTCCATTTAAGAAAGAGGCACACCCGTGCCTCTCATAAAATCACAACCGTGCCTCTCGCGAAAGCAAAACCGTGACTCTCGCAGAAGAAAAAAAGAAAAAGAGAATAAGCGTTTTTTTTTCCTTTTCCGAGGCGGCACGACCGTGACTCTCGTGAAAGCATAACCGTGTCTCTCGCGGAAGCAAAACCGTGAATCTCATGAAATAAAAAAACAGGAAACGCGTTTTATTTCGTTTCCGAGAGGCATGGCCGTGACTCTCGCGAAAGCACAACCGTGCCTCTCGCGGAAGCAGAACCCTGACTCTTGCGAAGGAAAAAAAAACAAAAAACGTGTTTTTTTCGTTTCGAGAGGCACGGCCATGACTCTCGCTAAAGCACAACCGTGTCTATAGTGGAAGCAAAACCATGACTCTCGCGAAAGGAAAAAAAACTGAAAACGTGTTTTTTTCATTTGCGAGAGGCACGGCCTGACTCTCGCGAAAGCAAAATCGTACCTCTCATGGAAACCAAATCATGACTCTCGCGAAAGGAAAAAACACAATTTTGACACAAAAAAATTGATTTTTTTATTCGAAAAGCTAAGGAAGACCGGTGAAAAAGCAAAACATCGAAAAAATCGCTCACGATGAAAACGCACCAAGTGACGCTGATAGTTGCGAGGCTCCCGAAAAAACGCTCGTTAACTAGGTGCTCTCTGATAACACCGCTTGGACTAGTCCGGTAATACAGTCAGATCATCCGCGAAAACAAATTGGCGGCATTGCATAGACATTTTGCACACGTTCGTTTCAGTGGCCCGTTGACCTCCACTACGCCCTTTGCTCCAATCCCAACCGCAGGTCACCTAAAAGAGGCTTTGTTGGCGTGTACAGGCGTCCGCTGGAACAATTTTCATCTCAAAAGAGGAAAGGAACGTATCATGGTCAATGGACATTTAATTGGTCGAAATGTTGGCGTGTGCCTTCCCGCCGAGGGCGACGGAGCTTTTCTTGCGCCTGATGATTAGGACAAAAAAATGGGCAATGGATTCCCAAATCATTTGATTTCTGAAGGGACTGGCCGGAGAAAGAACACGAGGGTACGCACATACCACCATTCTTCTTCTTCTTCTTTTTCCGAGGGTAGCACTCATTAACCGGAGAAAAACGATCGGATTGCCACGTCCAATCGATCGCCTACTTGTGGTCACTGAATTTCTCAATGGATTTTCTTGCAAAGAAAAAGCTAATTTCTCACCAGATTGTTCATGTCTTGTTTTTAGATGATAGGCATGCGCTGTACTGGGGCAACCGTAGCTAGGTAGGTTAGGTGCACAGTGCACAGTGCACATTGGCCTGCGCAGGGTAAGTCGATGTCACATCTTATGCGTAGCAAACTCTTAAGAGCAATTATAGCAGACCCCGCATCCCGCCGTCGGCAAAACACTTTGAAATTC
Source organism: Secale cereale (assembly GCA_902687465.1). NCBI lineage: Eukaryota > Viridiplantae > Streptophyta > Magnoliopsida > Poales > Poaceae > Secale > Secale cereale. The sequence goes on along the minus strand of LR738715.1, from coordinate 832,738,216 downwards.
GTTGGAAACGGTCTTGGCGGGCTGGCTCGGATGGCCGTAGATGCAGACCGCTCAAACGGACTCATATAAAAATATATTCGCGGAATATCCATTTTTACGGGTAGACTGTGCGGGGTTTGCTCGAGCACCGCCGCGTCGACCCGCAAACAGAAAACGGCCAATTCTCAAATTTGACATAGGTTCTCACAAATAAGTTCAAATTCAAACAACATAAGACAATTTACGCACAAATAAAAGCCCATGTTTAGTAGGACAAACGCAAAAGAGGGTCTTGCAAAAGTGACGACCACGTCCGGCATCATCTTGGTCGATCTTCACTCCGCGTCATCGGGTCCTTGAAGTTCATCGCCACCACCGAATCCACCTTTGGCGCTTGTTCCAACTCCAGCACCGAAATCATCGACATTGCCACCATATGGAGCAGAGAAAATATCTCCCGCACTATAACACGCACCGGCCGACGCTACCATTCTCCTCTTCAAGATTTCTCTCCTTACCATATCATGCCATGTTTTGGTGAGGTCGTCCATGTCATTGCGGTTCTTTGTAGCCGAAATTCCCTTCCTCTTGCCGCCGCCGGCCTTGGCCACCTTCTCCGCCGCCGTTCGAGATCGCGCAGCAGTGTTAGCGGCCGGAGTGTGGGCCTTCGCGGCGGGGGCTGCCGGATCCCCGCCCTGCATGAGCACGTTGCCCTGCCGCTTGCGGGCAGGCGCGGCGTTGCCTTCGGCGTCGGCGAGGCCAACATGGCCAGCGACGATATCCGCCCGAGGGGAAGGAGCGTGCGCGACCTCGACGGTGATGGGGGATTGCAGGGAGTCATCCATGCCGGTGAAGGACGGCCGGGAAGGTGCACCGGAGCATGCGGTGGCGGGGCAATGGTGGCGGAGGGTG
>LR738715.1:832715299-832727468 GCA_902687465.1 Secale cereale | reverse complement strand
GGGTTGTGGGTTTTGTATAGTTAATTTAGGGGTTCCATATATTGTGTTAGCTAGCTAATAGAGAGAAGTGTCCTCTCTTATCTCCGTGCATGCTCATATAACAATGCATCATCATAATTAATAATAAATCGTCATCGTCGTTGTCATAATAAAAGAGTCGTACCCAGCATCATCGTCATCTCACAACTTCTACTCGTTATCATAATAACAAGTCCTACTCATCATCATCATCATAGTCATCTAACAACTTCTTAGCACATGATCATAAGTAGCCAGATTTAATTAAGTACACCCTCTCTAAGGTGAAATAGCATAAAATAAGATATGCCCTGACTCTCCATTATGGAGAATGCATATTATCATGTCTCCAATTCTTGGCTTTGGCACAACGTCACTTCCATGTAGCTCCCTACGACTGACCATACATTTCTTCCAATCTTTGATTGTCAAGTCTTCATTGGATTTAGAAATCATGTATGGACAATTATGTGTACGATGATGACCTGACGAGTACGGTAATAAGCTCATAACATTGAGGTGACCTTTCTGAAACATCAGATGAGGCACACAATCCATAGGGATTTTCTGTTGAAAAATATAGTAATAACTTCGTAGTTAGTAATGTAGTTTAGTTTTAGAAAAATTTATGCAAAAGATGATCGTCCACAAATCTTACCATGACATCTCCATGGATGTTACCGTAGCTCAACATGTGCACTAGTGGCACGTATTGACCATAATGTGCAGGAGTTTTAGCATAGATATTGTAACGCTCAAAATAAGAAAGTAACGAGACAAGATGATTTTTCTTCTGACAAGTTAATTTCGCGCCATCAGTGTAGTGGGTTCTGTCTACCATCTTCCGTACATTTCTTGAAGAATGGAAATAAGCTGTTAAAGGAAATAAGCTGTCAATTATTTTGAAAGACACAACATAAATTACTTAATAAATATGTTTGAGAAACTCACATAGAGGTAGAACTGGAAGCGTATCAACAAGGACCCACATGCCATCGTCATCATCACCAAGGTCAAAGGGGACATACATACCCTCCGGAAAATCATATGCCTTGCACAATGCTCTCCAGTTCGAGCAACCAAAATGGGTTGCTCTCTCCGAATTGTATAGCTTTACAAGAAAAGCATAATCATGATGGGTCCTGAGATGAATTTGCTTTGTTTCACTAGTAGAAAACATGGCTTTGGTTCGGGCCTGCCGAGCCCATTAGTCCTGGTTCATCCACGAACCGGGACCCATGGGTGCATACGTCCCGGTTCATGCGGCTAGGGGGCGGCCGGGCCTCGTTGGGCATCTGTCCCGGTTGGTCAGGGCCCATTTGTCCCGGTTCCAGGCATGAACGGGGACCAATGGGCCTTGCTCCTGGCCCATACCCATTGGTCCCGGTTCGTAACAGGAACCGGGACAAATGGGTGGCCTTTAGGCCCGGTTCCTGTAACAAACCGGGACCAATTGTTTGCTTATATATACCCCTTCGCCGGCGAGGCCACACTGCTCTGTTTTTTCTGGCCGGCGAGGGGAGTTGTGTGGTGCTCTAGCTCACCTCCCATATATGCACAAGAGGTGCTCGATGAAATGCCCGAGCCACACTAGTTAAGCTTTCTCCTCTCAAAGCTCCATTTTCTCCGAGATTTGGCTAGGTTGAGCGGTCCGTCATACGTCTCGTTCCCGTCTTCACCGTCGTCGATCGCCCGTGCCGATCTCGTCGCCGGCACCACCGTGGTGAGCTATATATGCATGTACTTTGAATATAATTAATGTGATGATGAACTTATATTAATTTGATCACTTATGTATCCATGATGTTCTGTAATGGTTTTTGACACACTTTATATATAAATGCAAGCAGATGAACTGGCAATGGATGTACGGTGACAGACGCACCTCAGAGTAAATTAATGGCGTGCATAATTTTCTCGAAGTGGCTAAGGAAAACTAGCAGAATGGTTTTATGTGATGTCCATGCACTATCTGTGGGAATACGTGAAGGAAATATGCCCTAGAGGCAATAATAAAGATGTTATTTGTATTTCCTTATATCATGATAAATGTCTTTTATTCATACTAGAATTGTATTAACTGGAAACTTAGTACATGTGTGGATACATAGACAAAACAGTATGTCCCTAGTATGCCTCTACTAGACTAGCTCATTGATCAAAGATGGTTATGTTTCCTAGCCATAGACATGAGTTGTCATTTGATCAACGGGATCACATCATTAGGAGAATGATGTGATGGACAAGACCCATCCGTTAGCATAGCACTATGATCGTTTAGTTTTACTGCTATTGCTTTCTTCATGACTTATACATGTTCCTATGACTATGAGATTGTGCAACTCCCGAATACCGTAGGAACACCTTGTGTGCTATCAAACGTCACAACATAACTGGGTGATCATAAAGATGCTCTACAGGTGTCTCCGAAAGTATTCCTGGTGTTGGCATAGATCAAGATTAGGATTTGTCACTCCGAGTGTCGGAGATGTATCTCTGGGCCCTCTCGGTAACACACATCACAATAAGCCTTGCAAGCAAAAGACTAATGAGTTAGTCACGAGATGATGTGTTACGGAACGAGTAAAGAGACTTGCCGGTAACGAGATTGAACTAGGTATAGAGATACCGACGATCGAATCTCGGGCAAGTAACATACCGATGACAAAAGGAACAACATATGTTGTTATGCGGTTTTGACCGATAAAAGATCTTCGTAGAATATGTAGGAGCCAATATGAACATCCAGGTTCCGCTATTGGTTATTGACCAGAGATGAGTCTCGGTCATGTCTACATAGTTCTCGAACCCATAGGGTCCGCACGCTTAACGTTTGATGACTATCAGTATTATGAGTTTATGAGTTTTGATGTACCGAAGGTAGTTCGGAGTCCCGGATGAGATCACGGACATGACGAGGAGTCTCGGAATGTCCGAGACATAAGATTGATATATTGGACGACTATATTCGGACACCGGAAGTGTTCCGGAAAAGTTTCGGATTTAACGGGATTGCCGGAGGGGGTTACCGGAACCCCCTACGAGGGGGGATGATCCATAGTGGGCCTTAAGGGAAAGAGAGAGGCAGCCCATAGGGCTGGCCGGCGCCCCACCTAGGGTTCCTAGTTGGACTAGGATTGGGGGGGGGGGGCGCCACCTCTCCTTTTTCCTTTCCCTCTCTTCCTTCTTTTGGTGATTCCTACTAGGAATAGGTTTGCAATCCTATTCCTAGTAGGATTGCAACCCTAGCCGCACCAAACAAGGGCCGGCCGGCCTCCCCCCCTTGCTCCTTTATATACGGGGGCATGGGGGCACCCAAAGACACACAAGTTGAATTGTTTTAGCCGTGTGCGGTGCCCCCCTTCACAGAAACACACCTCGGTCATACCGTCGCGGAGCTTAGGCGAAGCCCTGCGCCGGTGAATACATCATATCCGTCACCATGCCGTCGTGCTGACGAAACTCTCCCGTGAAGCTCAACTGGATCAAGAGCTCGTGGGACGTCATCAAGCTGAACGTGTGCTGAACGCAGAGGTGCCATACGTTCGGTGCTTGATCAGTTGGATCGCGAAGAAGTACGACAACATCAACCGCGTCACTTGACGCTTCCGCTCCCGGTCTACGAGGGTACGTAGACACACTCTCCCCTCTCGTTGCTATGCATCTAGTAGATAGATCTTGCGTGATCGTAGGAAAATTTTAAAATACTACGTTCCCCAACAGTGGCATCATGAGCCAGGTCTATGCGTAGATGATATGCATGAGTAGAACACAATGAGTTGTGGGCGATACTAGTCATACTGCTTACCAGCATGTCATACTTTGCTTCGGCGGTATTGTGAGATGAAGCGGCCCGAACCGACATTACGCGTACGCTTACGCGAGACTGGTTTCACCGTTACGAGCACTCGTTGCTTAAAGGTGACTGGCGGGTGTCTGTCTCTCTCACTTTAGCTGAATCAAGTGTGGCTACGCCCGGTCCTTGTGAAGGTTAAAACAGCACATACTTGACGAAACATCGTTGTGGTTTTGTATGCGTAGGTAAGAACGGTTCTTGCTAAGCCCGTAGCAGCCACGTAAAACTTGCAACAACAAAGTAGAGGACGTCTAACTTGTTTTTGCAGGGCATGTTGTGATGTGATATGGTCAAGACATGATGAGTTATACGGTTTTGTATGAGATGATCATGTTTTGTAAAGTTATCGGCAACTGGCAGGAGCCATATGGTTGTCGCTTTATTGTATGAAATGCAATCGCCATGTAATTGCTTTACTTTATAGCTTAACGGTAGCGATAGTCGTAGAAGCAATAGTTGGCGAGACGACAACGATGCTACGATGGAGATCAAGGTGTCGTGCCGGTGACGAAGGTGATCATAACGGTGCTTTGAAGATGGAGATCAAAAGCACAAGATGATGATGGCCATATCATGTCACATATTTTGATTGCATGTGATGTTTATCTTATTATGCTTCTTATTTTGCTTAGAACGACGGTAGCATTATAAGATGATCCCTTACTAAATTTCAAGGTATAAGTGTTCTCCCTGAGTATGCACCGTTGCGAAAGTTCGTCGTGCCGAGACACCACGTGATGATCGGGTGTGATAAGCTCTACGTTCAAATACAACGGGTGTAAGCCAGTTTTGCACACGCAGAATACTCGGGTTAAACTTGACGAGCCTAGCATATGCAGATATGGCCTCGGAACACTGGAGACCGAAAGGTCGAGCGTGAATCATATAGTAGATATGATCAACATAAGATGTTCACCATTGAAACTACTCCATCTCACGTGATGATCGGACATGGTTTAATTGATTTGGATCACGTGATCATTTAGATGACCGGAGGGATATCTATCTAAGTGGGAGTTCTTTAATTAATATGATTAAATTGAACTTTAATTTATCATGAACTTAGTCCTGATAGTTATTGCATATCTATGTTATTGTAGATCAATGGCCCGTGCTACCGTTCCTTTGAATTTTAATGCATTCCTAGAGAAAGCTAAGTTGAAAGATGATGGTAGCAATTACACGGACTGGGTCCGTAACCTGAGGATTATCCTCATTGCTGCACAGAAGAATTATGTCCTTGAAGCACCGCTAGGTGACAAGCCCCCTCCCGCTAATGTGGACGCTTTGAACGTCTGGCAATCGCGGTCTGATGACTACACGATAGTTCAGTGTGCCATGCTTTACGGCTTAGAACCGGGACTTCAACGACGTTTTGAACGTCATGGACCATATGAGATGTTCCAGGAGTTGAAGTTAATATTTCAAGCAAATGCCCGAATTGAGAAATATGAGATTTCCAATAAATTCTACAGCTGCAAAATGGAGGAGAATAGTTCTATCAGTGAACACTTGCTCAGAATGTCTGGGTACTACAATCATATGACTCAACTTGGTTGCAATGTTGACGAGGATAGTGTTATTGATAGAGTTCTTCAATCACTGCCACCAATCTATAAAGGCTTTGTGATGAACTATAATATGCAAGGGATGCAAAAGACAATTCCCGAGCTCTTCGCCATGCTCAAAGCTGCGGAGGTAGAAATCAAGAAGGAGCATCAAGTGTTGATGGTTAACAAGACCACTAGTTTCAAGAAAAAGGGCAAGGGAAAGAAGGGGAACTTCAAGAAGAATAGCAAGACAGTTGCTACTTCCACGAAGAAACCCAAATCTGGAGCCAAGCCTGAAACTGAGTGCTTCTACTGCAAGGGGACTGGACACTGGAAGCGGAACTGCCCCAAGTATTTGGCGGATAAGAAGGATGGCAAGGTGAACAAAGGTATATGTGATATACATGTTATTGATGTGTACCTTACTAATGCTATTAGTAGTACCTGGGTATTTGATACCGGTTCGGTTGCTAATATTTGTAACTCGAAACAGGGACTACGGATTAAACGAAGATTAGCTAAGGACGAGGTGACGATGCGCGTATGAAACGGTTCCAAAGTCGATGTGATCGCCGTCGGCACGCTACCTCTACATCTACCTTCGGGATTAGTTTTAGACCTAAATAATTGTTATTTGGTGCCAGCGTTGAGCATGAACATTATATCTGGATCTTGTTTGTTGCGAGACGGTTATTCATTTAAATCAGAGAATAATGGTTTTTCTATTTTAATGAATAATATCTTTTATGGTCATGCACCCTTAAAGAGTGGTCTATTCTTATTGGATCTCGATTGTAGTGATACACATATTCATAATATTGAAACCAAAAGATGCAAGGTTAATAATGATAGTGCAACTTATTTGTGGCACTGCCGTTTAGGTCATATTGGTGTAAAACGCATGAAGAAACTCCATAATGATGGACTTTTGGAATCACTTGATTATGAATCACTTGGTGCTTGCGAACTATGCCTCATGGGCAAGATGACTAAAACTCCGTTCTCCGGAACTATGGAGCGAGCAACAGATTTGTTGGAAATCATACATACTGATGTATGTGGACCAATGAGTGTTGAAGCACGCGGCGGGTATCGTTATTTTCTGACCTTCACTAATGATTTGAGCAGATATGGGTATATCTACTTAATGAAACACAAGTCTGAAACATTTGAAAAGTTCAAAGAATTTCAGAGTGAAGTAGAGAATCATCGTAACAAGAAAATAAAGTTTCTACGATCTGATCGTGGAGGAGAATATTTGAGTTACGAGTTTGGTCTTCATTTGAAACAATGTGGAATAGTTTCACAACTCACGCCACCTGGAACACCACAGTGTAATGGTGTATCCGAACGTCGTAACCGTACTTTATTAGATATGGTACGATCTATGATGTCTCTTACCGATTTACCACTATCATTTTGGGGTTATGCTTTAGAGACAGCTGCATTCACGTTAAATAGGGCACCATCTAAATCCGTTGATACGACACCTTATGAACTATGGTTTGGCAAGAAACCAAAGTTGTCGTTTCTTAAAGTTTGGGGCTGCGATGCTTATGTGAAAAAGCTTCAACCTGATAAGCTCGAACCCAAGTCGGAGAAATGTGTCTTCATAGGATACCCAAAAGAGACTGTTGGGTACACCTTCTATCATAGATCAGAAGGCAAGATATTCGTTGCTAAGAATGGATCCTTTCTAGAGAAAGAGTTTCTCTCGAAAGAAGTGAGTGGGAGGAAAGTAGAACTTGATGAGGTAATTGTACCTTCTCCCGGATTGGAAAGTAGTACATCACAGAAAATTGTTCCAGTGATTCCTACACCAATCAGTGAGGAAGTTAATGATAATGATCATGAATCTTCGGATCAAGTTTCTACTGAACGTCGTAGATCAACCAGAGTATGTTCCGCACCAGAGTGGTACGGCAACCCAGTTGTGGAAATCATGTTACTAGACCATGATGAACCTACGAACTATGAGGAAGCGATGATGAGCCCAGATTCCGCAAAATGGCTTGAAGCCATGAAATCTGAGATGGGATCCATGTATGAGAACAAAGTGTGGACTTTGGTTGACTTGCCCGATGATCGGCATGCCATCGAAAATAAATGGATCTTCAAGAGGAAGACCGACGCAGACGGTAATGTTACTGTTTACAAAGCTCGACTTGTTGCGAAAGGTTTTCGACAAGTTCAAGGAGTTGACTACGATGAGACTTTCTCACCTGTAGCGATGCTTAAGTCTGTCCGAATCATGTTAGCAATTGCCGCATTTTATGATTATGAAATCTGGCAAATGGATGTCAAAACTGCATTCCTGAATGGATATCTCAAAGAAGAGTTGTATATGATGCAACCAGAAGGTTTTGTCAATCCAAAAGGTGCTAACAAAGTATGCAAGCTCCAGCGATCCATCTATGGACTGGTGCAAGCATCTCGGAGTTGGAATATACACTTTGATGAGGTGATCAAAGCATATGGTTTTATACAGACTTTTGGAGAAGCCTGTATTTACAAGAAAGTGAGTGGGAGCTCTGTAGCATTTCTAATATTATATGTGGATGACATATTGTTGATTGGAAATGATATAGAATTTCTGGATAGCATAAAAGGAAACTTGAATAAGAGTTTTTCAATGAAAGACCTCGGTGAAGCTACTTATATATTAGGCATCAAGATCTATAGAGATAGATCAAGACGCTTAATTGGACTTTCACAAAGCACATACCTTGATAGGATTTTGAAGAAGTTCAAAATGGATTAGTCAAAGAAAGGGTTCTTGCCTGTATTACAAGGTGTGAAGTTGAGTAAGACTCAATGCCCGACCACTGCAGAAGATAGAGAGAAAATGAAAGTCATTCCCTATGCCTCAGCCATAGGATCTATCATGTATGCAATGCTGTGTACCAGACCTGATGTGTGCCTTGCTATAAGTCTAGCAGGGAGGTACCAAAGTAATCCAGGAGTGGATCACTGGACAGCGGTCAAAAACATCCTAAAGTATCTGAAAAGAACAAAGGATATGTTTCTCGTGTATGGAGGTGACAAAGAGCTCGTCGTAAACAGTTACGTCGATTCTAGCTTTGACACTGATCCGGATGACTCAAAGTCACAAACCGGATATGTATTTTTATTGAACGGTGGAGCTGTCAGTTGGTGCAGTTCCAAGCAGAGCGTCGTGGCGGGATCTACGTGTGAAGCGGAATACATAGCTGCTTCGGAAGCAGCAAATGAAGGAGTCTGGATGAAGGAGTTCATATCCGATCTAAGTGTAATACCTAGTGCACCAGGTCCAATAAAAATCTTTTGTGACAACACTGGAGCCATAGCCTTGGCAAAGGAATCCAGGTTTCACAAGAGAACAAAACACATCAAAAGACGCTTCAATTCCATCCGCGATCTAGTCAAGGAGGGAGACATAGAGATTTGCAAAATACATACAGATCTGAATGTTGCAGACCCGTTGACTAAGCCTCTTCCACGGGCAAAACATGATCAGCACCAAGACTTCATGGGTGTGAGGATCATCACTTTGTAATCTAGATTATTGACTCTAGTTCAAGTGGGAGACTAAAGGAAATATGCCCTAGAGGCAATAATAAAGATGTTATTTGTATTTCCTTATATCATGATAAATGTCTTTTATTCATGCTAGAATTGTATTAACCGGAAACTTAGTACATGTGTGGATACATAGACAAAACAGTATGTCCCTAGTATGCCTCTACTAGACTAGCTCATTGATCAAAGATGGTTATGTTTCCTAGCCATAGACATGAGTTGTCATTTGATCAACGGGATCACATCATTAGGAGAATGATGTGATGGACAAGACCCATCCGTTAGCATAGCACTATGATCGTTTAGTTTTACTGCTATTGCTTTCTTCATGATTTATACATGTTCCTATGACTATGAGATTGTGCAACTCCCGAATACCGTAGGAACACCTTGTGTGCTATCAAACGTCACAACGTAACTGGGTGATCATAAAGATGCTCTACAGGTGTCTCCGAAAGTATTCGTGGTGTTGGCATAGATCAAGATTAGGGTTTGTCACTCCGAGTGTCGGAGAGGTATCTCTGGGCCCTCTCGGTAACACACATCACAATAAGCCTTGCAAGCAAAATACTAATGAGTTAGCCACGAGATGATGTGTTACGGAACGAGTAAAGAGACTTGCCGGTAACGAGATTGAACTAGGTATAGAGATACCGACGATCGAATCTCGGGCAAGTAACATACCGATGACAAAAGGAACAATGTATGTTGTTATGCGGTTTTGACCGATAAAAGATCTTCGTAGAATATGTAGGAGCCAATATGAACATCCAGGTTCCGCAATTGGTTATTGACCGGAGATGAGTCTCGGTCATGTCTACATAGTTCTCGAACCCGTAGGGTCCGCACGCTTAACGTTTGATGACGATCAGTATTATGAGTTTATGAGTTTTGATGTACCAAAGGTAGTTCGGAGTCCCGGATGAGATCACGGACATGACGAGGAGTCTCGGAATGTCCGAGACATAAAGATTGATATATTGGACGACTATATTCGGACACCGGAAGTGTTCCGGAAAAGTTTCGGATTTAACGGGATTGCCGGAGGGGGTTACCGGAACCCCCTACGAGGGGGGGTGGTCCATAGTGGGCCTTAAGGGAAAGAGAGAGGCAGCCCATAGGGCTGGCCGGCGCCCCACCTAGGGTTCCTAGTTGGACTAGGGTTGGGGGGGGGGGTGGCGCCACCTCTCCTTTTTCCTTTCCCTCTCTTCCTTCTTTTGGTGATTCCTACTAGGAATAGGATTGCAATCCTATTCCTAGTAGGATTGCAACCCTAGCCGCACCAAACAAGGGCCGGCCGGCCTCCCCCCTTGCTCCTTTATATACGGGGGCAGGGGGGCACCCAAAGACACACAAGTTGAAATGTTTTAGCCGTGTGCGGTGCCCCCCTCCACAGAAACACACCTCGGTCATACCGTCGCGGAGCTTAGGCGAAGCCCTGCGCCGGTGAATACATCATATCCGTCACCACGCCATCGTGCTGATGAAACTCTCCCGTGAAGCTCAACTGGATCAAGAGCTCGTGGGACGTCATCAAGCTGAACGTGTGCTGATACCGCAGGTGCCGTACGTTCGGTGCTTGATCGGTTGGATCGCGAAGAAGTTCGACAACATCAACCGCGTCACTTGACGCTTCCGCTCCCGGTCTACGAGGGTACGTAGACACACTCTCCCCTCTCGTTGCTATGCATCTAGCAGATAGATCTTGCGTGATCGTAGGAAAATTTTAAAATACTACGTTCCCCAACAATACGAGGTCTTACTCCGACTCGAGCACCCTTCACACCCACTTGCTTTATAAGGGTTTCATGTGACACTAGAATATTTGGACCAAGAGCAGAGAAATAGGGGTTATGATGGAAAACAACGAAGAAGAAGAGGACGATGACAACTATGTGCCCCCGGAATATGGTGATGCTGCAACGGGGGAAGCTGCTGAAGGTCAAGAGGAACCAGACGATGTTGTGCCCGTCGATGATCTCCGCCGGGTCATTGTTGATGCAAGGAGACAGTGCGAAAGTGAAAAGGAGAAGCTGAAGTTCGAACGCATGTTGGAGGATTACAAAAAAGGGTTGTACCCCAATTGCGAAGATGGCAACACGAAGCTCGATACCGTACTGGAATTGCTGCAGTGGAAGGCAGAGAATGGTGTCTCTCACAAAGGATTTGAGAAACTACTCAAAATATTGAAGAAGAAGCTTCCAAAGGATAACGAATTGCCCGACAATACGTACGCAGCAAAGAAGGTCGTACGCCCTCTAGGATTGGAGGTGCATAAAATACATGCATGCCCTCATGACCGCATCCTGTACCGCGGTGCGTACGAGCATTTGAACACATGCCCGGTATGCAGTGCCTTGAGGTATAAAATCAGACGAGAAGACCCTGGCGATGTTGATGGCGAGCGCCCTAGGAAGAGGGTTCCTGCCAAGGTGATGTGGTATGCTCCTATAGTACCATGGTTGAAACGTCTGTTCAGAAACAAAGAGCATGCCAAGTTGATGCGATGGCACTCAGAGGACCGTAAGAAAGACGGGAAGTTGAGAGCACCCGCTGACGGGTCGCTGTGGAGAAAAATTGAGAGAACGTATTGGGAGGAGTTTTGCAGGTGACGCAAGGAACGTATGGTTTGGTTTAAGCGCGGATGGCATTAATCCTTTTGGGGAGCAGAGCAGCAATCACAGTACCTGGCCCGTGACTCTATGTATCTATTGTTGGGGAATGTAGCAGAATTCAAAAAAATTCCTACGCTTCACCAAGATCAATCTAAGGAGTCATCTAGCAACGAGCATGAAGGAGTGCATCTACATACCCTTTGTAGATCGCGAGCGGAAGCGTTCAAGAGAACGTGGATGATGGAGTCGTACTCGTCGTGATCACTATCACCGATGATCCCAGCGCCGAACGGACAGCACCTCCACGTTCAACACACGTACGGTGCAGCGACGTCTCCTTCTTCTTGATCCAGCAAGGGAGGAGGAGAGGTTGATGGAGATCCAACAGCACGACGGCGTGGTGGTGGATACAACGGGAAAATCTGCAGGGCTTCGCCAAGGACCTTCGGGAGGAGGGAGAGGTGTAACCGGGGGGGAGAGGCGCCAGGGGCTGAGGGTGCGGCTGCCCTCTGTCCCCCACTATATATAGGGGCCAGGGGGGTGCCAGCTCTAGGAGATGGGATCTCCTAGGG
>LR738715.1:832686614-832713005 GCA_902687465.1 Secale cereale | reverse complement strand
CCCACTACCCGCACCCCCCCGTTCCCCACTCCTCTCCCTCTCCTCTCTCGATCCGATCTGGATCGGGCTGAAACCGCCGCCCAGCGCCTCCCTTCTCCCCATCGCGACCTCCCGACCCCGCCTCTACCCTGACGACGGCCGATGCCCCACGTCGCTCGACGCCATAGCTCGTCGCCCCGGCGACGCATCGCCCGAGGACGACGCCATTCCGTCGCCGTCGTACCTCGCCTCGAAGCCGGCCTCGCCTAGGCGCGCCCCAACCCCGCCGCCTCCTACCGTCATCAACGGACCTCCACGGCCGCCGCCTCCTCATCCCCTCCTCGATGGACTTCCCCGCGCCTCGCCGATGAACCCCTGCAACGGGGGTATGCTCCCTGTTTCCCCCTCCCCTTCTGGCCTTGCCGTGGCTCGCCGCACTCGCACTCCGACCACGCCCAGGAGCGCCCCGAGCGTGCCCTCGCTCGTCCCTCGTCGGCCACGTTTGCTCGACCACCGCCGGTTCCGTGCGTCGCCGCCGCTGCTTGTCTCGCTCGCCGGCTCTGCCGCTGCTCCGGGGCGCCAACCCCGCGCACTGTCGCCGCTCTCCCCTGCGCGCCTGGCCTGCTCGGCCCTCCGTGCGCGCGCCCACGCAGGCCCACGCCGCGGCGCACCCTTACTTCAGCGCCCGCCTCAGGCTGCTCGCTCCCTGCCGCTGCCTGCTAGTGCTGCTGCTGCCACACCGCCCGTCGCTCCCTACATCCGCTCGCGTGCCCTCCGCCGCGGCCGCGCCCTCCACTGCCCGCCGGCGCTCACGCGGTCGCGCTCGACCGGACCAGCCGCGCCTGGCCTCGGCCGGGCCAGCTGCACTAGCCATGGCGTCGGGTGCGAACACCCGCACTTGCCCGCACCCGTTAAGCCACGCCCGCCCCGGATGGCCTCTGGGCCACTTACACGTGGGGCCCAGCCCCTATTTTTTTTAAAAAGAAAGGAAAAGAAAAGGCAAAAAAAGTTAACTAATGAATTAATAATTATTAAATTAATTAACTCTGATTAATTAGCTATTTAAGTTAATCTTCTTAATTAACCTAATTACCTAGTTAACTAATTAAACTATTAATTAGTTTCATACAATGACACGTGGACCCCGCTGGTCATGTTGACCAGCCAACAGTCAAGGTTGACTGGTGATGTCAGCATGACATCTTTGCTGTTGCACTAAATGTTTTTGGGTTTAAATTAATCCAAAATGAATTGTAAAACTTTAGAAAATCATATAAAATAATTCGTAACTCGGATGAAAATGTTTTATATATGAAAATCGCTAAGAACGACGAGACGAATTCGAATACGCGGTCCGTTCGATCGCCACAAGTCCCTAGCATAGTGAACCTGCAACTTTTCCCCTCTGATTCATTTGTCCGAAAACACGAAACACCGGGGATACTTACCCGAGTGTTATCCCCCTTCGCCGGTACCGTGTACCACTGCGTTAGAGCAACCTAGCACTGCATGTTGACATGTCGTGCTTCTCTGTTGCATCTGTATGCTTTGTATTTATTGTTTCTTCCCCCTCTTCTCTCCGGTAGACCCCGAGACCGAAGATGCCCCTGTGATCGACTACGGTGTTGAGGACCCCTCCTTCCCGCCAGAGCAACCAGGCAAGCCAACCCCCTTTGATCATTCCGATATTGCCCATTCTCTTCTCTCTTATGCTTGCATTAGAACTGCTACTGCTTTTTGTATGATCCTATTCTATTGCATAGCATGTTGTTGATACTGCTTTCATACCTTACATGTTTATACTGCTTAGTATAGGCTGGTTAGAGATCCATTAGTGACCCCCTACCTTGTCCTGACTGCCCCGCTGGATTATCAGAAGACCCGATCAACAGGATCGAAGACCAGGCCCCGACACTGCACATCACTTTCCCCTTAGTTTCTCGACACTACTGGGTTACTATCGAGTGCCGAGGGTGAGACCACATCAGCACTTCTGATGTTAACCTTGTAGGTTAGTTCATCGGTTGTGGTCATCGAGGGTGATTCCTCTTTCTCCACTCCCGATAACGACACCGTCGTGCAACTCCTCAAGAGTGGACCTCGAGGGTGACTCCTCTTTCGTTCACCTTGACGATAAACATCCGGTGGAATTCCATCGAGGGTGATTTCCTCAGGTTTTCCTTTTGGTGTCAGACACACAGTTACTATGGTTACTATGACTTTACACTGAACCTGGTTACTAAAGATGGGTTGACCCTAAGGGGTACCCGCGCGAGCTTAATTGCGAGTGATCTGTAGTCGGGTTGACCTGGAAGGTGCCTGCGAGATAAATACGAGGCGTGGCCGGGTACTCGCCCTTGCCGCAAGTTCTCGAGACGGGGCGATGGGGTCACATAATCGTGAGTCTCTGCTCGTTACCGCGCGTTCCAAAGACACTAAACGGTTTGGATATTTGATCCAAGGGGCCTCTGGCCTGATAGCACTAACCATCACGTGGGGATAATATGGGCGTTCTGCATCGTATGCATCAGCCGAAGCTTAACTGATGTCATTGCGACTGAGCGGCGCTCGCTGGGTTGGACTGGTTAGGCTCCTACCTTTTTAAAGGAGGTTGCTAGGTCTGCTCACCAGCCGCGTACGCAACGTGCAGGAGTTCCCGGGGCGATTGGCCCATGACCCCTGGGGGCATAGGGTTTAGTTCGGCGTGCATGACCTCTCTATTAAGCCTAGGTTGGGTTGCGGCGTATTTTTTGGCCGAGGGCGGGCATGACCTGATGGTGTGTCTAGCCGAATTTAAGCAAGCGTGTTGGGTAAGTTGGTGCACCCCTGCAGGGAAGAAAATATCTATCGATAGCCTGTCCTACGGTAACGGACACTTGGAGTTGTATCCCAATCGCTAGAACTAGAACTGGATGCTGAGGCATTGTTTGGATATGTTGCTTCGGGAGTCGAGAAAGGATCCCGGAGCATTGGAACAACAACATAAATATGACTTATGTTATACTACTCTATTTCCCCCCTCTTGCCGCAAGACGGTGGTTTCCAGAAGATGCTAGTCTTCGATTGGACTAGCTTCTCCCCCTCTTATTCTGGCATTCTGCAGCTTAGTCCACAGATACTACCCCCTTTCATTGATACCGATGCATATGTAGTGTAGATCCTTGCTTGCGAGTACTTTGGATGAGTACTCATGGTTGCTTTGCTCCCCCCTTCTTCTTCTTGCTGGTCGATGCAACCAGATGGTGGAGTCCAGGAGCCAGATGCCACACTTGACGATTGCTACTACCCGGACGGAGCCTACTACTACGTGGAGCCAGCTGACGACCAGGAGTAGTTAGGAGGTCCCAGGCAGGAGGCCTTGCCTTTTCGATCATTGATGTTTTGTGCTAGCCTTCTTAAGGCAATCTTGTTTAACTTATGTCTGTACTCATATATTGTTGCTTCCGCTGACTCTTGTGTATTCGAGCTTATGTATTCGAGCCCTCGAGGCCCCTGGCTTGTAATATAAAGCTTGTATTATTTTAATTTGTGTCTAGAGTTGTGTTGTGATATCTTCTAGTGAGACCCTGATCTTGGTCGTATACATTTGCGTGCATGATTAGTGTACGGTCAAATCGGGGGCGTCCCAGTTGAAACGACGCTTGATGTGCTTGGTCTTCTTGTGAAACCTGGGCTCCTTGGCAATGGAAATAGCTCCAGTGTTGTCACAGAAGAGAGTCATCGCGCTTGACACGCTTGGAATGAATCCTAAGTCGGTGATGAACTCCTTCATCCAGACTCCTTCCTGCGCTGCTTCGCAAGCAGCTATGTACTCCGCTTCACATGTAGAATGCGCCACGACGCTCTGCTTGCAACTGCACCAGCTGACTGCCCCTCCATTCATAATATACACGTATCCGGTTTGTGACTTAGAGTCATCCAAATCTGCGTCGAAGCTAGCATCGACGTACCCCTTTACGACGAGCTCTTCGTCACCTCCATAAACGAGAAACATATCCTTAGTCCTTTTCAGGTACTTCAGGATGTTCTTGACCGCTGTCCAGTGTTCCATACCGGGATCACTTTGGTACCTCCCTACCAAACTTATGGCAAGGTTCACATTAGGTCTGGTACACAGCATGGCATACATAATAGAACCTATGGCTGAGGCATAGGGGATGACACTCATCTTTTCTCTATCTTCTGCCGTGGTCGGGGATTGAGCCGTGCTCAATCTCATACCTTGCAATACAGGCAAGAACCCTTTCTTGGACTGATCCATATTGAACTTCTTCAATATCTTGTCAATGTATGTGCTTTGTGAAAGACCAATGAGGCGTCATGATCTATCTCTATAGATCTTGATTCCTAATATATAAGCAGCTTCTCCAAGGTCCTTCATTGAAAAACTCTTACTCAAGTAGGCCTTTATGCTCTCCAAGAATTCTATATCATTTCCCATCAGCAATATGTCATCCACATATAATATGAGAAATGCTACAGAGCTTGATGTAGGGTGGAACCCTAGATGGCCGATCTTTCACGAAATGGAGGGATCCCGCGATGAACACGAAGAACACAAAGGGGAATCACGAGGGAAAACACTCAAACCAACAAGAACAAGTCACACATATGCTAGATCCTCGAAACACAAAGAGATACAAGATCCATGATCAACAAGGGACGATATAAAGGGTAACCGGTTCTTCTCCGTGAGGAGGTCTTGAGATATCCCGCGGGATCTTCTCCGTGAAGGAGGTCTTGAATCTGTGTGGATCTTCTCCATAGAGGGGCCGCAGTCACTCACAAGGAGATGAACCACTAGATGAGCAAAGCTCTAGGTATCAAATGAGCTATCACTAAGCTAACCCTCACTAGGAGGAGGTGGAGGAGTATATATAGTCTAGGGCCACAAAGGGGTAAGTGGGAGAGGGATACATGGGCCTCTGGCCCGATAACTGTGCGCAGACAGCATGTAGCGGACGTCCGACGGCTACCGGACGTTCGGTGGCTCGCGAGGGTCCGGACGTCCGGAAGTCTTCGGACTTCCACTATTTTCCCTCTGTGATCGCTGTTACGGACGTCCGGTGGTTGCCGGTCGTCTGGGACGCGCCGGTCGTCCGGTGAAGGCCGGACGTCCGCAGCCTGTAGCTTTTCCAGCAGCTTCTCTTGATCCTTGTACTTGGTGTCCTCGCCGTCTTGTCCAATGCTCCTAGCTGTTCCATGGCCTCCCTCCTGGTTCCTGGTCATGCATAGCAAATATATTTGAGGTAGTAGCCATGTCTCACATGTAGAAAGTGGAGGTTCGGAGAGGAGCGAGTTAACCTTGTGTCCAATTGTGTGCAGTTGAGGTCTCATCAAAGTGAACATGGGGATGATCATGGGATGCTCTGCATCATCTCCCCTCCCTTGGGAAAGATCCGACCTCGGATCAATAACCTCATCACCATGGAAACGGTAGTCGTGAACAGACTTGTAGTTGGACGAAGTTGAGGTCATGTCGCAATCCAAGTACTCTAAGGTGTCTCCGGTATGTGGTACATGCAAAATGAGCAACCACAAAGTACACTTGGAAATACAATGGTTAGCGCACACAAAGTGTCCGTCATGTAAGAATGAGTCCGTGTGACAAGGTACATGAAGCTTAGCAAGATGATATAGTATGAGATGTAAAGCATTCATGTGATCAAATGCATTTGTAATGCACACAAAGGTGTTGTGAATGTGATCAATGCAACCATTATGCAAAATGATGTCATAGTGTGATGGTTTATCAAGAGCATGAACATGGGAATGGATGCTCAATATGTGTATGTTATCATGCAATTGATGGAGGACAAGATGATCATGATGTATGAATATGCCATCAAGAAAGATCACAACAAATTTGCTAAGGAAATGCACAAGCTCATATATCATGGATGACATGGAAATACAAAATGCAACAAGGCAATCATAATGTGAGTCAATCCATGGGCAAGATGCAAATTTGTTATGGGAATGATATGTCAATGGAGCATGGCATGTGAGCACACAATCAACAAATATGAAGGTTTTGGTGCAATGTGTCAAAGGGGTTTTGACATACCAATGCTCGATGTCGTGGAAATAGTGGTAGACCGGTGGTGAATCCATAGGGTCCATCTTTAATGTCGGTCCTCCATCCCGTAGATGTATCATGTAGACAACAAGAAGGAAACAACATTGAAAGTATGGCCCATCCAATATGCATATGTGAGGATGGCTCACAAAGAAGGAATTCACCTTATGTATGTTCTCGAATGTGTTGGTGTCGCGCAACGTGTATGCCTTCACATGCCCAAGATGCCTCGTGATGGTACCGCCTTGTGAATCCTTCAAAATGAAAGAACATGACAAACACTCGGAAAAACAAATGAGGTTATCCATATAATGCAAAACCTAGCATTCGTGCGGGAAAATACCCAACAAGTTCTTGCATCATACTTATCATAAGAAAGTACAAGGGAATGTGTCATGGCATGTAAGCTTATGATGCGATAACAACCAAAGATATTAGGCTCAAACAAACAATCATGCATCACAAGTATGGTGTACAAGTCTCCAAGATCAACAAACATAGCATTGTTGCACTCAATACAAGTGATGAGAGATGCAACTAGTGGAGACAAATGACAATGATCAAGATATATCATGTGAGTGTCATGAACATATATGTCATCAACCCAAGAAAGCAAGTAAGAGAGGAACATGGGTGATGCAACATAGCAAGCAATCATAGTGCTCAAGTCAAACAAGCTAGTAGTGCGAAGATGCAACATACTAGAGGTAATCATGGCAAGCATGTCATGTGTGCAAATAGAAGGCATGAATAATGCACATGATATGAGCAAAATAGCATCAATGTGTTAATGAGAGGCCATATAGAAATAGCGATGGAACATCATGACTCTCCCAACACAATAAGCATCAATAGCATGGGGCACAAAGATATCATTGCAATAGCTACTAGGATCTCCACCAAGCATGCAAATACACATATGAGTATCATAATGGTGAATCATGTGTAAAGGCAAGCAAGGGTCACAATTGCATGGCAAAGTCATAGCAAGAGGCATAACATGCAAAGTGAACACGATAGTATGGGCATAATGTGATAAGTGGCAAATAGCCCATAGCCGTGTGAGAGCCAAGTAAAAGAGATGCGCGTAGTGGTTGCGCGAAGAGAATGGTGGTAAGGACAATCCACGGGATCCCAAATCATCGTTGCTCTCAAGAGCTCGTTTTGTCAACTCATGGGATTGTGAGGTTGACAAATGTTCATGAGTACCTACAAAAAACAAAGACAAAGGAAAAATTGTGTGTGCATGGTATATGTACACATCATCCATCATGATGCGCACGTGCATGTGTTGGTTAGCACAAAATAGCCAATGCTCAAATAAATGAGATGCGTGATATAGAAACATGTCATCCATCATGAGAGGTTTGTTGTTATGTATGGCATAATGGAGACTTACATGGTGTAATGCATCATGACAAGTAGGTAGAGCATTGTTATTCATGTAATGCATATGGTGCACACAATCATGGTAATCATGCAAGGTATGGAATGCATCAAGATCTCCTAGTATGTATGAGGAAACTATGGGGGTCTCCTCATGAGCATTATTGGAAAGTTCGCATGGAGAATATTGACAACATCCATAGCAAAGTATATTTGGAACAATGTAATCATGGCATGGCATAGTAGATGAATTGCGCAAGTCATGTAAAGGAAGCATGGCAATATCATCGCAAGAGAAACACAACCCAATGACCATCATCTTGTCATCTATGCCACAAGTGCAAATAGGATTTACTTTAATTTGGCATGCATAGTTACTATGTTGAGATTGATATGAAACAATATGAGAAATCTCACTCATAGCATATGACAAGTTTAGAGGGTTGTCGAACATGATGTGACCAAAAGAATTTTCACATGAGATCCTATGGAGCATAGCATCACAACTAGGCAACTCAACATGCTCATCATCATATTCATCATAAATAGGTAAGTCATGACATGATGAAGTCGCACTAGCATGAAGCATGGTAATAGGTGTGTCAACATCATGCAAGCAATCATTGGTAAGATGGTCCACAAGTGGGATGAAAGAAGCACCATCACCTATGTTACCTTTAGAGCTCCGCTCATGTGTTGTAGGAGAGGTTGCAACTTGATGGTACCATGTGGGGGGTGCATCTTCTTCCACCATGGCCATCACTTTGTCCATTGGAGGGATGGACTCGTTGAGAGTAGTATTGTCGTCATGTAGGAGACCTAGCACCAAAGAAAACACACTCGGAGTAGAGGTTAAGGCATTAGAAATCATAGTGGCCTCACATGCACTATCAACTACCTCACTCAATAAGTGGTGTGGCTCACTCACTCCCTCGTGGATGCTCTCACTCGTATGGTTGGTGGAGTCACTCAAACGGCTCTCAACCTCACATAGGAGAAGTGGCATGCTCTCATGTGTGGGGCTAGTGGTTGGCACACTCATCCTCTCAAGGGAAATGCTCTCAAGGTCACATATGGTGGAGTCACTCGTATCACTCATGTGGTGGTGGCTCTCCTCACATGGGAATTGGGGCATCTCGTCATATGTGGATGTCGAAGAGGTGTAGGTGCAATAGTCTCCATGCTCAATTTCCTCATCCGTAATGCCTCCAAAGATGAATGCCGTGGGATGTGAAAAATCATCACGCTCCTCCGAGACCAAAGGAAATGTCTCATGTGCGCTCGCGTAGCTTGACTCGGAGTAGTCGTCTTATTTGGGCGCCGTCTTCATGTAGTTGAAGAGGTTCATGCTTGTCGCCGTAGTCGAAGGGGATGGCCCTTGATCGACCATCTTGTCGCCGTCGCTCGTAGATGATCGCCTTGATGATGAAGACGTCGATGTAGGCGAACTCATGGGAAGTAGGCGAAGATGCCGTACGTCCAAAGGCGAAGATGCCTTGATAGCACTTGGCGAAGATGCCGGAGTGGTGGTTGTAGCCGTAGCTCCGTCTTGGGTATGCTTGTCCCGCGGTCTTCTTATGTTCTCTTGAAGCTTGGGCTTGGCGTGAAGTAGAGCGTCTTCGGACTTGTATGTTTGCGCATGTCGAGCATCTTCATCTTGATGGTGTTGGTGTAGTGCTTGAGCTCTTGGTAGATGTCGTTCGTCGTCGTTGTGCACATGATGCTTGGAGGTGACTTGCCCTTCATGACGGTGTGGACGTGGAAAACTTGCACTTGCATCATGTTTGCGCTCCGAAGACTTGTGACTTGAACGTCGCCGCCGAGAGGATGACGAAGGGGAAGAAGACTTGTAATCGACCACCAAGTGTCGGAGCTCCGCCATTTGTTTGTTGAAGGAGTCGCACATGTCGTCGAAGGAAGCCATTGTCCTTGTCTCGGAGTGTCGTAGTTCGATGGCGATGTTGTCCAAGCACTCTTGCATTTCTCATTGTAGTCCGATGGTTTTCGCGTGGATGTCCTTGTTCGCGCCGTCGATGTCGAAGACCGGAGATGAAATGCCTTGCCTATCCATCACAAGACGCTAGCAAGTATGAGTGGGAGAAAGAGAAGAACTATACCAAATGTACCTTGACCGATGTTGAAGATGGATCAATGATCACTCAAATGTGGAACAAGGAAATAGCACAATTGGTACCAATTCTTGTCGGTTTCGCACACCTACACAAGTAAAGCTTATGGTGGAGCTCGGTGAGGATAGTGGCACAAAAATTTGATGCAAAATGTTAGCAAGAGTCAATAAAGTTGAAAAAGATTCACAAATTCGCAAGTGAAACAAGTAGACCAATAGCAATATGGGTGGCACACGGAAACACACACACGGATAGATAGATGGGGTCGTGCAACCAAGGAATGAGCCAAAATGTGGAAGCCACGAAAATGCTCGTGTTGCACAACACTAGAGAGACGCTAGCACGATTGCACAATAGGCGGATACGAACTTGTGCACAACCTACTAAGCAAAATGCAACGACTTCTATCCCAAGTATGCTATATGTATGGTATTCCGGTGGTATGATCCAAAATGATCGAGTATGACAATCTTAATGTAGTATGATGCTATGGTTCTTTCTTAAAAGCTCTTTGTGTATCTTTTCTTTGTGCTTAAAAGCTTGTTTGGCTCTTTCTCTTTTGAGCTCTTTTCTCATGCAAAACTTCACGAACCAAGATAGCAATTGAGTATATGCGATGACAACCTTGTGTCACAAGAGATGATACCAAGATATGCACCACGGTGATACGGTATGTATGATATGGGAAGTATGATAACTAATGTGCACAAGTCACGTTGCCGGCAATACTCAAATGGCTAGTCTCGATAGGTAGGTGACGCAAAAATGGGCTAGGGGTTAACAATGCAATTGCAAGGGAATATACAATGATGTCGTCGAGGTTACCGTCCGAGTCGATGATGAGAGGCGGTGTTCTTGATGTAGACCCGTTCCTAATTAGCCGAAACACCTTAGGAAACGGAAAAACCACAACTCAAAATCTCAAGGACAAATGTCAAATGTTGGTAGCGGACTAGCGGTGGTGGTTGCGGAATTGTTGGTGGAAACCCGGTCAAAATGGGTTATGGTGGTGGAAGTGTATGATGGGCTATACACGGTGTCGGAGTTGAAGTCACGGTCCCTAAGTAGCCGAAACACCTTAGGAGACACGAGCCACAACTCAAAGAAGCTCAACAAAATTGGGTTAAGTTGGGTTGGCTATGTATGGTGGACTAGGCTATGCGGAAGTGGTGGTGGTGGTTGATGAAGAAGCAATGGTCCCTAAGTAGCCTAAACACCTTAGGAGACTCAAATCACTACTCAAGCAACCACAAATGCTATGGGGATCAAAATGGGTTAGGTTGCGGAAGTGTATGGTGGCTATGCAGATGATATGGTGGAGGGCCTATACAAACTTGCCAAATTTTACAAAATTTGATGGAGTCAACTGAATATGGTCGTATTTTTATGGTATGGGGAATGTCAAGAGCTTCAAAACGAGCTCAAGAACGTCCAAATCGGAGTTCGTATAGTTATGGACAAAACAAAAATCAGCCGAAGTCAAAATCTGGAGGTACCGGACGTCCGGGAAAGACCGGATATCCGGTATTTTCTGCTGTATATGTGGTTCCGGTCGTCCGGTGAGTTCCGGACGTCCGGTGCTTCTTGAGGGTTCGGACGTCCGGTAAAACGCCGGTCGTCCGGTGGGTCGGGGTCAACACGGGATTTGAGTTCCGGGACACGATTTTGGGCGGAATTTGATGATTTTGGGGTCAAAATTTGACGGATTTTGTGGAGGAAAGATGGGGAAAGTTGGGGAAATGCTATATCCACTAGAAACCAAGCAAATCCACGGATCAAAATCAACAAAATGTCAACAAACCAACAGATCACAAAATTTTTTGGGGCTATTTTTGGTGGGGAATTTTTGAAATTGGGGAAGAACACAACAAAAACAAGCTAGAAAACGGTGGAAGGGGCACCAAATTCGTGAGAAACCATGGCTCATGATACCATAATGATGTAGGGTGGAACCCTAGATGGCCGATCTTTCACGAAATGGAGGGATCCCGCGATGAACACGAAGAACACAAAGGGGAATCACGAGGGAAAACACTCAAACCAACAAGAACAAGTCACACATATGCTAGATCCTCGAAACACAAAGAGATACAAGATCCATGATCAACAAGGGACGATACAAAGGGTAACCGGTTCTTCTCTGTGAGGAGGTCTTGAGATATCCCACGGGATCTTCTCCGTGAAGGAGGTCTTGAATCCGTGTGGATCTTCTCCGTAGAGGGGCCGCAGTCACTCACAAGGAGATGAACCACTAGATGAGCAAAGCTCTAGGTATCAAATGAGCTATCACTAAGCTAACCCTCACTAGGAGGAGGTGGAGGAGTATATATAGTCTAGGGCCACGAAGGGGTAAGTGGGAGAGGGATACATGGGCCTCTGGACCGATAACTGTGCGTAGACACCATGTAGCGGACGCCCGACGGCTACCGGACGTCCGGTGGCTCGCGAGGGTCCGGACGTCCGGAAGTCTTCGGACTTCCGCTATTTTCCTTCTGTGATCGCTGTTACGGACGTCCGGTGGTTGCCGGTCGTCCGGTCGCCTGGGACGCGCCGGTCGTCCGGTGAAGGCCGGACGTCCGGAGCCTGTAGCTTTTCCAGCAGCTTCTCTTGATCCTTGTACTTGGTGTCCTCGCCGTCTTGCCCAATGCTCCTAGCTGTTCCATGGCCTCCCTCTTGGTTCCTGGTCATGCATAGCACATATATTTGAGGTAGTAGCCATGTCTCACATGTAGAAAGTGGAGTTTCGGAGAGGAGCGAGTTAACCTTGTGTCCAATTGTGTGCAGTTGAGGTCTCATCGAAGTGAACATGGGGATGATCGTGGGATGCTCCGCATCAGAGCTCCTACTCACCTTCTTGTAAATACAGGCTTCCCCCAAGTCTGTATAAAACCAAACGCTTTGATCACATCATTAAAGCGAGTATTCCAACTCCGAGATGCTTGCACCAGCCCATAGATCGAGCGCTGGAGCTTGCATACCTTGTTAGCATTCTCAGGATCGACAAAACCTTCCGGCTGCATCATATACAACTCTTCCTTGAGGAAGCCATTAAGGAATGCCGTTTTGACGTCCATTTGCCATATCTCATAATCATAGAATGCGGCAATTGCTAACATGATTCGGACGGACTTCAGCATCGCTACGGGAGAGAAAGTCTCGTCGTAGTCAATCCCTTGAACTTGTCAATAACCTTTAGCGACAAGCCGAGCCTTGTAGATGGTCACATTACCATCCGCGTCAGTCTTCTTCTTAAATATCCATTTATTTTCTATGGCGTGCCGATCATCAAGCAAGTCCACCAAAGTCCATACTTTGTTTTCATACATGGATCTTATCTCGGATTTCATGGGTTCAAGCCATTTGTTGGAATCCGAGCCCACCATCGCTTCTTCATAGTTCGAAGGTTCACCGTTGTCTAACAACATGATTTCAATGACAGTGTTGCCGTACCACTCTGGTGTGGAACGTGTCCTTGTGGACCTTCGAAGTTCAGTAGTAACTTGATCTGGATCTTCATGATCATCATCATTAACTTCCTCCCCTGTCGGTGCAGGCACCTCGGGAACAATTTCCCGTGCTGCGCTACTTTCCGGTTCGGGAGGGGTGACTGTCACCTCGTCAAGTTCTACTTTCCTCCCACTCACTTCTTTCAAGAGAAACTCTTTCTCCAGAAAGGATCCATTCTTGGCAACGAAGACCTTGCCTTCGGATATGAGGTAGAAGGTGTACCCAATCGTTTCCTTTGGGTATCCTGTGAAGACGCATTTTTCCGATTTGGGTTAGAGCTTTTCAGGTTGAAGTTTCTTGACATAAGCATCGCAACCCCAAACTTTCAGAAACGACAGCTTAGGTTTTGCCAAACCAAAGTTCATACGGTGTCGTCTCAACGGATTTTGACGGAGTCCTATTTAAACTGAATGCGGCAGTCTCTAAAGCATAACCCCAAAAGGATAGCGGTAATTCGGTGAGAGACAGCATAGATCGCACCATGTCCAACAGAGTACGATTACGACGTTCAGACACACCATTACGCTGAGGTGTTCCGGGCGGCGTCAATTGTGAAACAATTCCACAGTTCCTTAGGTGTGTGCCAAATTCATGACTTAAATATTCACCCCCACGATCCGATCGTAAGAACTTTATTTTTCTGTCACGTTGATTCTCAACCTCATTCTGAAATTCCTTGAACTTTTCAAAGGTCTCAAACTTGTGTTTCATTAAGTAGACATACCCATATCTACTCAAGTCATCTGTGAGGGTGAGAACATAACGATAGCCTCCGCGAGCTTCAACACTCATTGGACCGCACACATCGGTATGTATGATTTCGAATAAGTTGGTCGCTCGCCCCATTGTTCCGGAGAACGGAGTCTTGGTCATCTTGCCCAAGAGGCATGGTTCGCACGTGTCAAATGATTCATAATCAAGAGACTCTAGAAGTCCATCTGCATGGAGCTTCTTCATACGTTTGACACCAATATGACCAAGGCGACAATGCCACAAGTATGTGGGACTATCATTATCAACTTTACATCTTTTGGCATTCACACTATGAATATGTGTATCATCACGTTCGAGATTCATCAAGAATAAACCATTGACCAGCGGGGCATGACCATAAAACATATCTCTCATATAAATAGAACAACCATTATTCTCGGATTTAAATGAGTAGCCATCTCGCATCAAACGAGATCCAGATGCAATGTTCATGCTCAAAGCTGGTACTAAATAACAATTATTAAGGTTTAAAACTAATCCCGAGGGTAGATGTAGAGGCAGCGTGCCGACGGGGATCACATCGACCTTGGAACCATTCCCGACGCGCATCGTCACCTCGTCCTTCACAAGTCTCCGCTTATTCCGCAACTCCTGCTTTGAGTTACAAATGTGAGCAACTGCACCGGTATCAAATACCCAGGAGCTACTACAAGCGCTGGTAAGGTACACATCAACAACATGTATATCACATATACATTTGACGTTGCCGGCCTTCTTATTTGCTAAGTATTTGGGGCAGTTCCGCTTCCAGTGACCCGTTCCCTTGCAATAAAAGCACTCAGTCTCAGGCTTGGGTCCATTCTTTGGCTTCTTCCCGACAACTGGCTTGCCCGGCGCGGCAACTCCTTTGCCGTCCTTCTTGAAGTTCTTCTTACCCTTGCCCTTCTTGAACTTAGTGGTTTTATTTACCATCAACACTTGATGCTCTTTCTTGATCTCCACCTCCACTGATTGCAGCATTGAATACACCTCGGGAATGGATTTCTCCATCCCTTGCATATTGAAGCTCAACACGAAGCTCTTGTAGATAGGTGGGAGCGACTGAAGGATTCTGTCAACGACTGCTTCATCTAGGAGATTCATTCCCAACTGAGACAAGCAGTTGTGCAACCCAGACAACATGAGTATGTGCTCGCTGACAGAACTATTCTCCTCCATCTTACAACTGTAGAATGCATTGGAGACGTCACATCTCTCAACTCGGGCATGAGCTTGGAAAACCATTTCAGCTCTTGGAACATCTCATATGCTCCGTGGTGCTCAAAACGCTTTTGGAGCCCCGATTCTAAGCTGTAGAGCATGCTGCACGAACCAGGGAGTAATCATCACAACGCGACTGCCAAGCGTTCATAACATCTTGGTTTGCCGGGGCGGGAGCGTCACCTAGCGATGCCTCTAGGACATAAGTTTTCTTGGCAGCTATGAGGATGATCCTCAGGTTACGGACCCAATCCGTATAGTTGCTACCATCGTCTTTCAACTTGGATTTCTCTAGGAACGCGTTGATGTTGAGGGTGACATGAGCGTGGGCCATTTGATCTTCAAGACATATTGTAAAGAATTTAGACTAAGTTCATGACAATTAAGTTCATCTAATCAAATTTAATGAACTCCCACTCCGATTGACATCTCTCTAGTCATCTAAGTGATACATGATCCGAATCGACTAGCCCGTGTCCGATCATCACGTGAGACGGACTAGTCATCAACGGTGAACATCTTCATGTTGATCGTATCTTCTATAAGACTCATGTTCGACCTTTCGGTCTTCCGTGTTCTGAGGCCATGTCTGTACATGCTAGGCTCGTCAAGTGAACCCTAAGTGTATTGCGTTTGTAAATCTGGCTTACACCCGTTGTATGCGAACGTTAGAGCCTATCACACCCGATCATCACGTGGTGCTTCGGAACAACGATCCTTAGCAACGGTGCACAGTTAGGGGGAACACAATTCTAGAAATTTTTAGTGAGAGATCATCTTATTTACTACCATCGTTCTAAGCAAATAAGATGCATAAACATGATAAACATCACATGCAATCAAATGAAGTGACATGATATGGGCAATATCATTTTGCTCCTTTGATCTCCATCTTCGGGGTACCATGATCATCTTTGTCACCGGCATGACACCATGATCTCCATCATCATGATCTCCATCATCGTGTCTTCATGAAGTCGTCTCGCCAAATGTTACTTCTACTACTATGGCTAACATTTAGCAATAAAGTAAAGTAATTACATGGCGTTATTCAGTGACACGCATGTCATACAATAAATAAGACAACTCCTATGGCTCCTGCCGGTTGTCATTCTCATCGACATGCAAGTCGTGATTCCCTATTTCAAGAACATGATCGATCTCATACATCACATATATCATTCATCACATCTTCTTGGCCATATCACATCACATAGCACATGCTACAAGAACAAGTTAGACGTCCTGTAATTGTTGTTGCAAGTTTTTTTACGTGGCTTCTATAGGTTTCTAGTAAGAACGTTTCTTACCTACGCCAAAACCACAACGCGATATGTCAATTTCTATTTACCCTTCATAAGGACCCTTTTCATCGAATCTGATCCGACTAAAGTGGGAGAGACAGACACCCGCCAGCCACCTTGTGCAACTAGTGCATGTCAGTTGGTGGAACCAGTCTCACGTAAGCGTACGTGTAAGGTCGGTCCGGGCCGCTTCATCCCACGATGCCGCCGAATCAAGATTGGACTAGTATCGACAAGAGAATTGAACATAATCAACGTCCACAACTTGTTTGTGCTCTACTCGTGCAAGATGCTACGCAAAGACCTACCTCAGATGCCACTGTTGGGGAACGTAGCAGAATTCAAAAAATTTCCTACGCATCACCAAGATCAATCTAAGGAGTCATCTAGCAACGAGCATGAAGGAGTGCATCTACATACCCTTCGTAGATCGCGAGCGGAAGCGTTCAAGAGAACGTGGATGATGGAGTCGTACTCGTCGTGATCCCTATCACCGATGATCCCAGCGCCGAACGGACGGCACCTCCGCATTCAACACACGTACGGTGCAGCGATGTCTCCTCCTTCTTGATCCAGCAAGGGAGGAGGAGAGGTTGATGGAGATCCAGCAGCACGACGACGTGGTGGTGGATGCAACGAGAAAAGCTGCAGGGCTTCGCCCAAGGACCTACGGGAGGAGGGAGAGGCGTAACAGGGGGGGGGGGGGAAGAGGCGCCAGGGCTGAGGGTGCGGCTGCCCTCTCTCCCCCCCACTATATATAGGGGCCAGGGGGGCGCCGGCCCTAGGAGATAGGATCTCCTAGGGGGGCGGCAGCCAGGGGGGGACTTGCCCCCCAAGGCAAGGGTGGTGCCCCCACCCCTAGGGTTCCCAACCCTAGGCGCAGGGGGGAGGCCCAAGGGGGTGCGCCAGCCCACTATGGGCTGGTCGCCCTCCCCCTACGGCCCATGGGGCCCTCCGGGATGGGTGGCTCCACCCGGTGGACCCCCGGGACCCTTCTGATGGTCCCGGTACACTACCGGTGACCCCCGGAACTCTCCCGATGGCAGAAACTGGACTTCCTATACATCATTCTTTACCTCCGGACCATTCTGGAACTCCTCGTGACATCCAGGATCTCATCCGGGACTCCGAACAACATTCGGGTTACCGTGTGCATATATCTCTACAACCCTAGCGTCACCGAAACTTAAGTGTGTAGATCCTACGGGTTCGGGAGACACGTAGACATGACCGAGACGACTCTCCGATCAATAACCAACAGCGGGATCTGGATACCCAAGTTGGTTCCTAAGTGTTCCTCGATGATCTCATCGGATGAACCACGATGTCAAGGATTCAATCAATCCCGTATGCAATTCCCTTTGTCTATCGGTATGGTACTTGCCCAAGATTCGATCATCGGTATACCGATACCTTGTTCAATCTCGTCATGGCAAGTCTCTTTACTCGTTCCATAATCCATCATCCCGTGACTAACTCCTTAGTCGCATTGAGCTCATTATGATGATGTCTTACCGAGTGGGCCCAGAGATACCTCTCTGTCATACGGAGTGACAAATCCCAGTCTCGGTTCATGCCAACTCAATAGATACTTTCGGAGATACCCGTTGCGTACCTTTATACCCACCCAGTTACGTTGTGACGCTTGGCACACCCAAAGTATTCCTACGGTATCCGAGAGTTGCACAACCTCATGGTCTAAGGAAAAGATACTTGACATTGGAAAAGCTTTAGCATTACGAACTACATGATCAGGCTTAGGTTTGGGTCTTGTCCATCACATCATTCTCCTAATGATGTGATCCCGTTATCAATGACATCCAATGTCCATGGCCAGGAAACCTTGACCATCTGTTGATCAACGAGCTAGTAACTAGAGGCTTACCAGGGACACGTTGTGGTCTATATATTCACACATGTATCGCTATTTCCGTACAATACAGTTCAAGCATGAATAACAGACAATTATCATGAACAAGGAAATATAGTAATAACTATTTTATTATTGCCTCTAGGGCATATTTACAACATCTATAACCTTCCTCCTTGGCTGTGCATGAAGCGGAAGTTCATTATGATGCCAATACTCATCCAAGGCCCTAAGCAACCCGGCAACGACATTGATGTGTACCTAAGGCCATTAGTTGAAGAACTTTTACAGCTGTGGAATGGACAAGGTGTACGTGCGTGGGATGAGGCCAAGCAGGTGGAATTTGACCTACATGCATTGCTATTTGTAACCATCAATGATTGGCCTGCTCTCAGTAACCTTTTCAGGAAAAACAAACAATGGATACCACGCATGCATGCACTATTTAGATGACACCCAAAGTATATACCTGGACAGATGCAGGAAGAATGTGTACCTGGGGCATCTTGGATTTCTTCCGACCAATCATCAATGTCGAAAGAAAGGCAAGCATTTCAAAGGCGAGGCAGATCACCGGAAGAAGCCCGCCATGCGTACCGGTGATAACGTACTTGCTATGGTCAATGATTTACAGGTAATCTTTGGAAAGGGTCCCGACGGACTATCTGTTTCGAATGACGATGAGGGACGTGCACCCATGTGGAAGAAGAAATCTATATTTTGGGACCTACCCTATTGGAAAGACCAAGAGGTCCGCTCTTCAATCGACGTGATGCACGTGACGAAGAACCTTTGCGTGAACCTGCTAGGCTTCTTGGGCGTGTATGGGAAGACAAAAGATACACCGGAGGCACGGGAGGACCTACAACGTTTGAACGAAAAAGATGGCCTGCCTCCAAAGCAGTATGAAGTTCCTGCCAGCTACGCTCTTACCAAAGAAGAGAAGGAAATCTTCTTTGCATGCCTTCTCAATATGAAGGTCCTGTCTGGCTTCTCGTCCAATATAAAAATGATAATAAATATGGCATAGAAAAAGTTCCAGAACCGAAAGTCTCATGACTGCCACGTGATTATGACGCAACTGCTTCCGGTTGCACTGAGGGGGCTTCTACCGGAAAATGTCCGATTAGCCATTGTGAAGCTATGTGCATTCCTCAATGCAATCTCTCAGAAGGTGATTGATCCATAAATCATACCAAGGCTACGGAGTGATGTGGCGCAATGTCTTGTCAGTTTCGAGCTGGTGTTCCCACCATCCTTCTTCATTATCATGACACACATCCTAGTTCATTTAGTCGATGAGATTGTCATTCTGGGCCCCGTATTTCTACACAATATGTTCCCCTTTGAGAGGCTCATGGGAGTCCTGAAGAAATATGTCTGTAACCGTGCTAGGCCTGAAGGAAGCATCTCCATGGGCCATCAAACAGAGGATGTCATTGGGTTTTGTGTTGACTTCATTCCTGGCCTTAAGAAGATTGGTCTCCCTAAATCACGGTATGAGGGGAGACTAACTGGGAAAGGCATGCTTGGAGGGGAGTCAATAATATGTAGGGATGGGAATTCTTGGTCTGAAGCCTACTACACAGTTCTACAGAACTCTACCCTAGTGACCCCGTATGTCGATGAACACAAGAACAGTCTATGCTCCAAACACCCGGAGTGGTGTGACGACTGGATTGCATGTGAACACATCAAGACTTTCGGCAGTTGGTTGGAAACATGTCTCACAGGTGACAAAACTGTTTGTAATGAGCTGTACTTGTTGTCCAGGGGACCATCTTCGACTATATTGACATTCACAAAGGATACGAGATAAATGGGAAGACATCTTACACGATCTCCCAAGATAAAAAGAGCACCAACCAAAACAGCGGTGTCTGCTTTGATGCAGCAACCAATAAGGGAAAGGACACATATTATGGTTACATAGTGGACATATGGGAACTTGACTACGGACATGATTTTAAGATCCCTTTGTTTAAGTGAAAATGGCACTAGTAGAAAACATGGCATTGGTCCAGCCCATTTGCCCCGGTTCAATCTAGAACCGGGACCAATGGGGGTACTGGACCCGGTTCGTTAGCCCAGGGGGCCGGCCGGGCCACGTGGGCCATTGGTCCCGGTTCGTCTGGACCTATTGGTCCCGGTTGGAGCTAAAAACCGGGACCAATGGCTCTTGCTCCTGGCCCACCACTATTGGTCCCGGTTGGTTTTATGAACCGGGACCAAAGGCACCCCTTTAGTCCCGGTTTGTAGCACCAACCGGGACCAGTGAGTTGCCTATATAAACCCCCTCACTCAAGAGCAGAGCTCACTGCTCTGTTTTTTTTTCTGGCCGAGGGGGAGAGGGGTTAGTGGTGCTCTAGCTCACCTCCTATGCACACAACGTGTTCGGTGGAATGCCCGAGCCACACTAGTTAATCTTTTCTCCTCTCGAAGCTCTATTTTCTCCGAGATTTTTCCAGGTTTAGCGGTCCGTCACGTCCCGTCCCCGTCTTCGCCGCTGTCGATGGCCCCCTCCGATCTCGTCATCGGCACCACCGTGGTGAGCCTCTTGTTATGTCCATGCTTTTCTTACTTTTATTATTGCTTTAGATATATATTTGTCTAATTTTCTTACGTTTATTATTGCTTGTTATTATATAGTGCGATGGTTTTGATATCCGCCCACGTGGGCCCTCGTCCGGTCTACGATTCGGATGTGGTATATTATCTTTAATTTATAACTATTTGTTTTAGTGCTTATGATAGTTATGCCGACCAACCTGACATGCATAGATGTTTTATTATGTCTAGGAGGTAGTTGAACCGGAAATTCCAACCGACCCTCTTGTGGAGAGGTTAAATTTAGTTGAAGAGGAAAACATTTCGTGAAAGAAAAAATTGGAAAAAATGGAGGAGGAGAAGATGGAATTAGAGTTGCATGTTGCGGAAGTTATCGATCATCACAAGATCAAGATGGACCCTATTGTCGAGAGTTTAAATTTAGTTGAAGAAGAAAACAAATTCTTGAAGGAAAAAATAAAAAAAATTGTGGACGAGAAGATGATATTGGAGTTGCATGTTGCGGATGTCGTCGATGATCACAAGATCAAGATGGATGCAATGCGGTTGAAGATTAAAAAGATTAGAAAATATGCCATTCATACCGAGGCTTGGTATCATTATGCCGTTGGATCAATTGTTACCTTGGTTGCGATTATGATAGCATTTATTTTCGCGTTGAAATGTTTTACATAGTTTCAATGTGTATGGAGAGCTATATGTTGTTAGATGAGAACTATATATGTATGTACTTTGGTTTTAATGTGATGATGAACTTTTATCCATTTGGTCACTTAATTATCTATTTATGATGTTCTGTAATGGTTTTTGACACACTTAATTATATATAAATGCACGCAGATGAACCGCCAATGGATGTACGGTGACAGACACACCTCCGAGTACATTAAGGGCGTGCGTGAGTTTCTAAATGCGGCAGAGGCAAACAAGCAGAATGGTTTTATGTGTTGTCCATGCACTAAATGTGTGAATACGATGTCTTACTCTAACCAGAAAATCCTTCACTCCCACCTGCTTTACAAGGGTTTCATGCCACACTATAATGTTTGGACGAGGCACGGAGAAATAGGGGTTATGATGGAAGACGGCGAAGAAGAAGAGTACGATGACAACTATGTGCCCGCTGAATACGGTGATGCTGCAATGGGGGGAGCTGGTGAAGATCAAGAGGAACCAGACGATGTGCCCAATGATGCTGCAACGGGTGGAGCTGCTGAAGATCAAGAGGAACCAAATGATGATCTTCGCCGGGTCATTGTCGATGCAAGGACACAATGCGAAAGTCAAAAGGAGAAGCTGAAGTTCGATCGCATGTTAGAGGATCACAAAAAAGGGTTGTACCCCAATTGCGAAGATGGCAACACAAAGCTTGGTACCGTACTGGAATTGCTGCAGTGGAAGGCAGAGAATGCTGTGGCTGACAAAGGATTTGAGAAGCTACTGAAAATATTGAAGAAGAAGCTTCCGAAGGATAACGAATTGCCCGACAGTACATACGCAGCAAAGAAGGTCGTATGCCCTCTCGGATTGGAGGTGCAGAAGATACATGCATGCCCTAATGACTGCATCCTCTACCGCGGTGCATACAACGATCTGAACGCATGCCCGATATGCGGTGCATTGCGGTATAAGATCAGACGAGATGACCCTGGTGATGTTGATGGCGAGCCCGCCAGGAAAAGGGTTCCTGCGAAGGTGATGTGGTATGCTCCTATAATACCACGGTTGAAACGTTTGTTTAGAAACAGAGAGCATGCCAAGTTGATGCGATGGCACA
Source organism: Secale cereale (assembly GCA_902687465.1). Classification (NCBI taxonomy): domain Eukaryota; kingdom Viridiplantae; phylum Streptophyta; class Magnoliopsida; order Poales; family Poaceae; genus Secale; species Secale cereale. The sequence continues at coordinate 832,690,432 of LR738715.1, read as the reverse complement.
GTGAGGACCGTAAGAAAGACGGGAAGTTGAGAGCACCCGCTGACGGGTCGCAATGGAGAAAAATCGAGAGAAAGTACTGGGAGGAGTTTGCAAAGGACGCAAGGAACGTATGGTTTGCTTTAAGCGCGGATGGCATTAATCCTTTCGGGGAGCAGAGCAGCAATCACAGCACCTGGCCCGTGACTCTATGTATGTATAACCTTCCTCCTTGGATGTGCATGAAGCGGAAGTTCATTATGATGCCAGTTCTCATCCAAGGCCCTAAGCAACCCGGCAACGACATTGATGTGTACCTAAGGCCATTAGTTGAAGAACTTTTACAGCTGTGGAATGGAAACGGTGTACGTGTGTGGGATGAGCACAAACAGGAGGAATTTGACCTAAAGGTGTTGCTGTTCGTGACCATCAACGATTGGCCCGCTCTCAGTAACCTTTCAGGACAGACAAACAAAGGATACCACGCATGCATGCACTGTTTAGATGACACTGAAAGTATATACCTGGACAAGTGCAGGAAGAATGTGTACCTGGGCCATCGTCGATTTCTTCCGACCAACCATCAATGTCGAAAGAAAGGCAAGCATTTCAAAGGCGAGGCAGATCACCGGAAGAAGCCCGCCATGCGTACCGGTGATCACGTACTTGCTATGGTCAATGATTTACATGTAATCTTTGGAAAGGGCCCCGGCGCACTAGCTGTTCCGAATGACGATGAGGGACACGCACCCATGTGGAAGAAGAAATCTATATTTTGGGACCTACCCTACTGGAAAGACCTAGAGGTCCGCTCTTCAATCGACGTGATGCACGTGACGAAGAACCTTTGCGTGAACCTGCTAGGCTTCTTGGGCATGTATGGAAAGACAAAAGATACAGCTGAGGCACGGGAGGACCTGCAACGTTTGCACGAAAAAGACGGCATCCCTCCGAAGCAGTATGAAGGTCCTGCCAGCTATGCTCTTACGAAAGAAGAGAAAGAAATCTTCTTTGAATGCCTTCTCAGTATGAAGGTCCCGACTGGCTTCTCGTCGAATATAAAGGGAATAATAAATATGGCAGAGAAAAAGTTCCAGAACCTAAAGTCTCATGACTGCCATGTGATTATGACGCAACTGCTTCCGGTTGCATTGAGGGGGCTTCTACCGGAAAACGTCCGATTAGCCATTGTGAAGCTATGTGCATTCCTCAATGCAATCTCTCAGAAGGTGATCGATCCAGAAATCGTACCAAGGCTAAGGAGTGATGTGGCGCAATGTCTTGTCAGTTTCGAGCTTGTGTTCCCACCATCCTTCTTCAATATCATGACACATGTCCTAGTTCATCTAGTGGACAAGATTGTCATTCTGGGGCCCGTATTTCTACACAATATGTTCCCCTTTGAGAGGTTCATGGGAGTCCTAAAGAAATATGTCCGTAACCGCGCAAGGCCAGAAGGAAGCATCTCCATGGGCCATCAAACAGAGGATGTCATCGGGTTTTGTGTTGACTTCATTCCTGGCCTTAATAAGATAGGTCTCCCTAAATCGCGGTACGAGGGGAGACTGACTGGAAAAGGCACGCTTGGAAGGGACTCAATAATATGCAGGGACGGATATTCTTGGTCTCAAGCACACTACACAGTTCTACAGAACTCTACATTGGTGACCCCGTATGTCGATGAACACAAGAATAGTCTGCGCTCCAAACACCCGGAGCAGTGCGACGACTGGATTACACGTGAACACATCAGGACTTTCAGCAGTTGGTTGGAAACACGTCTCAGAGGTGACAACACTGTTTGTGATGAGTTGTACTTGTTGTCCAGGCGACCATCTTCGACTGTATTGATTTACAAAGGATACGAGATAAATGGGAATACATTTTACACGATTGTCCAAGATCAAAAGAGCACCAACCAAAACAGTGGTGTCCGCTTTGATGCAACAACCGAGAGGGGAAAGGACACATATTATGGTTACATAGTGGACATATGGGAACTTGACTACGGACATGATTTTAAGGTCCCTTTGTTTAAGTGTAAATGGGTCAATCTGTCAGGAGGCGGGGTACAGGTAGACTCACAGTACGGAATGAGAACAGTGGATCTGAAAAATCTTGGATACACTGACGAACCGTTCGTCCTAGCCAATGATGTGGCACAGGTTATCTATGTGAAGGACATGTCTACCAGACCGAGAAAAAGAAAAGATAAGGAAGCGAATACATCATACGATGAGCCAAAGCGCCACATAGTTCTTTCAGGAAAAAGGGACATCCTGGGAGTGGAGGGAAAGACAGACATGTCTGAAGATTATGAAAAGTTTCATGAAATTCCTCCCTTCAAAGTCAAGGCTGACCCAAGCATCCTGATAAACGATGAAGATTATCCATGGTTACGGCGCAATAAGCAAATGACACAAGCGAAGAAAAAGTGAAGAGTTTTTTCCGCAACTATTATGATGATACCATGCCAACTTTGTAACAAACGAGTATGATACCATTGTCAGTTTGTACTATTCAAATTTGCACTAACAGAAAGTTTGTAATTGGTTTTACCAGAAAGAATTAAAAAATAAAACAAAAAACAAAAGAAAATAAATAATGCAGTAAACAAAAAAAAACTTGCAAAAAAATAAAAAATAGCAACAATAAGTATTTCATTGTAAGTAGAAACAAAATAAAATAAATAAAGCAACAAAGAAAACAAATAATTTCAAATTTAAACTATTCAAATTTGAATACTACTTGCACTAACAGAAAGTTTGCAATTGGTTTTACCAGAAAGAATTAAAAAATAAAGCAAAAAACAAAAGAAAATAAATAATGTAGAAACAAAACAAAAAAACTTGAAAAAAAATAGCAACAATAAGTATTTTTTTGTAAGTAGAAACAAAATCAAATAAATAAAGCAACAAAGAAAACAAATAAATAAAAATAGCAACAGTAAGTATTTTGTTGAAACTAGAAACAAAACTAAAAAATAAAGCAACAAAGAAAAAAAATAAAAAATATGCCACCTGCTGGGCCCACACGGCCTGAATACGACTAGAAACCCAACCATGGGCCAGGATTAAGGCCCGTAGAAAGCCCAGCAAGCCCACAGGCAAAGCACTGTCAGTTTAGGCCCTTAGGCCTACAGTTTAGAGGAGTTCGAGAGGAGAGAGGCAGCGGGGCTTATAAACTGGTGCTGCTCTCTCTCAACTAGCGAGGTGGGACTAAACTTCCCACCGCACCGCGGCAAGGCCTTTAGTCCCGGTTGGTGGAAGCAACCGGGACTAAAGGGAGACATTAGTCCCGGTTGGTGGTTGAAACCGGGACTAATACCACCCTTTAGTCCCGGTTGCTGCCACCAACCGGGACTAAAGGCCCCTCCTTCCCGCCCTTTGGGCTGCTGAAAAGGGACCTTTAGTCCCGGTTGGTGGCAGCAACCGGGACTAAAGGGGGGTATTAGTCCCGGTTCCAGCCACCAACCGGGACTAATGCCCCTCCTATATAACCAACACTTGCGAAAATTTGTGCAGTTTCCTTCTTCCTCTCCTTCCCCGCCCCCGACGCCTCCCTCTCCTTCCCCGTCGCCCCGTCACCGTCGCCGTCGCCCCCGTCGCCCCGTCGCCGTCGCCGTCTCCCCCGACGCCGCCCCGACGCCGCCTCGTCGCCGTCGCCCCGCCCCGCGACCCCGTTCCGCCCCGCCCCGGCCGGCCCGTCGCCGTCGCGCCGCGCGCCCCGCCCCGCCGCCGTCGCGCCGCCGCGCCCCGACGCCGCCTCGTCGCCGCCCCGCCCACCGCCGTCGCGCCGCCCAGCCCCGCCGCGCGATGTGAGGGGCTACCTTTTTTTTATGT
>LR738715.1:832638417-832661836 GCA_902687465.1 Secale cereale | reverse complement strand
ATATATACAACATATCCATATATAATGAAAAAAACAGAGCAGATCGAGCAGAGCAGGCCGGGGCGGCGTGCGGCGGCGGTGTGCGGCAGGGGCGGCGCAGGCAGGGGCGGCGGCGGAGGGGAAGGCCGGGTGCTCACTGTGCGGCTACAGCGAGGTCGGGGAGGGCGGCGACGACAAGGTCGAGGAGAGGGCGGTGACGGCGAGGTCGGGGCAGAGGGCGGCGACGGCGAGGTCGGGGCAGGGCGTCGACGACGAGGTCGGGGAGAGGCGGCGACGGCGTCGACGACGAGCAGCCTGGCGGCGTCGGGGACGAAGTGACAATGGAAATATGAAAATCTCCAAAGTGCTGCTTATATAGCAGAAGAATTGGTCCCGGTTCGTGGCACCAACTGGGACTAATGGAGCCATTAGTCTCGGTTCGTGCCACCAACCGTGACAAATGGCCAGTTTTCAGCAACCCAAAGGACGGGAAAAAGGGGCCATTGGTCCCGGTTGGTGGTACCAACCGGGACTAAAAGGTGGGCATTGTTCCCGGTTTGTGCCACGAACCGGGACTAATGAGAACCTTTAGTCCCGGCTGGTGCTATCAACCGGGACCAAACGCCATAGTGCTGCCCGCGTCGCGGCCAAAAACTTAGTCCCACCTCGCTAGTTGAGAGAGCTCGAGAGTGGTTTATAAGCGCTGCTGCGCCCACCCTCTCGATGTCCTCTCAACTGCAGGCTTTTGGGCCTAATTGTGACTGTGTGCTTGTGGGCCTACTGCGAGCCTGTATCCTGGCCCATTCTTGTGTTTCTAGTCGTATTCAGGCCGTGGCGGCCCTGTAGGTGGCATTTTTTTTTCACCTTTTTTTCTTTGTTGCTTTATTTTTTTTAATTTTGTTTCTACTTTCAAAAAAATACTCACAGTTGCTATTTTTATTTATTTTATTAAAGTTTATTTATTTTACTTTATTAAAGTTTATTTTATTTTATTCTACTTATTTATTTATTTTTATTTTTTACTTTTTGGTTGATTCCTTTAGCCATTAGAGTTTCATTAAAGTTTTCTAGTTCATTCTTTTAGTTTATTATTTTTGCTATTAGAGTTTCATAAAAGTTTTACAGTTCATTCTTTTTTATATTAGTACATTCTTTGAGCTAAATGACCCTGAAATTGAAAAGCATTCCAAATGAACTCTGAAAAGGTTGAAAGTTGGCATGGTATCATCATTTCACCCACAAATCATGTGCAAAAAAGTAGAGAGGGTTACAACACAAATTGGATGCACTTCGTGTACAAAACGGACAATCTCATTCGAGGTATCAGGATTTCAGATGAGAACTTGTCTGTTACAAAGGGATTTCATTTTTTGAACTTATTTGAACTACAAACTTTTTCTGTGTTCGTGGATGCACCATTCAAAGCAACATCATCAATTTTCAACCATTTCTAACTTCATTTGCTATTATTCATGCATTTACTGAATTTTTTGAGCTAAATGACCTTGAAATTGAAAAAAATTCAAATGAACTCTGAAAAGCTTGAAAGTTGGCATGGTATCATCATTTCACCCACATAGCATGTACAAAAAAGTAGAGAGGGTTACGGCAAAAACTGGATGCACTTCGTGTACAAAACCATTGCAGAACATCATGGATAAATAAGTGATGAAATTAATATAAGTTCATCATCACATGCCATTCAAAGTACATGCATATCTCTAGATCATCTAATTAAACCATACATTGAAACTATCAAGAACATTTCAACGCAACAACAAATGCGATCATAATCGCAACCAAGGTAACAATTGTTCCAACGGCATAATGATACCAAGCCTCGGTATGAATGGCATATTTTCTAAACTTTCTAATCTTCAAGCGCATGGCATCTGATACGTCTCCAACGTATCTAGTTTTCCAAACCCATTTGCCCTTGTTTTGGACTCTAAGTTGTATGATTTGAATGGAACTAACCCGGACTAACGCTGTTTTCAGCAGAACTGCCATGGTGTTGTTTTTGTGCAGAAATAAAAAGTTCTCGGAATTGCCTGAAAATCAACGGAGAATTATTTAAAAAAATATAAAAAATATCTGCAAGAAGATCTGCACCGGGAAGCCCACACCCTGTCCTCGAGGGTGGGGGCGCGCCCCCCTTCCCAGGGCGCGCCCCCTGCCTCGGGGGCCGCCCGATGCTCCACCGACGTATCCCCAGGTCCTATATATTCCGTTTCATGGAGAAAAAAATCAGGGAGAAAGAATTATCGTGTTTTACGAGACGGAGCCACCGCAAAGCCCTAATCTCTCTCGGGAGGGCTGATCTGCAGTCCGTTCGGGACTCCAGAGAGTGGAGATCGTCGCCATTGTCATCATCAACCTTCCTCCATCACCAATTCCAAGACGCTCACCGCCGTGTGTGAGGAATGCCATCGTAGGCTTGTTGGACATTGATGGGTTGGATGGGATCTATCATGTAATCGAGTTAGTTTTGGTAGGGTTTTGATCCCTAGTATCCACTATGTTCTGAGATTGATGTTGCTATGACTTTGCTATGCTTAATGCTTGTCACTAGGGCCCGAGTGCCATGATTTCAGCTCTGAACCTATAATGTTTTCATGAATATATGTGTGTTCTTGATCCTATCTTGCAAGTCTATAGTCACCTACTATGTGTTATGATCCGGCAACCCCGAAGTGAAAACAATCGGGACCACTCCCGGTGAAGACCATAGTTTGAGGAGTTCATGTATTTACTATGTGTTAATGCTTTGGTCCCGGTACTCTATTAAAAGGAGGCCTTAATATCCCTTAGTTTCCAATAGGACTCCGCTGCCACAGGAGGGTAGGACAAAAGATGTCATGCAAGTTCTTTTCCATAAGCACGTATGACTATATTCGGAATACATGCCTACATTGCATTGATGAACTGGAGCTAGTTATGTGTCACCCTAGGTTATAACTTCTACATGATGAATTGCATCTGACGTAATTTCCCATCACCGATCCAATGCCTACGAGCTTTACCTATATTTCTTGTCGCTTATTTACTTTCCCGCTTCTACTATCATAAAAACTATAAAAACACTACCGTTACTTTTATTGCTGCTACCGCCACTATCATATTACTTTGCTACTAAACTATCTTGCTACAGATACTAAGTTTCTGGGTGTGGTTGAATTAACAACCCAGCTGCTGATACATAAGAGTATTCTTTGGCTCCCCTTGTGTCGAATCAACAAATTTGGGTTTAATACTTTACCCTCGAAAACTGTTGCGATCCCCTACACTTGTGGGTTATCAAGACTATTTTCTGGTGCCGTTGCCGGGGAGGATAGCTCTATTCTTTAAGTCACTTGGGACTTATATCTTCTTATCACTATGAAGAATTGGAAGGACTCAAAAACCAGTATCTTACCCTCAACTACGAGGAGAGGTAAGGAACTGCCATCTAGCTCTGCACTTGATTCTCCTTCTGTTATGAGTAAACTTGCGACACCTACTCCTGCTATTTAATCTAAATGTCGTATGTTCTTGATGATGCTACTTCTGCTATCTATGATGAAACTACCTCTATGCCTGATACTGTGCCACTAGGTGAATTTCTAGATGAACAAATTGCTAAGGTTAGGGAGAGTGCAAATGTTGATGATATTTATGAAAGTGATGATGAAACTACTCCCAATAGATATGGATTGCCTGTTGTGCCTGAGGGTTATGTTATGGATGAAGAAACTGCTAGAGACTTTCTTTCTTGCAATGATAGATATGATCTTAAGAAATTATTATCTATGCTGAAAGAAAAGTCCTTGAATGCTAGAATGAAACATGACCCTACTTTTGCTACTTCACCTATTTCTGTGACTGATAAGGATTATGAATTCTATGTTGATCCTGAGTTAATTACTTTGGTTGAATCTGATCCTTTCCATGGCTATGAGTCTGAAACTGTTGTGGCACATCTTTCCAAGTTGAATGATATAGCCACCCTATTTACCAATGATGAAAAAATTCGCTATTACTATATCCTTAAGTTGTTTCCATTCTCATTAAAGGGTGATGCTAAGACTTGGTTTAATTCTCTTGATCCTAGTTGTGTGCGTAGTCCCCAGGATATGATGTATTACTTTTCTGGTAAATGTTTTCTCGCTCATAAGAAACATGCTACCTTACGGGAAATATATAACTTTGCTCAAACTGAAGAAGAGAGTCTCCCACAAGCTTGGGGGAGGCTTCTCCAGTTACTTAATGCTTTGCCTGATCATCCTCTTGAGATGCTTGATATACTTGATGTCTTTTATAATGGACTAACCGATGCATCCAGAGACCACCTGGATAATTGTGCTGGTTGTGTTTTTAGGGAAAGAACAATGGAACAAGCTAAATTATTATTGAACAATATGCTAGCCAATGAAAATTTGGACACTTCCCGAACCAGCCCCTAAGCCAACTCCGAAGAAAAGAGGTGTTCTATTTCTCAGTCCTGAAGGTATGCAAGAGGCAAAGAAATCTACGAAAGAAAAAGGTATTAAAGCTAAAGATGTTAAGAATTTACCGCCTATTGAAGAAACTAGATAATACCCCCTGCGTTGCTGTGGGACTTTTTGCCTTAGCTTGAAGAAAGGGTGATAGAATGAAAATTAAAATGGATATTAAAGATTCAATGAAATATTGATATTTATCTTCAACAAATATAGTTTGGTGCAAACCTACAAAAGACTTAGCATTGTCATGAAATTCTCATCGCCAATATTCACTTTAGCACTATAAAAAACAACTAAAATGATTTATCTTCTTTATTTTCAGTACCAAGATTTCCTACAGTTTCCAGTAACTTAAATCATACCATAACAATGTATGATTCGTTGTTCTGATATAGGAAATCAAATAACACATATTCCCAACAATCTAAAAGACCAATAAATATGCATGTTTTTTGATATGGCAAGTATTATGAACATTCACTCATCGACGAACATAATTAAAGAAGGCATCGCTGTAACAGTCCACTGTCATATATGATAATCTCACCGTGAAGCAATATGTTAGGGAAGGATGGAGACATGTGGAGGAGTCATAAACTTAATTACATTTGAGAGGATTGAAACGGGGCAGGCTGAATCCATAATGCTAGCATAATGCCGCGAGGTATGTATCAACAAGCAAAGGGGACTACAAATTCATCCTGCCCATCACCGCTTGTTCGAACTGAGTCAGATGATACAGGAACTGAAAAAATGACATGGCACGGATAATTAGGAGATTTAATCATGGATTAAGTCAGTTAGCTAACTGCTTACATGGAAATTGCTCGGCGCCGTCGACAGAAGATCGGCAGCAGAGTGTATCTGACAAGCAGGCACCGTGTCACCCTGTCGTTCACCCACACCATGATCTCCAGCAACTTCACCTGATCAACATTTCATGAGTTGTTCACGCTTGTCGGTCATGTCCCATGCGCGTATCAACACCACCGCGGCCGCTGCATGGCAGTCCGCAATCAGATCCATTGGCTGGCCGATGCTGCAAAATTCAAACACGATGTTATAATGAAATCCATACCTCAAAACATGGTGTTATAGAAGGAAAAACTTCTCTCGATACGTGTGATTTATACAATGCAGAACCATCTAATGAGCACAATATTTCAGAGTGGACAACCAACACAAATGAATGAAATGAGCCTTTGGGTCTCTCCGTCCAGGTTCTCAGCAAGATTCACTATGCTGCTTAATTTACTGTTTCACAAACATCTTTGTTAACTGATAAATAAAACCAACAGTGCAGGTAAATAAACCCATTTTCACATGCTATGACAAAATGAACTTCTTCGAGCCGCCGAAAAAGTAGAATAACAATAATTTAGGTGGAACTAATCATTTGGCCTAGTTTTGGAGAACATTGGTCACTTAAGCAAGCAGATAAATATTGGACTAAGGAGAACACCAAGAGGCTGTGTAAGTGTAATTAATGAGTCTACTTTACAAACTAATTTCGAAATGAAGTAACACACCAGGATATACATCAGTTGAATGTGAGTAAAGGAAATAATCGTCTACTATAACCTAATTTTGGAGACCATGAGTTGGCCAAGCAAGAAGATACATATTGGACCAAGGAGCAGCACCAAGAGATTGTACAACTAATAAGGCTGCTTACCAAATTAATTTGGGAAGGAAGTGAGCATATCAGGATTACAACGTGAAGCCATCCATCACCTTCAGTCCTTATAGATGCACTACAAATTGTTGGAAATAATCACAGAAGATGGCTCACGAACTCAGGTAAGTCACTCATTTTTGGTATTATTCTTTAGATTCAATACATTTGATATGGTAATGATAAAGTCTAATCTAATCTTGTGGAAGAACACAAAATTAAGCATATGGCAACACAATTTCAAGACTGAACTGATTTTTTTTACCTACAGCCGTCCAAACATTATGCCGAACACTTGGTGAGCATTGGAGTAGTGGACGTGAAGGGCAGTGGGGAGCAGAGCCGAGAACGACGATCGGGCCACGGGGAGTTCCTCCATGCTCAGGGGCAACAGAAAGCCACCAGAAGAAGTCGGAGAGGCCTGGCAGCGCCGAACTGTGAAGGAAATATGCCCTAGAGGCAATAATAAAGTTGTTATTTATATTTCCTTATATCATGATAAATGTCTTTTATTCATGCTAGAATTGTATTAACTGGAAACTTAGTACATGTGTGAATACATAGACAAAACAGAGTGTCCCTAGTATGCCTCTACTAGACTAGCTCATTGATCAAAGATGGTTATGTTTCCTAACCATAGACATGAGTTGTCATTTGATCAATGGGATCACATCATTAGGAGAATGATGTGATGGACAAGACCCATCCGTTAGCATAGCACTTTGATCGTTTAGTTTTACTGCTATTGCTTTCTTCATGACTTATACATGTTCCTATGACTATGAGATTATGCAACTCCCGAATACCGTAGGAACACCTTGTGTGCTATCAAACGTCACAACGTAACTGGGTGATCATAAAGATGCTCTACAGGTGTCTCCAAAAGTATTCGTGGTGTTGGCATAGATCAAGATTAGGATTTGTCACTCCGAGTGTCGGAGAGGTATCTCTGGGCCCTCTCGGTAACACACATCATAATAAGCCTTGCAAGCAAAAGACTAATGAGTTAGTCACGAGATGATGTGTTACGGAACGAGTAAAGAGACTTGCCGGTAACGAGATTGAACTAGGTATAGAGATACCGACGATCGAATCTCGGGCAAGTAACATACCGATGACAAAAGGAACAACGTATGTTGTTATGCGGTTCGACCGATAAATATCTTCGTAGAATATGTAGGAGCCAATATGGGCATCCAGGTTCCGCTATTGGTTATTGACCGGAGAGATGTCTCGGTCATGTCTACATAGTTCTCGAACCCGTAGGGTCCGCACGCTTAAACGTTCGTTGACGATATAGTATTTAATGAGTTATGTATGTTGGTGACCGAATGTTGTTCGGAGTCCCGGATGAGATCACGGACATGACGAGGAACTCCGGAATGGTCCGGAGATAAAGATTAATATATGAGATAATAGTGTTTGACCTCCGGAAGGGTTCCGAAATTCACCGGAAGAGGTTCTGGATGTTTCCCGAAGTGTTTGGGTACGAGAACACTTTATTTGGGCCAAAAGGGAAAGCACACAAGGTTTTTGGAAGGCGCAAAAGGAAGTTTTGCGGAGTCCAGGGGCCAGACGCCAGGGTCCCTGGCGTCTGGGTCCAGACGCCGGGAACCCTGGCGTCTGGCCCTGGAGTCCGAGAAGGACTCTTGCCTTTCGGGTGAAACCGACTTTGTGAAGGCTTTTACTCCAAGTTTCGACCCCAAGGCTCAACATATAAATAGAGGGGTAGGGCTAGCACCCAAGACACATCAAGATACACCAAGCCGTGTGCCGGCTACCCCGACCCTCTAGTTTATCCTCCGTCTAGTTTCTGTAGTGCTTGGCGAAGCCCTGCAGAGATTGTTCTTCATCAACAACCGTCACCACGCCGTCGTGTTGCCGGAACTCATCTACTACTTCGCCTGTCTTGCTGGATCAAGAAGGCGAGGACGTCATCGAGCTGAACGTGTGCTGAACGCGGAGGTGCCGTACGTTCGGTACTAGATCGGGACGGATCGTGAAGGTGCACGACTACATCAACCGTGTTGATAAACGCTTCCGCTTTCGGTCTACGAGGGTACGTAGACACACTCTCCCCTCTCGTTGCTATGCATCTAGTAGATAGATCTTGCGTGATCGTAGGAAAATTTTGAAAATACTACGTTCCCCATCAGTGGCATCATGAGCCAGGTCTATGCGTAGATGATATGCACGAGTAGAACACAATGAGTTGTGGGCGATACTAGTCATACTGCTTACCAGCATGTCATACTTTGCTTCGGCGGTATTGTGAGATGAAGCGGCCCGGACCGACATTACGCGTACGCTTACGCGAGACTGGTTTCACCGTTACGAGCACTCGTTGCTTAAAGGTGACTGGCGGGTGTCTGTCTCTCTCACTTTAGCTGAATCAAGTGTGGCTACGCCCGGTCCTTGTGAAGGTTAAAACAGCACATACTTGACGAAACATCGCTGTGGTTTTGTATGCGTAGGTAAGAACGGTTCTTGCTAAGCCCGTAGCAGCCACGTAAAACTTGCAACAACAAAGTAGAGGACGTCTAACTTGTTTTTGCAGGGCATGTTGTGATGTGATATGGTCAAGACATGATGAGTTATACGGTTTTGTATGAGATGATCATGTTTTGTAATGTTATCGGCAACTGGCAGGAGCCATATGGTTGTCGCTTTATTGTATGAAATGCAATCGCCATGTAATTGCTTTACTTTATCACTAAGCGGTAGCGATAGTCGTAGAAGCAATAGTTGGCGAGACGACAACGATGCTACGATGGAGATCAAGGTGTCGCGCCGGTGACGAAGGTGATCATGACGGTGCTTTAGAGATGGAGATCAAAAGCACAAGATGATGATGGCCATATCATGTCACATATTTTGATTGCATGTGATGTTTATCTTATTATGCTTCTTATTTTGCTTGAAACGACGGTAGCATTATAAGATGATCCCTTACTAAATTTCAAGGTATAAGTGTTCTCCCTGAGTATGCACCGTTGCGAAAGTTCTTCGTGCTGAGACACCACGTGATGATCGGGTGTGATAAGCTCTACGTTCAAATACAACGGGTGTAAGACAGTTTTGCACACGCAGAATACTCGGGTTAAACTTGACGAGCCTAGCATATGCAGATATGGCCTCGGAACACTGGAGACCGAAAGGTCGAGCGTGAATCATATAGTAGATATGATCAACATAAGATGTTCACCATTGAAACTACTCCATCTCACGTGATGATCGGACATGGTTTAGTTGATTTGGATCACGTGATCATTTAGATGACCGGAGGGATGTCTATCTAAGTGGGAGTTCTTAAGTAATATGATTAATTGAACTTTAATTTATCATGAACTTAGTCCTGGTAGTATTAGCATATCTATGTTGTAGATCAATAGCTCGCAATGTTGCTCCACGTTTATTTTTTTATATGTTCCTAGAGAAAAACCAAGTTGAAAGATGTTAGTAGCAATGATGCGGAATTGTTCCGTGATCTGAGGATTATCCTCATTGCTGCACAGAAGAATTATGTCCTTGATGCACCGCTAGGTGACAGACCTATTGCAGGAGCAGATATAGACGTTATGAACGTTTTGACAAAAGCTCGATATGATGACTACTTGATAGTTTAGTGCACCATACTTTACGGCTTATAACCGGGACTTCAAAAACGTTTTGAACGCCACGGAGCATATGAGATGTTCCAAGAGTTGAAATTAGTATTTCATACTCATACCCGTGTCGAGAGGTATAAGACCTCTGACAGTACTTTGCCTACAAGATGGAGGAGAATAGCTCAACCAGTGAGCATGTGCTCAGATTGTCTGGGTACTACAATTACTTGAATCAAGTGGGAGTTAATCTTCCAGATAAGATAGTAATTGACAAAGTTCTCTAGTCACTATCACCAAGTTAGTAGAACTTCGTGATGAACTATAATATGCAAGGGATGACGAAAGTAATTCCCGAGCTCTTCGCGATGCTGAAATCGGCGAAGGTAGAAATCAAGAAAGAGCATCAAGTGTTGATGGTTAACAAGACCACTTGTTTCAAGTAAAAGGCAAAGGGATAGAAGGGCAACTTCAAGAAGAATGACAAGCAAGTTGTCACTCCCGTGAAGAAACCCAAAAGCTAAACTCAAGCCTGAAACAAGTGCTTCTACTGCAAAGGAAATGGTCACTGGAAGTGGAACTACCCTAGATACTTGGCGGATAAGAAGGATGGCAAAGTGATCAAAGGTATATTTGATATACAGATTATTGATGTGTATTTTACTAGTGTTCATAGCAACCCCTCGGTATTTGATACTGGTTTAGTTGCTAAAGAGTAGTAACTCGAAATGGGAGTTGCATAATGAACATAAACTAGTTAAAGGATGAAGTGACGATGTGTATTGGAAGTAGTTCCAAGATTGATATGATCATCATCGCACACTCCCTATACTTTCGAGATTAGTGTTGAACCTAAATAAGTGTTATTTGGTGTTTTTGTTGAGCATGAATATGATTTGATCATGTTTATTGCAATACGGTTATTCATGTAAGTTAGAGAATAATTGTTGTTCTGTTTACATGAATAAAACCTTCTATGGTCATACACCCAATGAAAATGGTTTGTTGGATCTCGATCGTGTGATACACATATTCATAATATTAAAGCCAAAAGATGCAAGGTTAATAATGATAGTGCAACTTATTTGTGGCACTGCCGTTTAGGTCATATTGGTGTAAAGCGCATGAAGAAACTCCATAGTGATGGACTTTTGGAATCACTTGATTATGAATCACTTGGTGCTTGCGAACCATGCCTCATGGGTAAGATGACTAAAACTTCGTTCTCCGGAACTGTGGAGCAAGCAACAGATTTGTTGGAAATCATACATGCTGATGTATGCAGACCAATGAGTGTTGAAGCTCACGGCGGAAATCGTTATTTTCTGACCTTCACTGATGATTTGAGCAGATATGGGTATATCTACTTAATGAAGCACAAGTCTGAAACATTTGAAAAAGTTCAAAGAATTTCAGAGTGAAGTGGAGAATCATCGTAACAAGAAAATAAGAGTTTCTACGATATGATCGTAGAGGTAAAATATTTGAGTTAGTGAGTTTGGCCTTCAGTAAAAACAATGTGAAATAGTTTCACTACTCACGCCACCTGGAACACCACAGTGTAATGGTGTGTCCGAACGTCATAACCGTACTTTATTAGATATGGTGCGATCGATGATGTCTCTTACCGATCTACCACTATCGCTTTTGGGGTTATGCATTAGAGACATCTACATTCACGTTAAATAGGGCACCATCTAAATCCGTGGAGATGACACCAAATGAACTATGGTTTGGCAAGAAACCAAAGTTGTCGTTTCTTTAAGTTTGGGACTGCGATGCTTATGTGAAAAAGTTTCAACTTGATAAGCTCGAACCCAAATCGGAGAAGTAAATCTTCATAGGATACCCAAAAAGAAACTGTTGGGTACACCTTCTATCACAGATCCGAAGGCAAGATATTCGTTGCTAAGAATGGATCCTTTCTAGAGAAGGAGTTTCTCTCGAAAGAAGTGAGTGGGAGGAAAGTAGAACTTGATGAGGTAATTGTACCTTCTCTTGAATTGGAAAGTAGTACATCACAGAAAGTGGTTCTAGTGATTCCTACACCAATTAGTGAGGAAGCTAATGATGATGATCATGAAACTTCAGATCAAGTTTCTGCTGAATTTCGTAGATCAACCAGAGTTTGTTCCGCACCAGAGTGGTACGGCAACCCGGTTCTGGAAGTCATGTTACCGGAACATGATGAACCTACGAACTATGAGGAAGCGATGATGAGCCCAGATTCCGCAAAATGGCTTGAGGCCATGAAATCTGAGATGGGATCCATGTATGAGAACAAAGTGTGGACTTTGGTTGACTAGCCCGATGATCGGCAAGCCATCGAAAAATAAATGGATCTTCAAGACGAAGACTGACACTGACTGTAATATTACTGTTTACAAAGCTCGACTTGTTGCGAAAGGTTTTCGACAAGTTCAAGGAGTTGACTACGATGAGACTTTCTCACCCGTAGCGATGCTTAAGTCTGTCCGAATCATGTTAGCAATTGCCGCATTTTATGAAATCTGGCAAATGGATAACAAAACTGCATTCTTTAATGGATTTATTAAAGAAGAGTTGTATATGATGCAACCAGAAGGTTTTGTCGATCCAAAAGGTGCTAACAAAGTATGCAAGCTCCAGCGATCCATCTATGGACTGGTGCAAGCATCTCGGAGTTGGAATATACGCTTTGATGAGGTGATCAAAGCATATGGTTTTATACAGACTTTTGGAGAAGCCTGTATTTACAAGAAAGTGAGTGGGAGCTCTGTAGCATTTCTAATATTATATGTGGATGACATATTGTTGATTGGAAATGATATAAAATTTCTGGATAGCATAAAAGGATACTTGAATAAGAGTTTTTTTTTTAATGAAAGACCTCGATAAAGCTGCTTATATATTAGGCATCAAGATCTATAGAGATAGATCAAGACGCTTAATTGGACTTTCACAAAGCACATACCTTGATAAAGATTTTGAAGAAGTTCAAAATGGATCAGTCAAAGAAAGGGTTCTTGCCTGTATTACAAGGTATGAAGTTGAGTAAGACTCAATGCCCGACCACTGCAGAAAAATATAGAGAGAATGAAAGTCATTCCCTATGCCTCAGCCATAGGTTCTATAAAGTATGCCATGCTGTGTAGCAAACATGTTGTGTACCTTGCCATGAGTTTGTCAAGGGGGTACAATAGTGATCCAGGAGTAGATCACTGTACAGCGGTCAAAATTATCCTTAGTAACTGGATGACTAAGGAAATGTTTCTCGATTATGGAGGTGATAAAGAGTTCGTCGTAAAGGGTTACGTCGATGCAAGCTTTGACACTAAATCCAGATGACTCTAAGTATCAATCTGGATGCGTATTGTAAGTGGGAGCAATTAGCTAGGGTAGTTCTATGCAGAGCATTGTAGACATAGAAATTTGCAAAATACATACGGATCTGAATGTGACAGACCCGTTGACTAAACTTCTCTCACAAGCAAAACATGATCACACCTTATTACTCTTGGGTATTAATCACATAAGCGATGTGAACTAGATTATTGACTCTAGTAAACCCTTTGGATGTTGGTCACATGGTGATGTGAACTAAGGGTGATATTCACATAAGGATGTGAACTATCGGTATTAAATCACATGGCGATGTGAGCTAGATTATTGACTCTAGTGCAAGTGGGAGACTGAAGGAAATATGCCCTAGAGGCAATAATAAAGTTGTTATTTATATTTCCTTATATCATGATAAATGTCTTTTATTCATGCTAGAATTGTATTAACTGGAAACTTAGTACATGTGTGAATACATAGACAAAACAGAGTGTCCCTAGTATGCCTCTACTAGACTAGCTCATTGATCAAAGATGGTTATGTTTCCTAACCATAGACATGAGTTGTCATTTGATCAATGGGATCACATCATTAGGAGAATGATGTGATGGACAAGACCCATCCGTTAGCATAGCACTTTGATCGTTTAGTTTTACTGCTATTGCTTTCTTCATGACTTATACATGTTCCTATGACTATGAGATTATGCAACTCCCGAATACCGTAGGAACACCTTGTGTGCTATCAAACGTCACAACGTAACTGGGTGATCATAAAGATGCTCTACAGGTGTCTCCAAAAGTATTCGTGGTGTTGGCATAGATCAAGATTAGGATTTGTCACTCCGAGTGTCGGAGAGGTATCTCTGGGCCCTCTCGGTAACACACATCATAATAAGCCTTGCAAGCAAAAGACTAATGAGTTAGTCACGAGATGATGTGTTACGGAACGAGTAAAGAGACTTGCCGGTAACGAGATTGAACTAGGTATAGAGATACCGACGATCGAATCTCGGGCAAGTAACATACCGATGACAAAAGGAACAACGTATGTTGTTATGCGGTTCGACCGATAAATATCTTCGTAGAATATGTAGGAGCCAATATGGGCATCCAGGTTCCGCTATTGGTTATTGACCGGAGAGATGTCTCGGTCATGTCTACATAGTTCTCGAACCCGTAGGGTCCGCACGCTTAAACGTTCGTTGACGATATAGTATTTAATGAGTTATGTATGTTGGTGACCGAATGTTGTTCGGAGTCCCGGATGAGATCACGGACATGACGAGGAACTCCGGAATGGTCCGGAGATAAAGATTAATATATGAGATAATAGTGTTTGACCTCCGGAAGGGTTCCGAAATTCACCGGAAGAGGTTCTGGATGTTTCCCGAAGTGTTTGGGTACGAGAACACTTTATTTGGGCCAAAAGGGAAAGCACACAAGGTTTTTGGAAGGCGCAAAAGGAAGTTTTGCGGAGTCCAGGGGCCAGACGCCAGGGTCCCTGGCGTCTGGGTCCAGACGCCGGGAACCCTGGCGTCTGGCCCTGGAGTCCGAGAAGGACTCTTGCCTTTCGGGTGAAACCGACTTTGTGAAGGCTTTTACTCCAAGTTTCGACCCCAAGGCTCAACATATAAATAGAGGGGTAGGGCTAGCACCCAAGACACATCAAGATACACCAAGCCGTGTGCCGGCTACCCCGACCCTCTAGTTTATCCTCCGTCTAGTTTCTGTAGTGCTTGGCGAAGCCCTGCAGAGATTGTTCTTCATCAACAACCGTCACCACGCCGTCGTGTTGCCGGAACTCATCTACTACTTCGCCTGTCTTGCTGGATCAAGAAGGCGAGGACGTCATCGAGCTGAACGTGTGCTGAACGCGGAGGTGCCGTACGTTCGGTACTAGATCGGGACGGATCGTGAAGGTGCACGACTACATCAACCGCGTTGATAAACGCTTCCGCTTTTGGTCTACGAGGGTACGTAGACACACTCTCCCCTCTCGTTGCTATGCATCTAGTAGATAGATCTTGCGTGATCGTAGGAAATTTTTGAAAATACTACGTTCCCCAACAAACTGACCATGGTCGCCTGCTGTAGCAGGGACACGGGAGGCAAGAGGAAGGGAGCTATGCACGTACAGGAGACACTGGTGAAAGACGGGTAACGCCAGCGACCGTACTATCGAGTCCCGTGGCAATCCTTCGCATCATTTATCCATACGAGCAACCACTCTGCCGCCACCACAGCACAAAGCATGGAACTCAAGGCGCGACACACCAGGAGGGGGGGTGTTAGGGGAGTGTCGTGGATTTACCACGGCAGATGTCCTAGCAAAAGGACTTAGTCCTGAGGCCATCGCTACAGGTTAGCTTAAAGGGGTTAAAGCGAACGAAGGACGCAAGGATTTTATACTAGTTCGGCCCCTTCAATGAAGGTAAAAGCCTATGTCTAGTTTGGTGTTGTATTGCTAGGGCTTGATGACCAGGGAGCGAAATCCGCTTTGCCTGTGTCTCAAGCTATTGTTGTCTGTCTCTGAACCGTCGCCGGGTCGTCCCTTTATATAAAAGGTGACGCCCGGTCCAGTATACGGAGTCCCGAGGCCGGCTCATAAACGTGTCCGCCCCGGTCTCTGTTCTGTCTATCTTACATCCCAAGTTACATAGTATGACGGTTTACAAATTGTGCACGGGCAGTAACAGCTTCCCGCGGCAGGGCTTACCGCGTGCTCGCCAAGAACCTTTCTGGTCCATATAAAGCCATTCAAGAACAAAGTATACAAGTCAGAAGATCAAGGCCCCGACAAGAGGAGCTTGCCGGGAAGGCCGTACCAGGCTCAAGATTATCACATTAACACAAGACCCTGGCAAGAGGAGCTTGCCAGGGAGGTCGAGGAACACATATCCCAAGAGATGCCTAGGCGCATCATGCGCCCCGGCAGGACCCGGAGAGCGACAAGCTTTCGGGCCCGGCAAGGTCACGGCCCCGGCAAGGTGCTTGCCGGGGGAAACCTACGCTGTGTGCCCGCGCTCCAGCTCATCTGCCCACGCGTCGCCCTGGGGCCCTTCCAGGGACGCGTGGCGGACGGCTGTGCAGCCTGGGGCACACGGTGGCAAGCCACGGTGACGAGGCTACCGCCGTGGCGAATGGAGAAGCATGGACGGACACTTTTGGGGTCGACGGTGACGGGCATTTAATGCCCTTGTCCCCCACTGTCAAGGTTAGGTGAAGACCACTGTTCATCCACTGTTCATGCACTATTCACACACTGTTACAACTACCACCAAAATTACACTTTTACCCTCCTCTACGTTGACACCTGTCGGTGACCCCTTTGAGCTATAAAAGGAGGCCCATGCACAACGTAGAAAGGGTTCGAAACCTAGACAACTCTCTTGCTCGGTGTAGCTAAGCACTGCAGTTCTTCAAGCTCCCGAGCTCAATACAACCAAGGCAGGAGTAGGGTTTTACGCGTCCGCGCGGCCCGAACCTGGGTAAATTGCCCGCGTGTCCCCCCTCGATCTGCTCTTCGTGCTCCCTCCGCTCCCTTACCGCAACGTAGAAGGGCCTCCGGTCCCATAGGTGCTCGTGGGAGGACAGTTTCCCCCGACATCTTTGGCGCGCCAGGTAGGGGGACGTCGAGGTTGTGCGAACCTGATCCGGCGCTCACGCGGGCACATTCTTCATCAACTTCTCCAGCTTCATCAACTTCATCAGCAACATCAACCTGCCTCCGAAGAAGAAGGATTCGGAGGTCGGAGGCCCGTCTGCGTCGATTCCGCCGCCACCAGAACCAACGGTTGGTGGGGGAGACGCCGGCGGAAGGGTGGTCGCCGGCGAGGAAACTCACGGCGCCACAAAATCCAAGGACAAGATGGACGACCGGGCGAATTCCAAAGCCTCGGTGTCCGTGGACGCGCCACGCCTCTCTCGGGAGGTGCCAAGCCAGCAGCGCCGTGGTACAGGAGGTACCATTCGCCTGCTGGGGCAAGGACAAACCGGAGGATCGCGGGATGCTCAAGGCCATCGTCCTGGTACGAGCAAGGCGCGATCGCCGGGGCAAGAAACTGCTCCTTCTAACCCTGTTAGAAGTCCGAGCATATCTCGCTCCTCGCACCGCTCGCCGCCGCTCCCCTCCTCTCCAGCTGAAGCTCTAGCAAGAGCACAGCTGCTCCTCGATTTCCCTCCAGCGGCAGACAAGGCCGAAGACTGGAGGGCGACGATCCAAAGCCTCATCGCCTTCGCCAACAACGACACGCCGCAGCAGCCGGCGACATCGCGGCCGCGGCAAGTCGACCAGACAAAGGCCGATGGCGACAAGACCGCCGGGGGTGCAACTACCGTGCACTCCCCGCCGCGGAAGCAGAAGACGCCACCCCGCCGGATCAACGTCGACGATGACTCCACGGCGTCGTCGGATCCGCGGGCTCGTCGGGACCAGCGCCAAGTCCTCGACGACCGGCGACAAGAAGACGCTCGGACTCGCATCGAGCGTCGACGAGAAACCCGAAGACAATCAGATCAGCGCGCTGGGACCGCTGTCGACACATACGCGCCCGGTGAACCATGCGACTTGCCGTACGCGGCAGGTTGCCCTGCGTTCACCCGTGAGCTGCAGCGAGTCCAGTGGCCCAGCATGAAGAATTTCAAGCCCGATGTACCCGAGAAGTACGACGGCAAGACACACCCCTCGGAGTTCCTCAGCATCTACACCATCGCGGTGCAGGCTGCCGGGGGACGGGACGAGAAAATACTAGCCAACTACTTCCCGCTGGTGCTTAAGCCAAACGTCCGTTCTTGGCTTATGCACCTGCCGGAGAACTCCATTTCTTCGTGGGCGGATCTATGCCACCAGTTTGTTGGCGCCTTCACGGGCGGCCACAAACCCCACGGCCAGGAGAGCGATCTCCACATCCTAGCCCAGAAGGAGGGAGAATCCCTGCGCAAGTATATCCAGAGGTTCAGCCGCGTGCAACACAACATTCCCGACGTTCACCCTGCCGCGGTTATTAGCGCGTTCCACCAGAACGTGCGTAACCGCCGCATGAGGGAAGAGATGGCCATGACCAAGATCCGGGATGTCAGCGAGCTCTACGCTCTGGCTGACAAGTGTGCGTGCGCCGAAGAGGGGAGGAGACTCCCCGGAGAGGATGCTGGCGCAGGAGGAAGCGACAGCGAGGACGCCGCCGCGGCAAAGAAAAGCCGGCGGCGGAACAACAGAAAGAAGAAGAGCAAGGAGGTGCTAGTCGTCGAGCAGTCCGGCAAGGAGGCTCCCGCCAAGAAGGTACAGGCTGGCGGTTCCGGCAAGGAACCCGCCCCTGCAGCGGCAGCCGACAAGCAGGACGGCTCCGACAAGCAATACTGCAAGAACCACCGCACCAAGGGCCACGATCTTCAGAACTGCAAGCGAGTCGAGTACCTCGTAGAACAGCAGAAGGCTGAATACGAGCGTCGCGACAAGGAGAAGGCCCAAGGAGGAGGAGGAGAACCAAGCAAGAAGCGGCCATTCAATGGCCGGGGAGGACGTCGCGGCAAGGCCAAGCAGCGGCAAGGTGGTAGACCTCCTCGGGGCCGCGACAAGGATGAGGAAGAAGACGACGACGATGACATGGAGGAAGGAGATAACAACGAGCAGGAGTTCCAGAAGGCCACAAAAGTTCTGTGTGTCGACGGAGGCGCCTCTCTGCACACTTCCCACCGCCAACTCAAGCAGTGGGTGCGGGAAGTGAATGCAGCTGAGCCGCCCGTCAAGTCACGCAGGCTCCTGAAGTGGTCCAGCACGCCCATCATCTTTGACCTTGAGGACCACCCTGACCGCACAACTGCGGTCGGGTGCTTGCCGATGTTGGTCTCACCAACTATCCGCAACTTCAAGGTCACCAAGATGCTGGTTGACGGCGGGGCCGGCCTGAACTTGATCTCCTCAGCTGTGATCAAGAAACTCCAGATCCCAGACGGCGAGCTCGAAGAAACCGGGTCGTTCCAGGGAATAAACCCGGGAAGGAGCAAGCCGAAGGGGAAGATTACACTGCCCGTGACCTTTGGCGGGGAGCTCAACTTCAGGACGGAGAGGATAACCTTTGACGTGGCCGATATCCCATTGCCATACAATGGGATACTTGGACGTCCTGCCCTCGCCAAGTTCATGGCAGCTTCCCACTATGCCTACAACGTACTCAAGATGCCGGGGCCGATAAGCGTCATCTCTGTCCCTGGCGACAAGAAGGACGCGCTTATCTGCGCCGACAAGATCTACCGGGATGCAGCAGCCGCAGCAGAAAGCAACACACTTGCCGCTGAAGCTCCCGGGGGGGAAGACCAAGACCAAGTTCGGCAAGAGCACTGGGGCCCACTCCGGCAAACGCACCTCTTCGGAGTGTTGCGCTGCCGTCGAGGACGTACCATCGAGCTCCACCGGCAAGTGTAAGAAAGGAATGGCAGCTCCACCGGCAACCAAAAGGTGTCCGCCAAGGAGGATGGCACTGGTGGTACCTTCACCATCAGTGCTACACTTGACAACAAATAGGAAAGCGCGCTCGTTGCCTTCCTACGGGCGAATGTCGATGTGTTTGCGTGGCAACCATCTGACATCCCCGGCGTTCCCAGGAAGGTGATTGAGCATAAGCTTGCTGTTTGCCCTCATGCGCGGACCGTCAAGCAGAAGGTCAGGAAGCAAGCCGTGGAGCGCCAAGAATTCATCGCCGAAGAAATAAAAAAGTTGGAAGCAGTAGGCCTGGTTAGAGGCGTGATCCATCCTACGTGGTTAGCAAATCCAGTCGTCGTGCACAAGGCCAATGGGAAGTGGAGACTTTGTATAGACTTCACCGATGTGAATAAAGCATGTCCCAAGGATCCATTTCCCTTGCCGCGTATTGACCAGATTGTTGACTCCACCGCCGGATGCGAGCTGCTTTCCTTCCTTGATGCATACTCAGGTTATCACCAGATTTTCATGGCCAAGGAAGATGAAGAGAAGACTGCATTCATTACTCCATGCAGCACATACTGCTTTATACGCATGCCCTTTGGATTAAAGAATGCAGGCTCGACATTTGCAAGGGTGGTGCACACTGCATTTGAGCCACAGATCCACAGAAATGTAGAAGCCTACATGGATGACATAGTGGTCAAGAGCAAGAGCAAGGATACCCTGATTCAAGATTTGGAAGAAACCTTTGAGAATCTGTGCAAGATCCAGCTCAAGTTGAACCCCGAGAAGTGCGTTTTCGGAGTCCCCTCCGGCAAGCTTCTCGGGTTCTTTGTGTCCCAGAGGGGGATTGAAGCCAATCCCGACAAGATCAAAGCCATCGAGCAGATTGAAGCCCCGAAGCGAGTCAAGGACGTATGGAGACTTGCTGGTTGTGTGGCTGCCCTCAGCAGGTTCATTTCAAAGTCTGCAGAACGCGCCCTGCCTTTCTTTAAAATCCTGAAAAAGGCAGGTCCTATGAAATGGACTCCGGAAGCGGAGGCAGCGCTGCAAGACTTGAAAGGATACCTGTCCTCCACTCCAATACTTGTCGCACCTAGGCCACAATAGAAGTTGCTGCTGTACCTAGCGGCAACCAATCAAGTGGTTAGTGTTGCGTTAGTAGCGGAGAGGGAGGCAGATGAGGGAGCCACGCCACCGGCAAGCGAATCCAGCAACAAGCAGGGGGCTTCCCCGACAAGCTCTGGCCCCGACAAGGACAAGTCTGCGCAGGAACAAGGAGAAGTGCGAAAGAAGATGGTGCAGCGCCCAGTGTATTTCGTAAGTTCCCTGTTGCAGGGGGCTAGGTCAAGATACTCTGGGGTGCAGAAGTTGCTGTTCGGCCTCCTCATGGCCTCAAGGAAGCTGCGCCATTACTTCCAAGCACACGAGATAACGGTGGTCACTTGCTTTCCGTTAAAGAGGATATTGCAAAATCCAGAAGCAACAGGCAGGATCGTCGAGTGGGCACTGGAGCTGTCAAGCTTTGGTCTCAAGTTTGAGAGCACTTCAACCATACAGAGCAGAGCTTTGGCAGAATTCATAGCTGAATGGACCCCAATGCCAGATGAAGAAGTCCCAGAGACAAGCGTCCCCGTCCAAGAAGCAAGCAGTGAACGGGTAAAGTACTTTGATGGTGCCTTTTGGCTGCAAGGCGCCGGTGCCGGCGTGGTACTCATAGCGCCCACCGGAGAGCACCTCAAGTATGTTGTCCAGATGCACTTTCCCAAGGAACAAGCGACAAACAATACTGCTGAGTATGAAGGTTTGCATGCCGGCCTCAGGATTGCGGCCGAGCTTGGGATCAAGAAGTTGATTGTGTGAGGAGATTCACAGTTGGTGGTCCGACAAGTGAATATGAGTTACCAGAGCCCTTTGATGGAAGCTTATGTTGATGAAGTGAGGAAGCTTGAAGAACACTTTGAGGGCCTACAAATGGAGCACCACCCAAGAGCTCAGAATGATATTGCAGATGGCCTCTCAAAGTGTGCTGCAATGAAGTTACCTGCGGAACCAGGGACCTTCCTGCTCAAGTTAACTCAGCCATCCGTTACACCATCAGTTGGGCAAAACAAGAAGAGAAAGTTGGTCTCCGGCGACTACTTGCCGGCAGATCTTCCCGAAGCCGCAGCCAAGGTCCCCAGGATCAACAACCAAGATGCTGAGGAACAGTTTGCTCCTGCAGACCCAAGGGTCTGTGTAGTTGAAGCAAGCGTTCCCGACAAGCCTTGCCCCGGCAGGTTTGCCAGGGGACCATCAGCTCCGGCAGAGCCGCAGGTTCTTGCCGTAGAAGCTGAGGATCCCGCAGCAGCCCTCATGCCTTTAGTCTTTGTTGTTGAGCCTCAGGCTCCAGCATGGGCACAACAAATCGTTCGTTTTCTGCAAACTGGAGAACTTCCCGACGACCCGGAAGAGATAGAGAAAATAACCAGGCAGTCAAGTATGTACCAGTTCGTTGGCAATGAACTATACAGAAGAAGACTCAATGGTGTCAGGTTGAAGTGCATTTCCAGAGAAGATGGACAGAAGCTGTTGGCAGAGATACATGGAGGCATATGTGGCCACCACATTGGCGCAAGGGCACTTGTCGGGAAGGCGTTCCGGCAAGGGTTCTTCTGGCCAGAAGCCCTCCAAGATGCAACTGCACAAGTAACCAAGTGTGAAGCGTGCCAGTTCCATGCCAAGCAAATTCACTAGCCAGCTCAAGCTCTCCAGACGATCCCTTTGTCCTGGCCCTTCTCGGTCTGGGGGCTCGATATCCTCGGCCCCTTTCCCCGCGCAGTCGGGGGCTTTGAGTACTTGTACGTAGCAATCGACAAGTTCACAAAGTGGCCAGAAGTGGAACCAGTGAGAAAGGTGACAGCACAGTCAGCAGTCAGGTTCTTCAGGTCAATTGTTTGCCGTTTCGGAATCCCTAACAGGATCATCACTGACAACGGCACACAGTTTACAAGTCGCACCTTCATGCAGTACGTCCAAGACCTTGGCGCCAAGGTCTGTTTCGCTTCTGTTGCTCACCCGAGGAGCAATGGTCAAGCGGAGAGGGCCAATGCTGAAGTGATGCGCGGACTCAAGACAAGAACCTTCGACAGGCTGCACAAGTGTGGAAGAAACTGGATAGAGGAGTTGCCGGCGGCTCTTTGGTCAATCAGGACGACACCAAGTCGAGCCACCGGACAGACACCCTTTGCTCTTGTCTATGGAGCAGAGGCAGTTCTCCCCACGGAACTCGTATATGGATCTCCTCGAGTGCTCGCTTATGATGAGCTCGAGCAAGAGCAACTGCGGCAAGATGATGCATTGCTCCTCGAGGAGGAACGTCTCCAGGCTGCTGTACGAGCTGCTCGATATCAGCAAGCCTTGCGTCGCTATCATAGCCGCAAGGTCAAGGCCAGGAGTCTCGAGGAAGGCGACCTTGTTCTTCGGCGTGTTCAGTCCGCCAAGAATTCCAACAAGTTGACGCCGAAGTGGGAAGGCCCTTATCGGGTGAGACAAGTCACAAGGCCCGGCGCTGTCCGCCTTGAGACCGAAGAAGGCTTACCGGTGAGCAACTCCTGGAACATAGAGCATCTTCGCAAGTTTCACCCATAAGGCGTGGTTGCCGTGATCCACTCCGGCAACCACCTTTTGTACAAGTCTTGCCGCTGTTGCATGTACACCTTTGTACAAAGCCGGGCGCAGATCCCGTGCATCAGTAAAGCTTTTGTGCTTCGCACTACTTGTCATTTCCATGCTTTTCTTCGTTATTTGCATGAATTATCTGACACTTTGTGCAACGCACATCCCCGGTAAGCACTAGCGAGCCGTGAGGCCCTATACTTGTTTTTTCCCCTCTTTTTCTTTCCCTCTTAAGCAGAAGGAGTATTCCTCGCGCACAAGTTTGCCGGGGGGGGGGGGGG
>LR738715.1:832573783-832638363 GCA_902687465.1 Secale cereale | reverse complement strand
GGGGGGGGGAAGGAGATGGAGGTATAAACCAAGTATTGTTCAAGAAAGAGAAGCCTTGTCGGGGAACAAACAATTTATGAAAGCTAAGTCACCAAAGTTTGAGCAGTTCAAATTTTTAAATTTTAGTTATCTTCCTTGAACAACCACACTTTGTATGGATAACCTGTGCGCAGAGGAACCTACCCGTGGCTAGCCGCGCCCTTACTCTGTTTCGAGCACGCTCAAAGGCTTAAGAGAGCTGCGACAAGTGTCGCGCCCTTACTTCGTTTTCGAGTTCGCTCAGCAGTTTAAGTGTGATGCGACTAGCTGCGGCAAGGTTACTTGCCGGCAAGGTCTTTTGCCAGCAGGCTGCTAAGAGTCCAGCACTCAGCGCTTGCGGCAAGGGCCCCTTGCCGGCAAGTCCCCTAAAAGCGCAGGGAAGAAAGCATGCAAAGTGAAGGACCAAAAGCAAGGGAGATAACACTGCATTGATTGTTCAAAATAAGATTGTATATTACAGAGATGGCTTGCCGCTGTTCTAATCAACTACTGCCTATGACTTAATTGGCAGCGGCAAAGGAAGAAGAAGCAAAGGAATCTAATCTACGCGGTCGCCTTCAAGCCTTGTGATCTTGTTCACCTTGGCGACGATGTGGGCGACCTGCACCTTCAACGCCTCCTGATCGGCTTGATGAGGTTGATGTCGGGGTTGCGGTAGACGATCTTCGTCAAGACGCGCTCCAAGGTACCCATGCAGAGCCGACGCGCCTCGTCGGCTAGCTGCACGGGGATCTTCTCCTGCAGCCGCGCAAGTGCCGGCGCTATTCCCCTGAAGAACAGACTCAACTTGGCGCTGGGGGGGAGATTCTCATCCGGGGAGTACCCGAGATGCTCCGCCCTCAGCGCCACCATCTCCTTGTCGATACTGGCAGCGGAGGTGACCAGCTCATCAGTCCATTGCTCCACCGCCCGGTTGAAGTTGTTTGCTGAGACGGCGGCGCTCTCCACCAAGTTCCTCTCCTTGCGGAGCTCGTCCTTCAGCTTCGTCTCGCGATCCCGGGCGGCGTCGAGCGAATCAGTCAGAGTGGAGACCTTCAACTCTAAGTCAGCGATGGAATCCTTGGCGGCAGTGAGCTCGTCGCCTTTCTTGGAGAGACGTACCTGCAACTCAGAGTTGGTGTGGGCGTCTTTCTCCCGCTCCACATTTAGCGCGGTGACTCTGTCCTCGCTCGCCTTCAGGAACACCTCCAGCTGCTCCAACCTGACCGTCAGATCCTGCTTAGCAGTCTCCGCGGCGGCGGCGGCGTCCTTCGCCTCCTTTAGGGCCCCGCCAATGGCCTGCTCCCGGGCGGTGAGGTCGTCCTCGTGGGCATCGAGGTCGACCTTCCGCTGGTTGAGCACTCCCTCTCGCCGGGACAGCTCCTCGGCGGCCAACCGTTGCTGCTCGTCCACCTCGGCCTTCTCCAGGAGGAAGGCTTGCTGCGCCCCGGCAAGCGCCTCACGCTCCTCCTCCAGGTTGCGGAGGGCCGCCTGGTTGTCGGTGCGAAGCTCCGCGGCGCGCTTCTCCAAGTCAGCTCCAGCCTTGGCGGCAAGAGCCTCCCGAGACTCCAATTTCGCCTGCTTGGCCCGATACAAGGCCAGGAGCCGGCGAAGGATCTTCTCCTCTTCGGGCTCGTCACTGCCGCCAGGCGCTTCAACAACCTTCAACCCCGCGGAGGCGAGGACCTCTCCGTCGTAGGTATCTCCCTCCATGGGGGCTCGCGACGAAGACGCCCACGGGACTTGTATGAAAACCCCGTTGGGGGCTTCCAGGTAGACGCCTTGCCCAGCCGTGGAGGCGGAAGGGTCGGCGGCCGGTGCAGCGCTTGACGCTCCTGCTGCCTCCGGGCCGGCAGTGTGGTCGCCGGTTCCTTCCCCTGCCGCGGCGTCCGTGGGCGGGGCGGTCTCTTCAGCGGCAGGCTCGTCGGCTCCAGCCATGCCCTCAGTGGCAGTGGCGTTGCCGCCGTCGCCGTGCACCCCCTCCTCGGCGGTGGTCTCCGTTTCCATCCGCTCTGGGGCGGGAGGATCTAGCAGAAGAAAAGAAAGAGTCAAGCAAATATCCAAAAAGAAGAATCCAAGAAGAAGAAGTTGCAAGACTTACCTTCGCGGATCTCTTCAACGACAGGATCCCTCGCCGGGTAGTTCTCCCTTGGCGGCGGAGCAGTGGCCCCTGCTGGCGGAGGGACGCCCGCACCCTCCCTTGGCGTGGTGCTCACCCTTGTCGGGCTGCTCACCCTTGGCGGGGTACTCGCCCTTGGCGGAGTGCCCGTCCTTGGCGGAGCGTTCTCCCTCGCCGGGGAGCTCACCCTTGGCGGGGAGGGTGGAGCAAGTAGCTCGTCGGGGGCGACCTCCTGACGCTCCTGCGGCTGCGGCTCCACTTCTGCACAAGACAAACAAGATATCAGATGAAGATGATCACCTCAAGCGCGCCCATCAAGCAGAAACATAAAAACCAGACTTACGCTGGGGGCTGCTCCTCGGAGCGGCAGGTTGGTCCAGCAAGTTTGCCGCTGGCACGTCTCCGGTTGCCGCGGCGGGCGAGTCGTCTTCAACCTCGACCACAGGGATCTTGGCCCTCTTCGCCATCCGCTGGGTCAGGGTCCTGAAAGCAAAACAAAAACAAGATCAGAATCAACAAGGGAAATCAAGATAAAATCAAGGAAATTACAAGTTGCAAGTACTTACTCCTCTTCCTCGTCGTCGGAGCTGAGGGCGGAGAAGTCGAAATCCGCCTGAGGAGCTCCCACGCGAGGAGCAGGAGGAGAAGGCTCCCTCGGGCGCTTGGCGGTCTCCGGGGCTGAGGGCTGCGAAGACCCAGCCCCCGTCGTCGCCGAGGACCGAGGGGCAGAAGGAGCACCCGTTCCGCTCCGGGAAGATCCCGCTCCACTTGGCGCTCGAGCACGGGGCGCTTCCTTGACGACTTCGCTCGTCCTGGTAGCGCGTGTCGCACGGCGCGCTGGCTGCTGTCGAGGTGCCTGCGGCCTCGCCGTCTCAGCTGCCTTGCCGAGGCGCTTCTTCGGTTGCTGCTTGGGACTTGCCGGGGGCGGGGAGTTCTCTGAGGACGAGGAGGCGTCGTCATCGAGATTCAGGGATCCACCAGAGTCTTCATCAGCCTCGGCGTCCTCCTCCTCCTTGGCAGGCCCGCTGGACTCAGCGCCGTGCCCGGCGGCCTCGCTCCCCCCGGCAACCTCGCTCCCTCCGGCAACCTCGCTCGTCCCGGCAAACCTCAGGGAAGGCACCCCGGCAAACTCCTCGGGCGGAAGCTTGAGCAGCTTGAGGATTTCCGCCTCCTCTGCTTGGCTCACCGCGTCCGCGGCCTGTGCCTCGTCCACAGAGTATCCAAAGTCACCCGTCGCCGCAGCTGCGGCGGCCTCCTCCATCATGGAGGCGATGTAGGCTATATCCCGGCCAGTAGTGGCCCGGGTGAGGCCTCTGTTCTCCTCGGCGTTGCGGGGCGTCTCGACCAAATTGTCGAAGAAGGACAGCACCGTATCCGACGGAGGCTCTATCCAAGTGGGAACGACGCCGTGGGAGTCGCACGCGGGCATCATCGCTCGTAGGGAATCACGGGCGGTGCTGTTGCACAGCGGCACCACTCCCCGGGAAGGTCTGAACCACTCCGGGTGGGCCGGGTCATGCTTGAAGAGCTCTCGGACCATCCCCTTCAACTCCAAGGCAGTGAAGTTATAATTTAATCCAGGGCGCAGCCTCATGATATCTGCCGCATTGCCGAATTCCCATGCGGGCCTTTTCATTTCTTGTAAAGGGGCGATGCGGCGACGGAGGAAATCTGCCCCAACCTCTCCGATAGTCAGATTGGCGACCCGGAGGCGAATAATCCTAATGAGGGCAATGCTGAGCTTGTTGTCCTCCGGGGCCAATTCACTCCAATCTCTGCCGTGCACTATGGCAGTTGTGCGCGGCGAGGTAAAGGGCTCAGGCCTATCTTCCACCACCCAGCACCAATCAGCTCGCCACTCCTCCCACTTGCCGTGGAGTTCTCCCTTCAGGTACGAATCCTTCTTGTTCAGCCTGAAGATCCAGGAGATGCCGCCGGAGAGGGGAGCGCCAGCCTCTACTCTAGGCATGAAAAAGTGGCGGAAAAGGGCTACATTTGGATGAATCCCAACATAGTTTTCGCACAGATGTACGAAAACGGCCATCGTAAGGATGGCGTTGGGGGTAAAATCTAGGAGGTGGAGGCCATATGTGTTCATGATATCACAAAAGAACTCCGAGAACGGAGGGCACAGACCACAGTGGAAAAATGCAGCGAAGAAGAAGTACCCGCCGGGGAACATATCTTTGGCCATGGCGGGGAAGACGTGGGAGCGAGGATGAGCTTTGGTCTCCCTCGCCCAGAACAAATAATATTTGTCCCGCAGCTCCCTCGGACCAAGCCTTGGCGCGAAGACCATGCACCTCTTTCGCAGGGCGGCCAGCTTCGCCGCCTGCTCGGACTTCTCCTTCTTGGCCTTGTCCGCTTTCGCCTTGTCGCTCTTCGGAGCCATGGCGGAGGCGGCGAGGGAAGAGGCGAGGAGCTCGACGGCGCCGCGGATGCGGAAGACGGCGGAGGAGGGGTGGAGGCAAGAAGCAGCGGGGGTTTCTAGAGAGTCAAGACGCAATGAAGACGATGCAGGGAACTGCCCCTACTTCCTCTGCTTTTAAGGGGGAAGTGGGGGACACTCCGCATTTCCCATTAAACAACAGGCCACGATCTCTCCCACGACGCCGCAATCGACGCGTGCCATTAGGGAGGGATGCGGCGGATGCGGAAGGGGATACGGCTTGCCGTGGGCCGCGCGTGCCCGTGCACTGTTCTGGGCCTGGCCCAACAGCGCTCGGCACCGTGTGTGGCCCAGGCCCGGGGGCTCCTGTCGGTGTACTAAGATAGGGGTACCTTAGTACCCCAACTTGTGCACGGGCAGTAGCAGCTTCCCGCGGCAGGGCTTACCGCGTGCTCGCCAAGAACCTTTCTGGTCCATATAAAGCCATTCAAGAACAAAGTATACAAGTCAGAAGATCAAGGCCCCGACAAGAGGAGCTTGCCGGGAAGGCCGTACCAGGCTCAAGATTATCACATTAACACAAGACCCTGGCAAGAGGAGCTTGCCAGGGAGGTCTAGGAACACATATCCCAAGAGATGCCTAGGCGCATCATGCGCCCCGGCAGGACCCGAAGAGCGACAAGCTTCCGGGCCCGGCAAGGTCACGGCCCCGGCAAGGTGCTTGCCTGGGGAAACCTACGCTGTGTGCCCGCGCTCCAGCTCATCTGCCCACACGTCGCCCTGGGGCCCTTCCAAGGACGCGTGGCGGACGGCTGTGCAGCCTGGGGCACACGGTGGCAAGCCACGGTGACGAGGCTACCGCCGTGGCGAACGGAGAAGCATGGACGGACACTTTTGGGGTCGACGGTGACGGGCATTTAATGCCCTTGTCCCCCACTGTCAAGGTTAGGTGAAGACCACTGTTCATCCACTGTTCATGCACTATTCACACACTGTTACAACTACCACCAAAATTACACTTTTACCCTCCTCTACGTTGACACCTGTCGGTGACCCCTTTGAGCTATAAAAGGAGGCCCATGCACAACGTAGGAAGGGTTCGAAACCTAGACAACTCTCTTGCTCGGTGTAGCTAAGCACTGCAGTTCTTCAAGCTCCCGAGCTCAACACAACCAAGGCAGGAGTAGGGTTTTACGCGTCCGCGCGGCCCGAACCTGGGTAAACTGCCCGCGTGTCCCCCCTCGATCTGCTCTTCGTGCTCCCTCCGCTTCCTTACCGCAACGTAGAAGGGGCTCCGGTCCCATAGGTGCTCGTGGGAGGACAGTTTCCCCCGACACAAATCATGGGCCCTAACACTTGGGCTCTAAACCTCTTGGGCTATAATCTTCTACTTCACGCTCCGCTGGGCCTTCGATAATATGGTCTTGAATCGTGAACCGGACCCTCCTGGTTGGTTTATACCTGGTAGTAATATCCCTGACATTAGGCCCCAGATTGATTTGAACCTGTTCATGTGAATCTTCAAAGTCTTGTACAGATCTTCCTATCTGCAGCTTCAGTATGCTTTGTAAATCAGCACGACGTCATCTCCTCAGGTCGCTTTAAACCGTCGTGACGCCATCCGCGCATTTAATACTTGTACCTATTTTTTACCTTTACTTATTAAAACTCCGAAGATCGAGGCGACATCACCATCCATATCCGATTTTCGGTCTCCTTGATTCCCGCGCCTCCCATTTTATCCCTTCAGCTTATAAATAGGGCCAAAGGGCATCTCTTTCTCCCCCTTGCTTCTTCTTCCTCCGTTCTCTGTCGCTCTAGCTCCGCCGCCGTCCATCGAGTACTGCGCCTCCGTCGAGCCCGGTCGCTGCATCAACCTGAACGTGTCTAGAGATTCGTCATCGCCCTTCCTCTTCCGTTGCCTCAGGTACGTTTACTCATTCCTCCCGGTAGATCTTAGTTCTAGGGTTTCACGTGAGCTCGTAGATGAATCCTTGTTCTTTGCGGTTCCTTACCATAGGTAGTTCCTAGCCGTAGATCTCAAACCTTTTAGGCCGACCTCCATACACATGACTTCACTCTGTCTTTGTGATATTATTTCCTCCAGCAATGCTAGTTTAGACTGAATCTAAAAAAATCTTCGCTTTCTCCGTTGAATATACCTTGAATTATCTTGAATTCTCCATATGCTGTAGATCCATATGTATCTGCCGCTCGTGTTAAAGTTGTTTTCTCACACTTTAGATCTGCATCTCAACTGCCAATGTCGACGGTTTAGCTTTAGATCTGTGCCTTACCT
The DNA here is from genome assembly GCA_902687465.1 of Secale cereale. Taxonomy (NCBI): domain Eukaryota; kingdom Viridiplantae; phylum Streptophyta; class Magnoliopsida; order Poales; family Poaceae; genus Secale; species Secale cereale. The sequence goes on along the minus strand of LR738715.1, from coordinate 832,631,538 downwards.
GCCTGTGCTTGGCGGTTTAACTTTCCCCTTTTAAACTTCATAATCCGATAAATGTCATGTTTATAGCTGTTCCGGATCAGTAGATACCATTAGGCCCCTGCTTAAACCGCCAACTATATTAGTACCTTCATAGAATATGCCGGTTAAAATTTGTGTAGATCGTAAACCGGATCTTTATTGCATTTTCAGCCTTCCTCATTGAAAAAAGATGACTTCCGTGGCCAAGCAGTTTCTCGCCTGCAACTGGGTCCCATCCCGGATTACCGAGGATGATTTAGAAAAGATGTCCTCAATCGGCGCTTTAGGTCCGAAGGAGGTTCTTCACTGGAGAGCTCCTGGAAAAGAGTGTCCTCCCAAGTCTAAGGAGGGAGAAATTATTGTTTTCTTTGATCACCTGGCCCGGGGCTTTAACCCTCCAGGGTCAAAGTTTTTTCACGACGTGTTGGCAGACTTTCAGCTCCATCCCCAAGACATAGGTCCCAACTCCATATCAAATATCTGCAACTTCCAAGTCTTCTCAGAAGCCTATCTGCAAGAGGAGCCATCAGTGGAGTTATTCCGGGACTTCTTCCATCTGAATCGCCGGACTGAATTTCATGATGGGCCAAATACTGAACTTGGCGGAATGAGTATCTAGAAGAGGAAGGATGTCAGCTTTCCTCATGCCACCCTCCATAACCATCCCAAGGATTGGAACCAAACTTGGTTCTATTGTGTTGATACTTCACCAGAAGGAAAAAATCCCATGCCCGGTTATCGATCCCACCGTCTGACAACGGATCATCCTTTCCCGCAGCGCTTGAGTGCCCCAAACCAAGCTCGATATGCCCCCCAGATTTCAAAGCTCAACGCCTTTGTAGCCAACGGATTAACTGGAGTTGATTTCGTCCACTGCTGGCTCTCTTGGAGCATTCTTCCATTAAGCCGGCGCCCCGGTTTAATGTACAAGTATACTGGTAACCCCATGGACCCTCTGCGTCACCCAGAGATTGTGTTTCCAAACAATGAAGTTACCGAATCTGCCAAAAAGATGCTGAATATATCTCTGGAAGAGTGCAGTAGGACCGGTTTAGCTCCCTTTTGCATGACTAACAAACCGCCGTCGGTAAGAGATTCTTCTGTCCCTTTAGTTTGTTTAATCCATCATCTTGCTTGTCTTAACATACTTTCATTCCTTTAAACAGCCTAACGACCCCTTCTAGAAGCGGAAACCCAAGGACAAACCGGCGAAACCATCTCGCAAGAAGAGCCTGGCTGTGAAGAAGCATAAAAAGAAACCTGCCGCTGCTTCCGGTTCAAACGCGGAAGAAGATGATCCGGCCTCTGAGGTACCGCTTGGTTCTTATGACTTTTAATTTTTCCTTTGTCTGTATTTCTATTAACAGTGACTTTTCCCAGGATCCGGCGGAAGGTAGTAAAGCGGATGATGTTGAGGTAATCTGTCGTGGAATTAACACGGCAGATGTCCGGTTTAACGGACTTAGTTGAGGAACCATCGCATAGGTTAGCTTAAAGGGGTTAAAAGCACACAAGGGACACAGAGGTTTTATACTAGTTCGGCCCCTTCGAGAAAGGTAAAAGCCTACGTCTAGTTTGGTTTGGTATTGCTTGGGCGTCGATGAACTGGGAGCGGATCGCTTGCCTGTGTCTCGATGGGTTGTTTTTCCTTGAACTGTCGCTGGGTCGTCCCTTTATATAGAGGCAACGCCCGGTCCGGTTTACAGAGTCCCGAGGCCGGATCATACTTGTGTCCGCCTCGGTCTCTGCTCTTTCTTCCTTATCTCTCAAGTTATATGATCAGGCGGTTTACAAACCGTAACTCTACACATGGGCCCTAAGCCTTCATGGGCTGTAACCTCTATTGGGTATTATAATTATACAACTAAATTACCATAATCCGGTTTACACTAGCCGGTTTATACCTGCTAGTAATATCCCTGACATTAGGCCCCAGAATGATTTGAACTTGTTCACATCAATCTTCTCAGTCTTGCACGATCTTCTTCTCTTGTGTCTTTCTCATTCTTGTAAACCGGCGATGACGTCATCCTTGGAAATCATTTAATTCGACCGTGACATCACTTCCGCATTTAACGCGCGCAGCTGTCTATCACTTTTGTTTAAAAGCCATCCCGAGAATCGAGGCGACAGGGAATCTTTATCCAATCCCGAGAATCGAGGCGACAGGGAACCTTTTGTTCGAAAGCCACCCCGTTTCGTCTCTCCCCCTTTATAAATACTGCCGCCTCTCTTCCTCATCTCCTTCCGCTCGTTCTTCTTCCTCCGTCGCTCGAGCTCCAGCCTCCGCCGTCGTCCGTCAAGCTCGCCGTCACCAGCAAGTCCGGCCGCCGCATCAACCTCAACGTGACCAGATAACTCCGCCGCCGTCTTCTGCTACCTCAGGTAACCTTTCCCCTTTGCTGTAGATTTGTAGCTTTAGGGTTCTTCTTACGCCTCCGACATTGAACCTATAGAAAGCTTCATCTGTTCGTCCTAGACGTTAGGCTCGTAGTGGTTTGAATCCTTTAGATTTGTCTTCGAAATCTGCTTCTGCTCCGCTGCTTAGATTTTTGGCATTAGATCCAACCTTTAGATTTATCCACTCTGCATAAGATCCTTGTAGTTCTTCCTATAATAGACCTGTATATTTTTTCTTTTTTCTTACTGCTCAGATCTGTTTTATCTTAGCTTTCGGTAGAAACTTGTTTCTTCATCCTTGTAGATACGTAATAAACTCGCCGGCTTAGTCAGTCAAATATTGCTTCTGTAATGCATCGACAATGAACACGACAGTTTAGCTCCTCTCTTTTGTTATTTCTGAACCGGCGGTAGTGCGTTTCCTGCTTACTGCCGAGTTAGCTATGTCATTAGTCCCTTGTCTAAACCGTCGGTGTGACTTTGCATATGCGATCCGGTTTATATATCTGTACTTGAATAATCCGGAGTTTATACTTTATCCTTTCAGCACTTCCATTCTGCTACTATGTCTGCCAAACAGTTTGTTGCTTGTGACTGGGTCCATTCCGTCGTTACGGAAGAAGATTTAATCAATGCTGCATCAATCGGCACTCTGGGCCCTCAGTCAGTTTTGAAATAGCGGGCCCCAGGAAATGAATGCCCCCCTGCTCCAAAAGAAGGGGAGGTTATTGTCTTCTTTGATCACATGGCCCGAGGTTTTACTCGTCCCGGTTCAACTGCACCCTCAGGACATAGGTCCAAACTCTATTTCAAACATCTGTGATTTTCAAGTTTTCTCAGAGGTGTATCTGCAAGAGGAGCCGTCAGTCGATTTGTTCCGGGATTTTTTCCATTTGAACCGGCGCACTGAATTTACTAGCGGACCTCATCAAGAATTGGGAGGGGTCAGCATCCAAAAAAGAAGAGATGCAGTCTTCCCTCATGCCGCTCTCCATACACACCCGAAGGATTGGAACAAATCTTGGTTCTATTGCCTTGACACTTCACCTGAAGGGGAAAACCCACTGCCGGGTTACCGTGATCATCGTCTTCCTGAAGATCACCCTTTGCCGCAACGCCTCAGCTCCTCAGAACGGCCCCGATTTGCTTCTCAACTTGCCACGCTGAAAGCCTTTATGGCCAACGGTTTAACCGGAATTGATTTTATGCGCTGCTGGCTTTCTTGGAGTATCCTTCCTCTGAGTCCGCGCCCGAGTCTGATGTGTAAATATTCTGGTAAACCGGATGATCCTCAACATTTTTCCAAGGACAAACTTTCTGAATCGGAAGTCATTGAGTCTGCTAAGAAGATGCTCAATGTCTCCTTAGAAGAATGTAGCCAAACCGGATTGCCTCCGTATTATAAGAAGAACAAGCTGCCTGCAGTAAGTCTTACTCTCTTCTGTATGTTTTTAATCCGTTCATATAAATTGTTTTCCAATTAACTCTCTCTTTTGAACAGGCTGACGATCCTTTTTGGAAGAGGAAACCTTAGGAGAAGGCTGGCAAACAGCCACGCCGGAAAACTTACGCTATCAAGATGAAAAAGGCGGCTGCTGGCTCCGGTTCACATGCTGAAGATGATGATCCGGACTCTGAGGTATGAGTTAATTCGGCTATAATTTGTTCACTTTTATCCAGACTTGTGTTAACAGTGTCTTTTCACGGGATTTGGCTGAAGGAGATAAATCGGCAGAAATTGAGGTAACTATTCTTTCTTCAGATTCAGAACCACCTCCACCAAAAATTCTTCGGACAGTCCGGAAATATCAGTTTTCTCACCCTTATGCTCAATTGGACCCCAATTTTCTTTTGAAGAAACAGCAACATGAAGCTCGCCGGGCTACACGCCACATCGGCCTCGTAGTTGAATCGTCCGAAATATCTCTTACTCCGGCTCAGAGGCGCCGCTCTGAGGTTATACTCTCTCCAACTCTTCTTCATCCCAAGGCCGGGCTTATACGAAAACCACTTAAACCGTCTAACCCTAATTATCAGGAGACTCCTTTATCTTCTTCTGGTGAATCCACTGCCACACAAGTCCCGGTTCTGAAGACTGTCCCTGGGTAAGTCCTTTACCTTATCCGATTTATTTTTGCATTTGCTTTACAGTTCTGACCTCTTCTCCAATTTCTTTCAGCAAGCCTAAACCCAGCAAAAGGGCCAAAGCCAACAAAACAGCCGCTGAAACTACCACTGATGATCCGGCGGTTGATCCGGATACAACTGTCCCTCCGGAAGGTGAGCCCACGGAGCGACTTGAAGATCCTGCTCCCATGGAGCACACTTATGCCACTGTTCCTGAGAATCCCAACGTGGAAAACATCCATGAACCGGCGAGTCCTGCCCGGGCCAACCCTCCTCAGACTAGCCCGACTCCTGCTAGTCTGGTTCACACTGCTACTCCACCACCGGCAGCTGCTCCTTCTCCAGATGTTCAAGTAACCGGTACAGCTTACACCGCTCCTGCTGAACCCACTGTTTTGGCTAAGCATACAGCTAAAGCGGAGAAACTGCATCAAGAAAAGGGTAAATGGAGTACACAGCTGTCTAGCTTCGCCGACATGAGTGCCCAGGAGCTCTATTCCGGTTATTTGAACCGGCTTCATACTAGTCGAGATTATGAAGCGGGCTTGGTCAACATGATGAAGGACAAGTATGAGGTATCTCCCTTGCCTTTGACTCTTGCCTTTGTTGTGTTTCTGTCTATATCATGGTAGCCCCCAAGTTCCGGTTTAGCTGCATTTGGAAGGTGTACCGGTACTTTCAATTTAAGCAAATGATCTTACATTAGAACCCAAGTGGCAGAGGCATAATTTGGTTTATGCGTCTGGGACTTGTCTGAATCTTTTCCTTTGATGCTTCAACTGTCCATTAGCCCCCAAGTGTCAAGTAGACAACTTGTTTGTGTGCTTGAGACTTGTTTTGAATTGTAACTCCTTGATACTTCAATCGTCCATTAGCCCCCAAGTGTCAAGTGCATAACTTGGTTATGTGCTAGAGACTTGTCTTAATTTTGCCCTTATTCCACTTGATTTTCCTTGCAGGCTGATTTGAACCAGAGGGCTGAAGAAATCACTGAACTCCAGAACAGACTTGCCGAAACTGAATCTGCTGCTGCTAAGGCCAAGAAAGACTTGGCGGTGAGCTTAACTACTGCTGAACAGCTGAAGAAATTTTTTGAAGAGGAGCGGACCGCCTTTGAAGTGCAAAAGAATGATCTGGAAAAAAAGAGCAAAGGATGCTGAGGAAGCCCTTAATCCGGTGACTGAAGAGTTAACCGGTTTAAAGCGGCAAATAGAACTGATGACTTCTGCTGTCTTTGGTAAGTACTTAATCTGCGCTCATGCTTTTCATCCTTGCAATCTGTATTCCGACCTAGTTTAACTGTAATGATCTTTATGTAGGGTGCCGTGTTTCCCATCTTGGGGATGATTTACGGAAGAAACTCAAAGCGTCTTACACTCTGGTCGAGCAGCTGTATTCCGGCGCTCAAAGGATCATAAGCGCAACGTCTTTCAACAAACCGGCCCCCACCAATATCCAAGGCACATTAGAGAAACTTTCTGTCTTGCCAGCACGCTTGGAGGAAGTGAAGAAGTCTACAGCCCGAGCCGGTTCTCTCATGGCGCTTACCAGAGCTAAAGCATGGGTTCCAGATTTTGATCCGGAAGAAGCCTTGAATGGGTATCCCAGCACTAAAGAAGACGGATCAACTTTCACTGCCAAAGACCTGCACGCTTTGACTAAAGAAATGCGTCCGCTTGCTAGCAAGCTTGCTGCCGAAACAGACTTGACTAGGTATCATCCGGGGTATGATTTACAAAACGAGCGGGTGGATCGGCCAGTTTATGATACCGTGAATCTAATCCCAGAGTGCGCCCCCATACTTTCGCTCCAGATGTTGATCCGTGTGAACTTATTACGGAAGAGATGTACTTCCGCGCCTTAACAAAAATCGATTGGTGCGTCCCTGACTTTCAGCCGCTTCAAGAAGAGGAAGATGCTCCGGAACAAGTTGATCCTCAGCCGTCACAGCAGGAGCAGGCGTAGGCCAAAGTGTATCTTTGTAGTTGCAGTCTCATTTTGCTGGACAGTCTTAATCCGTTCAGGCTTGCTATGCCTTGTAATAGGATAGCATAAAACATTGTTCGTCTTGATCCGGATGTTCCAACTTTTTGCTGTGACGTTGCCAATATAAATCTGGTCCGATATGGTTTATCTTGCATATCATCTGTTTCTGCATAGATAACACTTAAAATATGTCCTAGCGGTTTACCGCTGGACCAATTAAATTGCTCACAAAATATATCAAACAAGTGTTTGTTTGTGCCAGAAATAACTTCATACCTGTGATCAAGTATGCTTGATATTCTTAATCCGGCGAAATTTGCAATTTTCTGATGGAGCCTTTGTGATAGACCCAATAATAATTTCGGGCTTTATAGAAGCTACCGGTTTAGATCATGCTGGAGTTTTGTCCAGACTTTTGAAGATACATGGTCAACTTCTGGAGTTGTCCCACTCCGGATCAAAGAACCATAAAACACAAATACCAAAAATGCAAGTTTGCAAATAAAACCATGTAGTCGAGGCTTTTTGCGAGCTGCCAGGCTCAAAGGCAAGGTTCAGCCAAGCAATGGATTTGGATACGATCCATTGAGCTTATGGTTCGGATACGACCATGTGAACCGGACCACAGGGGCTAAGCTAGGATTCGGATACGATCCTGCCCCCTGCTGGCCCAAAAATGTAGCCAAGCAATGGATTCGGATATGATCCATTGAGCTTATGGTTCGGATACGACCATACAAAGCCATGTTCTCTTTGGTTCGGATACGACCTATGTTTGAACAGAATGGCTTCATTAAGTTTCGGTATGTTCTCTTTGGTTCGAATACGACCTATGTTTGAATAGGAATCCCTTCAGTGAGTTTGGGTATGTTCTCTTTGGTTCGAATACGACCTATGTTTGAACAGGAATCCCTGCAGTGGATTTGGCTATGTTTTCTTTGGTTCGTATACGACCTATGTTTGAACAGGAAGCCCTATGCTCTCTTTGGTTCGAATACAACCTATGTTTGAGCGGGACGGCTGTGCTCTCTTTGGTTCGGATACGGCCTATGTTTGAGCAGGAAGCCTATTAGTGATCACAGCTCCAGACTATATCTAAGACAATTGTCCTGCACAGCCTGATGGACTGATCAAAGCATTGAAAGATATGACATATAATAAGAAACATAAGTTGTATATGGCCATCACCATAAGATAATTATATTGGAAAAAAGGCTGAGCCCCCGGTTTACCGAGGGTGCCGGTTTATTCATTAATCATAATATATACATAGGATACAGCAGAGATCCTGGCTGAGGTATAGTAGGGCCGTAAGAGGGCGATGTTCCACGGCCTCTTTGTCTCTTCTTCTGTTGTCCGTGAGTCCTTGTGTTCTCGAACGTCCACCAGGTAATATGAACCATTGTGCAGATTTTTGCTGACCACAAAGGGCCCTTCCCAAGGTGGGGATAGCTTGTGCATATCTGTTTGTTCTTGGATGAGCCGGAGAAACAAATCTCCCTCCTGGAACGTCCTGGTCTTGATCCGGCGGCTGTGGTATCTGCGTAAGTCCTGTTGATAAATTGCATACCGTGCTGCTGCTATGTCACGTTCTTCATCTAGCCGGTCCAAATTTTCCTGTCTTGCCTGCTCATTGGCTGCTTCAACATAAGCCGTCACCCGTGGCGAATCATGATGGATATCACTTGGAAGGACCGCTTCAGCACCATACACCATAAAGAAAGGTGTATAACTTGTGGACCGGTTTGGTGTAGTATTGATACTCCAGAGGACAGAAGGTAACTCCTCAACCCAGCACCTTGGTGTTCTTTGCAAGGGAGTCATAAGCCGGGGCTTGATACCTCGCAAAATCTCCTGATTTGCTCTTTCAGCTTGACCATTGGATTGAGGGTGAGCTACAGAAGACATGTCTAGGCGAATATACTCCCGTTGACAAAACTCTTCATCTCTCCTTTAGATAAATTGGTGCCGTTGTCTATGATGATGCTGTGTGGAAAGCCAAACCGGAAAAATTACCTTTTTGATGAATTTCACCGATGTTGCCGCATCACACTTGCTCACAGGCTCTGCCTCAATCCATTTTTTAAACTTATCCACAGCCACCAGTAGATGAGTTTTCTGATCTTGGGATCGTTTGAAGGGCCCAACCATATCAAGCCCCCAAGTCGCAAACGGCCAAGTTATTGGTATCATCCGGAGCTCCTGTGCCGGAACAAGAGCCCGTCGTGAAAACTTCTGACAAGCATCACACTTCCGGACTAGATCCGCCGCATCAGCATGGGCTGTCAACCAATAGAACCCATGTCGAAAAGCTTTAGCCACCAAGGATTTTGAACCGGCATGATGACCACAATCCCCTTCATGGATCTCACGAAGAATATCACAACCTTCCTCAGCTGACACACACCGCTGAAACGCTCCAGAAACGCTGCGATGGTGAAGTTCTCCATTTGCAATTGTCATGGGCTTAGAGCGCCGGATTATCTGTCTTGCTTCGATCTCGTCGTCCGGCAGCTCTCCCCGGCTTAGATACGCTAAATATGGCAGCGTCCAATCCGGAATAACATGAAGTGCTGCAACTAGCTGTGCCTCCGGATCAGGGACAACCAGGTCTTCCTCCGATGGTGCTTGCACTGATGGACTGTGCAGCTCATCCAAAAAAGTATTCGGTGGTACCGGTTTACGTTGAGAACCCAGCCAGCTTAAAGCATCGGCCACTTCATTCCTTCGCCGGTCTATGTGATCCACTTGATACCCTTTGAAATATCCTGCGACTGCTTCAACTTCTCGTCTATAAGCTGCCATGAGAGGATCTCTTGAATCCCACTTGCCGGACACCTGTTGTGCCACTAAATCTGAGTCGCCAAAACACTTGACCCGGCTCAAGTTCATCTCCTTGGCCATCCGTAAGCCATGAAGCAATGCTTCATATTCTGCTGCATTATTAGTACAAGGAAACAGTAAACGGAGGACATAACAAAACTTATCTCCTCGCGGGGAAGTTAAAACAACTCCAGCCCCCGAGCTTTCTAATTGCCTTGAACCGTCAAAGTGAATAGTCTAGTATGTAAGATTCGGCTTCTCCTCTGGTGTTTGCAGCTCTGTCCAATCATTGATGTAATCCACCAATGCTTGAGATTTGATAGCGGTGTGTGGCACATATTTCAATTCGTGTGGGCTGAGCTCAATGGCCCACTTCGCCACTCTGCCCGTAGCTTCCCTGTTCTGGATTATATCTGCCAATGGTGCTGAACTAACAACAGTTATTGGGTGTCCTTGGAAATAATGCTTCAACTTCCGGTTTGCCATGAACACACCATATACCAGCTTCTGCCAATGTGGGTACCTTTGCTTGGACTCAATGAGAACTTCACTGACGTAATAGACCGGACGCTGAACCGGGTATTCCTTCCCTGCCTCCTTGCGCTCAACCACGATTGCTACACTGACTGCCCGTGCATTGGCGGCGACGTATAATAGCAACGACTCATTGTCAACAGGGGCAGCAAGAACCGGCGGCTGCGCCAGTTGCCGCTTCAAATCCTCAAACGCAGCGTTTGCCTCATCGCTCCATATAAACCGGTCCGTCTTTTCCAGCATCTGATAAAGCGGAATTGCCTTATCTCCCAAACGGCTGATGAACCGGCTTAATGATGTGATCCGACCGGCGATACGCTGAACATCATTGATGCAAACCGGTTTAGTCAAAGATGTGATTGCGTTGATCTTCTCCGGATTAGCTTCTATTCCTCTGTTTGACACCAAAAATCGAATGAGCTTGCCTGCTGGAACACCAAAAGCGCACTTCTCCGGATTAAGCATCATCTTTTAGGCTCGAAGATTGTCAAAGGTCTCTTTGAGGTCCTCTATCAGCGTCTCCTCCTTCCTTGACTTCACCACAATATCATCTACATAGGCATGAACATTCCTCCCTATCTGCCCCTTAAGACAATTCTGTATGCAACGCTGATAAGTTGCTTGGGCACTTTTGAGCCCAAAAGGCATAGAAACATAGCAAAAGGCACCAAAAGGCGTTATGAAGGACGTTTTCTCCTGATCTTTAACTGCCATCTTGATCTGGTGATACCCTGAATATGCATCCAAAAAACTTAGCCGCTCACATCCCGCTGTAGCATCTATGATCTGATCAATGCGAGGGAGAGCAAAAGGATCAGTTGGACAAGCCTTGTTTAGATCCGTGTAATCCACACACATTCTCCACTTTCCATTCTTCTTTAACACAATCACCGGATTAGCCAACCACTCCGGGTGAAAAACTTCAACGATGAACCCTGCGGCCAAAAGCCTGGCCACTTCCTCTCCTATAGCCTTGCGCCTTTCTTCGTTGAAGCGGCGCAGATACTGCTTGACCGGTTTAAACTTCGGATCAATGTTAAGACTGTGCTCAGCGAGTTCCATCGGTATACCTGGCATGTCAGAAGGTTTCCATGCAAAGATATCCCGATTCTCACGGATGAACTCGATTAGCGCGCTTTCATATTTGGGATCAAGGTTAGCGCTGATAGTGAATTGCTTGGATGAATCGCGTGGCACAAAATCAACCTGCTTGGTCTCTTCCGCAGACTTAAACTTCAACGCCGGATCATGCTCTGTAGTTGGCTTCTTCAACGGGGTCATATCTGCCAGATCAACATTGTCCTTGTAAAACTTCAACTCCTCCGTAGCGCATACTGCCTCCGCGTAAGCAGCATCTCCTTCTTCACACTCCAATGCAACCTTGCGACTTCCATGAACCGTGATGGTTCCTTTGTGACCGGGCATCTTGAGCTGTAGATAGACATAACACGGCCTGGCCATAAACTTGGCATAAACCGTTCTTCCAAACAGAGCGTGGTAAGGGCTCCGGATCTTGACAACTTCAAAGGTTATCATCTCTGACCTGGAATCCAGCTCATCTCCAAAGGTAACTTCTAAGTCAATTTTCCCAACTGGGTAAGCTGATTTACCTGGCAACACTCCATGAAACACCGTGTTTGACTGTCTTAGCTTTTTATCCGTCAATCCCATACGACGGAAAGTCTCATAATACAAGATATTGATGCTGCTGCTGCCGTCCATGAGAACTTTTGTAAATTTGTAACCACCCACCTGTGGTGCTACCACTAAGGCCAAATGGCCCGGATTATCAACTCGCAGCAGGTGATCCTCCCTGCTCCACACAATAGGCTGCTCTGACCAGCGCATGAATTGCGGCGTCGCCGGTTCAACCACGTGGACCGCCCGCATTAAAACTTTTTGATCCCGTTTGCACAAACTCGTAGTGAACACATGATACTGCCCACTACTCAACTCCTCCGGATTACTCTGATATCCGGATTGCTGTTGTTGCTGCTGACGCTGCTGATTGCCTTGGTTATTGTGATTACCTTGGCCCTGCTGTCGGTTGTTTTGGTTATTGTAACCACCTTGACCATGCTGCTGATTGCCTTGGTTGTTATAACCGCCTTGACCATATTGGTTGTTGCCTTGGTTATTATAACCACTGTTGTTGCCACGATATCCTGATCCGGAGCCGTTCCCCTAGTGACCCGGACCGTAAAACCGGGGGCCTGAACCGCCGCCTGGTGGCCTGTAATTAGAGCTGAACCGGTCCATGGCTTCCATCATGGCCTTGCATTCTCCTATAGTCTTTTTAGCTGGACGTTCTCTTGATCCGTGTTTCGGGCAAGGCTCATTCAATTCTTGCTCCCAGGTAACAGGCCCTCCGCCGGTTTGTGGAGGCGGTTTACCCTTATTGCGCTGAAAGCCCCCTTGAACTTGGGTATTGGCCACAAAATCGGAGCCACCTTCCGCCTTTCGCTTGCCTAAGAAGCTTGTACCGACCGGACTAGCCTACGCCAGTTTACCCAATTTATTTGCCTTTCTTGTTTTATCTCCATCTGCTTCTGGATACTTAGTGTTGTCTGAATCCCCATACTTTACCAGAGCGCTCATGAGAGTTCCCATATCATTACAATCCCGCTTGAGCCGTCCCAGTTTTAACTTCAGAGACTCAAACCGGCAATTGTTTTCTAGTGTCACTATTGCCGTACTGGGATTGATACCGTTTGAAGAGTGCAAGATTTCTGATACTCGCCGCACCCATGCTCTTGTAGACTCCTGTTCTCCTTGTATACAGGCTGCCAGATCCACCACTGACATTGGCTGCTTGCACGTATCTTTGAAATTTTTGATAAACTGGCGACGCAGTTCTCCCCATGATCCGATGGAGTTAGGTGGTAAGCCTATTAGCCAGGTCCGGGCTGTACCCTCAAGCATCATGGTAAAGTATTTCACACAAGCCACTTCATCCACGTCCAGCATCTCCATAGCCATCTCGTAACTCTCAACCCAAGCCACCGGAGCTAAATCTGCTATGTAATTAGGCACTTTCCGCGGGCCCTTGAAATCCTTGGGTAACTTCACGCTCCGCAGAGCGGGGATAAGACACTGCACCCCGAAAGAACTCGTTGTAACTCCTGTTTCTGCTGTGGTTGTGTGAACCGGCGTCGTCTGGCGGACCTCCTCGCGGGCCGCAGATCTAACCCGGTTTGCCTCCTGAGCTGGCGCATCTGCGCCTGCCGGATTATCTTGTATGTGACGATGTCGCCTGCGTTCACTACTAGACACCTTTGGCTCCTCCCAATGCCTAGTATAACTCTGGCTGTGGCGTGGTGTTGAATGAAGCCTCTCCCTGCTATAAGAATACGCTTGATGTTGTGTTAGTGCCATGTTAAGTAGATCCTTAACCCTGCGCGCCTCCAACGACACGGGGGATGTCCCCTCAATGGGTAAAGTGGCCAGGCGTGAAGCGGCAGCAACAATGTTGTCCAAGGGATTTGAGTAATGACCCGGAGGGGTAGGGACGTGAGGCGCAGACATAACCCGCCGATCTTGCTCCGTAGTGGGCTGCTGAACCGGCCCATCTCTCGCCGGGGCCGCCCTCCGGTTTACCAAAAGATCATTGCTGGTCCCTGCTCCTGGTGTCCTGAAAAGATTCATCGCCTCATAAACCGGCGGTAGACGAGACTGGTACTTCCGACTCCTTACTCCCTGTGCAGAGGCCTATTCGATCCTTAGCTGAAAAGCCTGATCATCCATCTCTTCTTGCCTCATGGCTATCATAGCCTTCTCCGCCTTCAGATTTTCTTTTGCTTGATTGATCCGGCCCTTCAGCTGAAGGAGCTTTGCATCGTGTTGCGCCTTGTCTGCTGGAGCCACTTCTGCCATGGCTCGGGTTGTGAACTCCTCGACTAAGGTGGATAGAGCGTCAGAGGGCGAGAGGGCCTGGCCGCTCCCCCCTACACGAGCTTCTGCTGTCATCGCCCCGTTCACCGTGGACTGCTGCGTAGGTTGTGAACCGGCCATAAAGACATCCGCTCGGTTTGGCGGATCAAAGGGGTCCGGAATACTGTCTCCGTCGGACATACCCTCAGACCGGCCGTCCCACAATTGATACAAAGACTCAGTCTCTCCGGATAAAGATTCATCGTCGGAATAGATAACTGTCTCGCCACCGGAATCCGATCCGTCCTTGGCTTGAATCCCGTGAATTGCTCCAACGAAAACGCGCTTCATGGCTGGCTGAATCTGGGCCGATCTCGCACGCTGAGCCGGCTCGACGATGTTGGGGAAGACGTCCGGCTCAAGTCCCGGTTCACCAATCTTGCCGATGAAGACGTGGATGCCGCCGAAGGGAACCCGGTACCCGTATTCGATTGAATCGGCCTCCGGTCCCCAACCTGCGTCGTCGATGTAGATCCGGCCGCGGTGACTCTTGGTCATCCGGCCGACCACGTAGCCCCTGAGCCCTTCAAAGCTGCCCTTCAAGAACTCGAAACCATCGTGCGGAGGCCCCACGGTGGGCGCCAACTGTCGTGGAATTAACACGGCAGATGTCCGGTTTAACGGACTTAGTTGAGGAACCATCGCACATGTTAGCTTAAAGGGGTTAAAAGCACACAAGGGACACAGAGGTTTTATACTAGTTCGGCCCCTTTGAGGAATGTAAAAGCCTACGTCTAGTTTGGTTTGGTATTGCTTGGGCGTCGATGAACAGGGAGCGGATCGCTTGCCTATGTCTCGATGGGTTGTTTTTCCTTGAATCGTCGCCGGGTCGTCCCTTTATATAGAGGCAACGCCCGGTCCGGTTTATAGAGAACCGAGGCCGGCTCATACTTGTGTCCGCCTTGGTCTCTGCTCTTTCTTCCTTATCTCTCAAGTTATATGATCAGGCGGTTTACAAAACGTAACTCTACACATGGGCCCTAAGCCTTCATGGGCCGTAACCTCTATTGGGTATTATAATTATACAACTAAATTACCATAATCCGGTTTACACTAGCCGGTTTATACCTGCTAGTAATATCCCTGACATAATCTCTCTTTCCTCTGATTCAGAACCATTGCCACCCAAAGTTTGTCGGGTAGCCCGGAAATATCCGTTTTCTCATCCTTATGCTCAACTGGATCCCAATTTTCTTTTGAAGAAACAGCAACATGAGTCTCGTCGCACTACTCTCCACAGTGGCCATGTGGTTGAATCCACCGGTTTGACACACACTCCGGTTCGAAGGCGCCGTTCAGAGGTTTTACTTACTCCAACAATCCTTCATCCTAAAGCGGGTCTTTTTCGTCAACCCCTTAAACCTGCTGATCCGAATTACCAGGAAACTCCTTTGTCATGCTCTAGTGAGTCGACAGCCACACAGGTCCCTGTGCTCAAGACTGTTCACGGGTAAGTTATCTTTCCGTCTGCCCGGTTTATCTTTCTATTTTTGACTTGTGATTTTCATTGTCCCTTTTAATATTTTCTCAGTATGCCCAAGTATAGCAAAAAGGCAAAATTGAATAAATCGGCAGTCGAAAACACCACTTCTGAACCGGCAGAAGATCCTGAAATTGCCAATCCTCTAGAAGAAAATGTTTAAGTTCCACACGATGATCCTTCTACTATGGATCGAGAAGACCTTGCTGCTCCGGGGGATGACCCCATGGAATATACTGCTGATCCGGTCAGCCCTGGCCGGACTAGCCCTGCTCGGGTTAGTCCGGCCACTGCTAGTCCGGTACACATCAATCCCACTGCTGCTGATCCCTCCAGGCCGACTGCTGCTTCAACAGACGATGTCGAGATTACTGGGACTGGCTTTACTACCCTAGTAGAGCCTGTCATCTTTGCCACACATATTGCCAAGGAAGAAATTCTTCCTAAGGACAAGGGCAAGTGGAGCACCGACCTGTCCAGCTACGCCCAGCTTAGTGCCCAGGAGCATCATTCTGGGTACCTAAACCGGCTCTTCACCAGCCGTGATCATGAGGCCGGCTTAGTGAATTTAATGAAAGAAAGATATGGGGTAATTCCTTTTCCCTTGCCTTTCATTTCTGCTTGTGTCTTGTAGTTGTACCTTTAGTCCATTGTAGCCCCCAAGTGCCGGTTTAACCTTTAGGGTGAACCGGGACTTCAGTATATCAACTAGAATAACTTTGCTTTGCACTTGTAGCCTCCAAGGTTCGGTTTACTCCGTTGCGGGTGAACCGGGACTTCTCATATGTTTGAGAATGATGTCACATTAGCCCCCAAGTGCCAAGTATATAACTTCTTATATGCTTGGGACTTTGACTGAAATTTTTTGCCTGTTCACTGCAAACGTACATTATTCCCCAAGTGTCAAGTGCATAACTTGTTATGTGCTTGGGACTTTTGATTAAATTGTTCTTATGAATATCTGATATCCTTTCACTTTTGGCAGACTGACTTGAACCGGAGGGCTTCTGAGATAACTGATCTCCGGGATAGCTTAAAATTCCAAGAGATTGCTTCTGCAAAAGCCAAGGAGGAGCTTAACCTTGCATTAGCCAATATGGAGAAGCTCAAAAATGATTTTGAAGCAGAACGGTCCACTTGGGAGGTGGAAAAGGTTGCCTTGGAGAAAAGAGCTAGTGATGCTGAGGCAGCTCTTAACCCAGTGACCGAGGAGTTGTCCGGGTTAAGACAGCATATAAATGATATGACATCTGCTATCTTTGGTAAGTTTTTGTTAACATAAGCTTATCCTTGCTATCTTTTGTTGCTCCGGTTTAACTCATCATTTGTACATAGGGAGGCCCATCACTCATCTTGGGGATGATATGCGAAAGAAACTGAAGGCTACATACACTTTAGTGGAGCAGTTATATTCCGGCGCACAATGGGCCATTAGTGCTATCTCCCACAATAAACCGGCTCCCACCACCATCCAAGGTACTCTGGAAAAACTATCCATCTTGCCTGCTCGTATTGTCGAAGTGAAGAAATCCTCCGCAAGGGTTGGGTCTCGGATGGCTTTAACCCGAGCCAAGGCGTGGGTCCCTGATTTTGATCCGGCTGAGGCCATGAATGGCTATCCAAGTATGAAGGAGGACGGACCAGCCTTCTTCGGTGATGACCTTCGTGCCCTAACTAAGGATATGCGGTCTCTTGCCAGTAAACTTGCTGATGAGGCGGATTTATCAAGTTATCATCCGGGCTATGATCTGGAGAATGTGCGGGTGGAGTGTCCGTCCTATGACATTGAGAATCTTATTCCACCCGTTCGTAAGCACACCTTCGCTCCTGACATTGAACCGTCAGAACTTATAAGTGATGAAGTTTATTTCCGAGCCCTTGCCAAGATTGACTGGAGCACCACTGATTTCCAACAGATGAAAGAAACCGTCGAAGACCCGAAGCAGGCTGACCCACAATCGTCACAGCGAGCTGAAGCAGAATCCTAAACCGGCTCCGGTTTGCCTTTATGTATTGAACACTTTGTGAAAAAACTGATATTCTTTTGGGCCTGCCAGTGCCTTGTAATAGAATAGCTGAGATACCGTCTTTGTCCCACACTATCTTTCATGGCATTACTTTGTTTGGCAGCTTCTAAAATATATCCTGCTTGCAATGCTTTGACAGTTTATATTCCCTGTTTCTGCATAAACAATGCTCAAAGTGTCCTGGCGGTTTATCGCCGGACCGGTCATATTGCCCAAACACATGATCTGAGTTAATAACTTGAACTGTGTATATAAAATATAAGCATGTACCATACCCGCGGTTAAGTGTATCTTAATAAACTTTAATCCGGCAGAAACCATTCAAGGTGTAAGTGCCGATGACTCCCTTGATTATTTGTCGGCTCGTCATGAAGGCCGAACCGGGTTACAATGAACTCCGGTTTAACTGTAAACTAGTACTGGTGTTTATAACGCAGGCTATAACGTTGTACATACAGATGGAGCAGCGACTTTGTAGTCATCCACTCTTTGAATCAATGGACTTGGTTAAAAAACCAATGATCTTGAGGATAAAGTTTTAAGAAAACATAAATAATGAAAATTAAAGTTTTTGTGCAAATAAGACCATGTAGTTGAGGCTTTTTACGAGCTGCCAGGCTCCAAATTCGAGGCTTTTTATGAGCTGCCAGGCTACTGTCATTAACCATTTTAGCAAAGCCTGTTAAGATGATCCGCAATCCTTAACCAAATCATCAATGTCAAATGCTACCAATGTTCAAAATCTTATAAAGATTTGACTTGTGTAATCACTTGATGATCGTCAATTTAACGTTACCAAGTTTAGTGTCCCGAAGGATTTACTTGTGTGTACGTTCGACGGGTCATACCAGGTTTACCTGGACGGTGTGATTTACATGATGCAGGCAGGTTAATCCGGGGTTTTAGGTGTATACACCAAGCTTCCAAGCCGTGTTCACTACAAGAGTTTTCAACTCGCTGATGAACTTGCATCAGGAGCCCCCAGGTAGCATTTGAGCATTGCTCGTCGGGGCCTATGTTTGAGTTGTGCTAGGCATCACACTCTCTTTTGCCCCTCATCATCATGTGGAAATTGTCGAAGCAACTAGAGCTATGCTCTTATGATGGTCTTGGTGTGGCCGCCGGTTTAAGAGGCCATAGGAAAGTCCCTTGCCTGCGGAAGCCCCCATGTGATACTCTTATGAACAGAATAGACGGCTGGTACCTCGATTTATCGAAGGCGCCGGTTTAAGAGGCCATAGGAACTCCTGGGCATGCAGAAGCCCACATGTGATACTCTTATAAAAAAGATGGCTGATACCCCAGTTTACCGGGGGCTCCGGTTTATTATATTGATCATAATATATACATTGTACATAAAGTGGAGCCTATGGCTCAAGTATAGTAAGGTCGAAGAAGAGCGATGTTCCACGGCCGCTTGGTCTCCTCCTCCGCCGTGCGTGAGTCCTTATGTTCTCGAACATTGACGAGGTAGTATGATCCATTGTGCAGGTTCTTGCTGACCACAAAGGGCCCTTTCCAAGGTGGAGATAGCTTGTGCATGTCTGACTGGTCTTGGATGAGCCGGAGCACCAGGTCTCCTTCTTGAAACCTTCTGGTTTTAACCCGGCGACTGTGGTACCGGCGTAGGTCTTGCTGATAAATCGTCGATCGAGCTGCTGCCGTGTCCCGTTCTTCGTCTAGCCGGTCCAACGCGTCTTGCCTTGCTTGCTCATTATCCGCTTCAAAGTAAGCCGCCACCCGCAGCGAGTCATGACGGATATCACTAGGGAGGACTGCTTCAGCTCCATATACTATGAAGAAAGGCGTGTACCCTATAGATCTGTTAGGTGTAGTGTTGATGCTCCATAGGACAGAAGGTAATTCCTCCACCCAACAACCCGGTGTTCTCTGCAAAGGAACCATAAGCTGGGGCTTGATGCCTCTCAAGATCTCTTGATTGGCTCTTTCAGCTTGGCCATTAGACTGAGGGTGAGCTACTGATGATACATCGAGACGGATGTGCTCTTGCTAACAGAACTCCTCCATATCCCCCTTGGATATATTGGTGCCATTATCAGTTATAATACTGTGCGGAAAGCCAAACCAGAAAATCACCTTTTTGATGAACTGAACCGCTGTTGCTGCATCACACTTACTGACAGGCTCCGCTTCAACCCATTTGGTAAACTTGTCCACTGCCACCAAAAGGTGGGTTTTCTTATCTTGGGATCTCTTGAAGGGTCCAACCATATCATGCCCCCAGGTCGCAAACGGCCAAGTAATTGGGATCATCCTCAGCTCCTGCGCTGGTATATTAGCACGCCGTGAGAATTTCTGGCAGGCATCACATTTTCTGACCAAGTCCTCTGCATCAGCGTGAGCCGTCAACTGGTAGAACCCATGACGAAAAGCTTTAGCCACCAAAGATTTTGAACCGGCGTGATGACCGCAATCCCCTTCATGAATCTCTCTAAGGATATCACAGCCTTCTTCTGGTGACACACATCGCTGAAATGCTTCAGAAATGCTGCGATGATGAAGTTCTCCATTGACAATGGTCATTGACTTAGACCGCCGGATTATCTGCCAGGCCTCGACTTCGTCCTCTGGTAACTCACCTCGGTTCATGTATGCCAGGTAAGGGAGCGTCCAATCCTCAATGACATGAAGTGCTGTGACCAATTGCGCTTCCGGGTCAGGAATAGCCAAGTCCTCCTCTGGAGGTAACTGCACCTACAGATTATGTAACTCATCCAAGAAGGTATTAGGTGGAAACAGTTTACGCTGGTAACGCGTCAGCTTTTTTCGCCGGTCTATATGATCCACCTGATATCCATTGAAGTGTCCAGCCACAGCGTCCACCTCTCGTCGATATGCTGCCATGAGTGGATCCTTGGAGTCCCACTTGCTGGATACTTGCTGTGCCTCTAGATCTGAATCGCCAAAGCACTTAATCCGGCTCAAGTTCATCTTCTTGGCTATCCGCAGACCATGGAGGAGAGCTTCATACTCAGCAGCATGATTAGTACAAGGGAACATTAGACGGAGGACATAGCAGAACTTATCACCTCGTTGGGAAGTTAATACGACTCCAGTGTGACGCCCCAAGACCAACTCTCCAGAAGATTCCAGATGTTCCGGGTTTTCCCGTGTGTTTCATTTGTGCTTGCTTTATTTATTTTGCATTGCATCATGTCATCTGCCATGAAGTCTTTTAATTTTATAACTCAACTAAATAAACCGTATGGATCCTCGATCCATTTAAATTGAGGGATACTCACTATGGTGACTTCTCTTTATAACATATAAAAACCTCTCAATATTATTAGGGAGCTATATTAAATTATTCCATTTGTTTGGAATTCACCATAACACACTTGCATATTTTTCCCCATGCCTTCTCTTTCTCAATTCCTTGCCTCAAACCTTGCCAACTTTTCCTTTCCCTTTTATCGAGGCTCCACTAAAGTATCAACATTTTGGACACTTTCTAGCCATGCCCTAATTCAAACCATTTGAACTAAATTCAAATGAGTTTGAATTTAACTTTTGCGTTCATGCCTTTCCTATTTTTCGTGGACCGTGGACATTTTTGCGAGTCCGGGAAAAATAACCTCATGCCCTAATTCTATCCCTAGCACCTCCTTCCTGTTCTTTTTGTTGATTTTTTTGGGAAAACAATTGCAGAGAGGAGAAGAGAGCCTGCAGCCAGGCCGGCCTTTTGCCTCGAGGCCCAGCTGCAGCCGGCAAGGCCTAGCGTCCCTCCCGCGCAGCCTAGGCCAGCCTCCTAGGCCCAGTCGCATCACCCTCCTAGCCCCAAGCCCGCAGCGATCCCATCTCTCCCCGTCGCTCTCTCCCTCTCCCCGCCGCACCACCTCCCTCTCGCTCGATCCCCTCGCTCTTTTCCTCCCTATCCGGCGAGACCTCGCGACCTCTCCTCTCTTCCTCCCCGCGCCTGACCCTCTCCTCCTCCATGGTGCCGCCCGAGCCCCTTCTCCTCCGCTGTCATGGAATTAGCACGGCAGATGTCCGGTTTAGAGGACTTAGGTGTGGAGCCATCGCGCGGGTTAGCTTGAAGAGGTTAAAGCACACAAAAGACACAGAGGGTTTATACTAGTTCGGCCCCTTCGATGAAGGTAAAAGCCTACGTCTAGTTTGGTTTGGTATTGCTTGGGCGTCGATGAACAGGGAGCGGATTTCTTGCCTGTGTCTCGACGGGTTGTTGCTTATCCTTGAACCGTCGCCGGGTCGTCCCTTTATATAGCAGGCGACGCCCGATCCGGTTTACAGGGTCCCGAGGCCGGCTCATAATCGTGTCCGCCTCGGTCTCTATTATTTCTATCTTACACCTAAAGTTACATGATATGAGGGTTTATAAACCGTAAGCTTTACACATGGGCCCTAAGCCTCTATGGGCCGTAACCTCTGGCTCTTATTCTACCGGGCTTATGGTAATACAACTATGTAAGTATAATCCGGATCTTCCTAGCCGGTTTATACCTGCTAGTAATATCCCTGACATTAGGCCCCAGATTGATTTGAACTTGTTCATGTCAGTCTTCTAAGTCTTTGCTTAAATTTCTTCTCTGCAGCTCATCTGCTTGTAAACCGGCTATGACGTCATCTCCGGAAATCATCTTAATCTGTCGTGACATCACCTCCGCATTTATTGCTCAGCTCTGTTTGTTACCTTTGTTAAATGCTATCCTGAAGATCGAGGCGACAATGTAATCTTTATGCAATCTCTGACCTCCTTGATTCCCGCGCTTGCCGTTTCACCTCACCAGCTTATAAATACCGCTGAGACCTATCCTTTTTCTTCCTTCCGCACTTCGTCTTCCTCCGTCGCCCGAAGCTCCGCCGCCGTTCTTCGAGCCCGTCTCCGTCGTCAAGCCAGGCCGCTGCATCACCCTGAACCGTGTTCAGAGCACTCCGCCGCAATCTTCTTCTTCCACAGGTACTCCTTCTTTCTCACCGTAGATCTCAATCTAGGGTTCCTCCATGCCTTCCGCCATGAAACCTCGAAGCTTGTTGTTCATCCCTGTAGGTTACACTTGTAGTAGATTCAAACCTTGGATTCGTTTTGAATGCGCTCCTGCTCCGTGGTTTAAACCTTAGATTCAAACCTTAGATTCATTTGGTCTGTAGAAACCCTTCGTGGTTCTTCCCGTATAAGACTTGCATATATTTCCTTTTTTTCTTACATCTCAGATCCATTTTTACTTTAGCTTTCTGTAGAAACCTGTTTCTTCGTCTTGTAGATCTGTAAGTTACACTCCGGTTTAACCAATCATATGATCTTCTTCTAAAGTATTAGTCGTAAGCCCGATGGTTTAGCCTCCTCTT
This sequence comes from Secale cereale, assembly GCA_902687465.1. Lineage (NCBI taxonomy): Eukaryota > Viridiplantae > Streptophyta > Magnoliopsida > Poales > Poaceae > Secale > Secale cereale. The sequence continues at coordinate 832,608,885 of LR738715.1, read as the reverse complement.
TTCCTGTTATCATAAACTGGTAGCTGCTCGCTTCACATCTGCTTCCGGGATGTCAATGCCATTAGTCCCCTATCTAAACCGTCAATATAATTTGATGTTATGCTCCGGTTTATGCTTCAGTACTTAATAATCCGGATTTTGCACTGTATCTTTCAGCATTTCCTTTAGTCAAGATGACTGCCAAACAGTTCGTTGCTTGCAACTGGGCTCCTTCCCGCATTACGGAAGAGGATTTAACAAAAGCCGCTTCAATTGGCCTTCTGGGTCCTAAAAATGTTCTGCACTGGCGGGCCCCAGGAGATGAATGTCCCCCTACCCCTAAGGAAGGAGAGATCATTGTTTTCTTTGATTACATGGCCCGGGGTTTTAGCCCTCCCGGTTCAAAAAAATTCCGAGATGTGCTAGCCACTTTTCAGCTCCATCCTCAATATATAGGTCTGAATTCTATATCAAATGTCTGCAATTTTCAAGTCTTCTCGGAAGCATACCTTCAAGAGGAACCATCAGTGGATCTGTTTCGGGACTTTTTCCATTTAAACCGGTGGACAGAGTTTACTGCCGGACCACATCAAGATTTGGGCGGCGTTAGTATTCAAAAAAGAAAAGATGCAACCTTCCCTCACGCTGCTCTCCATACACACCCCAAGGAATGGAACCAATCATGGTTCTATTGCAAAGATACCTCGCCTGAAGGAGAAAACCCATTGCCGGGCTACCATGCACATCGTCTACCAGAGGATTATCCTCTGCCGCAGCGCCTTAGTGCTCCAGAGCGGGCCCGGTTTGCCCCTCAGCTGTCTAAGCTTAGGGCCTTTATGGAGAACGGTTTAACCGGAGTAAACTTTGTTCGCTGTTGGCTTGCCTGGAGCATCCTTCCGCTGAGCCGTCGCTCCGGCCTGATGTGCTAGTATATCGGAAAACCGGATGACCCTCAACGCCACATTGACATAATACTTCCTGAGAAAGAAGTCACTGAATCCGCAAAGAAAATGCTCAACATCTCCCTGGAAGACTACAGCCGGTCCGGATTAGCTCCATTCTGTGAAAACAACAAACCGCCAGTAGTAAGTTCTTTCTGACCTCTTCTGCTTATTGTGATCCGTCCGTATCAACTTGCTTCTATTTATTTTTCATCTTCTGCACAGGCCAACGACCCCTTCTGGAAGAGAAAGCCTCAAGATAAATCAGGCAAGTAGCCACGCCGGAAGACATATGTTGTCAGGAAGAAAAAGGCGGCCGCTGCCTCCGGTTCACATCCTGAGGAAGATGATCCGGAATCCGAGGTATGAATTGATCCTGATATGTTTTAATCTCTCTGTATCCAAATTTATGTTAACAGTGTCTTTCCGCAGAATCTGGTTGAAGGAAGTAAAGCGGCAGAAGCTGAGGTAATCTCTCTTTCTTCAGACTCAGAACCGCCGGCACCCAAAATCCGTCGGGCGTCCCGGAAATACCCTTTTTCTCATCCTTACGCTCAATTGGACCCCAAATTTCTTTTGAAGAAACAGCAGTATGAAGCACGCCGGACTACGCGCCACAGTGGCCACGTAGTAGAATCCTCCGGAATATCTCTTACTCCAGCTCGCAGGCGCCGCTCTGAGGTTTTACTTTTTCCATCTCTTCTTCATCCAAAGGCCGGGCTTATACATAAACCGCTTAAACCGTCTGATCCTAACTATCAGGATGCTCCTTTGTCCTCTTCTGGCGAGTCGACTGCCACACAGGTCCCTGTGCTGAAGACCGTGTCTGGGTAAGTCCTTTTCAACATCCGGTTTATCTTTGTATTTGCACCCTGATGATTCTCATTGTTCCTTTGATTTTATCCAGCAAGCCGAAGCCTAGCAAGAGGGCGAAAGTGACCAAAGTGGCCGCCGAAACTGCTACTGTTGAACCGACCGCTGATCCAGACGAAGTTATCCCTCTAGAAGACAATCCTGTAGCTCAGTTTGACGACCCTGTTCCCATGGATTGTGATGATATTGTTGCTCCGGAGAATATTAATACGGAGAATGTAGTTGATCCGGCTAGTCCTGTCCGGGTTAGCCCTCCTCGGGCTAGCCCGGCTCCTATTAGTCCGGTGCCTAGATCTGCCCCTTCTCAACCAACTACTGCTTCTTCGCCGGACGTTCAGATAACCGGGTCAGGTTTTACCGCTCCTGCTGAGCCGATTGTCTTGGCCAAACATACTACCAAAGAGGAGAAGCTTCAGCAAGAAAAGGGCAAGTGGAGCACAGACTTATCCAGCTATGCCCAATTGAGTGCCCAGGAACTTCATTCCGGGTATTTGAACCGGCTTTATACCAGCCGCGATTATGAATTGGGGTTGGTTAATATGATGAAGGATAAGTACGAGGTAACATCTTTCACTTGTCTCAGTTTTGTATTCTTGTATTCCTGTCTTTAGGGCATAGTAGCCCCCAAGTGTCGGTTTAGCTTCGTTGTAGGTGAACTGGCACTTCCAATGTATGCAAAATGAACTTACATTAGCCCCCAAGTTCCAGGGGCATAACTTGTTTTATGTGCGTGGGACTTGTCTGAATTTCTCTTTTAATACTTCAACTGTACATTAGCCCCCAAGTGTCAAGTGGATAACTTATTTATATGCTTGAGACTTGTCTGACTTGTCTTTTACTCCATTTGATTTCCTTGTAGGCTGACTTGACCCGGAGGGCTGGAGAGGTAACTCAGCTCCGGAATAGACTGGCTGCTACTGAAACTGCTGCTGCCAAAGCCAAGGAAGAGCTTGAGCTGAACTTAACCAGCGCAGAAAAGTTGAAAAAGGACTTTGAAGCGGAGCGGTCCGCCTGGGAGGTGCAGAGGAATGCTCTTGAGAAAAGAGCAAAGGATGCTGAAGCTGCCCTTAATCCGGTGACGCAAGAGCTGACCGTCTTAAGACAGCAAATAGAACTTATGACCTCTGCTATCTTTGGTGAGCACCCCATTTGCATGTGTTTTCATCTCTGCAATCTCTGTTCCGTTCCGGTTTAACTTTAACAATCATATTTAGGGCGACGCATAACTCATCTTGGAGATGACGTCCGAAAGAAGCTCAAGGCCTCTTATACCTTGGTGGAGCAGCTGTATTCCGGCGCTCAAAGGATTATAAGTACAATGTCCCATCAGAAAGCGGCCCCAACTACTATCCAAGGTACTTTGGAGAAGCTATCTGTCCTTCCTGTGCGTTTGGTGGAGGTGAAGAAATCTGCTGCAAGGGCCGGTTCTCTTGTAGCACTGACTCGGGCCAAGGCATGGGTTCCGGACTTTGATCTGGAGGAAACTATGAACGGGTATCCCAGTAATAAGGAAGATGGATCTGCCTTCTCTGGCGAGGATCTCCGTGCTTTAACCAAGGAGATGCGCCTTCTTGCTAGCAAGCTTGCCGATGAAGCGGACCTGACCAGGTATCATCCGGCATATGACTTAGAAAATGAACGGGTGGACCGGCCGGTTTATGATACCGAGAATCTGATCCCGCCAGTGCATGCCCATACTTTCGCTCGAGATATTGATCCGTCCGATCTTATTACTGAGGAAATGTACTTCCGTGCACTATCCAAGATCGTCTGGCACGTTCCAGACTTCCAGCCGCTTCAAGAAGACGAAGAAGTTCCGGAACAAGCCGATACTTAGCCTTCACAGCAGGAAGAAGAAGCATAAACCGCTCAGTTTAACTCCTAGCTGCTGAAATCTGTTGCCAAAAACCTTAATCCGTTCAGGCCTGCAAGTGCCTTGTAATAGGATAGTTCGAAATATTGTCTGTCTTAATTCGGATGTCACAGCTTGACTTGGCGTGTGCCAATTTTAATCCCTTGCCTGCTATGGTTGATCCGTTTATATTATCTGTATCTGCATAAACAATGCTAAAAGATGTCCTGGCGGTTTACCATCGGACCAATTTGATTGCTCCCATGGGCATATATTGACAGAGTATCTGCTTTATACCCAAAAATATTTCATACCTTTAATTAAGTGTGCTTGACATCCGTAATCCGGTAGGCATAATTGAACGTGTAGATTCTGATGAGGCTCTTGGCCCTCTTGGCGTTTGCCCAATGATTGTTCCGGGTTATGATAAACGCCGGTTTAAATCACGTTGGCGTTCTATGACCCAGACTTTTGTAGATATCTGGTCAACTTTGAAGTTGGGCAGTTCCGGATCAAAAACTTGGTTAACCACAGAAAACTTTGAAAAAAATCACAAAACAAAAAACATCGTTGCAAATAAGACCATGTAGTCGAGGCTTTTTGCGAGCTGCGAGGCTCCATATTTGCCAATAAATGGATGTGATCCAAGGAGCTATGATTCATTTTTCCAATCAATGGATGTGATCCAAGGAGCTATGATTCATTTTGCCAATCAATGGATGTGATCCAAGGAGCTATGATTTATTTTGCCAATCAATGGATGTAATCCAAGGAGCAATGATTTATTTTGCCAATCAATGGATGTAATCCAAGGAGCAATGATTTATTTTGCCAATAAATGGATGTAATCCAAGGAGCAATGATTTATTTTGCCAATCAATGGATGTAATCCAAGGAACAATGATTCATTTTGCCAATCAATGGATGTAATCCAAGGAGCAATGATTTATTTTGCCAATCAATGGATGTAATCCAAGGAGCAATGATTCATTTTGCCAATCAATGGATGTAATCCAAGGAGCAATGATTTATTTTGCCAATCAATGGATGTAATCCAAGGAGCAATGATTCGGATACGATCATATAAACCGGACCAGAAGGGATTAAGTTAGGATTCGAATGCGATCCGTAGCCCCCTAGTGACTGTTGAGGTAGGGTACCTATGAGAGAGTTGCGCTTGAATGGCAAGTCCTGTTTGGTCCCTTATAGAATTGTCCTGCATAGCAAAATAGACTGATCAAAGCATCTGAGTGAACTCCCATAAGACACTTATTTAGAAGAAAAAGGTTGATCCCCAGTTTACCAGGGGTACCGGTTTATTTATGAATCATAATATATACAGGATACATGAAGCGGAGCTCATGGCTCAAGTGTAGTAAGGCCGTAGAAGAGAAATATTCCGCGGCCTCTTCGTCTCTTCCTCTGCTGTCCGTGAGTATTTGTGTTCTCGAACGTCCACCAGGTAGTATGAACCGTTGTGTAGGTTCTTGCTGACCACAAAGGGTCCTTCCCAAGGTGGGGATAGCTTGTGCATATCTGTCTGGTCTTGTATAAGCCGGAGCACCATGTCCCCCTCCTGGAACGTCTTAGTCTTGACCCGGCGGCTGTGATATCTGTGCAGGTCTTGCTGATAAATTGCAGATCGTGCTGCTGCTATGTCACGCTGCTCATCTAGCCGGTCTAAGCTGTCCTGTCTTGCTTGCTCATTGGCCGCTTCAACATAAGCTGATACCCGTGGTGAGTCGTGCCGGATATCACTTGGAAGAACCGCTTCAGCACCATACACCATGAAGAAGGGCGTATAGCCTGTAGACCTGTTAGGCGTAGTGTTGATGCTGCAGAGGACAGAAGGTAATTCCTCGACCCAACACCATGGTGTTCTTTGCAAGGGAGTCATAAGCCGGGGCTTGATGCCTCGCAAGATCTCTTGGTTGGCCCTTTCAGCTTGACCATTGGATTGAGGGTGAGCTACTGAAGACACATCCAGGTGAATATGTTCCCTTTGGCAAAACTCTTCCATCTCTCCTTTAGATAGATTGGTGCCATTATTAGTGATAATACTGTGTGGAAAGCCAAACCGGAAAATTACCTTCTTGATGAATTTAACCGCTGTTGCCACATCACACTTACTGACAGGCTCTGCCTCAATCCACTTTGTAAATTTGTCCACTGCCACCAACAGATGAGTTTTTTGATCTTGGGATCGTTTAAAAGGCCCAACCATATCAGGCCCCCAAGTCGCAAACGGCCAAGTAATTGCAATCATCCGTAACTCCTGTGCCGGAACAAGAGCACGACGTGAAAATATCTGACAAGCATCGCATTTCCGGACTAGATCCTCTGCATTAGCATGGGCTATTAACCAGTAGAACCCGTGACGAAAAGCCTTGGCTACGAGTGATTTTGAACCGGCGTGATGACCACAATCCCCTTCGTGTATCTCTCGAAGAATATCATTGCTTTCTTCCGATGATACACAGCGCTGAAATGCCCCAGAAATGCTGCGGTGATGAAGTTCTCCGTTAACAATGGTCATAGACTTGGATTGCCGGATTATCTGCCTAGCTTCAACCTCATCATCTGGCAACTCTCCACGGCTCAGGTATGCCAAGTAAGGTAGTGTCCAATCCGGTATGACATGAAGTGCTGCAACGAGCTGTGCTTCCGGATCAGGAACAGCCAAATCCTCCTCCGATGGCACCTGAACTGATGGACTGTGTAGCTCATCCAAGAAAGTATTTGGCGGCACCGGTTTACGCTGAGAACCCAGCCGGCTTAGAGCATCGGTCGCTTCATTTTTCCGCCGGTCTACGTGATCCACCTGATATCCTTTGAAACATCCTGCAACTGCTTCAACTTCTCGGCTATAGGCTGCCATAAGAGGATCATTGGAGTCCCACTTGCCAGACACTTGTTGTGCCACTAGATCTGAATCACCAAAGCACTTGACTCGGCTCAAGTTCATCTCCTTAGGCATCCGCAGTCCGTGAAGCAGTGCTTCACATTCAGCCGCATTGTTAGTGCAAGGGAACATTAGTCGGAGGACATAACAAAACTTGTCACCTCGTGGGGAAGTTAACACAACTCCAGCCGCCGAGCCTTCTAATTTCCTTGAACTGTCAAAGTGGATAGTCCAGTATGTATGATCCAGCTTCTCCTCTAGTGCTTGCAATTCTGTCCAATCATTGATGAAATCTACCAATGCTTGGGATTTGATAGCAGTACGAGGTATATACTTCAATCCGTGTGGGCTAAGCTCAATGGCCCACTTTGCTACTCTGCCCGTGGCCTCTCTGTTCTGGATTATATCCCCCAATGGAGCTGAGCTAACAACAGTGATTTGGTGGCCCTGGAAGTAGTGCTTCAGCTTCCGGTTTGCCATGAACACGCCATACACTAGTTTCTGCCAGTGTGGATATCTTTGCTTTGATTCGATTAGAACGTCACTAACGTAATAAACTGGGCGCTGAACCGGATATTCCTTACCTGCCTCTTTGCGCTCCACCACAATTGCCACGCTAACTGCACGGGCATTGGCGGCCACGTATAACAGCAGCGGCTCGTTGTCAATAGGGGCAGCAAGTACCGGTGGTTCTGCTAATTGCCGCTTCAAGTCCTCAAATGCAGCGTTCGTAGCATCGCTCCATATAAACCGATCTGTCTTTTTCAGCATCTGATAAAGCGGAATTGCCTTCTCTCCCAAACGACTGATGAATCGGCTTAACGCTATAATCCGACCAGCTATGCGCTCGACATCATTGATACAAGCTGGTTTAGTCAAGGATGTGATCGCCTTGATCTTCTCCGGACTGGCCTCTATTCCTCTGTTTGATACTAAGAACCCAACGCACTTCTCCAGATTAAGCATCATTTTATAAACCCGGAGGTTGTCAAAGGTTTCCCTTAGGTCTTCTATCAGCGTCTCCTCCTTCCTTGACTTTACAACGATGTCATCCACATAAGCATGGACATTTTTTCCGATCTGCCCCTTAAGACAGTTCTGTATGCAACGCTGATAAGTTGCTTGGGCGCTCTTGAGCCCAAAGGGCATAGATACATAGCAGCTCCAAAGGGAGTTATGAAGGCTGTCTTCTCCTGGTTCTTAACAGCCATCTTGATATGGTGATACCCTGAATATGCATCCAAAAAACTTAGCCGCTCACATCCTGCCGTAGCATCAATGATCTGATCAATACGGGGGAGAGCAAAAGGATCAGTTGGACAAGCTTTGTTTATGTCTGTGTAATCTACACACATCCTCCACGTTCCATTTTTCTTTAACACCAGAACCGGATTAGCCAACCACTCCGGATGGAACACCTCGACGATGAACCCTGCGGCCAAAAGCCTGGCCACTTCCTCACCTATAGCCTTGCGCCTTTCTTCGTTGAAGCGGCGCACATACTGCTTGATCGGTTTGAACTTCGGATCAATATTAAGACTATGCTCAGCGAGTTCCCTCGGTATACCTGGCATGTCCGAAGGTTTCCATGCAAAGATATCCCGGTTCTCACGGATGAACTCGATAAGCGCGCTTTCCTATTTGGGGTCTAGGTTACCGCTGATAGTGAACAGCTTGGACGAATCGCCTGGCACAAAGTCGACCTGCTTGGTTTCCTCTGCCGATTTAAACTTCAACGCCGGATCGTGCTCTGTAGTTGGATTTTTTAATGGGGACATATCTGCCAGATCAACGTTGTCTTTGTAGAACTTCAACTCCTCTGTAGCACGCACTGCCTCTACATAGGCTGCGTCTCCTTCCTCGCACTCCAATGCAACCTTGCGACTTCCGTGAACCGCGATGTTTCCCTTGTGACCCGGCATCTTGAGCTGTAGATAAACATAGCACGGTCTAGCCATGAACTGGGCGTAAACCGGCCTCCAAAACAAAGCATGATATGGGTTCAGGATCTTTACGACCTCAAAGGTCACTGTCTCTCACCTGGAATCCTGCTCATCTCCAAAGGTGTACCGCCCACTTCAGGATTTTTTGATCTTGATTGCACAAGCTCGTAGTAAAGACATGGTATTGTCCACTACTTAGCTCCTTCGGATTACTCTGATATCCGGATTGCTGTTGTTGTACATTGCCTTGGTTATTGTAACCACCCTGACCATGCTGGTGGTTGCCTTGATTGTTGTAACCACCCTAACCGTGCTGCTGGTTGCCTTGGTTATAGTTACTGTTGCCACCGTGATATCCTGATCCGGGCCCGTTATGCTCGTGACCCGGACCTTGAAAACCGGAACTCGAGCCGCCGCCCGGTGGTCCGTTGTTGTACTTGGCTTGTCTCCTGGCCTCTACCATGATCCGGCATTCCCTCCATGTATGTTTAGCTGGGTGTAACTGCATGCTATGTCTCGGGCAAGGCTCATCCAACTGTTGATCCAGATTGACGGATCCTCCTCCGCTCAGTGGAGGTGGCCTACCCTTGCGGCGCTGAAAGTTTCCTTGAACATTGGTATTGGCCACAAAATCAGAGCTGCCCTCTGCCTTTCGCTTACCATTGAAACTTGTTAATGCCGGATTAGTTTGCGCTGGTTTACCAACCTTGTTTGTTTTCACGGACTTGTCTCCATCTGCCTGTGGGTACATAGTGTTATCAGAATCCCCATATTTCACCAGAGCGCTCATGAGTGTCCCCATGTCATTAGAATCCCGCTTGAGCCGTCCCAACTTCAGCTTCAGAGACTCAAACCGGCAATTCTTTTCCAGTGTCACTATCACCGTACTAGTACTGATGCTATTGGAAGAGTGCAGGATTTCTGATACTCGCCGCACCCAAGCGCTCGTAGGCTCCTGCTCTCCATGAACACATGCCGCTAAGTCCACTACTGACATTGGCTGCTTGCACGTGTCCTTGAAATTTTTGATAAACTGGTGAAGCAGCTCACCCCATGATCCGATGGAGTTGGGTGGTAAGCCCTTTAACCATGCCCGGGATGTTCTCTCAAGCATCATGGTAAAATACTTGGCGCATGCGGCTTCATCCACATCTAGCATCTCCATAGCCATCTCATAGCTCTCAACCCACGCCTCCGGAGCCAGGTCGGCCGTGTAGTTGGGCACCTTACGCGGACCTTTGAAGTCTTTGGGTAACTTTACGCTTCGTAAAGCAGGAAGAAGACACTGTACTCCAAAGGAACTCGCCGTGACTCCTGTTTCTGCTGTGGTGGGGTGAACCGGCGTCATTTGACGGGTATCCTCACGGGCGGCAGGTCTGGCCCGGTTCATCGCCTCCTAGGCGTGCGCTTCTGCTCCTGCCGGATTATCCTGCCTGTGACGGTGACGTCTGCGCTCGCTGCTAGACACTTCCGGTTCATCCCAATTCCTAGTGTAACACCTGCTGTGGCGGGGGGTTGAATGAATCCTCTCCCTGCTGTAAGAGTATGCCTGCTGTTGTGTCAACGCCGTGTCCAGCAATTCCTTAGCCCAGCGCACTTCCATCGCCACGGGGATGTCCCCTCAATAGGTAAACGGCCAATCGTGAAGCGGCAACGACACTGTTGTCCAACGGGTTGGAATAATGGCTAGGAGGGGTGGGGATGTGCGGCATGGGCACAACTTGACGATTTCGCTCTGCGATCGGTGTTTGAACCGGCGCGCCTGTTCCCGGGGCTCCTCCCCGGTTTACTTGTAGGTTACTGCTGGCTCCCGCTCCTAGTGGGCCAAAGAGATTCATTGACCGGCGGTAAACGAGTTTGTTGCCTTCTGTTCCTTACCTCTTGTGCGGAAGTCTGATCCACCCTGAGCCGGAAAGCTTGGGAATCTAACTCTGCCTGCCTCGTAGCTATCATGGCTTTCTCTGCGTCCAGATCCCTTTTAGCTTGTTCAATCCGGCCCTTCAGCTGAAGGATCTCCGCATCATGTTGCGCCTTGTTAGCAGGAGCTACTTCGGCTATTGCGCGTGCTGTCAACTCCTCGACCAAGGTGGATAGAACGTCAGAGGGCGAGGGGGCTTGGCTGCTCGCCCCCGCACCAGCTATCTCTGCTGTGAACGCCCCGGTCACCGTGGGCTGCTGCATAGACTGTGATCCGGCCATGAAGACAGCCACCCGGTTTGGCGGATCAAAGGGGGCCAGAATACTATCACCATCGGATACCCCCTCGGATCGGCCTTCCTGCAACAGATACAAAGATTCGGTCTCCCCGAATGAAGATTCGTCATCAGAATAGACAACTGTCTCGCCACCAGAATCCGATCCGTCCTCGGCTTGGACTCCATGTACTGCTCCAACGAAGACACGCTTCACGGCAGGCTGAATCCGGGCCGATCTCGCACGCTGAGCCGGCTCGATGATGTTGGGGAAGATGTCCGGCTCAGGTCCCGGTTCACCAATTTTGCCAATGAAGACGTGGATGCTGCCGAAGGGGACCCGGTACCCGTATTCGATTGAATCGGCCTCGGGGCCCCAGCCTGCATCGTCCATGTAGATCCGGCCACGGCGACTCTTGGTCATCCGGCCAACAGTGTAACCCTTGAGTCCTTCAAAGCTGCCCTTCAAGAACTCGAAACCATCGTGCGATAGCCCCACGGTGGGCGCCAACTGTCGTGGAATTAGCACGGCAGATGTCCGATTTAGAGGACTTAGGTGTGGAGCCATCGCGCGGGTTAGCTTGAAGAGGTTAAAGCACACAAAAGACACAGATGGTTTATACTAGTTCGGCCCCTTCGATGAAGGTAAAAGCCTACGTCTAGTTTGGTTTGGTATTGCTTGGGCGTCGATGAATAGGGAGCGGATTGCTTGCTTGTGTCTCGACGGGTTGTTGCTTGTCCTTGAACCGTCGCTGGGTCGTCCCTTTATATAGGAGGTGACGCCCGATCCGGTTTACAGGGTCCCGAGGCCGGCTCATAATCGTGTCCGCCTCAGTCTCTATTCTTTCTATCTTACACCTCAAGTTACATGATATGACGGTTTATAAACCGTAAGCTTTACACATGGGCCCTAAGCCTCTATGGGCCGTAACCTCTGCCTCTTATTCTACTGGGCTTATGATAATACAACTATGTAAGTATAATCCAGATCTTCCTAGCCGGTTTATACCTGCTAGTAATATCCCTGACATCCGCCGAGAGGCAGAGGGAGGAGCGGCCCCTGCGCCCGACCTCCTCCTCACTACTCTCGTCGGTGATTCCAGCCGTCGATCTCCCCTCGCTCACCCAAGCAGTGGGACACGCCGCGCCTCGCCTTGACGCCCACGGGCCAGCCTTGCCGCGTCCCCGCAGCGGCATTGCCGCATCACCGACCCCGCCGCCAAGGAGCGTCGCCACCGCCCACGCGTGCACCACCGGAGCGGCCATCTTCGACGAGCTCCATCCCGCACGTCCGACCTCCCGCGCCGGAGCTCTGCTCTGCATCACCGTCAGCGAGCCATCCGCCCAAGCACCTCCTCGTCGTCCCGCGCCTTGGCTGCCACGACTCCACTCCGCCTCCTCCCTGCTGTGCCCTTTAGGCCCTTGCTGCTGCCTTGCTCTTCGCCGAGAGGACAAGGACACCAAGTTTGGTGCGCATCGATGCTAGATGCGCGCCAAGTTCACCCAGATCACCAAGATGCACCCATGGGTTGTTTTCGCCAAGTTCAACCACTGACGAACCAGGGCTTTTTGCCTTGCTCAATTTGGGCGGCCGAGAACACCTCAAGTTCGACTACAAGGAAGACCCCAAGTAGCACGACTCCGAAACATCAAGTTCATCTACGAAAACGTGTATGAACGTCGTCGAGACTACAAGTACCACTTCATCGAGGTGTTCGACTACCGTCGTCCCTCGAGGGCACCGCAAGCGTCAAGTTCGTGACCGATACATGTACGACTACCGTCGCCCCGAAAATGATGGATTCGTCAAGTACCTCACCGAAACGGAACGTGTACCTCTACGTCAACGACGACCCCGACGCCCCGTGTACGACTACGAACGGAATGACTACTTCCCACTAGGAACGTGTTCAACTGCTTCCCTCGATGTCTCGAACCACCCCGAATCCGCACGCTACAAAGGTATACCACCGAGACGATCCCGTGGATGAACGCTGGTGAATGTGTGATGTATGATATGAAGTACTTGTTTGCGTCGTGTCCGTTGTGCCCCTCTTTTGTCGCTGACCCGTGGGAACCCGGAAGCCGGAAGCACCCCACCATCTTTGCATGACACACTCACATCGACCCCTTGCTTTTGCATCGGCTTCCCGATGAGTGTCGGATCATCAGAACGTTGCCGTGGCACCGTATCCATTTTCGCCGCCACGACCCTCTTTTCTTTCCGTCATGGCGATAAATACTCCTTATCATGCTCATGTTAACTCTTAACTATAATTGCATAAAACTTGCAAATGGCATCCGCATCATGATAACAACATTAAAATGATTAAATTGTTGTTGCTTCAATAATTTCTAAATGCCATGAGGAGTTTCCGGAACTGTTGTTGTTATTTCCGGCCTCATTTAAATTGACTAGATAGTGTAGTTTTGCTCATGCTTCACCTGTTGCCATGTTTAATAAAACATTTAATCTTGTCTTGTAAATAAACGAGAGTCAACTAACTAAATAAAATGTGGTGTCTTGTCAATATGAAACTCGTTGCATATTGAGCTCCACTTAACTTGTAGCCTAGTTTGTGCATATTGCCATGCCATGCATAGTTAAACCGGACATGCATCATATTTGTTTGTGCATCATGCCATGGTTATGATATGTGTGTTTACCGTGTTGTTTGCTTCTTTCCGGTATGCTTCTATCTTTAGCTTCGGTTACGTTCCGGAGTTGTGAGGATTTGTTCGACTACTTCTTGGCCTCGTTCTTCTTCCTTGCGGAATCCCAGGCAAGATGACCATTCCCAGATCTCACTACTATCTTTGCCTATGCTAGATGTCTCGCTCTTTAGATATTGCCTCGATGCCTATGTCTGTTTGTCAGCCCTCCTATTGTTGCCATGAGACCTCTAACCATTGACACCTTCCCAACAAACCGTTGTTTGGCCATGTTACCCGCTGGCTCAGCCCCTCTTATAGTGTTGTTAGTTGCAGGTGAAGATGAAGATTGCTCCATGTTGGAACTTGTTGTTGGAATATCACAATATCTCTTAAATATATTAACACACCTATATACTTGGCAATGGGTGGAAGGCTTGGCCTTTTGCTCGGTGTTTTGTTCCACTCATGCCACCTTAGGAACCGATAAACCGGTGTTATGTTCTCGGATTTTGCGTTCCTAACACGGTTGGGGTTTATGGGCCCCCCTCGATAATTCGCTTAGCGTTAAAGCTTTTCCAGCAAGGCCCAACTTTTGTTCTACATTTGCCTAACAACTAAAACTTGCATAGGGAGTAATTTACCCTTTTCTTAATTAACAACCCTGGGCTAGTGCTCCACATGAGTGTTGGTCCAAACTGGGGAGCATGCGGGGCCACCTTGGGGAAACCCGAGGGCTGGTAAAAACCTGTAGCATCACCCATCCGGTCGTGTCCAGAGACGGGATACGCGGGGCTACTATCAGGGTGTCGGCATGCCTGGAGGTCTTGCTGGATTAGTTTTACCTTTGTCGGAATATCTTGAGCACAGGATTCCGTACTCGGGTCTTCCCACCTTGGAGTTGCGACTCCGCAGATCATGAGCTTGTGATTGGCTAAGTTGGGACACCCCTGCAGGGTTTTGATCTTTCGAAAGCCCTGCCCGCGGTTATGTGGCAAATGGGAATTTATTAATATCCGGTTGTAGAAAACATGACACTCTATCCTTAAGAATACACTACCGGTGTGAGTTCCGTGATTGTCTCTTCTGGAAGGGGTTTCGAGAAGAAGAACTCGATGGGGTTATGTCTGACGTGAGTAGTTAGGAACACTTCGTGATCACCTAGCGATCGTTGGCACTTGATCTCTTCTCGCTCTAAACTCGTAAGCTAGTTGCTTAGTGCTTGCTGCAAACACTTTATTTCCCCCTCCTCGCCTAAAGGCTTTGTTAGTTTTGATACCCAGGAACGGGATTGCTGAGTCCTTTGTGGCTCACAGTTTCCTACACACACCAGATGCAGGTACATCTGAGAATAGTGCAGGAGGTGGATGAAAACTTCAGTGGGAGTTCGATGAAGAGTGTGAGCGATACTACGTGTCTTATCCAGACGATCAGTAGTAGTTCCTACTAGGGGCGATCGGGGCCTTGTGTTGCTTTATTTATGGTACATTTCATTTGGATCTTCGTCTGTAGTCGGACTCTGATGTTATTTGAATGATGAATGTTTATGTAATGTATGGTGTGACGTGGCGAGTGTAAGCCAACTACTCTTTTGCAATTTCATCCCTCTTTTACATGAGTTCTGCAAAGATACCATACTTGAGATCATTCTAGTATGATATTATGCCTCTAAGTCATGCCTCGACACGTGGGAGGTATAATCTCGTACTGGGCATTACAAGTTGGTAATCAGAGCCTTCTCCGACCTAGGAGCCCCCACTGATTGTTCGAATCGTTGACGGTTGAGTCTAGGGACACACTTGAAAATGTTTTGAGTCCTATATATATATATATATATATATATATATATATATATATATATATATATATATATATATATATATATATATATATATATATATATATATATATCGGAGAGTAGGATTTCTTTTTACTCCTCATCCCTTCATCGCTTTGGTGAGGACTCCTGACGATGTTCTATCTCTTGTACTCTCAAAATTCCCTAAAAAAATTAGGATCGCGCGAGTATTGTTTGGATTGTTCCGATATCTTTGTGACGAGAACATTGTTCTCGATGCCTCCTGTCATCTAGGGGTTGTGGCAGTGTCCCGGGGAGTTGAGCTCCGAGGTGTTGTCGTCACAAATCTATCGCAGCAGTTCTGGAATACTTAAGACGACCGACATCGAAAACTCTTCTATGCGGTTAGTGGCAAGATAACCCCGACATCACCCAGTACTGGGGAGGTAGTTCGAGAGTATTGCCATAGCTTGTATGGCAGATGCGTTTCGAAGGTTCGAGGTAAACGGTTTTCGGAAATAACTGGTTATGTGTTGAAGGATGGATATAGTTGGATGTAGGATTAGAGTTGAGTGCACGGTGCTTCCCCTGTATCCCCAACACCTGATTGCATAACTGGAAACTTTCGGAAATTAATAGGTGGGTTCATAGTAGCTCGTAGGCATTCTTCCAACGAATGCATGATATGGAGTTCGGGGTTCTACATTGAGTGAAGTCGTTTTATGGGCGTTGTTCTGATCGGGAGTTGCATCTTAAAGGGTCCTTGTCTATGCTGATCCGGGGATTGCAAAACCCTTTTGTAACACGTTCCATAAGCTTTCAACACGAATTTGTCGAACGAAGCTTCTATCTTGTATTTGTTCTATCTTATCCTTGTTGTTTTTATTTACCTTTTGTTCTCCCAAGTGGCTTCTCGACAAGTGTTGTACCATTAAGCTATGGAATTCATTCGTTCAATTCTCTGTTCGGATGATATTGTGAAGATTTTGTTGCAACATATCTATCCTTTGTTTTTGTTTTGATTCTGGTATTCGAGTTGCTTCGATGTCAAGTGTTGATTCCATACCTTTCCTAATCTGTGTTCTCATATTTTTATGGGAGTGCTAATCCTTCTTGATCATCAAGATTGTCATGTTAAATTCTTCTCAATCGCTGTGCTTCGCTTCAAGTTAATCCGATCTCTTCATCATCTGCAAGATCAACTCTCAGTCTTTTCTCAATGGTGTCTATTTCATTCATCCCAAGTGGTCTTTGTTTTCACCACCCTCCCACCCTTCTTCTTCTCGGAGCTAGAATTCTTAATCAAGTATCCATTTTATTCATGTGATGTTTCTTCATTCATTTCCTACAATGTTCTTATCCGGTGATTTATCGTGTAGATGCTCAAGAGTTTCAAGTTCATCATCCTTAATTCCAATATTCTTCTCCGGTGGACAAAATCCAAGCTTCCGTATTGATCATATTCGTGCCTCTTGTTTCACATGTTTTCCAATGTGGGAATTCTTATCCAAAGTCTCTCTTGATTATTCAACTCTCTCTAATTCTTATCCGGAGTGTACAAGAGATCTCAGAGGACTCGTGTTTCCATTTTCAACTTGTTCAATATATTTTGAGATTGTTATCTCATCCAAGCCATTTAATTCAACTGATGCAATATCTCTCAAGAAATCTTCTTCAACGGTGATTTCTTTTGAGTGGGCCCTAACCCACAGGTCTTTTTCTAGGATCTTACCTGACTCTTCTAATTTTTCTGGAGTTATACTCAAATTCTTTCCAAAGTGTGATGTACGAATGATTTCCATCAGTCACATGTGTTCTCCAAGATTGTTTTCAATTATTTTCATCTTTAGCTCAACCTATCCCCTTTTCATTCTTTCGAAGTATCTCAAAATTCTTCATGGTATTTCTTGTCTTCATTCTCAACATTTGAAGACCGAAGAAGAGTTTCTCTTAAGTCTTGGCCCATTCTCTTGAAGATTCGTGGTTCTAGCTTCATGCCATCCTCATTATTGTTCCGATTGTGAGGAATTCTTTTTATACCCATCCGAAGCTTTTCATGAATTCTTTCCATTGTGATCCTATGAAGGCCATCATTTCAGAAGATCTCTTCGTTCTCAGTTTTCAACTTCACCCTCTAACTATTCTTAATTGATGCCTCTTCGTTCGTCTCAATATTCTTACGGTGGTTCATTCAAGTTTACTCTTTCTTGTTATCATATTAATTCACTCGTTCTTTTCATAATCCTACCGGTGGTTCGTTGAAGATTTACCCAAGTTTGTGCGAGATCTCTCTTGAATTCTTTATAACAGGAATAAGTAGTATGCCAAATCCATTGTTTGTCACCAATTTAAATTGGTGAAGGATACGCACAACATAATTCTTATTCTTATTTCATCCAAGTGATTAATTCCTTGTTCGGAGTTTGTTCATGATTAATAAACTCTAGGTTCGGAGTGTTTCATCTTTCTTTCCGGAGTTCCAAGTTTTCTCTTTATCTCATCACATAGCTTCATCTAATCATTGCAAGGCTTCAATCTTATTCTTTTCTTCCTTCACTTCTCATTCGTTTGTTACCGTAGTTCAACATAGTGGTTCATCATGATTTAATTCATCCTCGTAGTGTTCTTTAAGATTCTTGTTCGAGCTCAAGTATTCTTCTTGCATTCTGAAGTGTAATTCTTTCTACCTTATCGTTTGAGTGGTGTTATGTCATTCTTGACAATTTCCTTTCGTGTTCATGATTCACAAGTTATCAAGAATGAGATATTTAAACTCATCATTTTCTTTGTTTAGGATATCTTTCCAACCCTTCAATTTTATTCGCTGGAGTTATCTTGGGTTGTATTTCACCTTAAAGCTTCTCCTAAGGATTGTTGCTATTTATAATGCTTATAAATGACCCATGTTCTTCATTCATCCTCCCGGTGAGATAAGTTTTCATCACTTCATTGAACCAAGGCAAGCAATTGGTTTCCGTTAGTGGCTGGTTGTCACCTCATAATTTTGAGATGTTTTCCATAAGCCCACATCAAGCTTATTCGTTTCGTTGTTGATTTTTTTCCATCAACCCCATTCAACCCTTCTTCGTAAGGATGCTTTAAAAATCATCTCTAGTCGAAGATGTTCTTCTTCTTCGATCTTTTCACTCCATTATTCGTTCCGGGGGCTTTGTGATATTGCTCCCTTTGAACCATCATCTTGTCAAATCAAGATCATGTTCTTTTCTTTTCTCGTCCATTTAAAAGGAGTGTCGTGACCTCCATTCTAGTTCTCTCATCTTATGAAGTTTTGCCTCTCTTTTAACCGGAGTGCTATCTGAAATCTTTCTTACCCCTTGTGCCATTCTTTGAATTGTTTCGGAGGCAATATGTTGTTGATTTCATCAAGATCATCCAATCTTCTGAAGCTCATGTTAATTCCTTCAATTTTCAGTTGGACTATTGACCAAATTATGTCATTCCTATTCCTTGGCTACACCGTTGCGGTTTCATAATATTTTGGCTCGTAAGCTCTTGTTTCATGGCTTTCAACCTACAAGGTTTTCGTAATGTACCTTGTTCCTCTTTTTCTAACGGAGTGTTTTCATCTTCATTCATCTCTGTTGTATTGGTTCGTGGTTTCACTCGTTTGTTGAAGAAGCAACTTTGTTTTACCTCTTCCTCTTCGGTTTTATCCGGTGCCATCTCCAGGATCTCGGGTCGAGATCCTCTGTTAGTGTGGGAGAGTTGTGACGCCCCAAGACCGGCGCTCCAGAAGATTCCAGATGTTCCGGGTTTTCCCGTGTGTTTCATTTGTGCTTGCTTTGCATTGCATCATGTCATCTGCCATCAAGTATTTTAATTTTATAACTCAACTAAATAAACCGTATGGAGCCTCGATCCATTTAAATTGAGGGATACTCACTATGGTGACTTCTCTTTATAACATATAAAAGCCTCTCAATATTATTAGGGAGCTATATTAAATTATTCCATTTGTTTGGAATTCACCATAACACACTTGCATATTTTTCCCCATGCCTTCTCTTTCTCAATTCCATGCCACAAACCTTGCCAACTTTTCCTTTCCCTTTTATCGAGGCTCCTCCTAAAGTCTCAACATTTTGAACACTTTCTAGCCATGCCCTAATTCAAACCATTTGAATTAAATTCAAATGAGTTTGAATTTAACTTTTGCGTTCATGCCTTTCCTATTTTTCGTGGACCGTGGACATTTTTGCGAGTCCGGGAAAAATAACCTCATGCCCTAATTCTATCCCTAGCACCTCCTTCCTTTTCTTTTTGTTGATTTTCTGTTTTTTTGGAAAACAACTACAGAGAGGAGAAGAGAGCCTGCAGCCAGGCCGGCCTTTTGCCTCGAGGCCCAGCCGCCGCCGGCAAGGCCGAGCGTCCCTCCCCCGCGGCCTAGGCCCGCCTCCTAGGCCCAGACGCATCTCCCTCCTAACCCTAAGCCCACAGCAATCCCATCTCTCCCCGTCGCTCTCTCCCTCTGCCCGCTGCACCACCTCCCTCTCGCTCGATCCCCTCGCTCTTTTCCTCCCGATCCGGCGAGACCTCGCGACCTCTCCTCTCGTCCCCCCCGCGCCTGACCCTCTCATTCTCTATGGCACCACCCGAGCTCCTTCTCCTCCGCCGAGAGGCAGAGGGAGGAGCGGCCCCTGCGCCCGACCTCCTCCTCACTGCTCTCGCCGGTGAGTCCAGCCGTCGATCTCGCCTCGCGCACCCAAGCAGTGGGACGCACCGCGCCTCGCCATGACGCCCGCGGGCTAGCCTTGCCGCGTCCCCGCCACGGCCTTGCCGCGTCACCGACCCCGCCGCCGAGGAGCGTCGCCACCGCCCTCGCGTGCACCACCGGAGCGGCCATCTTTGACGAGCTCCATCCCGCAAGTCCGTCCTCCCGCGCCGGAGCTCTGCTCTGCATCACCGTCAGCGAGCCGTCCGCCCAAGCACCTCCTCGTCGTCCCGCGCCTTGGCTGCCACGACTCCACTCCGCCTCCTTGCTGTTGTGCCCTTTAGGCCCTTGCCGTTGTCTTGCTCTTCGCCGAGAGGACAAGGACACCAAGTTTGGTGCGCATCGATGCTAGATGCGCGCCAAATTCACCCAGATCGCCAAGATGCACCCATGGGTTGTTTTCGCCAAGTTCAACCACCGACGAACCAGGGCTTTTTGCCTTGCTCATTTTGGGCGGCCGAGAACACCTCAAGTTCGACTACAAGGAAGACCCCAAGTACCACAACGCCGAAACATCAAGTTCACTACGAAGACGAGTACGACCGTCGTCGAGACTGCAAGTACCACTTCATCGACGTGTTCGACTACCGTCGTCCCTCGAGGGCACCGCAAGCATCAAGTTTGTGACCGATACATGTACGACTACCGTCACCCCGGAAACGATGGATTCATCAAGTACCTCTCCGAAACGGAACGTGTACCTCTACGTCAACGACGACCCCAACGCCCCGTGTACGACTACGAACGGAACGATTACTTCCCACTACGAACGTGTTCAACTACTTCCCTCGACGTCTCGAACCACCCCGAATCCGCACGCTACAAAGGTATACCACCGAGACGACCCCGTGGATGAACGCTTGTGAATGTGTGATGTATGAGATGAAGTACTTGTTTGTGCCGTGTCCGTTGTGCCCCTCTTTTGTCGCTGACCCGTGGGAACCCGAAAGCCGGAAGCACCCCACCGTCTTTGCATGACACGCTCACATCGACCCCTTGCTTTTGCTCCGGCTTCTCGACGAGTGTCGGATCATCGGAAAATATCCGTGGCACCGTATCCATTTTCGCCGCCACGACCCTCTTTTCTTTCCGTCGTGGTGAAAAATACTCCTTATCATGTTCATGTTAACTCTTAACTAAAATTGCATAAAACTTGCAAATGGCATCCGCATCATGATAACAACATTAAAATGATTAAATTGTTGTTGCTTCAATAATTGCTAAATGACATGAGGAGTTTTCGGAATTGTTGTTGTTATTTCTGGCCTCATTTAAATTGACTAGATAGTGTAGTTTTGCTCATGCTTCACCTCTTGCCATGTTTAATAAAACATTTAATCTTGTCTTGTAAATAAGCGAGAGTCAACTAACTAAATAAAATGTGGTGTTTTGTCAATATGCAACTCGTTGCATATTTAGCTGCACTTAACTTGTAGCCTTGTTTGTGCATTTTGCCATGCCATGCATAGTTAAACCGGACATGCATCATACTCCCTCCGTTCCTAAATATTTGTCTTTCTAGCGTTTCAAATGGTCACAACATACGGATGTATGTAGACATATTTTAAAGTATAGATTCATTCATTTGCTTCGTATGTAGTCACTTGTTGAAATATCTAGAAAGACAAATATTTAGGAACGGAGGGAGTATTTGTTTGTGCATCATGCCATGGTTATGATATGTGTGTTTACCGTGTTGTTTGCTTCTTTCCGGTATGCTTCTATCTTTAGCTTCGGTTATGTTCCGGAGTTGGGAGGATTTGTTCGACTACTTCTTGGCCTCGTTCTTCTTCCTTGCGGAATCCCAGGCAAGATGACCATTCCCAGATCTCACTACTATCTTTGCCTATGCTAGATGTATCGCTCTTTAGATTTTGCCTCGATGCCTATGTCTGTTTGTCAGCCCTCCTATTGTTGCCATGTGACCTCTAACCTTTGACACCTTCCCAGCAAACCGTTGTTTGGCTATGTTACCCGCTGGCTCAGCCCCTCTTATAGCGTTGTTAGTTGCAGGTGAAGATGAAGATTGCTCCATGTTGGAACTTGTTGTTGGAATATCACAATATCTCTTAAATATATTAACACACCTATATACTTGGCAATGGGTGGAAGGCTTGGCCTTTTGCTCGGCGATTTGTTCCACTCATGCCACCTTAGGACCCAATAAACCGGTGTTATGTTCTCGGATTTTGCGTTCCTAACACAGTTGGGGTTTATGGGCCCCCCCTCGATAATTCGCTTAGCGCTAAAGCTTTTCCAGCAAGGCCCAACTTTGGTTCTACATTTGCCTAACAACTAACACTTGCATAGGGAGTAATTAACCCTTTTCTTAATTAACAACCCTGGGCCAGTGATTCACATGAGTTTTGGTCCAAACTGGGGAGCCTGCGGGGCCACCTTGGGGAAACCCGAGGGCTGGTAAAAACCTGTAGCATCACCCATCCGGTCGTGGCCTGAGACGAGATACACGCGGCTACTATCAGGGTGTCGGCACGCCGGGAGGTCTTGCTGGATTAGTTTTACCTTTGTCGGAATATCTTGAGCACGGGATTCCGAGAATACTCGGGTCTTCCCACCTTGGAGTTGCGACTCCGCGGATCGTGAGCTTGTGATGGGCTAAGTTGGGACACCCCTGCAGGGTTTTGATATTTCGAAAGCCATGCCCACGGTTATGTGGCAGATTGGAATTTGTTAATATCCGGTTGTAGAAAACATGACACTCTATCCTTAAGAATACACTACCGGTGTGAGTTCCGTGATTGTCTCTTCTCGAAGGGGTTCCGAGAAGAAGAACTCGATGGGGTTATGTCTGACGTGAGTAGTTAGGATCACTTCGTGATCACCTGGCGACCGTTGGCACTTGATCTCTTCTCGCTCTAAACTTGTAAGCTAGTTGCTTAGTGCTTGCTGCAAACACTTTATTTCCCCCTCCTCGCTTAAAGGCTTTGTTAGTTTTGATACCCGGGAACGGGATTGCTGAGTCCTTTGTGGCTCACAGTTTCCTACACACACCAGATGCAGGTACATCTGAGAAAAGTGCAGGAGGTGGATCAAAACTTCAGTGGGAGTTCGATGAAGAGTGTGAGCGATACTACGTGTCTTATCCAGACGATCAGTAGTAGTTCCTACTAGGGGCGATCGGGGCCTTGTGTTGCTTTATTTATGGTACATTTCATTTGGATCTTCGTCTGTAGTCGGACTCTGATGTTATTTGAATGATGAAAATTTATGTAATGTATGGTGTGACGTGGCGAGTGTAAGCCAACTACTCTTTTGCAATTTCATCCCTCTTTTACATGAGTTCTGCAAAGATACCATACTTGAGATCATTCTAGTATGATATTATGCCTCTAAGTCGTGCCTCGACACGTGGGAGGCATAATCTCATACTGGGCATTACATCCAGCCCCCGAGCACTCCAATTGCCTTGAACCGTCAAAGTGAATAGTCCAGTATTTATTATCCGGCTTCTCCTCAGGTGCTTGCAACTCCGTCCAATCATTGATGAAATCCACCAGCGCTTGGGACTTTATCGCAGTACGGGGCACATATCTTAATCCGTGCAGGCTAAGCTCAATGGCCCACTTTGCCACTCGACCAGTAGCTTCTCTGTTCTGGATTATATCCCCTAACGGAGCTGAACTGGCAATGGTGATTGGGTGGCCCTAGAAATAGTGCTTTAGCTTCCAGTATGCCATGAAAACTCCATACACCAGTTTCTGCCAATGCGGATATCTCTGCTTTGACTCAATGAGCACCTCACTGATGTAGTAAACCGGCCGCTGAACCGGATATTCTTTGCCTGCCTCCTTGCGCTCTATCACAATGGCAACGCTTACTGCACGAGCATTAGCAGCCACGTATAACAACAATGGCTCATTGTCGACTGGGGCAGCAAGAACCGGCGGCTCTGCCAATTGCCTCTTTAGATCCTCAAACACAGCATCCGCAGCATCACTCTAGACGAAGCAGTCTGTCTTTTTTCATCATCTGGTAAAGCGGGATTGCCTTCTCCCCTAGACGTCTGATAAACCGGCTGAGTGCTGCAATACGGCCCGCCATGCGTTGAACATCGTTGATGCACGCTAGTTTAGCCAGGGACGTAATCGCCTTGATCTTCTCTAGATTAGCATCAATTCCTCTGTTTGATACCAAGAACCCCAGGAGCTTTCCTGCCGGAACACAAAAAACGCACTTCTCCGGATTAAGCATCATTTTATAGACTCGAAGGTTCTCAAAAGTTTCCTTCAAATCATCTATCAGTGTCTCCTCCTTCCTTGATTTCACCACAATGTCATCGACATATGCATGAACATTCCGCCCAATCTTCCCTTGAAGGAAGTTCTGCACACAATGCTGGTAGGTTGCCTGGGCACTCTTGAGCCCAAATGGCATAGATACATAGCAGAAGGCTCCAAAAGGAGTAATAAAGGATGTCTTCTCCTGGTCCTTAACTGCCATCTTGATCTGATGATAACCTGAGTATGCATCCAAAAAACTCAGCCGCTCACATCCTGCCGTAGCATCAATAATTTGATCAATACGGGGGAGAGCAAAAGGATCAGTTGGGCAAGCCTTGTTCAGATCTGTGTAATTTACGCACATTCTCCAAGTGCCGTTTCTCTTAAGTACTAGCACCGGATTAGCCAACTACTCTGGATAAAACACCTCAATTATAAAGCCTGCAGCCAAGAGCCTAGCCTCTTCTTCTCCAATAGCCTTGCGCCTCTCCTCATTGAAGCGGCGCAGATACTACTTGACCGGTTTAAACTTAGGATCGATATTAAGATTGTGCTCAGCGAGATCCCTCGGTATACCTGGCATGTCAGAAGGCTTCCATGCAAAGATGTCCCGGATCTCACGGATGAACTCGATGAGCGCGCTTACCTATTTCGGATCTAGGTTAGCGCTGATAGTGAACTGCTTGGATGAATCACCAGGAACAAAGTCCACCTGCTTGGTCTCTTCAGCTGACTTGAATTTCAGCGCCGGATCATGCTCTATGGTTGGTTTCTTCAGCGGAGACATATCTGCCGGATCAACATTGTCCTTATAGAACTTCAGCTCGTCAGTTGCGCAGACCGCTTCAGCATAAGCTGCATCTCCTTCCTCGCACTTCAATGCGACTTTGCGGCTCTCATGGACCGTAATAGTTCCCTTGTGGCCTGGCATATTGAGCTGTAGATAAACATAACATGGCCTATGCATGAATTTGGCGTAAACCGGCTGCCCAAACAAGGAGTGGTATGGGCTTCTGATCTTTACCACCTCAAAGGTCATAGTCTCTGACCTAGAGTCATGCTCATCTCCAAAGGTAACCTCCAAATCGATCTTGCCAACTGGATAGGCCGATTTACCGGGTACCACCCCATGGAACACTGTCTTAAACTGTCGAAGCTTCTTATCTGTCAGCCCCATACCCCGGAATGTCTCATAGTACAAAATGTAGATGATGCTGCCTCCGTCCATAAAAACTTTGGCGAACTTGTAACCTCCTACCTGTGGTGCCACCACCAGAGCCAACAGACCCGGATTATCAACCCGGGGAGGATGATCCTCTCTGCTCCACACAATGGGTTGCTCAGACCAACGCAGGAAACGTGGCACCGCCGGTTCAACAGAATGCACCGCCCTCTTCAGAACTTTCTGATTCCGTTTGCACAAGCTTGTTGTGAAAACATGATACTGCCCACTACTCAGCTCCTTAGCATTATTCTGATATCCAGATTGCTGCTGCTATTGACGCTATTGGTTCCCTTGGTTGTTGTATCTGCCCTGACCATGCTGCTGGTTATGGTGATTGTGCCCATTGTGGTTGCTGTTATTACCGTGATATCCCGAACCGGACTCACCACCTTGATAACCCGGACCTTGGAAGCCTGGGCCTTATCCGCAGGGGGGGCCGTGATCATACCTATTCCGGTTCATGAATTCCTGCATGATGAGACAATCCTTCCAGAGATGCGTAGCTGTTTTTTTCGTTGTACCGTGCTTTGGGCAAGGCTCGTTCAACTGGCGCTCCAGATTAATAGGCATCCTCCAATTACATGGAGGCGGTCTACCCTTGCGGCGTTTCCTATCCTCCTGAGCATTGGCGTTGGCCACAAAATCTGAGCTGCCATCCGCTTTACGCTTACCATTGTATCCTTGGTTCGCTGGATTGGCGTGCGGCGGTTTACCATTCTTGCTTGCCTTCCCTGACTTGTCTCCATCAGCGTTTGGATGCTTGGTGTTATCAGAATCTCTGTATTTCACTAAAGCGCCCATGAGCGTCCCCATATCATTGCAATCACGCTTAAGCCGTCCCAACTTCTGCCTCAAAGGTTCAAACTGGCAATTACCTTCCAAGGTTACCACTGCTGTACTTGGGTTGATGCTATTGGAGGAGTGCAAGATTTCTGACACTCGACACACCCAACTGCTTGTAGACTCCTACTCCCCTTGAACGCAGGCAGCTAAGTCGACGACAGACATCGGCTGCTTGCACGTGTCCTTGAAGTTGTTGATAAACCGGCGTCACAATTCAGCCCATGATCCGATGGAATTAGGTGGTAAACCCTTCAGCCATGTTCGGGCCGTGCCCTCGAGCAGCATTGTGAAATACTTGGCGCATGCTACCTCATCCACATCAAGCATCTCCATTGCCATCTCATAACTCTCTACCCATGCCTCCGGAGTAAGAACCGCCGTGTAGTTGGGCACCTTGCGTGGCCCCTTGAAATCCTTGGGTAGTTTTACGTTCCGTAAAGCGGGAATGAGACACGGGACGCCCAGGGAACTGGACATGACCCCCGGTTCAACCATGGTGGTGGGACGAACCGGCGTCGCCTGACGGGCCTCGTACTGTGCCGTTACTTCAGCCTCCCGGCGCTGCCTGGCCTGATTCACCACATCTTGAGCGTGCGCCTCTCCTCCTGCCGGATTATCCTGCCTCGGCTCATTACGTCTCTGTGCGCTGCTTGACACGGCCGGTTCATCCAGACGCCTCGTATAACTCCGGCTCGGGCTGGGAGTCGAGTGAATCCTCTCTCGGCTATAGGAATAGGCTTGTGATACGTCCAAAACGTATACATAATTTCTGCTTGCTCCATGCCACTTTTGGGTGATATTGCTATGATATTTATACACTTCCATACACTTTTGATCATATTTGGACTAACCTACTAATCCAGTGCACCCCGGTGCCAGTTTCTGTTTTCGGCTGTTTTTGTATTTCAGGTTTTCACATTACGAGAACTGTCATGAAAAATCCAGAAAAATTATATAAAAAATCAGCATTCCAGAACCTACCTTGCGCCCAAAGGACAGCCGGGGGGGGCCACCAGGGCCCCAGGCGCCCTGGCGGCGAGCCCCCTCCCCCCCTGGGCCGCGCCGGGGGGGCGCCTGGGCCCCCCGAGCCTCGTCTGGTGCCCCCCTTTGGCATATATTTAGAGCGTCCTTCGAAACCCTCGGGACGGGAACTCTTTTTCGCGATCTCATCTCTGTTCCACCGCCGCCGCCGCTTCCAAGATCAGGAGCACCAGGAGAACTCTTCCCGGCACCCTGCCGGAGGGGAGGATCACCATCGGGAGCCTCTCCACCACCATGGACGCCTCCCGGATGAGTTGTGAGTAGTCTCGCTTGGACCATGAGTCCATGACCAGTAGCTATGTGATGTTCTCCTCCCGTTCTTGTGCTTCACTAATTAGTCCTCGTGAGCTGCCCTACATGATTGAGGCACCTATGTAATCCTTATGCTGTTGCTATGATGAGTTTGCTGGGATCCGATGGATTATGAGATTATGTTCAGATTGTGATTGAGTAATATATTTGATCTACCTCTTTTATATTTATGTTCATAAGTAATTCTTGCATGTTCTCCGTTGTTATTTATTGCTTTGGCCAAGTAGTAGGTAGTGACTCCAAGAGGGAACGTTATGCTCGATTGTGGGTTCATGCCCCTCGATGACTGGCTTGAGTGACAGAAACATGAGTCTAGGGGATGTGCAGTTGCCACAAGGGGGAAAACAACGGTGCTTGTGCCCGCGGGTGCAAGGATTGTTTACTTTACGCGAAGTTCTTTTAATGCAGTTGTCTGTTGCATTGAGTTTACACTATGGGTGGGACTCGCAACTTAATACCAGCGAGATGTTCTAGATAGATATCTCAAGGTGGATGATTAGTAGTAGATATTGATGGATTTCGGTCTACTTACTTTGGCGTACCGCCCATGCTTTGAACCTCAACCTTTCTTGCAATGTAGTCAGCATTGGTTTGCGTTCGTGGTCCTGTCAATTGCCCAGCTGTAATTCGTTTACCTCACATAGCTGTTTTATCGTCTTTTGGGAGAGAGACATCACTAGTGAACATCATGAGACTCCGGTCCATATTACCATCATTGATCACATCCTCTATTTACTTTTCGCTTTTATTTACTATTGCAAACATTATCTATCACTACTATCATTTGCGTTTAATCCTTTGTGAACTACAAGGCCGGAGGGATTGACAACCTCTCTGTACTCGTTGGGAGCAAAGTTATTTGTATCTGTGTGCAGGTCCACGTTGATTGCTAATATCTGGCGCCGTTAGCAGTTGACACCTACTTGTTGAACCTAGGAGTCTCTGGGGATTCGATCCTTGGCATCTTTGCTAAGGGAAAAACTTCCACAACACTGCATCTCACACCTTCCACTTGGGGTAACTAACGAGGGGTTAGAGGCCCATCAAGGAGTTTTTCTGGCGCCGTTGCCGGGGACTCCACTCTTCAGGATAGGGGAGTTGCATGCTATCTTCTACCTTTGCTTTTTAGTCTTGTTAGTTTACCTTTCAGTTTTGCTTTAGTACCTTTTTATTGAAAATCACAAAAATAGTTATCTTACTTGCTTGCTACTATGGGTTCTACCAAAAACACTAAATGGGAGGAGTACACCCCTTCTTCCATTACCCCAATTACCACTGTCGGGATCTACAAAAGTAATAAACCTTGTGATTATATTAGTCTTGATGGAGGGTTATGCCCATGGCATGGTCTTCCAGGAAAAGAGTATGAGCCTCAGTTTAAAATTGCTCCTAAGCTTCCCCAAACTTGGGAAGATGTTCAAACTCTTATAATAGAGAGCGATACAAACAAAGAGGATGACACTACAATTCTGCCCAATAATGATAAAATTGATTTTGATAATTGTAGTATTTCAGAAGTTGTCACCTTTCTACAAGGAATGGCCAAAGATCCTCACACTAGCACGCTTAATCTTGCCTTCACAGAGCATATCACTAATGCTCTCATCAAAGCTAGGGAGGAGAAACTTAGAGTAGAAGCCTCCATACCTAGAAAGCTAGAAGATGGTTGGGATCCTATGATTAAAATTAAGATAAATAACTTCTCATGCTATGCTTTATGTGATATTGTAGCTAGTACTTCTATTATGCCCAAAAGACTATATGATATGCTTAAATTGAAATCTTTTGATTCTTGTTCTTTTGGTGTTCGTCTCGTTGATTCTTCCATAAAGAAACCTTTGGGGAGGATCGACGATGTTCTTATCGTTGTCAATGATAATAATGTGCCCGTTGATTTTACGATCATGGATATTGAAT
Source organism: Secale cereale (assembly GCA_902687465.1). Classification (NCBI taxonomy): domain Eukaryota; kingdom Viridiplantae; phylum Streptophyta; class Magnoliopsida; order Poales; family Poaceae; genus Secale; species Secale cereale. Next base: position 832,579,442 of record LR738715.1, on the reverse strand, counting down.
GTGATCCTTCATGTCCAGTTATTTTGGGACGTCCCTTTTTACGCACCGTTGGTGCTATCATTGACATGAAAGAGGGTAATATAAGATTTCAGTTTCCTCTCAAGAAAGGGATGGAACACTTCCCTCGTAAGAAGATCAAGTTACCTTTTGAGTCCGTTGTACGGGCTAGCTATTCTTTTACTCTTGATAAAACTTGATCTATATGCATTATGCCTAGCTTAAAGGCATAAAAGAAAGTGCTCTTGGGAGGCAGCCCAATGAATAAATTTATTTTGGTTTTGTTGTGTCTTGATGTTGCTTACTGCTGTAGCATCATCATTGTATCTTTGCTTTTCATATTTGTGCCAAGTATAGCTTCTGATTGCTAGAAAGTTCAAAAGTTGTGAGGTGCTGTCCAGGAAACAGATTCTTTCCTTGGATAGAAAAATTCGTATAAAATCACCAGATCATCTTTTTGGTCTGAATTGTTTTGACAGCGTTCTCTATATAATTGTCTTTCGTGCATCTGTTCTGAGTTTTTTGATTTGAGTTGCAGAAGTGCCCCGAACAAATCAATTACTACCTGCTGTTCTGTTTTTCACAGATTATGTCCTGTTTTGCCTTTCCTTCATTTTGCAAATCAAGAGCTTGCTTTTTCTTTGCAAAAACCTTTTGGCAATCTTGAGAAACAGTAGAACTTCAAGGATATCTTTATTTCCAGCAAGGTGCAATTATTTTATTAAGGGTACTAACCTCGCTAATCAGATTATGATGAGTTATGTATGAAGAGAGTTTTCAAGTGTGCGAGGGAAGATGATAAAAAGATTCAGGAGTGTCAAGCGCTCAAGCTTGGGGATGCCCCCGTGCACCCCCAAGAAATATTCAAGGAGACTCAAGCGTCTAAGCTTGGGGATGCCCCCGTGCATCCCCTTCTCCATCAACATTATCAGTTCGTCTTTCGTTCCGCTATATTTTTATCACTTCATGTGTTATGTGCTATGCTTGGAGCGTCTTGCTTTTAGTTTCCTTTTTAGTTTTCCATAACGAGTCGGAACTCAGCATTCTTTATGTGGGAGAGAGACACGCTCCACTTCTACCTAGAACATACATAGAATTTTCATGTCTATCTTTGCTGTGTGTGTTCTTTGTCTTTTAATAGCTACTATCATGCTCTACTCTTAGTATTCATGCTTATCTTTTCAAAGAGCTTTTGTTTAGTTGGTTGCTTGAACTCTCTTTAATTACCATGCTCACCTTATTAAGAGAGTTCGCTTCCGTTGCATTGGTTGATATGTCTATGATAAAGATGCTACTTGCATGATGGCGCTTAGTAGTTCAGGTTTTCTTATGGTTAATCTCAAATAGCTGGGGGGTTCCCAATGTGTTATTGGAGTACCAACTTGATTTTTTTGCCTATGATGTGGTATGGTTTAGTAATATCTTCCTTCAAGAATTTATTTTGATTGACTTGGCATATGCTCACGCATATTTAAGACTGTAAAGAAAGTCTGTCAAGCCTTGATGATCTTTTATTTCTGAGTAGCGATATAACTACCATGCCTGATTCAATGTTGCTTTGTCGCTCTGCATGATTATGACCGTCATTGCTCTCTTAGTTGGTCGCTCCCCGTCTTTTGGTAACCTCCACCTGTACTAAGCGAACTAACTTTGCAATACATAGCTCATGGGAAAGTAGCTTAAAAACTATTGTGGTAAAGAATATGTTGCCTATGTATCTTATTTCTTATAAGTTGCTTGCTGAGCGATAACCATGTTTCTGGGGACGCCATCAACTGTTACACTTTTGTTGAATATCATGTGAGTTGCTATGCATGTTCGTCTTGTCTGAAGTAAGGGTGATTTGCCGTGGGTTGAATGAGTATGCATATTGTTAGAGAAGAACATTGGGCCGCCAACCAAAGCCATGTATCATGGTGGAAGTTTTAGCTTGGACATTAATCCTCAATCTCTTATGAGAATATGCTTATGCATTAAAGAGGAGTCCATCATCTATTTTCTATGTTGTCCCAGTATGGATATCCTCAAGTTGAGATCTATCCAAAACGAGAAATCAAATGCGATTTATCTCCTTGGACCTTTGTACAGGTGGCATAGAGGTACCCCTTTGTGACACTTGGTTGAAACATATGTAATGCAATGATAACCCATGGAAATCCGAGCTAATTAGGACAAGGTGCGAGCACTATTGGTATTCGATGCATGAGGCTTGCAACTTATAGGATGTCTTATGCATGACACATACGAAGTACTACTACCGTTGACAAAATTGCTTCTAAGTTTTCAAAATAAAAAAAAGCTCTAGCACATAACCATTCTTTTACTTTTTGAGTCTCCACCTTCTTTCTTCAAGCACCAACTACTGAGAGCATGATTGTCATTCTGAGTGTAATGTGCATTGTCCCAAAGTAGCATTATCTTTTGCATGATTGTGATATCGTTTATTCTGAGATCATTGTATCTAGTCATCACTTAAACCTTGGAGGTGCCCCTGCATTTATGTTTTGCTTCACTAAAGGGGGCAAGCTAGATATCACTTTATCATATTTGCACATCATGTTCATTGCAAATCTTTTTGATGTTTCAGTTTCATATTGTAAAACTTTCAGTCATTTGTGATTTTCTCATGAGGCAACTTAATTACTATAGAATCATTGTCTCAGTAAGCTTTTGTCATATGACTATGAAAAAGTCCTGTATGGTTAATAGCATGTCACCACAGAAATTATTCTTGTTATCATTTACCTACTCGAGGACGAGCAGGAATTAAGCTTGGGGATGTTGATACGTCCAAAACGTATCTATAATTTCTGCTTGCTCCATGCCACTTTTGGGTGATATTGCTATGATATTTATACACTTCCATACACTTTTGATCATATTTGGACTAACCTACTAATCCAGTGCACCCCGGTGCCAGTTTCTGTTTTCGGCTGTTTTTGTATTTCAGGTTTTCACATTACGAGAACTGTCAGGAAAAATCCAGAAAAATTATATAAAAAATCAGCGTTCCAGAACCTACCTTGTGCCCGAAGGACAGCCGGGGGGGGGGCACCAGGGCCCCAGGCGCCCTGGCGGCGCCCCCCCCCCCTGGGCCGCGCCGGGGGGGCGCCTGGGCCCCCCGAGCCCCGTCTGGTGCCCCCCTTTGGCATATATTTAGAGCGTCCTTCGAAACCCTCGGGACGGGAACTCTTTTTCGCGATCTCATCTCTGTTCCGCCGCCGCCGCCGCTTCCAAGATCGGGAGCACCAGGAGAACTCTTCCCGGCACCCTGCCGGAGGGGAGGATCACCATCGGGAGCCTCTCCACCACCATGGACGCCTCCCGGATGAGTTGTGAGTAGTCTCCCTTGGATCATGAGTCCATGACCAGTAGCTATGTGATGTTCTCCTCCCGTTCTTGTGCTTCACTAATTAGTCCTCGTGAGCTGCCCTACATGATCGAGGCACCTATGTAATCCTTATGCTGTTGCTATGATGAGTTTGCTGGGATCCGATGGATTATGAGATTATGTTCAGATTGTGATTGAGTAATATATTTGATCTACCTCTTTTATATTTATGTTCATAAGTAATTCTTGCATGTTCTCCGTTGTTATTTATTGCTTTGGCCAAGTAGTAGGTAGTGACTCCAAGAGGGAACGTTATGCTCGGTTGTGGGTTCATGCCCCTCGATGACTAGCTTGAGTGACAGAAACATGAGTCTAGGGGATGTGCTGTTGCCACAAGGGGGAAAACAACGGTGCTTGTGACCGCGGGTGCAAGGATTGTTTACTTTACGCAAAGTTCTTTTAATGCAGTTGTCTGTTGTATTGAGTTTACACTATGGGTGGGACTCGCAACTTAATACCAGCGAGATGTTCTAGATAGATATCTCAAGGTGGATGATTAGTAGTAGATACTGATGGATTTCGGTCTACTTACTTTGGCGTACCGCCCATGCTTTGAACCTCAACCTTTCTTGCAATGTAGTCAGCATTGGTTTGCGTTCATGGTCCTGTCAATTGCCCAGCTGTAATTCGTTTACCTCACATAGCTGTTTTATCGTCTTTTGGGAGAGAGACATCACTAGTGAAAATCATGAGACTCCGGTCCATATTACCATCATTGATCACATCCGCTATTTACTTTTCTCTTTTATTTACTATTGCAAAAATTATCTATCACTACTATCATTTGCGTTTAATCCTTTGTGAACTACAAGGCCGGAGGGATTGACAACCTCTCTGTACTCGTTGGGAGCAAAGTTATTTGTATCTGTGTGCAGGTCCATGTTGATTGCTAATATCTGGCACCGTTAGCAGTTGACACCTACTTGTTGAACCTATGAGTCTCTGGGGATTCGAACCTTGGCATCTTTGCTAAGGGAAAAACTTCCACAACACTGCATCTCACACCTTCCACTTGGGGTAACCAACGAGGGGTTAGAGGCCATTCAGCTTGCTGTTGAGTTAGCGCTGTGTCTAACAACTCCTTTGTCCGTCACGCTTCCACTGCTATGGGGGATGTTCCTTCAATGGGAAGGGCGGCCAACAGTAATGCGGCAGCAACTATGTTGTCCAACGGATTAGAATAATCACCAGGAGGGGTGGGCACATGTTGGGCCGACACAACTTGACGGTTTGGCTCTGCGGCTGGTGGCAGAACCGACGCACATGTTCCCGGTGCTCCTCCCCGGTTCACCTTCGGATGGTTACTGGTTCCCGCTCCTGGCGTGCTAAAGAGATTTCTTGCCTCGTAAACCAGTGGTAGGCGAGATCGTTGCCTTCTCATCATTACCTCTTGTGAAGCGGTTTGATCCAACATGAGTCGATAGGCCTAAGCATCTAACTCCGCCTGCTTTGTAGCCATCCTAGCTTTCTCAGCAGCCAGGTCCAATTTTGCTTGTTCAATTCGACCGATTTCAATAATGCTGGAGCTATGTGTCCAGACTTTTGAAAATATGTGGTCAACTTTTAAGTTGTCCAACTCCGGATAAGAAAACCATAGAAAACACATGAAAAATCACAAACACAAAAACATAGGTTTGCAAATAAAACCATGTAGTCGAGGCTTTTTGCGAGTTGCCAGGCTCCCTATGTGCCAGTCAAAGAGTGCGACCCAAAGGGCTATGACTATTTTTCTTTTGCCATCAAAGGATGTACTCCAAGGGGCAGGAAATATTGATCTGCCATCAAAGGAAGTACTCCTAGGGACAAGAACTTTTCTTTTGCCATCAAAGGGTATGTATCTTCCAAGGGGCAGGAAATATTGCATCTGCAATCAAAGGAAGTACCCTAGGGACAAGAACAGATTTTCTTTTGCCATCAAAGGGAATGATCAACTAAGGGGCAGGAAATATTGCATCTACCATCAAAGGAATGTTCCCTAGGTACAAGAACAGGTTTTTTCTTTTGCCATCAAAGGGAATGATCAACCAAGGGGCAGGAAATATTGCATCTGCCATCAAAGGAAGGTTCCCTAGGGACAAGAACAGGTTTTTTCTTTTGCCATCAAAGGGAATGATCAACCAAGGGGCAAGAAATATTGCATCTGCCATCAAAGGAAGGTTCCCTAGGGACAAGAACAGGTTTTTGCCAATCGATGGAGTTTATCCAAAGGGCACTTGATACGAAGATATTCATGTAGACCGGACCAAAAAAGACTTTTAGCGAGGAGTCACA